>CM057455.1:920463333-921072222 GCA_016271365.2 Neoceratodus forsteri | reverse complement strand
TCTTGTCCTTTATTGAGGATACAGCATGGTTACCCAGCTTGAAATCTGGTGGTCCATCATACATTTTGCCCGCCCCTTCTTTGTCCGGTCGGGCCTCTCCTTTGATGGCCTGTAATGCCTTCTCCATCTTAGATACCCCATCTGCCCCCATGTCCCCGAACAAACCCTCAATATACTCCTTTGAACTTGTTTCATTATTCATATCCACATCGTTCTTACCACCATCAAGCTGTGCCCCCACCAGGACTGGACTGGGCTCAACCCCCCCGGATGCCACCGGTGGGCTGGGTCCCACCCTCTTTGGTCTCTTGTTGGTTCATGGGGCCACCCCTCTCACCCCACTCATTCCATTTCCTCTGGGCCACCTCTTCTGCTTCCCTTTTCTTTGCCGCCTCCACCAACTCCGTCATCTTGGTCATCAGCTTCAATGCCTCCACCAGCATGGTTGCACTTGACACAGTAGTTCTCCTGGGTGCCATCTATGTTTCTGTGTGCCTAGTCTGCAGAACAAAACACCACATAATCACCTGCAATCCTTTTACCTGCTACTGGCCCCCCCCACCCACCTAACATGCTCCTCCATCCTTGGTGAACATGCAACCACGGCTTCCCTGGTGCACCACAGAGACCCCCAGCATGCCGCCCATAGGCCACTCTCCATTGCCCCCCCATGTCCCTTTCACATAGGATCCTCCATTCCAGGCTCGAATCCCCGGGAGTGAACCATTCAAACCCATGGTTGAATGTGGACAAGTGTGGCCTGGCAAACCCCAGCACACACTGACCAGTCTCTGCGGCATACATATCATTCACATTTTAAATACATATATATATATATATAATTTTTTTTTAAACAAAAGATCCTGCCAACCAGCCCACCTAAACCACCCTTCCTTCTCCCCCCCATGTCCCCGTGCGGCTCTCGTGGCCAAAATGGCATCCATACCACGTGGCCGGGCCCCTGCAGTCCCCGGTGTTCTCTGGCCTCCTGGCCCATGCCCCGCATTGCCATAAAGGAACCCTGACCCCCTCATGGCTGCCAGTCACTCTGCACCACACCTAGCGGTTCATCATTCTGCTACCAAAACAAGATGCATCTGCCCCTTCATCCGCCTTCCCTGGATCGCTGCTGCCACATGAGCCATGATGCTCCCTTGCCCCCTAGGCCTCAGACCCCTCCCTGCCAAACCTCATTTGGTCCTCCAGGCCATACCAGATGATTAAGGATCCCCCAAAAATTTTGACATCAATACAGTACTGACAGGGCTATCAACATCAGGCACACCCCTCCACACAGTATACTGGCATGCAATGACTTGCCCAACAACGACAGCATAGCAAAAGTCTATTTATTGCACAGTCTAGTTAGCAAACTGAAAAGTAAAAAATTCATTATTGCACAAGCTCCAAGACAAGAAATTAGTCTCTGTATATTGCTCAAAATGCTTGAAAAGCAGTAAACTCAGTATTGAACACAGTTTGATTGCAGCATTCCATTGCATGAGCTCCAAAACAAGAAATCAGTCTCTGTAAAAAGTCCTATTTCCTTGAAAAGCAGTAAATTCAGTATTGCACAAAACTCCAGGCTCCTTAGGCTGCAAAAGTCCCCTCTCTCTCTTCTAGGCCTCCTGGCCCAACACACCCCATGGTTGAGCCACAGGAGGCCCCCAATCTGCCTCTCAGTCCCTTGGCCCACATATCTTTTGCCCAAGATGGCACCGCACCCCGTGGCCGGGCCTAATAAAATCCCTGAACTGCCTCTAGGCCTGCTGGCCCACACATCCCCATGCCCCAAGATGGCGTCACGCCATGCGATTGGGCCTCCAAATGCCCCCCGGATCTGCTTCTAGGCCTACTGGCCCCATGCTCGCCTACTGCTGGAGCCCTGATCCACATGGTTGCCCCACCCTCCTCGGGCCTGCTGGATCATCCCCGGCCCCGATCATGTCTTCTGCAGCAAACAACTGCACCATGCAACGTCAGACAAGGCCTGTACTGACCCTCATCCAGCGCCACATACTCTGTGCCATGCCCGCCCAATCTGGTGGGCCTACCCAATCTGGGCATGCTCTCCTATTGGTGCGAGGGCTACCAGCCCAGTCCTGCTCCCCGCTACCATATCCTCGCCCCAGCGGGCCACTAATGCAGCACACACTCCCTGGAATAGCACCAAACTTTGTGCCATGAAGAAACAAACTGCTCCCAGCTCTTACCTCTTTTTTATTTTTTTAACGGGTGCAAATACATGCAGCCAAATCACTAGAAAACCTCGGGGCTCAGGCTCAGCAGTCGCCTGCTTCCCCCACTGCAGCACCTTTTCTGCCACCAAAGCTAGCCGCCCCCAAGCATCTCCCCATGAGCGTCCAGCCCAGACCACGGCCCTCAGACATCAGCCCCTCCAGCCCACCAACTGCATTACGAATTCCAGCTCTCGCACAGGTTGCTACACAGGACATAGCCCATAACAACATGAACCAATCAATGCATATGCCCTCTCCTTCTAGGCACCAACTCCCATCGCCTGTGCAGGCCAGCATTGCAGCTCCACAGGTCCCATATAAAACATCCTAACTGCACTAAATGCCACTGCAATACATGTACAAACTGAAACCAGCCACCAATTGAGCCCCCCTCCACACTTCCAGCCTGGGTGCCTCACCAGGCTACAAGCCCCCAGGCCTCAGTGCCTTATCTTAATGCCAGCAATGTGCTATATTTCAAGGAGAAATGAATTCTACAGCAAGAAAGAGGGCTTACTGAGGGTTACATTCCCTTAAATAGCAACAAGGACCCCTGATTAGGACCCCCTCTGGCCCATCCCCTTTGCCAATGACCAGCAGCACCGAGCCTGGTCGTATGACACCATCTGTGAGGTCATAGTTCTGCACCCTTTTCCCTTCAGTCCCCTTCCCCCATTTGTATTCATTCCTGGCTGGGTCCCAGGAAAACCTGGCCTGTCTTTTAGTGGCAAGCCTAATTGTCCCACTGATCAGAAAGTTAATGCTTTCTGTGAAACCCCCGAGTTCCAAACTAAGACTCTGTCTCCAAGGAGTAACTCATTAGCTCTAAAACATTTGTTGTCTCTGGTTTTCTGTGCCAAATTTTTCTTGGCAATTATGCAGCCAGCCTGTAGGCATTGTCCACCTGCTGTTTTAGTCTTTGGACATATTAGGTGTGAGTCTCTTTATTGTCTCCTTCAGATGGCACTCCAAATACAAGGTCCACTGGGAGCTTGGCCTCCCATTCAAACACGAGTAGATATGAGGATTGCTATGTGGCATCATGTTGAATGCAGTTGTATGCATGGATGAGCATGCTCTCTTGTTGATAGCATCATAGGTGTTCAAGACAAATAATAGGCCAAAGCCCCTCCAGTTTTGTTTGTCGCCTGCAAATGAACTGTGTGTCATACTGTTAAGCTTCAAGTACTTGTCTAGTCTCTGTATATGTCCAGGGTCTCACTGTCCACGATCTCCCTTGACAATCTGTTCCATGTCTTTACCACCCCCTGTGTGAACCAATACTCTCTCATTTTTGTCCCACATAAATCTCCTTTTAGCTGGAAATTATGCCATTTCAGGTTTGAGTCTCCTTCTTTCTTTCTTTTTAATTATTTCTATTTATACTCCTTCCCCCCATACGGTCCCCATCTGACTGGCTCCCCCAGCTCTGTCCCCCGGAATTACTGTGGCTTACCTTACGCCCAGTCTGGGATTGGTGCCTGCAGAGAGTCGGTCGCCATCCTGCCGCCGATTTGTTTTTCCTCCATTTTTTTTCTCCCCATTTTCCCCGAGGGCCCAGGAGAAGGTCACATGTGTGTGGAGGCATGCATGTGCCTTACAGCCCTGGTAATAACCCTCCTCCGCCCACCCCATTGGCCTATCGCTGGCACCCTGCTTGCACAACCCCTCGGCCTCCACCATGGGGCAGCCATGACCGAGGAATGCCATCCCACCTCCCCAGAGAGGAGAGCTGCCTATTGGCCACTCCATTCAACTCCGCCCTCCCCCCCATGCCGACCTCTAATGACCCAGGCTCGCTCCCAAACCCGGGTCGCCGGCATGCCATGAAGTGAGACATCCAGCGCCTCAGTCCTCTGCACCACTGGGCTGGTGAGTCTCCTTCTTTCAACCTTAACCTGATACAATTCAAGAAATCCTTATCTGTAGTAGATTTATGCACCAATGTCATATCTCCTCTGACTATCCTCCTCTCTAGTGAACACAGTTTGAGCTGTTCCAGCCTGTCTTCATAACTCATTCCACTTATATCCCATAGTAGGCTTGTCACACTTCTCTGCATGTCCTCTAATCTGTTCATATCCGTTCTCTTGTATGGGTTCCAGAACTGGACTCCATACACCACATAGGGCCTTACCAGTGACCTGAACGGTGGCTCCTGTCCCTGCTTAAAAAGTTCTTCCTTATGCAGGCTAATGATCCATTTCTGTTCTTTATTACAATGGCACATTACATTGCCTTTAAAGTTGTTTGACACCAGTACTCGTAGATCTTGTTCCCCTTTCAGTGTTATGCTATTCAATTTGTACTCAGCAAATTTGCTTCTGCAACCAACATGCGTAACAATACATTAATCGGGGTTGACGTGCATTTTTTGCATTTAGTTACCAATCATTGAGTTAGTTAACGCTCTTTTCGCAGTTTCCTTATTCCTTCCTCAGTTTCCACTTCACAAGTGACTCACATCATCAGTGAATTTTACAATCCACCCCCGTCAGTGCATTGCATGTCACTCACATAAAAATTGAAACAGTGCTGAATCCAACACAGACCCCTGCAGGGCCCTGCTAGTCAACCCATCCCAGTCAGATGACTACCCAATTATTCTCACTCTTTGTCTCTGGCCTTCAAGCCAATTTGTATCCATTTTACAATACTGTTATTGAGTATTGTATTTTTTAATTTATTAACTCCATATGTGGTGCAGTATCAAATGCCTTGCTAAATTCCATAAATACCACATCCACTTTTGTATCCTTGTTCCACAGCCTATTAATCAGTTCAAAGAATCACAGATGATTGCTCATGCATGACCAACCTCTCTTAAATCCATGCTATATCTTGTCCATTATATTGCTACTGTTCAAATATTGTTCTATCTCCTTCCTTAATATTTCCTCCTGGATCTTAGCCACCACAGAAGTAAGGCTCACTGGTCTGTAGTTAATTATGTCACCTCTAGACCATTTATTTTTGTATATAGGGATTACAAATGCTTCCTTCCAGTCCACAAGTAGTCATCCTTCTCTTAAACTACAGTATTATTAGAGACCTCACAAACTGGAGCTGTAAGAGAGTGTGCCAGCTCTTTCAGTAACTTTGGGTGCAGTTCATTAGGCCTTGGGGACATACAATATTTGAGTCCAATTATTTTAGTTTTTCCAAGGCCTTCTCACTGCTAATCACAAATAATTCTCCCTCACCATTTATAATGTCAGTGTTCTGCATCTGAGTATTGAACACTGAGCAGAAATACTGAGTGGTTACAAATGTCACACTCAACTCTGACCTCTTTACCATTTACCAACAATGGTCTGACTTTCCTAGAAGTTTCCTTTTTTGAATTCACATAAGTAAAAAAATATTGTGGGGTTATGTTTAGCTTTTTCTGCTATTTACTTCTCTTGGGCTCTTTTTGTTCCTCTGATTTTAAATTTACAGGCTCACTGTAATTTGTTAAAGTTTATCCAAGCCTCCCAATCATTTGTGCTTAGAGCTATTTTATATAACCTTTTCTTAGCCCTCATACAACTCCTCACTTTTTTTATTTAACCATGATGAAACTTTTCATTTTTGGTCATATCTTCTAACATCTGGCATATATTTCAACTCCAGTATTTTTTAATTTTTTTATTTCCCATATTTCAACTGTTTCTCTCCCACTGAATTCACATTCCCACTCCCAATCTTTCAGGGCACTTCTTATTTCTTGAAATTTTGCTTGCCATATTTGTCTTTTAACAGTGATTCCTTTTTCTGCTATAATTTTCCTATTTATTTAAAAAATGGATCATATTGTGGTCAGTGTTCCCCAGTGGCTCTCTCATGATACAGTTACTTATGTCATTAGATATGTTAGTTATCATCATAACCATTATGTTCTCTTGTCATATACCCTTAGTAACATGTTGTGGTAAGTTATGTGTACTCATAGTTCTTAGTAATTCTTTACCAATGGCAGTGCTAGAAGTTAGTGTGTCCCAATTTATAATAGGTAAAGTAGATTCAGATTATCCTATCATGACCAAATCTTTTTAAATATATAGGGATGGATGATTGTCAATGGCCAGAGAATGACACAGGGTGCTTGCATTAAAAACAATTGATGCAAGGAGCAGGATGTGACAAAATACTGTATGTGTCAGTTCTGATTTTCAAATAGTCTGCATGCACCAGACTTTCTTGCTCCATGTTTCCACAAAAAAAATGGTCTGCAACATGTCGGAAGGATGCCTGCATCACAGAAATGATGCACCATCTACTTAGTTGGGATTTTCAAAGAATGTGAGTCCTGTCATGCCTAAGATGCATGTCACTGTTAGATCAGCCAGCGCTGGTCTAAGGGACACTAAAGCATCTAAAGAGAATAACAGCAAGTGGTCAGACATGACTATGGTAGTATTAAGGGCCAATATTCCCCTGCAGGACTAGTTTAGAATGTTTTGGAGGCTTAGTCTTGGCCATTACATCTGCTGTATTTTTTGACTCCGCTTGTGCTATTCTCATCTTTTGTGTCATTTTTTTACTCAAATTGCACCATCTTTCTGACTCAACTTGCACCATTGTTTTACTCAGCTTGCATCATTTGTTTGACTCAACTTGCCATTTTCATTCCTTGAGTCATTTTTTTGACTCAACTTGCAGTGTTTTTTTTTCTCAACTTGCATATTTTTTGACACTGTTTGCATCATTCTCATCCCTTGCATCATTTGTTTTGATGCAGTGGACCTCTTTTATCAGTTTGGGGGACTTTACTGAAGAGAAAGCTTTTCTTGCAAAATACAGTGCACAGTATTTAACGCAGATGGATCTGATATAAGATGCTTGTTTAATGCACCTTGTGTCAATCTAAAGACCCTTGGAAAATCCATCCCATAGACTCAATGTCATGCATCATTAAGCTATCCATTACCCTAACTTGACCTTATGGTCTATAGTACTATACATTCCAAAGTATAAGTTTCTCCCTTTGTTCCTCCTCTAATTGTTAACCAGATAATGTTGTGCTCATTTCCTGTGGATTACTTAATTTCTTTCACCACAAAGCATTTTTAATACAGTATATACCAGTACACCTCCTCCTATTTTATCCAATCTATCTCTCCTAAAGATATTATACACCTATATTGTATTCAACCAATCATCTTTCTTTGACTACCTGGTCTCCATCACACCACATATATCAATTTCTTCTGTTCTAAGCAGAGTCTGTAATTCCCCCATCTTGCTGGACAAACTACATGCATTACACACAATGCAGATCCATTCCTTCTTTCCTTTATCCTAATTTTTAGCCCTTTTTTGCCTTTTATTTTCAGTCACTATAGTATTTTTCTTTTTAGTTACCACACAAGACTGAACCATCAGTCCTTTAGTTCCCTGCTCCCTCAGCTGTCAGTTTAAAGCTCTTATAATATGATGGTTAATCCTTTCGGCCAGCACCCCTGCTCCTTTGCAGTTACAGTAAGGTACAGTTCATCTCTCCTGAAAAGATCTTTAGCATTTTTAGATCTGTCCCAGTTCCTACAAAATTTAAAATGTTCATGTTTTGCCCATATTCTTAATCATGCATTCATATGTCTTACTGTCATTGTTCTTCCTGTTCTTGTCCTGGGAACTACTAAAATTTCTGAAATTATGAGTGAATACCCTTTTCTTTGAATTTTTTTCCTGTCTCGTCAAAATCTTCTTTGGTTTCCTCATTTAGGCAGTTGTCAATGTCATTAACTCCTATGTGCAGAGTAAGTACTGTTTTTTTTTCTCCAGATCCTTTCAGAAAACATTCTATGTCCTTGCTCAGATCTCATATCCTTGCACTAGGCAGACAGCAAGCAGTTATAAAATCCTTTCTATATTTACATATTACCAAGTCTGTATATCTTATTATTGAATCTCCCAACACTACTACATTTTTTTAATTTAATGTGTCCATCATGTTTCCTCCCTCGTTACCTAATTTTCTTCATCCTTAATGCTGCCCAACACTCTGTATCTGTTAGATATGCTGATAAGGTGGCAGTCAGCCACTCTTCCCCTCTTGTGTCTGTTCCCTTTGGTGACATTTGCTCAAGTCTCCTCCTTCACCACTGCAACTGAATCTTTCTACCTCCATTTTTGTTTTGTTGCTCTATTAATTTTTTATCCTTTCTCCACCTCTATTTGCCCACCTGTTTCCTTGGCTGTGTTTATCTGGCAGAATGATTTATCAGCACATCCATCTGACTTGTGTATTTCATGTAACTTATTAATCCTCTCCCTTAACTCCAGTATCTCCTCCTCTAATCTTTGTGTGTAAGTGCATCTGTCACACTTAAATATCTCCTCTTCCATTCTGTGTGCTGCATACACAAACATATTACATCTCCTACATTTAATTATAATCACATTTTCAGTCTGCTCATTATTCTCCAGAGCTGTGAGTTCTGACATCATGCAATACTGTGTCTTAAATATTCTTTCTTAATTGCTTAGTTCTCATTAAAACGTCCTGTCATCCACACCCTCCACTGTGCTTGCTGTCCACTCAGAGTCTTTATTTTACAGTTCCATATGACCTTTGCTCACTTTCTCCTTCCCTAACATTGAGCTGATAGCTCAATCATAATGCCCACTTAAAATGGTTTAAATTCAAATAATCTGACTTCCAGTTGTGATGGCTGCCAGATAGATGTGCCTCTCATCGCTCCACCAACCCCTCGCTACAAATCCCCCTTTTTACTCCTCAACATCCCCAAATTGGGAGATAACCTACCGTCTTAAAACCCACAATCTACAGCTACACTAAATTTTACTGGAGATCTGGGTACATCATGCAGAAAACCAAAAATGAAGGCTCAGCACCCAAGCATATGCCCTCGCCATCACCAGAAAAGGACATGCCGGCAAAACGCATTAAAACAGGTGGCTCTGGAGATGCTTCAGCTTCAACTCTGCTAACTGAAGTGATTTTTTTTGAGGGCCTGGCACCTATACAGGAGTCCTTCCAAGCTGTAGTGGGTGATTTAAACATGCTTAAAAACACAATGGCACAACTCACAATATGTACTGGGGACAATGAGGCCCATATTTCCTCTCTCAATGACTGGAGGGCTCAGCTTGTCCAGAATTAACATCCCTGTGGCAGTATCTCCGAAAGACTGAAGACAAACTGGAAGACCTCGAGGATGGCTCGCAACAGAACAACCTGGTCATACTGTGGCTCCCAGAACATGAAGAAGGAGTCAATACCACCACATTTGTTCAAAAACTGTGCACCAAAGTGGCTGGGCCTTCTCCTAATGGCTCAGCATACACTTTAGAGAGAGAGAGAGAGAGAGCGCATTGGGCTTTATGGCCCACACCTCCAACAGGTTCTCCTCCTCAACCTCTGATATTCTGACTGCTGAATTACCTCAACAAACAGGTAATTCTAGATAAACTCAGGGATGCCAAAGAAATCCAGTGGGACAACAAAAGATCTGAATAACACAAGATCTGCCGCTTTCAGTGAGACAAAAGCATACCGAAATGCATCTGATAGTCATCAAGCTCATAGCCATGGGGGTAAGATTTCATGTGCAATACCCAGTAACACCACAAATTAACAAAGATGGGCAGTGGATCTCCTTTGACTCTGTAAGTAAAGCTACTACTGATCTAAAAAAGTTCTACCCAGATCTCTTTAAATGAATGAGGAGACACTAAATACAATGGAAAGCCAGCAATTTAATCGGGACAGCAAAACAATTATTTGAAGGAGGTTTATATGCAACATTGAGAAATGTAAAGAAATTGAAGTTCTGATATAACTTTTTAAAGCCCAGATGCATTGATAGCGATGTTCCACAATGTGATGCTGAACAAAGATAACTTGATTCTAGGACTGGCACTACTGTTTACCAAGGCTCTTCTTTTAGTTTTGGTTCTTTCTCTTGAGGCTTATTGCAAGCTAAGTGGTCAGAAAGCCTTTCAATAGACATTTTGGAACTTTAGTAATGTTTAGCGAGTTATAAGAAAACGTCCACTTATACAGCCTAAAATTTACACAAAAAAATTCTTAACTGTTGTATTAGTGGGACATCTCTAAAGCGAGGAGAAGGGGGGAGAACAAAGGCAGCCTGTCTAGTGGTTGATAAAGATTGCAGCTGGATAATTATAGGTAGTGCAGTCAATAGGACTAGGGTATATGGTATTTTTTATTGGGAAGGGACTGTTTTTGTGTTAGGGATATACTAGTTGTTTGTTACTAGAGATAAACTCTCCAAGAGGGATTCTAGATACAGGTTTTTTATTTTACAGAAAACATAGAAGTCAAAGTTGCATCGCAGCTAAACTTGAACCAAGGGCATCTATACATTATCCAAAACCTTTCCTTTTTGTATTGCATAATCACTCTATTTCTATAGGGACGACCTCCCTTACACCTCATCGCAGGTTTAGCTCCAAATGGTGGTAGGATTTATGTCTAGGAACTTCAAAGGGGCTCGGAACTGAGTCAAGAGGCACCAAATTCTCAGGCACCTTGAGTCTTTACATTGCAATATAGCCCTATTACAGGAAACACACCTACTAGAGCAAGAGGGCAACCTCTTCAGGAGGAAACAAATGGGCCAAGTTTTTGCAGCAGGTAACGCCACAGCACAAAGAGGGGTAGCAATTCTTATAGCCAGGGATACACAGTTTAGAGTACAACAATGTCAAGCTGACACACAGGGAAGATTTATATTCTTGAAATGACTTTGGAATCATATCGAAGTGATATTAGGATCAATATATGGGCCTAATATTGATTCACCTGAATTTTTTATAACGCTTACGAATGCTCTAAACTGTTTTCCCCAATTACCTACTGTTCTGGCAGGAGATTGAAACCTAGTGTATTCCCCAGAATTACACAAATCAACTCAAAGAGGCCCTGGTCTTTTACCAGCACAGAGAGTGGTGAGAGAGTTTATGGCAACTTACAGTCTTAATGACTCATGGAGACTACTAAACCCTAATGTAAGGGAGTATACATTTTATTCCCCAGTACACAGTTCTTTATCCCACATTGACTATTTCTTAGTTAATCATACAATTCTAGAAGGTCTAGTGGCTAGTGGTATGGCCCCAAGGACTATATATGACCATTCACCTGTATAACTGTAAGGCGCTATCTCTATTCAAAATAACAAAAGTATTGCTAGGAAACTGAATATTCAGCTTCTTCAGGATGACCAGGCAATACTCTCTCTTAAAGAGACAATTGAACAATTCCTCTCACATAACCAGGGTGCCATAAAAAATCTTGACAAACTCTGGTCTGCCCTAAAGTGTGTGATTTGAGGAGAATGCATTCGACTTTCTACTATCCATTAAAAAGAGAGAGAAGCACTTTCTTCCTCACTCCTTTCCCAAATAAAAATCCTAGAGAATCAACAGCTATCTACACAAACTGAGGATATTCTAGAACAATTAACCAAATTAAGGAACCAATATTCTGAATTTTTGAGGGAGCAAGCCCAATATGCACTATTTAAGACTCATGCCAAATATATTAAGCAAGGAGATAGAGCCAGCCGCCTACTTGCCCTTCAACTGAGGAAACAAGAAGAATCTAGGATTGTAGTGGGGCTCAATTCCCTTAAAGACAATTCTTTTCTTATTACTCCAAAGGAAATAGTCAGGGAGTTTGAGGCCTACTACAGATCTCTATACTCCCCTCAAGTCCCTACTCCTCAAATAACAGATATACAGGAATATCTCAATGGCCTTACACTCTCTTCTCTATTACAACTGCAAGCAGACACCCTCACAAAAATCATAACCCATCAAGAGTTGCTGGAGGCCATTTACTTATTGCCAGATGACAAAGCCTGGGACCGGACAGTTTCCCACCTAGCCTTTACAAAGTATTTAAAAGAACAACTCTCACCCTTCCTACTTAACATGTTTAATTACCTATGTAAGTCCAGACTTTCTGACCCCTCACTATTAGAAGCTCTCATAATAATACTTCCTAAGCCAAATAAATCTCCACAGTTAGTTACCAACTATCGTCCAATTTTCCTAATGAACTACGATGTCAAGCTCTTTGCTAAGATTCTGGCTAATAGATTGGCAAAAGTTTGGTCACCATTACTAGCCAGGAACAAGTGGGATTTGTGACAGGCCGCCCTTCGGCTGACCATCTTAGGAAGCTGTTCCATGTTTTCTCTGTATCGAGATTAGCACCTCACCCAATGACTATGATGTCTCTGGATGCAGAGAAAGCATTCGACAGGGTAAACTGGATTTTTTTATTCGAGGTCTTAAGGAAATTCAGTCTTCCCCCACGCATTCATCCAATAGATGCAAATTCTTTATGCCTGTCCTACAGCAAAGGGTTATTGTAATGAAACCTTTTCAGAAGTGTTCCCCTTACATTCAGATACACACCAAGGTTGCCCTCTTTCACCACTACTCTTGAATTTATATCTAGAACCACTCCTATATCAGTTGCAACATTCTCCCTTAGTGATAGGAATTCAGATAGGCGAATGGGACCTATGCCTATCAGCATATACTGATGATATTTTGTTACATATTACAAACCTAGAGATTTCCCTCTCTGCAATAATATCCATAGTGAACTCATATGGAGTCCTGTCTAATTATAAACTGAATATAGATAAATAAACAATAATGTCATTAAATTCCCATACCTACAGGTCACATATAGCAGGTCTCCAGCTAAACTGGGTAATTCAAATCAAATATTTAGGACTCACAACAACACCCAACTTATCTCAAATTAAGAAGTTGAATCTGGATGCCCAACTAGGTGTTATACAACAAGATTTAGATAGATGGGCTCCTATATACCTCTCCCTGCAGGGCAGAATTCATGTAATTAAAATGAATATACTTCCCAGAATTTTTTATCAGTTGAATATGCTTAATTACTTCTCCCATAATTCTGGTTTCAAAAACTACAACAACTTATCTCTAAATTTCTCTGGAAGTCAAAACCACCGAGAAGATCCTATAATGAGCTAGGTGCAGCCAAACAGAAAGGAGGCCTCAAACAGCCTAATTTCTTTCATTACTACCTGGCAAGTCACATAGTTAAATATCTCCATTGGTATCCCCCTATTTTTAATGCAATAGGCCAGGAATATGTGCCAGTATGGCTACAAATGGAACGCTAGATAATTAAGCAAAGTGGAATCTCCGCAATCAGCCTATTACACATTACTCCCAAAATGGGACTGAAAGTCCTGAAAAACGAGTTGATACATATGTCACTAAAAGTGCACACCCAACTGTGTAAAGCCCTTAAATATAATAATAACAAAGATATATCCCAACCCCTTTACTTAAACCCAAACTTTACAATAGATGGACAGAATTTAAGATCCAGAGAGGAATCTCCTGAGGTAGAAGTTAAAAGCTCCGACCTGTTAGAACAAGGCAAGCTTAAAACCACACCAGAATTGCTTGCTTCCCTACACCTTCCTCCTGAACAAATATTCAGAGGTTTCCAAATCAGATACCTATTAACCACAACATTGGGAATGGATAGCTGGAACATAGACCAGACAGACCTTCTCAATACACTATGCCTATTGGCATGGAGTCCACATGCAGTTTCCAAAGTAACAGCAGTACTATATCCAGTTATTTTTTCCAGAAATCCAAGGAATAATCACATATTGGACAAACCAATTTCCAGAAAAGCAGATTAGCTAGGACAGAATATGGCAAGCAGTATATTCTTATACTTCAAATGACAAACTACATCTCATCCAATTTTATATACTGCATAACATATATTTTACTTCAGCAAAACTAGCTGCCAAAGGTAAACTACAGGACCCCAAATGCAACAGATGTGGTGTTAGCGAAGGAACTATTCTTCATATTCTCTGGGAATGTCCCTCAATCAAACCCCTTTGGCAAATGATCAAGGATAAGCTAGACCCCCTTTGGGGCTTGGACCAGTGTTTTGAACCAGAAATCTGTATTTAGGGGATTATTCCCAAATTTCAATATCAGAAAGAAGACATGCTATATCCCTAATTTCCTACTCAGTAAAGAACTGGTGCTGAAGCATTGGAAAGACTCACAGCTTATTCCTTATTCAGAATGGCTTAATGAGTTCCTATTCAATCTGAGATTAGAGAAAATGATTGCAAGTCTTAGACATTGTCCCACCAGTTTTGAGAAAAAATAGAATAAGATTTACACATTAACACTGATTGCCAATTGAAAAATTTAAAGTCTGCTATGATATGCATACACAATGGGGCCTAATGTATAGTAAACTGTGATGAAACTGTATCTAGAACAGGGGAGGGAGAAGAAAGGGAGGGGAAGGGAGGGACCTTAAGAGAGTTAGATAGATATACTTGTAGTTATAGTAGCAATAGATTTTGATGGGCCGAAGTAGCCCCAAGGCCAAATGTTATATTTCAATATATATGTCAAGCCTGAAGGGCCTTACAAACTACAGTATATGTATACTTTAAAAACAAAAACAAAGTATATTAAATAAAAAAGGGGGTTTAAATTCAGTAAAATGCTTGTTCTGGCAATCTAATTTCCCAGGACTGCTATCATACACTCATACACTAAAAATAACTGTCTTTGTAAAAACAAATTTCCAACACCATCCATGATTTACAGTCCTGCCTTACTTGTACAGTGACCTTTAATCCCTGTCTCATTTACATAAATCCTATTTAAAAGGATTAACTTAAACAAAATGCTGTCTCTGACAGCCTGTTTTACCTAGACTGTTCTCATGCACTCATATACTAAAAATAACTACAGTACAAGTTGCATTAAACTGTCCCACCAATGGGTTGGTTTAGCATTGTTTCTTGTAGTTGACAATGCATTGGCGAATCATGTTTCAATGTTTTTCAACAGTTAACCAGCTTAACAGCAATATTTACAAAATGTTTGTGCAACTCATTTTGAAAGTACCTGAAGCCCAATCACATTGCAATGCAAAAGAGAGTTGTAACTCTCAAGAAACAGTTTGCAAAAGGTTTTATCCTGACTCCAGCAACACTTATGCAACTCTGTCAGAAATGCTAAAGCAACTCATTGGCAGAACAGTTTAATGTGAATTGTACTGTATTCTTGTAAAAACAAACTGCAGTTCCATCAGCGATCTACTGTCCTGCCTTGCTTGTACACGACTGCAATCCCCAGACCTCTATTAGTTTCCAGGATTGTAAGTGATAAAGGTATAATTTTTGGTTTCGCTTTGTTTTTTAGTTTTTTTCCTAGAAAGGTGGATATACTGTAATAGATACAGTACAGTAGATATAGTAGGGAGAAAACTTTTAGACAGGACATCCAAAACTTGTTTGCAGGGCAACTCAGCCGTTCTCCTTGCAATGCATTAGTGCCAGTAATCCTTTTCGATATGTAGAGTGACTCAACCTAGAGTTGCTTTTCAAACTTTTCACTTTTAAACACTTTAATATTTAAATACTGATCTCTTTTAGCTAAAAAATGAGAGATTCAGCTACATCCTCTCTCTATGATACTGCATAAACAAGAAGCCTGACCCATTCTGTATCAGACAGTTAGTATTTTAAAAGAATCTAGAATCTAGAAAGCCATGTAATAAAGCACAGAGCTGGTGCCTCTGACCCACACCAGCAACATAAGCAGCCCTATCACACAGCCACTTTCATACTACAGTACAAATGGCTTTAATCAATCAATCAATCAATCAATCAAAATCTTTATTTATTCAGGCGAACATCATTGAGCATAGCTCATTTACAAGATGGACCTGAGTGGTCATACAAATAAGGGTACAAGTTTTTTTACAAAGACATGAGAATAGCATAACATTAGTACAATCAAATAAATAAGATATATATATATATATACAAAATTTACAGATATACAAGGCACAGTAAAATAACTTAACCTGTAAAAATGAAGAGGATAATATATATAGCAGGGATAATAATCAAATAATAGGGCTTTTGTAGGCTTTTATATGAAATGTGATAACTGACTGGGTAGAAGAAGGGAAACTAAACATAGTGGATTACAGAAGGGAGGGGTGTAGGTTGGATGGGAGACTAGGCCTTATGGAAGCAGTTGCACAACTCTGTAAAAAAAGGGCGGTGTATAATCTTTTGAAGGATGATAAGGGTAAGAGGGTATTCAGATTCATAGATTTTTGGAGTGAGTTCCAGACAAATGCTAGGGAATAGCTGATAGCAGCCCTCCCAAACCAGGTGCAGGTAATGGGGATCTTTAGCATAATGAGCTTATTGATCCTTAAGGTGTATGGCCTAGATGTGATTCGGGTGAGACAGTCTGAGATATAGGAGGGGAGTTTGCCTGATGAAGCTTTAAAGATCCAGATTGCAGCATTCCTTTTTCTTCTGTGCTGTAGGGATGTCCAATTGACTGCCATGTAAAGAGAGCAATGATGGGTGCTGGAGGGGAAGGTCTGTAATAAATCTGATGGCTCTATGATACAGGGTGATCAGCTTATTTAAGAGGGAGAGTGAGCAATGGCCACAGAGAAAGTCAGCATAGTCAATAAGGGATAGGAATGATGCCTGGATTAATCTTTGTTTGGAGTCTCTGGTAAGGTAGTGTTTTATTCTGTAAAATAGGCCAAGCCTTTGTCTCAACTTTTTTAATAGCTCTTCAATGTGGACAGAGTAGTCAAGCTTATTGTCAATCCAGACTAGAAGATATTTGAATTTATCCACAAATTCCAGCTTTTCTCCAAATAAGGTGGATAATTGTGGGGTGATGAATGATGGGGTAGTGGCAGAGCAATTCTTTGTTGCAAAGAACATAGCTTTTGTTTTTTTGGCATTTAGAAGTAATTTTTTTTCCAATAGGTTATGTTGTAGGATGGAGAATTCTGACTGTAACAGTTCACAGGCTTTTGATGGTGAGGATTGCTGACATATAATACAGTATCATCAGCAAACAGATGAATGTTAGATTGAGAGAGGTTGGCATCAATGTTATTAATATAAATGGCAAAGAGGATGGGGCCTAGGATAGAGCCTTGTGGTACACCTCTTAGCAGTGGTTTAGAGGTAGATAGGTAATTTTCATTTTTACCAATTGTAACCTTCCAGAGAGATAGCACCTAAACCAATTGAGTGAGAGTGAATCAAGGCCTACAGAGCTAAGAGAGGAGATTAATGATTCATGAGCCACTGTATCAAATGCTTTACTCAAATCCAGGAACACAGCACAGGTACTATTCTTTTTATCAAGGCAGTCTGCCAATCGTTAGTGACTTTGGCTAGGGCAGAGATGGTGCTATGCATTGATCTAAATCCAAATTGTGCTGGATTTAGGAGGTTGTTGGTGTCCAGATAGGCCCTTAACTGTGAATTTACTAATTTTCAAGCATCTTGGATAGTACGGTAGGATGGAAATGGGCCTGTAATTGTTAAGGTCCATGGGATCACCTGATTTAAGTAGTGGAACTACTTGAGCTGTTTTCCATATGGAGGGGATGGAACCAGTAGCTAGGGAAAGATTGAAGAGGTGAGTGAGGGGGGCAGATAAGGCGTGCAATGCTACTTTAAGAAAGTAGGGGTCCAGGGAGTCTGCACCTGCACTCTTAGAAGTATCTAAATTGGATAGGAGGTCTTCTACTTCTTTTAAGGATATTGGTTCAAAGGAGAATGTTGAAGCAGCCTTTTGTCCCACAGTGGATTGAAGGTTTAATGATGATCTCAAGAGATTTGCAGGTGAAGAGTCAAATGCTAGGCCAGCTGTGGTGAAATGGTCATTGAAGGTATTTAAGATTTCTTGCTTGTCAATGATTTCTATGTCACTTAGTAGCAGTTTGGAGGGTAAGGCAGGTAGAATTTGGCCTAGAATTCCTTTATAGTACCCAGAATCTGGATGGGTTAGTATAGGATGCATCCAATTCAGCTCTATAGTAGGCAGCTTTGGCATTTCTTATTTGTTTAGTGCATGAGTTTCTTGCTTTTCTGAATTGAAGCCAGTCTCTAGTATGCTTTGTTTTTCTTGCTTTTTTCCAGAGTTTGTCTCTGGCTAACAAAGCTGATTTAAGGTCAGCAGTGAACCAACAACAAGATTTTACTTTAGTTCTGACACTGGTGATTGGTGCATGTATATTGAGGGCATTAGTGATAATGTCCTTAAGATCTGAAGAGCTGTCTCAACTGAGGTTGTAAGGTAAAAATCTTGCCAATATGTTGTATTGCACAAATCATGGAGATATCCTGAGATGTTGAAATTCTTTTTGACCTTTTATGGAGAAATTTTGCAGGATTGGATGGCTTGAGTGTAGATCTTATGCCAGCTATAGGACAATGATCACTTACATCACTGGGTAGCACTCCAGCATGAGAATATAAGTGAGGCTTGTTTACCATCATAATATCCAGGAGTGAGCTGTTGGTAGTATTTTTAGGTTAATCCTTGTTGGATCTTTGATTAGAGTGAATCCATAGATGTCACAGAAGGTTACTAGGGGTGCAGATGCATTAGATAACCAATTTAAATTCAAATCACCAAGGATGATGGTATCTTCAGGGCCTAGACTGAGTATTGATCCTAGGTGGGATAGGAGTTTGAGGCCTGCAGAGGGGGGCCTATAGCAGCCAATCAATTTAAAGGAAGACATGTTAGGAAGGGATATTTTAATTGACAAGTATTCAAATTCCTTTGGTTCGGATGTATTGATGAGGCAGGATGCAGAGATGGTTTCCTTGACGTAGATGGCCACCCCACCACCCCAGGAAGGGCGATCTGATCTGAAGAGCTGGTAATTGGGAAGGTTTATATCACTGTCTTTTGTTCTAGATCTGAGCCAAGTTTCAGAGATAACCAGGAAGTCAGGTAGGGTATGTGCAACCCATGCCTGTATTAAGGAGAACTTTTTTAGGAGGCTGCAGGCATTGAAGTGAAGGAAACTTAGGCCATTTATGGAGGTTAGATCAGATGGGGATAAAAACTTTCAGTGGGGCCAGGATTGATTTCAATAGTACCAATACTGATCAGAAGGAAGAAGATTAGTTTGAGGAGGGCACCGAATGATAGGGATAGGGGAGTGATCAGAGCATTTCCTCCTCTTCTTGGGGAACCACTGTGTAATGGGTGAGGTCCTGTTATATGGGTGTGGAATTTATCACAAAGTAATAATCTGATGGACAGGCATAGTGGGTTAATGTAATGCCAAAATGGATGCAAGGCACTTGAGGAGTGTTGTAAGGATAGAGAGCCTTTTGTGGATACCCAGGATTGCAGTGCTAAAATGGCAGAATATAAATAAGGAATTGGTGGGTGTCCACTGGGATGGCAGGGTGGGAAGGCCATATTCACTGCCTTAATCACCATGGCATGGGGTATATCATAATTGACATTTGGGATTGAGGAAGATGAGAGGCTCAGAAGCAAAAGGAAGCAAAGTAACATTGTGGAGGGAAGGTAGGGGTTAAAGTAGAGGAAGAGAAATAGCTATGGGCGTGGATTAGAGAAATGGCGGGAAAAGGTGTATAAAAAGAATCAACCGAGGGGGGGCGGGCAAAAATTTTGCGGCTTTGCCCATACCTTTCTGCCTGCTTCTCCTGGCCTCCTGGTTCCCTGGTCGGCTTGTCGGTCGCCGCCCGCCCGCTGGCGGCTTGGTGCCCCTCCGGTCCCTGGGTGCTCGAGGGCTGTGCCGGCTGGAAGGTAGGGGACAGAGGAGAAGGCATTGAGCAAAGGTACTTTATTGCAGCAATCTGCAAAAAGGTGCTAAAAAGCCTGAATCTGCACAACAAAGACTGGGAGGGTATGGGGGGGGTTAGGCGCCTAAGCGTCTAGCCCATACAGAAACACAAAAAGGCTGTAATCACAGGCTAAACTAGATATCTACACAACCCTCAAATAGGGCACATTTAAAAAGTAAAACAGCTCTTTTTAGATAATTTTAACAATAAAGCATAATAACAGAAATCCCAGCCAGAAATGGTGTTGCAAAGTCCAGCTAAAGTCTATGGGAAAGGCGCACCAATCAGAAGCAAGGCAGAGTTAGCGGTCGCTTTCTGATTGGTTTGCGGCTTTGCCCGTACCTTTCTGCCTGCTTCTCCCGGCCTCCTGGTTCCCTGGTCGGCTTGTCGGTCGCCGCCCACCCGCTGGCGGCTCAGAGCCCTTCCGGTCCCTGGGTGCTCGAGGGCTGTGCCAGCTTTCTGCCTGCTTCTCCCAGCCTCCTGGTTCCCTGGTCGGCTTGTCGGTCGCCGCCCGCCCGCTGGCGGCTTGGAGCCCCTCCGGTCCCTGGGTGCTCGAGGGCTGTGCCGGCTGGAAGGTAGGGGACAACTACAGACAATGCAAGCCCTTCTTCCCCTCCTTTATCCTTCACACTGTCACTTTTAATTCCTTGCAGCTGTTCCTCTCTCCTCATACCTCTATCCAAGGCTTTATTCATTCTCTGTGGCTGTATGGCTTCTGGCTTTTGCTTCCTGGAAAAAACAACTTTCTTAAGACCAGCTCCATCTCCAGGGATCCCAGTAACTCACTCCTGCTCCTGCTCTTGAACACCTCAAAGCATGGTGCACGATATCTCAAAACCACCAGACTATCAAAAAAACCTGTAATACATAAATTAAGTGAATATAACAATTCGCCTGCAACAGCAGTTCCTCCACAGCTCCTCCTTAGCATTACTACCTCAGGCAGCCATCTTGGTCCCAACCATGGTTTGTTCACTCTAATTTGATATTATATAAGGGTCCAATGTGCCCAACATATCTAAGAAGGTTCTAGTTAATCTTTCTGGTTGTGAAGCACCTTCAGGGTGGTAGGGAGTGGTCTTTGACATCCTAATCCCCCAAAGAGAGAGAGAGACAACTCCTTGATCAGCTGACTCTCAACATCCCAAGACTGGTTGGAATGAATTCCGTTTGGCAGCCCATAATGAACAAAATACTTTTCAGTGAAAATCTTGGCTACATTTGTGGCATTTTTGTTATTTTCAGGAAAATCGTTGGCATACCTGGAGTAGTTGTCTATCATCACCAGGATGCTGGCAATGTTCTTTTTGTCTAGTTCAAGTTCAAAAAGTGAAAGCAAACCAATTCCACTGTGGCTTCTGTGGTAATTTTCATCAATGGGACTGCTGAGGTGAGCAGAGTTTTCTGCTGGATGCATCAAATACACTGTTTACAATCATTTTCCACCTCTATACTCATTTGGTGTCAATGGAACCTCCTTCTAACTTAGTTGAATGTTCTGTCGACACCAAATTGTCCTAACTCATCATGCAGAGCTTTGAGAGCCAGTATTCTGAATGTGAATGGCGACATCTATTTTATGGTCTTCCCATAAGTGCTCTGTGGCTATTGGTAAATCACATATTCATGCACTTTAAATTTGTTCCACTCTGTCAGTAGAAGAAAGGTGTCAGGATGATTCACTTTCACAGATCCTGGGCATCCCTCTCAGTGGAGAGTTTAAACAATAGTTTGGATTATAGGGTCCTCCATTTGCTCTTTCCTCCAGCCTTGAGGACTCAATTCTGGCAAAGTGGGTCTACTGGGTAACACGTAATGGCAGCAAATACAGAATAGCAAACCAGTAACAGTGACTCAATAATAGCAATGCACTAAATAATGACTGGCACAGTAGAGCAACTGTCACATATGAGTGAATAATGAATATGTGTGACTGGATGTTGCCAATACCTCCACCATCAGTGAGCGGCGTGGAGTAAGAATCCTAGAGATAGGGGGGTCAGGGGTGAAGCCCCCTCATTAAATGAAATCCAAAACAGCTAGCTGGAATGGTATAAATGTTTCTGTGTGAGCTGCAGTAGCTGTTATGTGCTGCACTATCATGTGTATGTGCTGTTGTTGTCGTCGCTATTTCAGATTCGCTGTTCTGGTGCTCGCTCTTATTGATGTGCTATTATTACATAGAGCCGGTTTACTGAGAGTCTCAACATTGCAATAGACTATAGGTTTACAGTCTTACAGGGTGCCCAAGCTGTTTACCAGGTAAGGTAGTTCACTGGAGTTTGTGAATTCTTCTGGGTCATATATTTTGCACAAAGCTTGAACAGCAGTCTCTTGGATTTTGATACATTCTGGCTCTGTACCTCTGGGTGGGGTCTTCTGGATAGCACAATAGCATCAATGTTGCTTTTTCTGGGACAATACTCCAGAGAGTAATTGTATGTTAAAAGGACTGACAACCAGAGATGATTGTATGGGTATGTTTGTGCTCAAATGGGGCAAATTACATTCCAATGACAATGTTTACTGTCTATCCCTCAGAGTTTCCTGTTGCTAGGTGCCACACCTAGGGAAATTTAAAAACTGCATAACTTGCCTCCACAGTGACAAGCCATATGGGTGGCACTCTACTTTGATTGAGTAAACACCTGACTCACTGCTTAGTCTCGTGAAAAAAAATATTCTTTTACTTAAAAACATAGTCGTGATGCTATAAAAGTGCTGTGTATGATTGAGAAAAATATAGTGCAGTGTTTTTTAGTTTTTTCTTACTGTTTGCAGGTCACAAAGGTCAGACTGGGATACTTCATTGTTCTCTCCGTGTATTTCTTTTTTTGTGGCTCTATTTCCTAAATCCTCTGGCTCCTACTTTGTGCCTTCTTAAATGTTTTTAAATTATTAGCGGCTTATACTGCTGGTGTCAAAATACTTTCTTTATGTCATCTTTACTTTACTGCCTTTCTCTTTTCCATCTTAACATACAGGGCTTGCCATGTCATGAGCATGCAGCTAGTGCCCCAACCCATGGAGATGCTGACTTTTTGATGTAATGATGTCTTTTTCAAAGTGATGGCCTGCAGTGCCTAATGTTGCTGTAGTCTGCACATAGATGAAGGAGGTTGTTATCAGTGCAGACTGTGGTGTGGACCCTATGCAGATACTCATGGAACTAATTGACAGTTGCCCATTTGAGTGCTAAAAACTTCAGCTTGGGATCCAGGCAGTTTCTTTCTGATGGTGACAGACTGCAACTGGCATAAGTTGTTGGCCAGAGTTCTTGTGAGTGTTCTTGATATACTGTAACACTGCTCCCAAACCACTGAGATTGGCATCTGTGTTCAACACATATGACTTACTGCGGCCTGCTTAGGTCAACATGGTGGTGTTGGTTAACTGTCTGATTATCTCTTTAAATGCTTCATCACAAGTTTGGGTTCATCTGGGGTCAAACAGTTCACGTACTCTGTAGTAAACATTTTCAGACATGGACTGCTGCACTTGTTTTTTTTCCTCTGGTTGGCAGGAGGTTAAGCTTGGGTCAAATCCTACAGAGACATGATGATTTTGGTGTGGTCATTAACGAACCTGCAATAATAACAGAAGAATCCCAAGAATGTCTGCGGTTCTCGCAGCCAGGTGAGTTATGGCATGGTGGTGACAGCCTGGATATAACTGGGATTGGTATGGATGCCATCTTTGCACACAACGTGACCTATGTACTTGACTGTGGTCCTGAAGAACTGGCACTTGTCAAAAGACAGACTGAGGCCATATCATTTCAGTCTATCAAGTGTTTTGAAAAGTCAAGCTTTATTCTCTTTCATGGTTTTCCCAAATACAGTAATGTTGTCCAAGTACACAAGGCATTTCAACAGGGTCATGTCATCCACTCTTTCTCATGTCAGCCTTTGGAATGTGGGTTGCTTCCCTGAGATTTTTTGCAGCATTCGGAGGAACCCATAGAATCCTAGGGGAAATATTAACACTGACTTTTCTAGATCTTACTTGTCCATGTGGATTTAATAGTAGCTGAACCTCTAATCCATCACGCTAAACCACTGACTTATGTTCAGGTAATCTAGGGCAATCTGGGCTGTGATATAGTATATTGGTTGGTACAGCTCTTTTGTTTAGAGTCCGGTAGTCCATACACATTCTGACAGACCTGATTTTCTTCCAGACAGCTACAACTGGTGATGCACAGAGGCTCCTAGGTTCCTAAATTATGCCTGTGGCCTAAATGTCTTGCGACTACATTTGGACATCATCTATGTTGGTGGGGGACAAGTCATCTTCACCTCTCCCGAAAAGGTCTCTCATCAGGCAGCTACAGTGGAGGGATTCAAGATGGGTAGGACAAGTATAGGCAAGGGGTGAAGCAGAGGCTGGTTTGCCAGGGGGGCAGGACTGGGGGATGGAGTAACAGTGGAAGGAGACAGATAGAGGGCTATGGTACCCAATCAGGGTGCTGAAGCTCGAGCAGACTTGATAGACCAATAGGTCTACTCTGCTGGCATCTAGTATGTTAGTATGTTATCAGTGATCCAGATGTGGTGATGTACCCTCTTGCCACACACAGTGTCCAATTCCTTCAAGAAGATAACTTTGATCCACTGTGCCAACTTTTTTTGAATTCTAATATACCACTCTGTGGGTAAAGCAGGGTCTCCAAACTTGAAAAATGAAGGATCTAATTTTCCAGGAGTTGCATTCTCTCTCTCTTTTGTGGCCGCACAGCCAGATCAGCACAATAAAGCCTGGTAAGGGTCTATCCTCTTCAAATGGTCACTGGTCAGTCTGTTACATTTGTCACATGATCTGCTACTTTTCTGACATATAAATGAGCATTAAATGGCAGTATGCTAGGTGTGAATATAAGCCCCTGTGGTGAACCAGCTTCTTCTAGGCTATCCAAAATTAGCACCTGATTGTTGCAGGATCCCTTTAGTTGCCCTACTCCTGTGATGATACACTTCACTTTGGGGTTGTAACACCACTTCGGATTGGTCATGGTGCCAAAAAGTCCCACAGATTCATCCTCAGGACAGTGGCTTTTTGAGTATAAGCTTGTCTGACAAGTCCATGGAGGGGACTGAGGCTTTCCTTGTCATGCTTTAAACTGTTTGCAAAACTGGCCTGGGCAATGGAATATACGGTATGGGTACTGACACACCAAGGCACATGTTGGTGACACACCAAGGCACACATCTCCAAAGCAGCAGGAGTTCCAGCAATGTTCACCTGGAAGGAAATCCAGAAACAAATTAAGCCCAAATATGGGTGTAAAGATTCACTGAGGCACCACACATCCAAGTCTTCCAAAGACTCCAACTTCTTGTGAGACAAATACTTATCATAGTTGTCCTTGAACACCATTGTGTCTTCCAGGCATTATCCAGGACTACTCTGGTGGGCCACCCATCCACTTGAGTGTCCTTATCTGCATGCAGAACACAGAATTGCATCTTCGTTCCTTGACATTTTGGCTTCAGTACAGTATTTGATAAATTTCTCCCCTATTACCTGTAACTGGTCAAATAAATTCAATAATCCTCACCCCAAAAACAATATTCAGTAGGGTGCTAAAGTGGGGACACCTGAAACTGATGAAAAAATACCTCTGTAGCATTGATTGGTCATTACTTGATGTCACAAATGATATAAATATAGCTCTGGACCACTTCATCAAGCAGTTTAATGAAGCTTGCAATATTCATGCCCCCTTGAAAAGGATGAAACTGTAAGGAACTATCAATCCCTGGTTATCAGCCAACCTCATTAGTCAGATGAATCACAGAGATCACCTCTGGTGTTGTGCAAAGGCTATCGGCAAGCGTGCAGATGTACAAGAATATAGCACTGCCAGGAATACGTGCACCCAGGGTATTCGCATCGAAAAAAAACAAGTACCATAGGGAACAGCTTGCTAACACTTGGGGACACAGTAAGAACTTTTGGAACAATATGAAAGATGTAAGAGGTAAAGATGTTAAGGTTGCACCCACCATGCTAAATATTAATAGATCCTCACCCTTGACCCACTGACCATAGCTAATGCTTTTAATAATGCATTCACTGACCTGGGCAATGCCCTCCCATCAGACTTCATTGAGGACATCACTGAAGACACTGAACAGTGGGAAGATGATTCACTTTCTGCACCACCTCCTTTCTACTTTAAAGAGGTCTTGCTGTATATGGTCAGGAAATACCTAGTAAAAGTATTAGGAAAGGCAAGGCATAGTGGTGATTCCATAGACCTCAAATTAGTTGCCGTTACCATTGAAGAAGTACTGTTGCCCATTGCAGAGATTCTAAACATTTCACTGAGACTGGCACAATTCCCCTAAATCTGGAAGTCAACCCCTGTTACCCTTGTTCACAAAAGTGGAGACCGCACTATACACACAAACTATAGACCTATCTTTATACTTCCACCTCTGTCTAAGGCACTCAAGTGCATAGTTGCGGATCAGCTGGTGGAGTATATGGAAAAATACTCAATCCAGTGTCCCCAGCAGCATGAATTCAGAAAGCAACATAGCACTACCACAGCACTACTAGAATTCACTGGTTTCATTTACCAATCACTGGATCAAGGTAGATTGGTGGGTGCAACCTTCATAGACCTCACAAAGGCATTTGAAACAGTGAACCACGCTCTACATCTCAAGCAACTGTCCTCCATTGGCCTCTTGGCAGATACTGTGTCTTGGTTCAAAACCTATCTTATAGACTGCTCCCAACGGGTGAAAATAGCTAATGTCACCTCTCATCATCAATATGTCCACTCTGGAGTACCACAGGGTTCCATACTGGGTCCACTTCTCTTTAGCATCTTTCTTAACAATTTCCCTCACTCCTGTCACCAGCAGATCCTCCTCTATGCAGATGACACAGTCACATACTCTAGCAACACTGACCCCTGAACCACTGGAACATCAACTTCTACTCAGTTTTGAGGAAGTGGAGGACTGGTTCAGGAAACACAAGCTGATTCTAAACTACAAAAAAATGAAAATCATGTTCTTCAGCAGTGCTTGTAGCAAACACAGATCCAGTGCCCCTAACCATCACTCCTCTGGTGTCCCACTTGAACAAATTCAACATTTCAAGTATCTAGGGGTAACTGTGGATAGCTCACTATCATATGCCCAGCATGTTGAGAATGTTGCCAGGTCTGCCAGTATCAAGACAGGGTTACTCCATGGACATAAACACAATCTAACACCTGAAGCCCTTAGACTAGATATCTATAGCTCCATAGTATCCACTGTTGACTATGGTCTGGTTATTCACAACTCAGCTTCCACCATTACCCTCTGCAGAATATCAGTGGCACTCAATAAACCATGCCAACTTCTTACTGGAGCAGCACAACTTACCCACATGTGTGAACTGTATGAGCAAACAGGTTGGCTTCAGCTAAATGGGAGGATACACTATCAAACCTGCTTGCTAACTAAAAAGGCACTTCTCAGGCTCCTGCCTTCTGGTGTTACAAACTTACTCAACCCCTCTTGCAGCTCCCTGCACATGTGTAGCTCAGTCAATCAACTCTTCTCTGTCACAAGATGCCGGACTACACAAAGGCAGTGATCATTTGCATATAGAGCACCACTATGGTTTAATGTGTGCTGCCCAGAGATATCTCTTCCTTACCAAAATTGGGACCATTTAAAGGTACTCTTCATCAACATCTTACAGCTAACACTTCCTGTGACTATTTCAACTGATATGGTACTACCAAAGCAGTATTGACACATCCTTGTGTACCTACTTCTCCTCCTTTCTCTGTGAATGACCACTTTCACCCTAACCACTCTGCCCTATTTCCTGCCTCCTTTCCTTGATCCTTCTTTCACCACACCCACATGGTGAGAGGCCATCCATCTTCTTTCCACTGTTTATCTTCACTTACCTGAACTTTTGTTCACCCAAATCTACCTATACCTATTTGACAAAGTAAATTGGGCTACCTCCTTTTATTAGATTATTTTTGATTTCCTACTGATTCATAGTTTTAATTTTAGTTACAATTTTAATGTCATTTTAAATACTTTCTTGTCAAAATTTTATGTAATATGATCCGTTATATGTCTGTCACCCTTCATACTGACATGGAACCTTTGTAAAAGAGCTGTTATGTGTTCAAAGGTATTGTAATCCAAGAATGAATAAATAAATAAATCTGTTTTGACATGACCTGTAACTTTAGCAGTGGCTGCCAGTAAATGACTTGTTCCTTCAGCACCAAAATTCTCCTCAATTGGGAATCCACCGAAGTTCAGACATTTATAGAGTATTCTATTTTGGTATAAAAACTGCCATAACAAGATTAGACATTGTGGCCCCGATATTAAGAATTGCACCTGGCAATGGCACAAGTGGTTGCACAGCTCAACTGAGTTGCACTGGTGCAACCCAGGGATATATTCAAAAGAGATGAGCAATGGCACATCTCCTCTGAATATATCAGGTAATATGCACTGCACAAATATCATGCACTGGTGCATCCCCCCCAGACAGGGCTGAATACCAAGAATGGGAACTGCGCCAGTGCAACAGAGTTACGCTGGGCACAAATTCCTGATATTCAGCCAGCAGTATGCAAATGTAATAGTATTTTGCAAATATGTGAATGAAATTCATTCATTCACATATTTGCAAAGTAGTATCACAGTATGCACTGCAAGCCCATTCATCCACAGTGTGGCTAAATGGGCTTACAGCTGCTACTGTAAGCTGTCATTCAGCAGGCAGCTGCAGTGGTATGCAAGTGGATGTGCTGCTGCACACCGATGATGGGGAGGGGAGCTGGGTGGGCATGGGGTCCTGTGTGGGTGGAGGGTTGGGGGTGCCACTGGACTGCCAGGGACATTTGTATGGTGATGTTAATGGTGATTGGGGTTACGGGAGGGCTGGAGGGAACCACTAGACCACCAGGATGATTCAAACTGGAATTTCTGTGCAATCAGGTTACAGGCAGGGAGTGGGGTACCACTAGACTACCAGGGAATACGGAATTATTTATTTCTCAGCAATCAAGGCTACCTGGAGGGAAGGGGGACCACTAGACTGCCAGGGACTATGAAATCATTTATTTCTCAGTGATCAGGGCTACGGGGTGGGAGGGGGGACCACTGGATCACCAGGGATATATGTGGGTGCTTGTGCATGGTGTTGGGGGGAGCGAGTTGCCACCCAATGGCTGGCAGCTGCTGTGTTGCACCTTGCAGTACAGCAGCTTACCTGTGGGTGGCCATCATTTGAGCCTTTTTTTTTCAGGCTCAACTTTGTGCATTGGTATGTGGTGCATCTCAGGGTTGTGCCACCGTATGTGCCGGACATCCCGGGCTGAAAATTGGGAAGTGCCTCATATGCATGGGCATGTCCCCTGGGGTTATGCTGCATACATTATCTTTGCACCCTGGTGCATTGGGATTTGGCTGTGCAAGTCCCCTGCTTTGAATATTGCCCTGGGGTGCATTTTTTCAGTTGTGCTGGCACAACTGTGTTGCACTATGCACAACCCTTTTGAATATCTGGCCCTGTATATATTAAAAAAAAATCTTAACTATAAATGGAATACATTTAATTTAAATAATAGTACTGACTACAATGTGTATAGGTTTAGCAATGTCTTTTTTATTTAGTTTTCTTTCTTTACTCTGCAAAATGTTTTTGAATTCACCTTTCAAACACTGTCACTTTAATTATTTTTTTGTATAAAAATCATGATGTTTGGTAGTTCCTCAGACTTGCACCTAAGGAAGGCCCACTTGAGGGTTGAAGCTCAGGGCTATGGTTTTGTTGGCATTTTCCTTCTGATGGAATAAATTTGCACTTTTGCACTGGAATCTAAAAGTGAGAGCCTCTTTCTTTTCTACAATTTCAGGTTGGCCACTTTAATTCAGCACTCGTTTGTTTAATTTGCCTGTTGTGGTTCTGCTGGGGGAACGCTGCATGCATTCCTGGGAGACTTTCAGTTCAAACAATTGTGCCATCTTAAGGTAGAATTTTGTTTCCATTTGCTACTTTGAGAGTACAGACTACAGCAGAAGCAAGAAGGACTCTTATTACTGAGGAGGAGCACTATGTTGGTTTTATGTTATCAATTTCAGAAGAAAAATGAGCAACTTGAGTACAACACCAAACCTTAACTTCAGTGATATCCCAGATGTATCCGAACCAAACTCAAAGGATGAGGAAGGGAATTTTGATTGCCTTGAAAATCCTGAGGATTTAGACAAATGCAGAGAAAAGAATAGAATCAATATTTTTCCTGTTGGCAATACAGAAGAAGATAATCCAACTTTAAAAATCTTGTTTCAAGAACTGGAGTGACTTCAGATAAGAGAATTAAACTTATATTATATCAGAATCACCCTAGAAGAATACCTTGAGTTAAGTATAATACCATGGTCTTTGTGTATTGATATTACCCCAAGTACAGGCTTTGATGATGAGGAATTGAAACAAGCCTGGGAAGAGGCAGTTACCATCTGTACAAATAGTTGGCTTAAAGCCCTTATTAAGAGAGACATTCGGCAACATAACAAAGTCATTAAGGACATTAAATCTGTACAGAACAAATTGTCCTTATTTAAAAACAAAAATGATTTTGAGACTCTTAAGTTTTATTTCAAGACAATAAACAAACATGAGAAAGAGTTAATAACTAGAAAATGCATTAAAATCAACAGAGATTGTGGGGACTATGGTAGAAAAGAAGTTTTTTTCCTGGGAAAGAAGAGAGCGCTCAAACAGTAGGAGGCACTCAAGATATAGAACAAGGAAATGGAACAGAGCTCAAAGCAAAGAGATTCCTCCCAAAACTGTGCGTTTCAGACAAGGTGAACATAAATTGGGAAATAATAGAAATAAGGGGGAACAAGAAGATGAGACAGAACAAGATTACACCATTAGAAATTCAAGAGTTTTTTAGAGGAAGAAGAACTCAGGGTGAGAGAGGAGGAAAGGAGAGCTCAGGGTGCCATACTGAAAAAACTCAAAAGGAAACAAAAAATGAGTTAGGGACACAGAGGTAGAGGCAGAGGGAAACCTACAACAACAGAAGATCCAGCAGTCTTTGAAGAACAAAGATGTAGAAATTATAAACGTAACTAACATTTAGCTAACAGAAAATCAGAAGTGTGTGTTAGAAAAAGGTTTTTCTTTTGTGCCAACCCCAAACCCGGATTTATTTAAAGTCAGAATGGGCATCTTCAAATTAACTAGAAAACTCAAATTAAAATACTTTTTTGGAAAGAAACCTTTTACAAATGCCACGGAAATGTGAATTACTGAGGATATAAGACTTTCTGGGAACCCTTTGCCAACACCTTACGTTGTGGATTTATTAGACTTTACAGGACAACATGAAGAAAATTGGGAAGAAACAAACTGGAACCCTAATATTTTGGACAATATTGACATTTCTGCACTTTTAGAAGGGGCGGACTTCGTAAGTAAGTAATACAGAACCATGTTGTTCTATGGAATGAGTAATGTTCAAGCCTAAATCATATTTTTTATCCTAAAGTTTATAATCCAGCAATATCTGTATTTGAAAAATGCTTGCTTGATGAAGTTAACAAAATGTTTTCAACAATGAGATGAAAGTCCCTAGAAACATGACACAAGCTGAATATAAGGCACTTAAAGAACTAGGAAATCTTACAGGTGTAGTCCGAAAAAAAGTCTGATAAAGGTGGGAATGTACTGTTGATGGATGAAAACAAATATATGGCAAAATGTATGGAGCTTTTATCTGATAAAAATAACTATCAAAAACCTAGTAGAGATCCCACAGTCAAATAACAAGCAGAATTATGTGAATTTCTTGATTGGAGCTTACAGTGTGGGTGGTTGTCCAAATGTGAGGCAGAATATATTAAGACAAATTATCTGGTAATTCCCACATTGCATATTCCTCCAAAAATCCATACAAACAATTTGGACCCACCAGGAAGGCCATTCATAGCTGGGATTGGTTCCTTAAGACACACTTATTAATTTCATTGATAGTTACTTACAACCAAAATTCTCCCTTTTACCAGGCTACTTAAGGGATAGCATGGATTTGTTACACAAATTTGAGGGCAAGATTTGGAATGCTATTTTCAGTTGGCTAACAATTGATGTGAATAACCTGTAAACTTCAATCCAGCATGACAAGGGGCTTATTGATAGTGACCATTTTATTCAGGATCAGAATCTGATTTCAAGTCATTTCCTACATTGGGCTATAAATTTTGCACTTGCACATAATTGTTCTTGTTTCAACAGAGAATTTTATCTCCAGACTTGTGGAATGGTGATGGGCAGTATAATGCAGTGGGTTAAGGCTTTGAACTGCAGATCAAGAGACCTGGGTTTGAATCCCACAGCAGCCTAGGTGCATACTGTGTGATCCTGAGCAAGTCACTTAACTTCCTTGTGCTCCCAATTCGCATCTGGAAACAAGCTTCAACTTCGTGTGCTACTCCTGGTCAAACAATGTTCCCTTTCCCTTTTTCCCCTCTTATACAAACCTTTTTATGGGGTATTTTAAAGAAATATATATCACAGATAGAATAAGAAATAGCTTTATAGACAATTTAGCTATGTTGGTATAGGTTTATTGATGATGTAAATTGTGATTTGGGAAGGTGACGATAACAGTATACTAGATTTCATGAACTACCTTAATGGTAATGATCTAGGACTCAGTTTTACTAAGAATATAACAAAAATAGCATAACATTTTTGGACTTTGAACTTATGGGAAATACAGGAAAGCCAATTGAAACTAAAGGCCATAGAAAGGCTACAGCAGCAAACATGATTTTGCATGCCAATAGTTCACACCCACATAAATGGGTCCAGTCAAAACCTTAAGGGGAGATGACTAGGCTGAAATGCAATTGTAATAGTGAGTTAGAATACATCAAGCAGACTGAGAACCTTAAATGCAGGTTAAGAAAAAGAGGCTACAGGCTGGCCTGGTAGCGCAGAAGGCTGAGGCACTGGCACCTTACCTAGCACTACACCAGTGACCCGGGTTTAGGAATGACCTTGGATTGCAGAGGGGCCGGCTCAGGGTGGGTTGGAGTGGGACTGAGCCATGGCTCTCCCCTCCAAGGGGTGGATCCCCACCCATCCGTAGCCCCACTCCCATTGGGTGGAGGTCCAGTGGGCATGTAGGTGGTACACAGTAGCGATGTAAGTCAGGGGAGGGTGGAAGGGGTCACTGGGTCCTGGCGTGTGCATGCACCTCCATGCACATACATGCATGTGTAACCCATGGCCTCAGGAGGGCTTGCGAAAAACTGCAAAATGAATAAAGTATATATAAGAAAAGGAAAAAGAAGCTACTCAGAACAAATGTTAAATGATGCAAAGGAAAAGGCTGATAACATCAATAGGAAGGATTTATTGAAACCTAAAGTAAAACTGTCTGAAGAGACTCAAATTGGAGCTGAAAGTAGTCCTAACCAAGTACAATAGTTACCTTCATCACAGATGTCAGCCCATTACCTGGCAGGCTGAGAGGGTTGGTCCACACATTTTGGCCACTGTTTTTAGCAGATCCGGTATTAAAAAATGAAATATCAGTGAAACCAAGAGTTACTTTTTCTAAAGGAAAGCATATCAGAGATGTGTTAACACATAGCCACTACGTGGAAACTACAGAAAGTGTAACAGGCATGAATCGGCTAAGACAAAAGCCTAAAGACCTTTTCAGATGCGGCAGGTGCAATATCTGCCAGTATGTTAATACTGGCAGACACTTTAAGAAAGATAGAAAAACCTTTTAAATAAATCAATTCCTAACATGTACAACACATTTTGTGGTGTACATGTGCTGGTGTAACTGTGCCACTTATTATGTGGGTAAAACCACCCGGCCTGCTAAACTTAGGATCCAAGAACACGTTAGGGCAATAAGGAATGGAGATGTATATAATGCAATTGGTGAACATTTCTTGGAATATCATGATAGTAATCCAGACTTTTTAAATTTACTACCATTGAACATGTCGAGAGACCCTTAGGGGGTGGAAATAGAGCTAACATTCTCTCTCAGACAGAAACAAGATGGATAGTTATGATGGACACAGCCAGCACATTGGGGTTAAATGAGGAGGTGGATTTTTCATCTTATTTGTAAGATTGTAATAAAAATAATCTTGTATTTATTTTTTCATTAGTCCTTGGTAACAAATATGCCCCTTTTTTCTCCTCTTTTTGGGAAAAATTTTATCCTTCTAAATTAGTGAAAAGCAAAGTGAGAGTTACAGTTGTGCATGTCCACAAACCTATGATTCAAGTTCATTACTAAAGTGGAACTGGGAATATTTACCTACCCCCCCCCAATCATCCACCAGACCCCTCCTGGGTAGTAGCAATATTTTTCTGCTACCTGCTATTGGACCCAGATATACTGGAAACTCTGTTTTTTTCAAAACCAAATAATTAAAGCATCATAACATTGATATCTTGCTGTAACAAAGCCATATATATTTTGTCCTTTCAACTACAGTATAAGATGGAACCTATGACTTTAAGATATATTTTGGCATACCCTGATACCTTCGAGTACCTCTGGCTAAAAGCAATTACTCAAGCCCCCCCTTTCATATTTATTTTTATTTATAGAACATTTGTATTCCAGATTTTTTTTTTACATCTTTTGTTTCCTATTTTTGTATAAGATTGTCAGAAAAAACCTTCATTGCCATAATTGTATGTTCAGGAATACATGAAATTGGCATGTATAGGACAACATGCTTATAAAATACTAAAAATGTGCAATACTAACCTTTTTAGATTAATTTATAATGGTAAGTTTAATTTTTGATGATCTTTAGCAATTCTGGTGACCTCCATCCTAGATTTCATTTATGTGCATTTAGCATCTCTAGATAATAACTATTCTTTTGGTAGTTTTTGTGAATAGAAATAAAATGATTGCATTTTTTTCTAAAGGCATTTATAGAATATTCTGTTTTGGTATAAAAACTGCCATAACAGGATTAGACATTGGGCTAAATATTAAAAAATGCGCCCAGAACATGCGCAATGGGATATGCAGCACAGTCCAGCTGCGCCACACAAAATAATGCAATATTCAGCAGATGCAGCACAGAAATATGCCAGCGCAAACCACACTGAATATAGCACAAATATGCCACGGTGCAAACAGACATGTGCCAGAGCAATCTGAACTGTGCAAAAGTAACAGGGAATGCTGAATATAGCAAGTAAAGCAAGTCACACCATGTAAAAGGGAACACATGTAGGGCCGCGCAAAGGCACAGGACTGTGGTAGTGGAGGCAGTGCAGGACCACAATGGGAAAAAGGTACAGAAGGTGCAAACTGAGCACAGAACCCAATGCCCATGGACAAGGCGCAGAGCCCCACACAGACCCAGAGAACCAATATGACAGGGCATGGAATGGCCGGGGAACAGATGGTCACAGGAAATGAGCACCCTAGAACCACAGTACCAACACCCACTCAGAATAGCCAAGCACCATAGCCAGCATGTGAAGGCAGCATGCAGGCACACTGAGTCACAGTCACACTGGCAGACAGGCACATGGTGGTATGCAGCACATGCCAAAAAGCCACACATGGACACAGGTCACTGTACCACACAGCTCAGCAGCACAGAGAAGGGCACCACAGCGGAGGGGCACCATGCTGAACATGTGGACATGGGCACCTGACACTATGGCATGCACAGAGGTGGGCCACACATGAAAACCATGTAACAGTTGACAAAGAGATGTGACAGGCAGGCCACTAGGCACCTACCAGTGCCACACTGCAGGAACACCACTGGCCACAACATGTATCAGCCAGACCCAAGCAATGTACAACACCAGCACATAGCAGTAACAGGCAGTTGGATGTTGCCACAGCAACAGGAATGTCGGCGACCTCCCCTACAGCGACACGTGGTCACCGACATCCCTGACGCCACTGACTCCAGTCCCCGACTGGAAAATGCACTGATACATGATTGGTGATTTAGGGGGACAAACTTCCATTTGAGGGGTTTCGTGCCTCAGCCCCTGGGACTTAAAGATTCCAACTCTGGGGGGGCAGATCTCGGGGGAGAGCAAACAAACTCTGGAGTTGATGACTCTGGCTGGGGCATCGATCCAGCAACCCAGTTGACACTGCGGGTGTCAGCAGGTTGCTGTCATTATAACAGCACCGCTGTAAGATCGTCACTATTACAATGGTATACCGCAACAGGCATGCAAGGGAGACACACAAACACACAAGCAAATGGTAGTAAATGGTTTAATCAAACTGGATGGATAAAGCAGAACAGCATCTCAGGAATAAACAGCCAATGGGATGGATACAGGTATGATGAATACACAAACATGTAAAGCGGGGCACAATCAAACAGTGAACATAATGGTATGGGGATGGGAGTGTGCAGGGAGAGCAATGGGCAATGAACCAACAGGCCAAGAGGGATGGGGTGTATGGGAGGGAAATCTTGGAGCTATACACAGAACACTCCAATGTTCAACCCCGCATCTGGCAATGTTTGCCCTCAGTTGCCGCACTTCAGCCACCAGCACCCTAGTTGCCACCAGATACCTCCTGGACAGGAGGATGTGGACTGCCAGATGTCCGATAATGTGCAGAGTCAGAAACTGTAGCTGTAGCACACCACCTCCCAGGATGCCTGCAGTGCATTGACCACTCCCTGGCCCTGGACAACCTAAGCAATGGAAACACATAACAGCCACTGAGCGTCAGGTCCCACACAGCAGATGGCCACAACCCCCCACCCAGGTCTGTGTGTGTAGGTATCTAAGGCTGGGCAGACCCGTGAATGAGGCTGCCAACAGCACTTGCACAGCAGACAACTACAGTGGCCCAGGACACTGTGCCACACATGGACTGTGCAGACTGCCAGGGAGTACCTAGCACTGTCACATGTGCACAAACACCCCACTGCAAGGGACCAATGCCCCCCAGGTGCAACACTCAAGCCGACCAATCAGCAGCTGCATGTGTACACAATGGGTCACCCACTACCACCACCAGAGACAGCAACAGGGTACAACCACATAGATGCCACACACTCCATGGGACTACCACATGTTGCCGACCAAAACCAGCAACAGTGACAATGGAGCAGCATATGCCAAAGCACTGCATGCAGGCAATGCCCTGCCATGTGTGCTGGCCACCACCCCCAACACCCAGCCCCAGCACCCAATGAGAACCACACAATGCACACACTCACCTGACACCTGGCCCGCTGGCCCAGCCATTGCACCGTCGACTGGCTGGCTGCCATGTCTATTGACCTCGACCTCAGCCCTGGCCCACCTGCGTGCCTCTGGCCCTGAGAAGGAAGCACATAGAAAAATGACAATGAGAAGCATACCAACGACATACACCCAGCCACCCACCCAAGTAGGGGCAACATGGTTCACCACTAGGCAGAGTGCCATGCTGGGACCTGAGCCCACAAGACAGTCCCACTGTCGAGGGCCACTAGTACTGCGCAAGACAGGGTTACACAAAGCACAGCGCTGCCCCACCATAGTACCCACACAGTGATGAGCAGCCCTGTGTGCAGGACTACATGCACTGTCTGCACACCCCAATGTGCATGGCTCAGTAATAGGTGGCCTGCACCATGCACGGACTCATGTACCTAGTTGTGGGACCACACCATGGCGGGCATGGTCTTGCTGTCTCCACTGCCTCTCCAGATTGCGGCATTACAGGTCACCACAGTGGTGACGGCACTGTTCCCCCATCCTGGCCACACCATTGTACATCTTCAGATCCTCAGTCAGATGGGCCCACACCTGAACCATGCCTCCTGAGGGTCCCCTGCACCGAATAATTTGTCCTCCACTGGAGAAACCACTGTCACCAGGTTTGCCATCTCCACCTCGCTCCAGTTCTTGGACTGACATCCGACACCCCCAGCATGTGCTGTGCTGAATGCGCAGTAAACAGGCATGACTGTGCAATGTTGCTCCAAACTGTGACCCACATTTCACCACTGCACCTGTTGTGCAGCAAGAATGCACAGCACACCACCATCATGCTCCACATGAATGCACAATAGACCAGCACCAGTGGGTCAAATTGCGCAGTCCTGCACATGCACAATGCCGTACATGTGGGCTAGAGACTGGGGTCACATCCTCAACCCTGTATGCGCAAGGGTGCATATGCACCAACCTGTGAAGGTCACGCGATGCCACAGACTGCACACCAATGGCACAATCACCGCACGTGTGTGACTCCTGCCAATGGCACTGCTGGGACAGCTGTTTGATACAGATGTCATGCACAGCACTGCCACATGCATGGCACGAACACATGGCCGCATGCTTGGTAGGCCATGCATGCGCTGACACTTACAGAGCTCAACATTCTGCATGAATGGCAATTGCAGTACTGCACAGTGCATGACGAATGTACCTTTGAATTGTTACAGCACAACCATGTTGGGCATGACACAGTCCGTTGCACATGGAACAATTCTGCGATATTCAGCCTAAGTATGTAAATAGCCTCATGAGCCAATGCCAGGCGCAAGAGCACATTAGCATCTCATTATTGGTTGCTTCCATGCTCATTCGCATGAGTTGAGCCATAAAGGTGACACAACACAGCACTAGTCACTGACAGGTATTGCAGCCTTCAAGGTAGGTTTGTTTACACATTGAACTCTGCCTATTGTATTGAACTGCCACAATGCACTGTTGCATAGCAACAGGGAATGCAACCATGCAGATCATTGATGCACCATTACTGTTCACAGGACACAAAAAGTCAGACTCTGAGGGTGCTGAGGGGCAGAGGCCTGCCAGGAAGCGCAGGCCAAACTTCACCAAAGATGAGCAGCAGGCCCTGTTTGAGGCCTACCTAGAGAGGAAGGAGCTTCTGAGTGGGGTAACTGGAACTGCACAGGCTAGGACCATTGGTTGGGATGAGGTGGTGACCTATGTCAATGCCCATGGACGCCACAACTGCACACCACAGGAATACAAGAAGAAGATGGGCACTAGCAGAAGATGTATCAAGGAGAAGGTGGCTGCCATCAGGGCATCACGCAACAGGATGGGTGGCGGACCATCCACAGCACCTGTCCTCTCAGGGGAGGAGGAACTGCTGGCAGCCATCATCAGCTGGACAGCTGTTGAGGGTGTGCCGGGGGGGTGGGTTTCAGACAGGAGACAGCCTGTCACAACACTGTGAGTACGCCAGCGAGGGTGGGGTGGCAGCATGTGCAGGTCACCAATGTACCAAGCACACAGTGAGGGGGGAGGTTTGATGTACCTTTTGTGGCTTGGTATGGTGCACCGCCTGCACAGCCACACTGTGAAATGACATGGTCCCCTGTGTGCTGTGTGTTTGCGGCATGAGGCATATATTGATTGGGGTGTGCAGAGTCCAGGGGGTGCACATCACCCGGCATGCCTGTCAGATGTGTGTGCACTGCAGGATGTGCTGGCATGTGCACATTCACAGTGGACACTGACAGCAGCATGTCACACTCCAGAAGGCATGCACATGCGTGCTTGGGGGGGCACGCCTGCCATATGTGTTCATGTGCCACACAATGCTGTGTGTGCACACGGATGCAGGCACATGTCCTGAGCATCGCATGTGTCTTGACAGGCATGGGCTGTGGTGCAGCCACAACACATGCAGGACAGGCCAGGCACACCTGTGGCACACATGCAGCCATTAAACAGTACACCTGATTACCTGCACTGCAGTCACGACACACTTAACACTAACCATTCTGTCTTTCAGCTCCATCATGCCTCAGGGTTGCTGTGCAGGACGTTACTGCTAATGTGCCACAGGACGATGCTGTGCCATCCACATTGACAGGCATTGTGGCCACCACCGGGGGTCCAGTAACAGTCTGAGATTGGTGTATTTCCTTGGACTGGTGGATGAGGATCCACTGGCTGACCTCCTTCTCAAAGACAGTCTACCTGTGCTTGTGCTGTCAACACAGGATGATGATGAGTATGACAGTGATAATGACCTCACCCTGATCTTGGGTTGCATCAGTGTGACACCCCTCCCCAAGTTCAGGTATTGACAGAGGCAGCGGCAGGATGCACTGGTGGCCCAGGAAAAACACAGCCCCCCCCTTGGCCAATCGGCAGCATGTGGCACTGCTGGCAGTATTGGCCAGGGACAGAGTGCAGGTGTGGACACTGGTACCACTGGACAGGTCCATCAGGCTACCAAAGTACTGCAATGGCTTGTGGGGGACACTTTGCAGCAATCCCCAGGTGCCGCCGTTGGCACCCTCAATCAGCCCCCCCCACCGCGGTCCCCTATGTGGCATTTCCAGTCAAGGGATGTTGTACGGCAGGCTGCTACACCCCCAGCATGTTGGGGTCAGGACCATGATATGCCTGGCATGGACAGGCTGGATGAGCACACCAGGCTGCTGCGGGAGTCCATGGGCAACCAGGCAATGCTCGAAGCAGAGGTTCATGTGCTGCGGGTTGAGGTGCGTCAACTGGCTGAGTGCAAGGCCATGGCATGTGCTCAGCTGATTGGAGAGACACAGCAAATGTGGGAGGCCACGACCATGTCACTGGACCACATTGCCGAGAACATCGCTGCAGGCTTTACTGCACTGGCATCCACAGGTCACAGTAGGGTGCGCAGGACTCCCCATAGTGCAACATCTACACCACGGGCTCGGTGTCTGGTGACCCAATCAAGGCTGATGCCACCCACTGCCATGCCCATCCCTGTCACACCCGGGCAATAGTCTGTTTGCCAGTTTTTACACACCCATGAGAACCCGTCATGTTCTCCAGCCTCTACTCCCGATACCTTGGTGATGACATCGCCTGTGGCTGGTGGGCAGCCTGTGGCTACAACACAGTCAGAGTGTGGCCACCCACGTGGCCATGGCAGTTGTGGTACTGCATGGTAGTCCTGATGGGCGTGCTGCCCAGTCCAGTCCCTTGCTGCTGTTGCCAGCTGCGTTCATGTCTGGCTGTGGCCAGATTCACATGCTGTGGCACATGTATGGCCTGGGTCACTTCCAGAATGCATGTGGGCAGTGTTGCTGGACCATGTGGCATGTGCGTGATGAGTGCAGCCCTGTGTTGGCATTGCCTGTGTGCTGGCACTTATCATCTGATCCATGCAACTACCTACAGTACTGCTGTGTGCGTGGCCCTGTCTATGGCTGCACTGTTGTGTGTGTCCCACCTGGTGCTGTGTGCCCACTGTACACCCTGTGGTGGTACTGCTGTGTGTACCTGCCTGAGACTGTCAACATGGGTCTACAGCACATGGCACCTGTGTGGTCAGATCTGTATTTGTTGTTCCATGGGGGTGTGGGTATGCGTGTGCATGCGTGAGTGGCCACCTGTGTGAGTGTGTGTTTGTGTGTCTCTGCATGCCTCTCTGTGTGTGAGTGTGTCTGTGTGTGTGTGTCTGTCTGTGTGAGTGTGTGTGTGTGAGTGTCTGTGTGTGTCTGTGTGCATGCGTGCATGTGTGTGTGTGTGTGTGTGTGTGTGTGTGTGGTGCAATGCATGCCCAACATCCCTGTGTGGTGCTCACATGCAGTTCGCATAGTGCTCCTCAATGATGGTGTCCCTGTGCCTCCTGGCACGTGCGGCCAGCCTGGAGTCCCTCCTCTCCATGGCTGGTTGCACACCCCCATCCGGCTGATCCTCCTCCTCATCATCTGTACTGTTGCCCTCATCCACCTGGACTGGTATCCCACAGTCAATGGCCATGTTGTGTAGCATACAACAGGCCAGGAATATGCTACAGGCTTTCACAGAATTGTACTGTAGAGCACCACCGGATCTGTCTAGGCAACAGAATTGCATCTTGAGCATGCCATAGACACGTTCACTGATGTTCCGTGTAGTGATGTTTGCCTCATTGTACCGCTCCTCTGCACCAGTGCTGGATCATCGTATAGGGGTAAGCAGCCAGGGTCAGAGAGGATACGCACTGTCACATGTGGGGAAGACACATGTGTAAGGTGACTGCCTGTCTTTGCATGTTTCTACACACCCCCTTCCAGACCACACCACCACTGCCTGCCACACTGTGTACCCTGGCCAATGTCCCCCAAGCACAGCTGCTGTGCCACCGTTCCCAGCTCAGCATGTGTGTCCTTCATGTCTGCGCCCCTGTGTCCATGCTCCCCTGCACTGTTGTCCTCCTCCACTTCCAGTCCTGTCTCCTCACCTAGCACTGACCACCTTCCCCACCTCCCCATCCTGCTGCTGTGTGGTGTACCACACGGCTGCAGGTTTCACCTCTTCCCAGTCCCTACTCAGCAACTAGGTGCCCTGTGAGGATCACCCCATTCTTGAATTTCTGACACAGGGTGTAGTTGTGCCATATAAATGCATCATGTGTACTCCAGGGTGAATGGCACACATTGAGGATGTTCCCAGTGGCATTGCACACCATCTGGCAGTTGAGGGAGTTGTATCCCTTCCTGTTCATGTACACAGCACCTTGCAGGCTAGGTGGTGCATGTATGGCCACATGGGTGCAGTCAATGGCCCCTATCATGCCTGGCATGCATGCCACTCTGTGGAATTCCTGCTTGTTTGTTGTACGCTCTGCCTGTGTGCTTAGGAATTTTGTGTACTCCAACGCATGTGGCAGCAGAGTGTTGAGGACCTGAGTGAGGAGGCTTGACGTGGCTGACTGTGATATGCCAGCAGTGACACCCACTGCTTTTTGGAAGGTGCCCATAGTGAGCAGGCATATTGCCACTGTCACCTTTGTCTTCACTGTCATGGCATGACTCCTTCTGGTGGGTGATTGCAGCTCATCATGGCACAGCTTACAGAGCTGCCTCAGAAATGCCCTGTTGAGATGGTTCCGGCCTACTACTCTGTATCACTATAGTTCTTGAATATGAGCCGGGCACGGTACCGCCTCTGTTGGGCATACCACCAATGGGCCCTTCCTCAGCCATATTGTTGTTCTTCCCTCCTCCTCACCCCCCTCATTATCTGCTCCATCAGAAATGGTGCTGCATCCATTGTACTGGCTCTCCTGTTTTGTGCTGTGCTGTGTGTGCAGTTGAGCCTCTTTCCTTTATGTTCAACTTTGTGTGGCACAGTCTGTGTGTTACTCCACAGTTGTGCCGTGTGTTTCAGCTGAATATGCCATTGCGCTGCACATTCATGGCCACGCCCCCTTCTACTTGTGCAGCATACATTACTATTGAGCAGCAATGCATCCAGTTTTGTGCTGTGCAATACTGCTGTTTAAATATGGCTCCGGGGTGCGTTTCTGTGGTTGTGCCGGCACATTTTGGTTGCACCATGTGCAACTCCTTTGAATGTCTTGGCCCTTGTATATATTAAAAAAACCTTAACTATAAATTGAATAAATGTTACTTAAATAGTAGTAACTACAATGCGTATAGGTTTAACAATGTCTTTTTTGTTTAGTTTTCTTTCTTCACTCTGCAAAATGTTTTTGAATTCACCTTTCAAACACTGTCACTTTAATTACTTTTTTGTATAAGTATCACAATGTTTGGTAGTTTCTCAGACCTGCCCCTAAGGAAGGCACGCTTGAAGGTTGAAGCACAGGGCTACTGTTTTGTTGGCATTTTCCTCTTGATGGAATAAATTTGCACTTTTATACTGGAATCTGAAAGTGAGTGCTGTTTTTTTCCTTTTCTACAATTTCAAGTTGGCTACTTCAATTCAGCACCACCCATCCTGTGAGCACCATTTCATTCACTCTTTTGTTCACTGAAGTTCAGACAACTGGCCTGCTCCTTGACTAATTTCTCACTGAGTGCCCAGTCGATGACCCTTTGAATGTTGGTTTCTGATTGGCATTGATTTTTGATATGCCTATTCTTGCCACAGTGGTAGCAATACATATTGTCTCTATGCGTTTGCTGTTGAGAGGCTCTAGAGGGAGAGTTAAGGCCCTCCCTCACATACACCGGTCCCAGGAGATTGCAGCACTTGGTGGTTCATTGATTCTCCCATCATTTTCTTCAGCTGGATCACTTGTGCATGCACATACTCCTTTGAAACAGCATTTGATGCTCGCAACCCATTGCTCAAGGCAGTTAACTCCACATTACATGTAAAAATGTGTACAGGGAACTAAGAGCTGAGGTCTCCCAAGGGGTGGTCTGTACATACCCGGTTGGACTATCACACTTTTCATTTCTTGAATCAGTCTATATAGTTCTGTGATATCACAGGAGCCCCCATTGTCCAACACTTGGGCACTGGTGATGGAACTGCCGGGGCTCCCCACCATTCTTCTTGTTCCTTTGCCACTCTAACCTCCCACAGCAGGACTTGGAGGAAGGGTGTGTCAGCTAATCTCTCTCTTAAGTGCATCTTTAGCAGCATCAACTTTGAAAAGTGGGTGGCCTTTAGCACTTGTTCTAGTTGCACATTGTTCATGTCCTAGGGTTCTAGTCTACCTTTACAGTACCCTTTTTGAAAGGCCCACTCAAGTCAGTGTAGATAGGTGGTAAGGTACTCCCCTGGCATTATTTGGTGGTATCACACATTCAGTACAAGTCATTGCATCTGTACTTCCAAGCATACTGCATAGGGTGGCAAGTTAATCAGCTGCATTAGCCTCCAGGTCCATGGCATGCAAGACCAGAGGACGTCTACTACTGGCCCCTTCTGACTCTCAGCTAGTATGTAGGCATTTTCCACCTCTGAACATTGCAATCCATGTAACATTAGGGCAGCATAATTGACTTAGGTTTCATAATCATCTTCTCCAGCAGGGGTGGGGATGATGGCAGACAAAATTCTTAGGCACTGGTAATAGTCAGAACCAGCAATGCAGGCTAGTCTATAGTCTTCAAAGGTTCCCTGGAGAGACAAAATAATCTATTCATGCTTGAGGGTCTTCCCTTCACTAGTCAACAACACTTCTAGTTTGGTCTTGAAATCCCAAGCAGAATTCCAGTGGGATGAAAAAGGTTCCAGGTTGACAGGACTCTCTTGACTTATCACCACCCTGCCCTCTTAAGGCTCCTCAGGTGTCACTGTGGCAAGCAAATTCACGGACTCTAATTTCTTCTGAGTTTCAACAGTTATATTTCTGAACTGGGTTACTGGTCCTTGAGTAACTCTCTGATTTTTCATTTTCTGACAACCTTTTCAGGGTATGATCTAGTGCTCCCCTAAAGGACTCATTGTCCCACTCCTCAGACAATTATTTACCAGAAGTTGTCTTTGAGGATCCACACATTCAAATACATACCAATCATCTACCTCTTGAAAAGTGTTTTCTTTTCCAGACATTTTTTTTGGGAGAGGCAATGGCAAAAGTATCTGAAAAAACCCTAGATGCACCCATTAGTTCAACAGGTGATCCCATTGGTGCCTCCAATGTGTGACCCTATGTTACCATGGCCAGGTTCACACCTCTGCCTGGTGACTGTGCATGGACCACCTGGCTGAGGGGGTGGGTTCATTTTCTCACCTGTGGTTGAGGAGTTTGAACCAGAACAAATAATAAATAGCACTGTGTCTCCACCCAGAGAGAATCAATCAATCTTTACTTAACCAGGTGGAACACCATTGAGCGGACTCATTTGCAAGTTAGACCTGAGTAGTACACATAAGTGATTCAACAGAACAACAATAACACAAGTCAGCACAACAGAATAACATAGGCAACCTGAAACATGTTAAGGCAAAGGGTAATACAACAACTCTGAGCACAACAAAATAATTATATACAATAAGTATACCTCTAAAACAACACTTCTTAATATAAGCAACGTGGTAATGTAGCAGTCAGCCTTCTAGGAAGAATAATATAAATATAAAGAGACACAAAGAATAAGGGGAAGGGAGGGATGAGGGTAGGAGGAAGGATGAGGGCTACAAATATCACAGTAGTGGCTGCAGTGCAATTAGTGAGCAGGGAAAACATTTACAGGGCTCAGAGAATACCTGGACCAGATGTTGTGTGCAGTACCACCACCTATGATGCAATATCTACCCACCTCCATACTCTGGATTGGACCACCCCCTGGATACCAATAAGACATTTGTTGCCTTCACTAATAAACCCTTCAGTCAGGCTATACAAAGTGGGCACATACACAGAAGCAAAATTCAACAGATTAACAGTGCTGGTAGCTGGAAGGCAATAAAGGGTTAGACAGTTGCAAGTCACCTTGAGCACTCTCACCATATAGAAATGCCCTCAGGATCCATTTCAATGTGGGTCACTACCACACTCTCAGATAACAAACAGGTTAAGAAGCATCCACCCAATCAAAGGGCACAAAAGGATGATCTATACTATACAGGGCACAGTAAACTGTTCAAATGGTACCAGCAGTAAAACAAACAATTCACAGTATGTCACAAAAAACAATTACTCTCAGTACCCAAGAATTTCACTAGAGTTCTGATGCAGGCCTGGTAGCTACATTGCTCAGGTTCCTTCAGTGGTGCACTTAATAAAAATTAGCAAGCTTGCAATTTAAACCCACCAACAGACCACAGTGTGCTAGTACAATTTAAAAAACTTGGAATCCAAGACAGAAAATACTTGAATCACAACTGTAATCCAAATGCAGTCATGATAATTGAAAATTTGGAAAAGTAGAAAGGCCCTAGACAACAATACTAGCACTTACATGATCTATGGATGAAGCAGTTCAGTTGAGGCAGGGAATAGCATACAGCAACAGAGTGAGCAGCAAGATAGAAAAGAGCCCAGTGACCTGGGGATGAACAACTTGAATTCCCTCAAATGTTTTGCAGAAGCACAGCTTTTCTGGCTCAACTCTCAAGATACAGCCCTTCTAGCTTAGCTGTCAGTCACAGGAATATTTTTTAGTGGCTTCCTGGTTGCCAAGGAGCCCAGACCCCAGGTGTGACCCCCACAGTCTGATTCCTGTCTGGATTGAGAGTACCCATATACTCTGTGTATGTGCCTTGTGACACCCTGTTCCCTGCCCCCCCCACACACACACACACTAGATAAGGCTGGCAGGCCCTTACTTAGCTTCAGAGCAACGTGGGTAGGATGCAGGTCTCTGTTTCCTTTCAGTACATTTCAACAGCTTCCATATGCAGCAGTGGCTTACAGGTTCACACTCTCAGCAACTTCTTCTCATAGGAGTTTGACTGGCACAGTCTCTAAACAATATAAGCCCTAGATAAGACTCACAGTGAGGTTACTGAGCAAACCCTGGTCAAGGCTCACAGAACTGTTGGCCTGGCTAGGCCTCTTGATTAGTCTCACCAGCAGCAAGTCTGACTACAGTACCTCAGTGTCCCTCTCAGACTACCACAAGCTCATCAAGAGCCCAGAAACTTATTTCCCTCCCTTCAGTGTCTCATTGAACCAGCAGGGCTGTTCACAAGTCATTCTGCCTTATCCTGCCCTCTAATTGGGTATTGTAGGCCACCAGTCCATTTGGGAGGGTCCCTGACTGCATCATCCTCCCACAATTCCTTGTGGCACTTGCTGGGCTCTAAATCCCTCTGACTACTTGGCTGGTGGGTTCACAAGGCAAAAATATGGCTGCCCCAATCTGAAGTACCTAGAATAGCAAACTTTCTCAGTTTAATTCCTTATTTGTCCCCCTTTTTATTGTGCTGGTACTAGTGTTTGTTAGTAGGCCCTATAGGACCATTGCCTGGTGGGTCTGTGGGTGGATTAGTTTGATGGGTAGTGCAATGGATGTGCTGGAATGGACAAGAGCGGGAGCACTGGGGAAAAGTCCCTTTGCAACATGCACTCCTACACAAAGCAGCATGGCAGTTTTGTATCACAGGAAGTGCTAAATCAATGAAGCATCCTATTGCTGGCTCTTGATTCCCTCTGCCAGGAATGAGTGACCCAGGAGTGAAAAATTGTGGTCACTGAGGCCAAATTTGAAAAGCTTAAGAGCTGCTAAGGACATCTGTGCTGTTGTGTTCTCTTGTCTCTACATACATGGTTGAGTGGGAGGGAGCCAGCAGCATGAACTGTTGAGCTCCAGGGACCTCAGGAGGGCAGCAGCAACAGTAAGGTAAACTCCCCTCCCAAGGGGGGGGGGACTACAGTTAGAGGGAATGATGTGGATCTTATTTGGCAGACTTGATGAAATGTGAGCCCTATGGCACTCAGAATTGCTTAAATACATGGAAGCAGTTGGACATTACATCCCAACCCCAGGGATCATGAAAAAAAATATGTGAAATCTCACAGAACCAGAATGATTTCTGTATTGGGTAGTGATACTGAAAGATAAATGAAACTGTATTTCAAGGGCTTGCAAGGTACTACAAGAAGCAAAATAGACAGATAAAGGAGTTATAAAAGACCGATGGGAACAGGAGCATAGGCAGCAGATTATGCAACTTATAATTTATTTATTTTAATTTTATTTTAGAATTTTTGGCAAAAGAAAGCACACTGAGCTGAAGCGTATTTCCTTGTGCATCTTTGGAGCTCGGGGAGGTTAAGTGACCTGGAAATGAGCTTCAGCTCATTGTGCCTTTACGAAGCAAAAATTGTAAAATATTAGTATAAAAAAAAATAATAGTGATTGGAATTATAAAACAGACTATTTCATAACCGTGGTCACTTTTATGCAATTCAGATGGCAGATGGCAGAAGCAGCAAGAAGAAGGACATTTCCGGCCTCTATCTTGGGGTTCTTCTTCAGTTGCACAGAGGATTAAGTACAAGGCAAGACAATTTTATTTTAGGGTGTCCAATCCCAGAGGCTCTTGGCAACTCATAGTTAAGACATAAACAGTAGAACATTTTGTAATACAACAGAGGCGTTAAAATATAAAAAAAAAATTAAAGATAGAAGTGCCATCCAGGGGTCAGGGTGACACTGGATGGTGAGGAATGCTTAGCATGGGGTCAGGTTAGGGAAGGGGTGCCAGTGAATGTTAGGACATGCTTGGAATGGATGAGGGAGTGATGGAAGGGGTGCCACTGGATGCTAGGGTTTCTTGGTATGGGGTCAAGTGTGAAAGGAGTTGCAACTGGAGGTCACAGAATGCTTTGCATATGGTCATGTGAGGAAGGGGGTGCCACTGGATTCTACAGTGCTTGGCATTGGGTTGGGTGTGAAAGGGGGTGCCACTGGAGGTCCAGGAATGCTTGGCATGGTGTCAGCTGTTGGAGTTGAGTGATGCTGCAACTGGAAAGCCAGGGATGATTGGAATGTGGCTGCATGGGAGAGTGGGCCACTGAATGCTAAGGTTGATTGAAATGGAATCAGGTGCAGGAGGGAACATCACTGTAAGACAGAGTTTCTTGGCATTGGGTGAGGTGTGGAAGGAGAGTGTCACTGAACACCAGAGGTTGTATGTAGGAGAGAATTCCACTGAATGCCAAGAATGCTTGGCATGGGGTCATGTGTAGGAAGGAGAGTCACAGCATAGCAGGGAATGTTTGGTATGGGATTGGGTGTACAAATGGAGTGCCACTGGATGCAAGAAAATGCTTCTCATGTGATTATTTTTTGCACAGGTTGCCACTGGATGCTAGTGTTGCTTGGCTTGGGATCAGGTGTGAAGGGGATGCCACTGGAATCTGGGGTTACACGGCATGGTATCGCATGTGGGAGAGTTCCAATGGATGCCAAGAAATGCTTGGTATTGGGTGAGGTGTAAGAAGGGGGTGCCACACAACATTAGGGAACGTTTGGCATTCAGTCAGGTGTGTGACCAGATGCAATGATTCCTTGAAATTTGATGTGGTGTGCAGGGGGTGCCACTGAATCTTAGGAATGCTTGGCATGGAGTTGAGTGTTGGGGTGGTGCCACTGGATGCCATTAATACTTTGCATAATGTCAAGTGTGGCAGTGGAGTGTCAGGAAGGGTTGAGTTTGGGGAGTACTGAATGCCAGGTAATGCTTGCATGTGATTGTGTGTAAGAGAGGGTGCAACTAGATTGCAGAGAATGTTTAGCTTAGGCTCAGGTGTAGGCAGGGGAGGGTCTGCTTGAATCCAGAGATGTCTGGTAAGGGTTCATGTGTGGGAGAGGTGTGCCACAGGATGTCAGGTATGTTTTTCATGGGGTCAGGTGTGAGGACTGCCACTGGATGCCATGAATGCTTGGCACTGTGTCCAAAGTGGAACAGGGTGCCAATGGTTGCCAGGAAATTATTGGTATGGGATCAGACACTGGATGGTGGTGCTGCTGGATTCCAAGGATGCTTGGCATTGTATCAGCCATGAGATGGTGGTGCTACTGGATTCCAGGGATGCTTGGTATGGGGTCAGGTGAGGGAGTGTTTTTTGCTGGATTCCAAGAATACTTGGTATGGGGTAGGGGTGGGTTTACATTGCACAGTCTCTGTTGCCTCCTTGTCCTTTTTATATTGGTGAGCCCTGAACTGTATGCAGGAGGATAACTGCCCCTGCTCATCAGGTCATCCCCCTTTTTATGCACCCAACTATTACATAGAAACATATAATCTGTTGGCAGAAAGGTACTGATGGTCCATTAAGTCTGCCTATATTATAAACCTCTCCCTGACCTTGTGTCCTGGGGGGTTGTGCCCCTTTGCCCCACCACCAATAACCCCCCTGGAACTCTGCAATGGGACTATGAGTCATCTTGCTCTATCCCTCCCATGTGTGATTCCATTTAGGATACCTGACCCCCCACTTCTAATCCATGGTTCCCCACCTTCACGGTGAAGTAGAACTTCCTCACATTGTTCTCAAATTTACCCCCAGCAACCTCCAATCAAGCCCTTATGTGACTGCATCCCTATTTCTGATAAACAGGTCTTTACTATTCACCCAGTTTACCCCTCTCATAAACTTATGTCCCTATCATGTCCCTCCCTCCTGTCTGGTCTCCAGCAAGTACATGTTAAGGGCCTCCAGTCATTCTTCATAGGATCTGCCTTACTACCCCTGAATCATTTTGGTGATCCTTTTCTGTGCTGTCTCCAGTCTGTCTATGTCCTTTCTCAAGTGATGGCTCAGACTGCAGACAGTGTTCAAGGTAAGGCCTCACCAGTGATCTGTCATGGGTCAATATCACTTTGCTTCTCCTACTATCAAAACCCCTCCTGATACACCCCAGTATCCTCAGTGCTTTACTGTATGCTTTATTGCACTGGCTGATTTGCTTAAGGGAGTCAATGATGATGACCCCCAGATCCCTCTCCTCTGTAGCAGTTGGCAGCCTAACTCCTCTCGTCTTCAGGTGTGCGTGGTCTGCAATCATGGTGGCGCAGTGTTGGTGCAGGGGGTAAAGGCAACCAGCCCAAAGCAACATGAATAGTCTAGCAAAAAAGTCCTGCACTAACAAGCTCAAATGAGATTCAAACAAAGCTTCTCAGTAGAAATCTGAAATGTATTGCATCCTGGAAGCAAAATAGACATAGCTAACACTAATGAGCTACCTTCTCTTCAGACCCCCCAGCACTACTAGCCTTTGGAAGCTAAATTTGCCTTCCTCCAGACTTTAGTTTACCAGGTCATCTGTATCCAAGTGTACAAGTGCATGTGACACCGCCCTCATCCTGTCAATCATCCTTCTTATTCTGTCCATATCACTAATTTCCAATGTGCTTGTCATGCATCTGACACCCCCCCCCCACCATTGATCCACTCTGGCACACTACCATCTGCATATCCTTTACCATACAGTCCCTGACTAGAAGTACTCTACTGGCTACCTGCTTAGTTTTCATTATACTGCTGGCTATGTTGTTATTTCCTACAACTATGTTGGGTATCACACTCTCTGCCTTGTCCTTCTCAGTACCTGGCTCACAGCCTCCCCTGATAAGAGTCAGGTAAATATGCCTACTCCAGGGATACAAAATAGTTTACTGTCATTGTTGAAGGATACTGCATCACACCCACAAACTGCTTTCTTCCCTGATTTGCCCTTCCCCCTTTCTACTTCCCCCTACACTCCATTTCCCCTGGGCCAGTGGGCCTCTGTGGGGTGGGGAGTGCATAGTAGTTATGGAATCCAGTTCAGCTGTCTGCACAGCAGGAGTGTTTCTCTCAATGCTGCTCACAGCTGTGCATGGTGCTCCTTGAATCTCCTGCATATGTGGCAATGACCAGTCTCAAAAATATAACCCAAGGAATGGTCATCCCACAGTTCCTGCAGTTGATTAACTCACCATGCCAACCCTCCATTCCAGTTTCTAGCAGCACACTGAACCTAAACCAGAGGGAAATCCTACCCCAGTAAGGTTCTTCTTTCTTAGCTGGTAGTAGCCTGTTCTTGTTTGCTTGTTTCTCCACTCCCAACTTGCGTGACTGCACTGACTTCTAGTAGCTCTCCCATCCACTTTCTGCCCTACTGTGATCTTTTTTTTTTGCTTCTTTTCCCTATTTGTTTTATTATCTGACCCTAGATAGGGTGTTCTGGTCCCCTAAAGAAAACTGGCTGCCCTGCTGGATAGAAAGTCCCTCACCAAGTTAGAATGTTATCTGGGTGAGCTACAGATACCCCCTAGTACAAACAACCTGTCCCCCTCTCTACCTGGCAGAATTCCCTGTGGAACTGCAAGGTCTGTAGCAGGCTTTCTCATTTTGAAAATCACACTAAGCTGTCCAGGGTGGTGGACCCCCTTGAGAATAGAGACAAACTTCAGAAGGTCCTGATCATGCTGTGTGATTGGATGGACTCTATCATGTAACCATATGCAAGGTGCTACGCATTCTGAGGAAAAACAAAGGCAAGAACTAAACACTGTTGGGCTGCTTTTACAGCAGTGGAGGAGGATATTCTTCCAGCCCTTATCACAGCAGACACACACTGCTTATCATGTTTTCTCCCCTTTTCTATTATGACCCCAGGTACTTTTCCTTAGCCACTACAGCAAAATAGCTCTACAGTATAGTTGCTACCTTTGTTTTTTCCTCCCCCAGAGTAACACCTTGTAACACTGGCCCAGCACTGATCTTTAAGACATCCAAGTACAGGAAAGCTTTTACTTGATTAGGGTTATATACTGAATATGTGACGGTTATTAAATGTAATCCTGTGTCTTGGTTCACAGCTCTGTGCTCTTCCACGTAGACCAAAATGCAACCTTATTTCAATGAATATATGCCACAGTTAGATTTAAAATGCCTGAAGTCCATGAGAAATCCAACTATAACACCTCATTATATGTTAACCCCAGAGATATGGACATTATAGCTCCGATGATAATCAGATCTTGACACATTTTCTTGTAAGAGACAAAATTACATAGTACAGCCATACACCCACCACTGAGAAGTTAATTGTCTGAAAGATTTAGCAATTTTAAAGTCAATGGCTGGAATAATAATTTAGCAAATCTACAAATTATGACTAATAATATTAATGCATGCCCTTTTCTAGGAAGAAAACACTAGCAATTGTGCATGGTTTCTAGAATTTAAAATAATTTGTTCACTGTTGTGTTCTACTCCGTAAGGCCCTATGGCTGAAAGACTTTGGACAGCAAATTTTTAAATTATGGCATACAGAAATTGGATTTAATAGCACCCAAGAATATATGTGGGGTGTGCTTATATCCCCCTGGCATGAAAAAGATTGGAAAACAGGCTTTCAAGTTAATGACCAGCAAATTGTGTAACAACAGAGAATTGCTGGTAATGGATTAATGAACTACATAATCTGCAATACCAGTAAGGTAACCAATGTGGTCCTGCATTTAAATCCAAGTCAAATAATTACCTCCCTGACATAATTATATGAAAGCATGTAATTACAGCATAATTGATTAGTGGCTTGTCCCAAGACCTGATAGCATTAAACACTCAGGAGTTTAACTGGACTCTCTGAGTAACCATATACAATTTTTTTTGTATTATTTATTTAGTTTTTGTTGACTGGGTAAGTGCAGTAGACAAATTCTGCCTATTTTCAGGCACAACCTGGGGGAGGGGGATACAGGTGAATGCCAACTGACCTTGAACCAGATTAAGCTGTTGGTGGTAGTTTTTTTTAGTGAATGGAGGAAATTTGGCCAGGACACTGGGTAAACTTCCCCTACTCTTTTTGATAAGTGCCATGGGATCTTTGACATCCACCTGAACTACTGTACCACCAGAACAGGCAAATGGGACCTCGGTTTAATGTCTCATGTGAAAGACGGCACCTCAGGAGTGCAGCACCCCCCTCATGCTGCACTACAGTGTCAGTATTGGAATATTAACATGGACAGGAAATCATTTCTAATTGACAGCTGTTTATAAAGTTCTTATTCTCAGAAATTATATGCATTTTTTTCTAAATTATCCATATTTAACTGCACCTGAATAAAAAGTGATGTGAAAAACTGTATTTTGCATTATTTTGTTTTCATGGGCAGCATTCTGTTACAGTTCTCTTCATGGAACCAGTAACTTGGGGTTTTTACTATGTCACAGTTTGTGTACAGAATGCTATTTAGTAGCTATTGTCCTATCAGAATTATGTTTAGAGTTCTGTGCACAAACTGTGACATAGTGAAAACTCCAAGTTATTGATTAAACGATGAGAACTGTTACAGAATGCTGCCCATAAAAAGAAAACAACACAAAATACAGTTTTCCACATCACTTTTTATGCAGGTAAAGTCAAATATGGTAATTTAGAGGAATGCACATCATTTCTGAGAATAAGAAGTTTATAAACAGCTGTCTATTAGAAATGATTTCCTGTCCTCTTTAACCCAAGTGCCTGGTGTGGGGATAGAACCCACAACCTTCTGATCTGCTGAGCCACTGACACTGATGTATAACACATGACAATGTATGTAGTTTTGTTTGGAGGTGGGAAATAATGCTCATCCACTAACATAATTTTTCATGAAGTTATACAAATCTCCATCAGCAACTTCCTGTAGTGAGCCCCTTGTACTTCAACTCAGTGGAATGCCCACTCAGCTAACTTTGTTTCTATTTGCTTTATGTCAGTTTGCTGCTGGGACCATTCACTTCTGATTTGCACAGTGTCTGACTTATAGGCAGTGAGACCCACTTCCAAATTAACACTTTGTTGAACTGTCTCCCAAGCACAGTAGCCCTACTGTAACTTCAGGCAAATGGTTATAGCTGGGTTCTTAATCCCCAGCAAACTACACATGTGACCCAATTTCCCATTAAAATCTGCTAGACTTCTTTTTTTATCACCATATTTTATTGAAGGCTTTTGATAGTTTACATAAGAGTTACATAGATAATCTAGGTTTCACCTAGCAATCATTTAATACATTGTGCATCATATTCTTGTACATTACAGGTATATGTATGCATTATAGACAAACCCTTGCATCGCATAAGACTCATAATAATTCCAGTAAGCAATATTGAACCTAACTGGTCATCAAGCCTTGGATCCAATTCTTTTTTCTTATGGTTCTATACGGCCTCCTTCTATCGCCCTAATGAGGTTGTTCCAAGTTGTCTGAAATACAGAATTTAAACCGTTAACAGCCATTTGGCACCTCCCTAAGTGCATACATAACATAAAGTTATTAAGCCAGTGTGCAATGCATGGTGATGTTTCACTGATCCAGTACTGGGCTATAGTTTTCCTGGCTCTGACTAGGGCTATCTCCCATAGTCTATATCATTGTTTGTATCTAGTCGACCACCCACATTCTGCTCCCAGCAATATCTCCAATGCTGTCTCTGGTACTGTAGCCCAGTTTTAAGTATAGTTTACATAATGTTGTGCACTTCTGTCTGGAAGAAAGCCACCCTGGGGCAGACCCAGGCCATGTGTAAGAAATCATCAGTATCACACTGACATCTAGGGCATATTTGTGATCTATTTGTACTGTACCTGTGTAATTTCTGAAGAGTTAGATATGTTTGATATAGAAAGTTAAGTTGTACCATTATAAGGCTATTGGAGATTGAGCAGCTGTGGGAATGAATTACAGGTTGTTGCCATATCTCATCATCATCCATAGTTATGCCTAAATCCTGCTCCTACCGGGTTCTAGCTTTCATCACTTGGGGTGGTGTAGCTCTAAGTAGGATTCTATAAAGAATAGTGATTACAGGTGGTGCAGGTTGTGGGGAGTACACAGCTTCTTCAATGGAAGACATTTTGAGATCAGCCTCTTGTAGGTAGTTTTGAATATGCAGATAGGCAAAGAAATCACCAGACTGGACCTGAAACATCTCCATTAATTCTAAAAATGATTTGTGATCCTGCCATTAAATAGTGTCTCCACCATTGCTATTCCTAATTTATGCCACCTCAATACCACCTGATGAAGGAATAAATTATATCATAGAAACATAGAAGTTGACAGCAGAAGGAGACCACCAGGTCCATCTTGTCTGCAAATTTTCTTTCAGCCTAGCCTTCTAACTGCCCTTGGGCTTGAGGGCTCCCTTGTATCTGTCCCAGGCATTCCTCAAACCTACCACTATGCTTGCCCCCACCACCTCTACAGGCAGGCTGTTCTAAGCATACATCATGCTTTCTGTGAAGAAAAACTTCCTGGTGTTTATTTTTTTTTTATTTCAATAGTCGGAAATACACCTTTGAGTCAAGGACTCCTTTGCAAAGGTTTCATGTCAGAGATATAGAGGACAACATAGGTAGATACAGTGAGTAACATATGTACATAGCAGTTAGTTAACTAAGATTGAAGCACAGTATAGGGCAGCACATGCCCTGCATCAAAGTGTTGAGGAGTAACAATAGCAGAGCAAAATTCTTAGGAACAGATAGCCAGACCCAATGTTTAGTGCAGTGTGAGCAACATACGGTGGTGGATCATGGATGAACAGAAGAGGGTCTCAGGGGAGGAGGTAGGGGGGGACTATGGACAGTCACAGTATAAGCGCATAATGAGTTGATTTCTGAGGTTGGTTTTGAAAAGGCCTAGCTTGGGTTCAAGAGAGATGGAGGAGGGAAGCTCATTGACCCATTTGGGGGCCTGATACAGAAAAGCCCTTTGGCCCAGGGAGGTCCTACAGTGGGAAACAGCTATGAGGAACTTAGTAGTAATTCTGGTGGGCCTGTTTGGAGGGGCCAGCTCAATAAGTGGGTGAAGCCCTGATGCGGCAAGATTGAGTATGATTTTTTTGGCCAGGAGACAGGAGTGATATCTAAGTCTCCCGTCAACATTTAGCCACTGGGTAAGCCTATATAAGTCATAAGTGTGGGTGTATCTGATACAGTCCATGATCAGACAGCACGCTTTGTTTAGGGTGATTTTGATGTGGTTAAGGGCAGTCGGGTCCTCAGCACCATATATTACTATACCGTAGTCCATTAGGGAGAGTACTGAGGAGGATACTGCCAGACAAATGGCTCTGGGGGGAGACTGTGCTTGATTTGGTAGAGTAGACCTAGCCAGGTGTTGAGAGAGGTAGATAGGAGCTGAATATGTGCATGGAAGGATATGGATGTGTCTAGGATTATGACCAGATATTTATATGTGTTAACCTGCTAGCGGGACTCCCAGTGAGTTGGCTATGGTAAGGGGTGATCCAGAGTGAGAGCTCTGGCGATGGGCAAAAATCATTGTTTTTATTTTTTTGTGGTTAAGAATAAGTCTACGGTCCCCAAACCAGGATTCGGCTTCTGTGAAGTTGTTCTAGAGTGTGTGCTGGAAGGTGAGGGGGTGTAGGTGACTGCTGTAAATGACAGCATTGTCAGCGTATAAGAGAATTTTACCTCAGCAGGTATTGGGAAGTGAGTTAAGAAATAAGTTAAAGAGGAGGGGGCCGAGTATGGAGCCTTGCGGTACACCAGAGAGGATTGGGTGGCAGTCAGATAGGGTAGAGCCAATTTTAACACGTTGAGTCCTGCCAGTGAGGTAGTCTGTTAGCTAGGAGGTTGTTTTTTGGGAGAGGCCCAGAACAGGTAGGTAGTTTATTTTGTTTATTTATTTATTTAAGTCTAGGATTACAAATATCTTTGAGCCACGGCTCTTTTACAAAGGTTCCAAGTCAATCACAGTACAACAAAGAGAGAAAAAAAAAAAAAAAAAATATCATAACATATTACAACTAGGGTAAATACAATGCTGTGGTTAGGATAAGCTGTACTATAGTGGGATAACATAGGCGAGACAGAGTGGTAAGTTGAAGGGGACACACAGGGGAGGGTGGAGACAGTGGGAGGAGAGAGCAGCCAGAGGCATTGTCAAACATCACAGTGTGGGCATAGTAGGTGACATATACAGAACAGAAGGGGTGGGAAGTTCTAGTGTGGTGAAGGAGGGAGGGGGAAAAGAAAGAATGGAGGAGAAGGGAAATGGGAGAGAGGGGGCAGAGTATGTGTGCTTGGAGAGAAGTAGGGTGACAATAGGTCGATGTCCCAGTGGCATAAGTGCATAGTGCGGATTTGTAGAAGATTTGAAGGGCTGGTTAAAAGTAGCAGTCACAGGAGCTGGCAGCAATGAGATGAAGGTGAAGCTTAGATTTGAATGGGCCAAGGTTTGTCATAGCGGTGATGTCAGGACTGAGACCGTTTATCCAGCTAGGCCCCCTATAAGCAAAGGATCTTTGGCTCTGGGAGGTGTGGCAATGGGGAACCTGGAGGAGTTGAGTTTCGGATCGCCTGGTGTTACGAGTATTCAGGCATGGCCGCAGTAGGGCTTGGACACCGGGAGGCAAGAGGCATATAATGACTTTCTTAGCCAAAGTGCAGGTTAGATACCTTATGCAGTTAGAGAGTTGTAGCCATCCAGTTTGTGCATAAAGGTCACACGTATGAGTCAGACGGTGGGCACCAGAGATGAGCCGACAAGTCTTGTTGAGAGATGTCGATATTCATCTGAGCACAGTGGCTGATGCAGAACCGTAGATGATTAGGCCGTAATCTGTGATGGAGACCACTGAGCTCTGGACAGCGATCCTCAAGGCTTCAGGAGTAAGATGTCGTCTGTGGCGGTATAGCAGGCCTAGTCATGTATTTGCAGTTTTGGCAACACAGTCAATGTGGGAGCCATACGATAGGCTTGGGTCCAGAGATATCCCAAGGCATTTAAATGACTGCACTTGCTCAAGGGTGTTTCCAAGGCTAGGTGTAATGGTGAGGGGTTGATGCCTGTACTGGTTGTGAGGGCTGTTAAAAAGCATAACCTTGTTTTTTTTTTTTATGGTTTAGGACCAGCTTGTGCCTACTAAACCAGCTTTCTATAGCGGCAAAACCTTGCTGAAGATTCTGTTGAAGTGGTTCTGGGCCCTTGTGAGAGGTGAAAATTACTGCATCATCAGCAATAGAATGACTTGCTCAGGACATGATTGGGCAAGGCTGTTCAGGAAGAGGTAGAATAGTAGGGGGTCCAGTATTGACCCCTGGGGGACTCCAGAGTGAACTGGTCTGGCATCAGAGAGAACCTCAGTGATTTTTACTTTTTGTAACTGATTTTCTAGGTAGCTATTGAACCAGTCTGTAGTGACAGGGGAGAGTCCAGAAGTCCGGAGTTGTTCAGTCAGCAGACGATGATGGACAGTGTCAAACGCTTTTGTCAGAGTGACAAAAACAGCCCCGGTTAGATGACCTTTATCCAGTGTGGTGTGTAGCTCTCCAGTGAATTCCAGTTAGGCCGATGATGTACTGTAGCCTTTTCTAAAACCATGTTGTTGAGTACATAGGATGTTGTGTTTTTCCTGGAAATCTGTAAGTTGGTCGGCTACTATGCGTTCCAAAGCCTTCAAAAGAGGAGGGAGTATGGAGATCAGATGATAGTTTCCATAGTTGGTCTTATCCTGGTTTTTGTGGACTGGCGTAACTGTAGCAGCTTTCCATATGTCAGGGAATTGGCTGAGACTAAGGGAGAGGTTGAAAATACGAGTTAGTGGACCTAGGACCTCATCCAGGGTGAGAGATAGTAGCTTGAGGTCAAGCTAGTCCCCACTAGTTCTTGACTTGGATATTGCTTTGGGGATATATTTGCAGGCTTCATGCTTCTTGATAGTTTTGAAATAGAATGGCGGGTGATTGGATGGAGTGGGACAGCTATATGGCTGGTAGTGAAGGAGTAAGGCATGATTGACTGGGTCAAAAGCCTTTGTGAGGTCAATATAGAGCCAACCACATGCCCATGGTTGAGGGCGTGGTTTATGTAGGAGGTGTACTTTAGAAGGGCAGTGGTTGTGCTGTGGCCCCTCCTTAAGCCATGCTACTCGGGGCAAAGGAGATTGTGCTCTGATAAGTAGTCTGAGAGTTGATCGGCTACGATTTTCTGTAATGCTTTCAAGAGTCGAGGAAGTATGGAGATGGGCCTGTAGTTATTGGGGGAGGTACTATACCCACTTTTCAGGATGGGGGTAATAACAGCCTGTTTCCATGGAGACAGAAATTGGCTGAGGTGGAGAGATTTGTTAAAGATTTTGGTCAATGAGTGAAACACTTCATCGAGTGTGCATCACATGAGCTTTAAATCCAGGGTGTCATTACTGTGACAGGACTTGACCAGGACTTTGGATAAGTATGTCCTGACTCGACTAGGTGACAGGGTACAAAGCAGAAAGGGGGGGATATTTGTTGGAGGGGAGGGGGTGTAAGCAGGATGAGGGTCAGAGAAATTGGGGGTAGAACTTCACTGAGGTCAGAGAAGGTGTTGTTTAGGACATTTGCTATGGCTCAAAGGTCTTGGGTGCTGGCTCCACCAGCTGATTGTTGAGCAGGGGTTGGGGATATAGTCTTCCAGCTGATGTTGGTGGAGAACTGCCCTTCTTGCAGCCTTAGATCATGTCCCCTGGTTCTGCTGCCCTTCTTAAACTGGAAGAGGTCATCTGTCTACACCTGGTTTATGCCTTTTATGCACTTGAATGTTTTGATCATGTCACCCCTCTCTCTTCTCTGTTCCAGGGAATACAAGTTCAGTTCTTTCAGTCTATCCCCATAGGACATCTCGAGCAGTCCCTGAATCTTTTTGGTTGCCCTTCTCTTCACTGTCTCCACTCGGTCAATGTCCATTTTGAGGTGGGGCCTCCAGAACTAGATGCTGTACTCCAGGTGAGGCCTAATCAGTGATCTGTACAGTGGCAGGATCACTTCCCTCTTCCTACTTGTGATTCCCTTCCCAATGCATCACAGCATACCACAGGCCTTTAATGCAGCCTTCTCGCACTGTTTACCTATCTTCAGGTTGTCTGAGATAATGATTCCCAAATTGTGCTCTTAGGTGGAGGCAGCTAGTCTTTCCTCTCCAAGGTAGTATGCCTTATTTGGATTTCTTTTCCTATTTGAATGACAGCACTTTTTGGCGTTGAATCTCAACTGCCATGCTCCAGCTCACTCTTCCAGTTTCTTGAGGTCAGCTTCCATCTTGTCCACTCCCTGCTAGATGTTGATCCTGTTTCATATTTTGGTGTCATCTGTGAATAGACACACCTTTCCCTGTAGTCCGTTAGCTATGTCTAATATGAAAATATCAAAGAGCAGGGCCCCAGTACTGAACCCTGGGAACACTGCTGGTTACCCTACCTTTTGATGACAGTGTTCTGTTTACTTACACTTTCTGGGTTCTGCCCTGTAATCAGTTTTTAACCCATCTAACTACTTCTGATCCAGCTCATGTGTGGTCTAGCTTCTTTACCAGCCCTCTGTGTGGAACTAAGTCAAAAGCATTGCTAAAGTCTACGTAGACCACATCTACCACCCCGTCGTCATCTACAACCTTTTCAACACAGTCAAAAAACTCAATCAGGTTTGTCTGGCATGACCTACCTGCTGAGAAACCATGCTGCTTGGGGTTCTGATGGCCGCTAACCTCCAGGAATGCCATGATCCTCTGTTTGAGAAGTGTCTTCATTAACTTCCACACTATGGATGTGAGGCTTACCGGCCTGTAATTTCCAGAGTCCTCCCTGCTGCCTGATTTGTGGAGTGGAACCACAATTGCCCTTTTCCAATCTTCGTGTACATCCCCATTCTTTAGGAATTTGGTGAGTAGTTTAGCCAGTTGGGCATCCAACTCTAATCTCAGTTCTTTTAAGATCCTGGGGTGCATTTCATCTGGCCCCATGGCCTTGTCAACTTGCAGTTATTTAGCGCCTCCAATACTTTGGTCTCTGTGAAGTGGCTAGTATCAATCCACTATCCAGGGGTGTTGTGTTTTGCCATTTCTGGGCTATCACCTGGGTCCTCCTCAGTAAATACCGAGCAGAAGTACTTGTTCAGGATTTCTGCATTTTCTGGGTCATCTTCCGTTGTTTTCCCTTCCTGAGTTGTAATCTTGACTTTACCCCCTTTTGCCTTTCTTCTTTCCTGGATGTACGGTATCTAAAGAAGGATTTGTCTCCTCTCGTTGCCCTCTCTGCTATACTTGCTTCTTTCTGCGCTTTTGCCTGCCTTATTTTTTTGCTGGCTTCTTTCATTTTCTGCTTGTACGACACCCAGTCTTCTTCCTCATTTGTTCCCTGGTTCCTTGTATGACCCCAGACTTCTTCCTCATTTGTTCCCTGGTATAGCTTGAACATCTTTTGTATTTCTTTCACTGTTTTAGCCACTTACTTTGAAAACCATAAGGGGTTTTGTTTTCTTTTCACTTTGGTAACCTTTCAGGTAGATTGGTCAGTGACTGTCTGGATTGCTTTCTTAAGTTTCCCACACATGATATTGATGTTGTCCACTTGTAGATCAATTAAGTTGCTTCTTATGTTCATCCTCATTTGGTTGAAGTCCACCTTTTTAAAATCTAGTACTTTTATTTTTAAGTGGCACATGTCCTCAATTATGTTCACGTTGAAGCTAACCATGTGATGGTCACTTTTACCCATACGACATCCCATATCAAGTTCCTTTACCCTCTCAGAGTTTGTGAGGACCAAGTCAAGCATGGCATCTCCTCTTGTTGGTGTTTTGATCAGTTGACTTAGCCCTGCTCCCTGTAGAGCCAATAAGAAATTCCTGCTTCTTGCTGCTACTGTTGTTAGTGTAATCCAGTTTATATCTGGAAGGTTGAAGTCCCCTACCAGTATCACCTCTTCTCTCAGAATCATTTTGTGTATTTCTTCTAGCAAGTCATTGTTCCCTTTCTGTCCTTGATTTGGAGGTCTGTAAATGATGCCGACCCTGAATGTTTTTCCATTTCCTGTATCATAGTAAGCCACAGTGACTTGGTGTCCCCAGGGTGACACTGCACCTCTGTGGCTTTTATGTCTTCTAAAATTTAAATGGCTATTCCTCCCCCTCTTTGCCCCTGCCTATACTTTCTGAACAGATTGTATCTGGGTATAGCTGTGTCCCATTCAAGGTTTTCTATGAACCACGTTTCTGTCACAGTTACCCAGTCCAAGCTTTCTACTACCATGATAGCTGCGAGTTTGGGTAGTTTGGTTGCACTTTTTTGTCTGTAAAGCTAAGATGGATAGCTGCATTCAGAGATAATCCTTTCTTATGTCCTATGTGGTTGTATATCCCAAGCCAAAGCCTAACCAGGATTCAAGTAAAAGGGTTTCTATACCACTGAGTAGATCTGCCATTAAGCAAGAGTGGCAGTACTCCCCGAAACAACACCCCCACTTCGCATTCATCTTCCACCCTCCTCCACCCTGGAGCATCTAAAGCCCTAGATGTATCAAGGAAAGCCAGTTGGGATGCCTAATAGTAATATTTAAAATTTGGTAGTGCCAGACCACCCAGTCTAATCGGCATTTGCAAAATGGTTCTTTTAATTCTGTCCAGTTTGCCACTCCACAGAAATTTAGTAATAACACTAATTAGTTGTCTGAAAATGTATTCTGGGACCCTTATGTACAAATTTTGGAACAGGTATAGACACTTTGGCAATATATTCATTTTAGTGGAATTCACTCATCCAATCAGGCTAAGAAGTAAACCTCCCCATTTTTGGCAGTCTGCTCATATCCCATTTAATAACCTAGCATAGTTTTCTTTATGTAGATATGTTACTTTATTAGGTATTCTAATGTCCAGGTATGTTAGGATCTGAACTTTCATTAAATTCAGGGGGAATCCACTAAGTACATTGAGTGACCCTCTCCTAAAATCTGAATTCCACATTTGGACCAGTTTATTTTATGTCCTGCAAGCTTTCCGTATTCTTGTAAAATGTTAAAGAGGATCGATATATCCTGTTGTGGGTTTTGTAGGTACAGCAGCATATCATTTGCAAACAAGGCCACCTTATGGTGTTGCCCTCCTGCAACAATCCCTTTGATGCACTCATCCTGTCGGATGGCTGCTGCAAGGGGCTCTAAAACCATTACATAAAGTAGGGGGGGATAGTGGGCATCCTTGTCTGGTGCCCCATGCTAAACAAAAGGGGCTGGTCAAGGTGCCGTTAACCAAGATTTCGGTGGTAAGTTTGTTGTACTTGGCCCTCGCCCATTTCAACATTTTATCTCTCATTCCAAACCGTTGTAATATCTCAAACGGGTAATTCCACTCCACCCTATCAAATGCCTTTTTGCTATCAATGGCTAATATGCCCAGACTCAGAACTCCTTTCTGCCTCATCCACGTCCACATCACATTGAGCATTCACCTAACATTTAGTTTCCCTTGTCTACCCTTACTGAAGCCACATTGGTCTGGGTGGATAATTGTAGGGTGTGTTACTTCCAATATACAAGCTAATATATGGGCTACAATCTTAGAGTCAGCAGTGAACAGGGATATGGGCCTTTAAGATGAGCATTTTGTGAGATCCTTCCCTGGCTTGCGCAGGACTGCGATGGTGGCTGCCATCATTGAGGGCGGGAGTTCACATTTGTGCAGTGCCTCGTTAATCATGTCTTAAATGGGAATTCTGAGCTCAGACAGATCATCTTAAAAAAAATCTATTGGGTACATGTCCAGGTCTGGAGCATTGCCTCCTTTTAAATGTTTTAGAGCTGATTCAATATATGCCCTATTAATTTGCTTGTCCATCCTCACTCTATCGTCTTCTCTAATCAATGGCAGCTTAACTTTTGAGAAAAATCCTTGGTACTGTTCTGCAGAGGGGTTAACCTCAGTGGCGTATAATGTTCTATAGTATTCGTTAAAACATTTCACTACTTCCTGATCATTTGTACATGAAGTGTTGTGATCGTCTATAATCTGCACTATATTCTTGCTTCCCACCCTGCTTTTCAACCACAATGCTAACCCGCATCTCCCTCAAAATGCTTCCCCACTTGACACAGTAGCAACTCCCTCTCAATTTTGTGATTGTGAGCCTGATTGTATTCCTGTTTTAATTTTTGTAAAGTGTTGTAGGAACCAGCTGTTGGGTTAACCTTATGGGACATTTCAGCCTTTGTTAAGTTTTTTCCAAGGTTTCTATGTGCTGAGTGTCTACTTTCTTCTTATTTGCCGAATAGGAGATAATTCTTTCTCTAAGTACTGTACTGCTTTCATCGCCTCCCGCCTTGTGGCCACTGATATTTCACCAGAAGGGTTGTCTATTAAATATTCCTTTACATGCTGTCTAACATATTGATGGAATTCTTCCTGTTTCAATAGTGTGGGGTCAAGTTTCCATGTCCTATTACTGGTGAGGAATCCCAGCCCAGTCAGAGAAATGACCACCAGTGCATAGTCCAAGATAAATATTGGAGCCAGGTGGACGCTAGTGGTAGTACCCAAAAATTCTTACACAGTAAGGAATCTGGATCAGCTATCCGGCAAGATTGTCCTATCCATGAATCTTTACTAAGGATCATATTTAACCTAGCATAAGTTTCTCAGAGTGTGAACAAAATGTATAGTCTCTTCCCATGGGATACTGAAACTTCCATGCATCTACCAATCTATAAACCCCAATAGGACTTTAAGTGCATTTGTACTCCTAGAAGGCTGCCCCACCTTTCTGGAGGATCTATTCAATACGCTATCCAGGACACAATTATAATCACCTCCCAGCACCCATGGGTGTGCAAAATCCACCATTTCCAAAGCTATGTGTGTAAACAATTCAGAGTTATCTATGTTGGAGGCATAAATGAATCCTACAGTCACCTTTTGGCCTGTATTGAGTTCAGTTTGTAGTAGTACATAGCATCCTTTAACATTCAATTTAGACTTTGTTACTACCCCTGGAAACTTAGGTCACAGCCAGATTGCTGATCTTCCTGCCTTTGTGGTAAAATAAGAACCATACCATTTACCACCCCAGTTGTTCACCATATGCCCCCCTCCTAGATGGTTACATGTATTTCTTGTAGGCACACAATATCTACATGTTTTCCTTTCAGTTTCCTCAAGACTTTCTTTCTTTTGATGTGAGATTTTAGGCCATTCACGCTCCAGGTATAGATTGTTAGATTGCTATCCATTATTTCTACCTGTGTTACATATCTGCTTTCTGCATATTTTTCTTTTACAACCATACATCTTGAATCCCTGTCATATAGCCATTTTGTTGCTTAACACAAACATATGAACAAGAAGCATTAACTACCCCAATGCCCCAAGCAGGGTCTTGCCAACTATTAACCTTAAACATGCAAACATCTGCAAATAAGCCTTTAACCCATTTTGAACCTCCCCCTTCTCCCTTCTTGATCCCCAACATAGACAACATATTCAATGCAACATTCTACCCCTTCCCCCCTAACCAGTGCTAACCACTGGTGCATGTTCCCACTTTCCTGTGGTGGGCATCATCTTTCTGTGAGCACCTACTTATGTTAATAAAACATTAAAAGATTTTTATACCAAATTGGCAGTAATACATAGATCAAAATATGGTTCTTTGGGTACTTAGATGCTTGAAAAAAAGGTCTAGACTGTTTAATACTCATGACTTTTCAACAATATTATAGCCACAGACCACCTCTAGCTTCCTTTGTTAGGTCTGGTATGGCCCATTGCACAGGCAAGCTTATTGACTGTTGTTTGCATAGATATTTGCCAGTTTGGAAGGTTCCTTCTGCTTGTACAATATCTGTTAGGCAGGTTATCCCAACCACTCCTGGTCATGACCTCTGCCTTTACATACACCCCCGGTCACCACAACCACATATTGACTTTTTAAAATTTGGGTGGGGGTCAAGCGCTGGCCCAGCAAACACTGATTGTCAGCCTGCACCCCCCCCCATCCCTTCGACTCAAAAGATAACATACAATCAGGCTTATAACCACATTTGATACTGAGTTGAGCAGTAGCTTAGTCCATAGAAGTGTTAAATCCACTGTAGCTTTTCTGGCCTTTGTCAGTCTATGATGCAATTTAAATTTCAACAGTCAGGGTTCTCCCTGTCCATACCCACTACTCCAGCTGTGGTTGGGGAGAGCATTTCCTACATGCCACTGTTTACCTCTCACTGTATTGCAACCCAGTACTGTGAATGATCTGCTATTTAGTTTTGGGTGTCCTTGAGAGGAGTGGCACTCATAGAGTTTTTCTATCAAGAACTGAGGCTGCTTTCTTCCCCCATTGTGGTGCACCCACACCTCACAAGCACCTTCCTGTATTCACATTCCCTGAGAAAAGTCTTCATCTCAGTCCCTGATGTGTCTGAAGCTCTGCAAGAAGTGTCCATTAGGTGTTGGCTTGGCAACCAAGTTCAAACTGCCGCAAGGAGCTGTGGGCAGGTCCACCTAGACCAGACAGTGATCAATTGGTGAATGCTTGTGCTGCAATGCAATCCTATTGGCCGATGTAGATGTATTTCTGCCTTCATATTGTGTTTGTGTAATAAATGGAAGTGGCCAGGATAGTTGTTAATTTCACCCAAGATTACATCCTGCACAACAGCAAACCACAGAGTGGGCCACCCATTTCACACCACCTAGGCATGAAGAAGCACTTGAGCAGAAGCAAGTAAATTTAGTTTTAGTAGGTTGTGGCTATCACCGCCAACACCATTACTGTTTGACTGGCTCAATTGACAGGTGGGCTTGATGCTGTAATTGTCAACCCCCAAGTTTGATAGCTCACTAATCCCTGGTACATTGCAGTTTTCTGGGCTCTAATGACAGTTGGCAGTCAGGGCTGTCACAGTTTAACAAGCCCACTATTTGTAGAGCAGGAAAGTGCCACAGTACTTTCACAGAGACCGAGGCCTGTTATCCATTACAGCAGCTATTTTCCCCGCACATGGCAATTTGCAAAAGAATTATGAGTTCATCGCAAAAGTCAGCTAAACTCAGTGATCTCAATCCACATTACTCTCAAATCACACTCCAAACAGCATAGTCTTCATAATGAGATTACACTGTAGATCAATGCTACCTCATCTGTTTAAGGAGCTCACCTTTTCACATTTATTTATTTAGAGTCTTCTATTTTTATGCGTTGTGATTAGGGATATCCAGGATGTGGTAAACTTGTCTAAAAACAGTTATTATTGCCAGCCTGGTGGCGCTAAGGGTTGAGGCAGTGGATGCCACACATTGTGCCATACCAGCGACCTGTGTTCGGAAATGGACTCGAGCCACCAGGGGTTGGCAGGGGAGGGAAGGGATTGAGCATCTGAAGGACTGCTCTCCCTTCCCAGGGTGGGTTAGGGGACTTGCACCACTCCTTAGCAGCCCCTGATGGAGATCGGGGGCCTTACAAGGAAAGCAGTGCCATAATTAGGGGGTGGAGAGGTGGTGGACATCGGCATGTCAGTGCCTGGATGTCATTGCACGTCTGCACTCCTGGGGGCAAACGCAATCAAAATACCCAGAGGACCAGGAAGGCAATGTGGGCTCCAGGAGCCTAGCCCACATCCCCAACACCGGACAATCCCTTCACCAGCTTTCCTGAGCCCACCCAACCAGGGCCGACCCTCTAATTTCAGAAAGGCCACCAGGTGGGTGGGGCAGGCTCTCCACCGGGGCATGATCCAGAGGGGTTGAAGGTTCTTGGGAGGGGGGTGCTCAGCAATTTTGTTCCTGGAGGAGGGAGATCTCTGCGGAAAGTAGAGGTGACAGTTGAGTGGGCACCTCTGAGAGATGCCCTGGTCCACTGGAGCAGTAATAAGACTCTACAAAAAAAATACAGTTATTATTAGCCAGCATGTGGATTCACATACATCGTTTAGGGTTTAATGCTTCTCTTTCATTTTTTAGCTGTAGCAGGTGCTCCAGCTGTTGTTTGCCCATCTGCAGCAGCAGCTGCCATATTAACTTTAATCTTCGGCTTCACAGTGATCCATAAAGAATTTTGGTTGGCATCTTGGTTTCAACACTTGCAGTTTGGCAGAGTATAATATGTAGAATTCTAACCCCTGATTGTACAACTGTCTTTTAATTGCAGAGAACTTTTGTCTTGCATTTTGCAACTCTTTTGTGTAGTCCTGGTATATTGACACCTTGCCATTTTCTGTGGTAATCAGATCTTTAGTTCTTGCCACCCGTAGCATCTGTTCTTTGTCTGGAAAACATATATATTTTATTAAATAGTGTCTGGGTCTCTCCCCCAGCCTGGGGCTTGGTCCCATTCTGTGTGCTCTTTGCATTTGAAAGTCAGCGGCCTATGCTGCCATACCCAGCTTATCCACATGCCAGGCTTGAACTGTCTTTCATCCAGTTCTGCCCTGCAGACCCTCTGGCAAGCCAATAATTCTTAAGTTGGATTGGTGTGCCTGATTCTCTTGATCATCCACTCAGGATAGTAAAAGATCCACTTTAGCAGACACAGAGTTTTCTTCTCATAAAATCTCCTGTACAGTGTTCTCTACATCACTTATTCTTTTCTCTTGCTCATTAAGTCAACTAGTATGCATCACCGACATGTTTGCTAGTTCATTCATAGCACTTTACAGTACAGGTGTGTTATTTGTGCAGAGACATTGGTAAAGCCAGCCTTCATCTCCTGTTGTAAATTAGAAATCATTTTTTTTTTTTTTAGAAATCATGTTTGGAAGGGCCAGTATCAGTGGATCCCCCACCTATTTTAATGTACTGTTGTCTGTCCGTGCCACCTGAGACCTTGTGCAGCCATCCGAGGTGTCAGTCTGAGTACAATCAGTTGGTTCAAACAGCAAAGTTCCTTGCCTTTTGTTTAGTTTTTATGTTGTCATAAACTTTAGCTGTAATCTGGTCAGGTTAAAAAAAAAAAATAAACCAGTTTAAAAATGTTTTTTTCTTCCTTTAATCCCAGTGCCCAGGGAGCCCAACTAGAAGTGCACCACCATGTTCAGCCTCCAAGCCATGCCCTCATCAGTTAGACTTCTTGGGATGATAAATTTTTAAAAGACTCTTATGGTACAAAAGATGAAATTAGACCTCTTCTACACTAAAGTGAAATACTTTAGGTAATGTACAGAAATATACTATTTAAACTGCCCTCTCAAAAGTTGCAAAACTATCCATCCATAAATTTCAAAATACTCTTTTACTGAAGAGTTAAAAATAGTTTCACAATGTGAGCCACAGGTTGGCACTGTCCAACCACACAGACAGAGCACCGTAGAAATGAAGCACCCTGCCTACAGCAGGTACACTAACCAAGCACACAAGGCTGGCAGGCCATAGCACCCATTAAAAGATCATAGCAAAGTGAGTGCAAAGAATGAGCAGGTCATAGTGTGAGCAGGTGGGGAGGGCATGGGGTCATAATGTTGCAAGACATTATGCCACATGCATAAATTGCACTGCCAATACACCGCAAGTTTGCATGTGTCATAACTTCTTTTTTTAATAGTGTGCAATATATTGACCAGGTAGGGATGGGGAGCAGAGCAGGAGTAAGCAGAACTAACAAGCCATAGCAGAAGTGGGCAGATAAAATCGAAGTGAGACCAACACTTAAGCGGCAGTATTTGTTAGTTGTTGTAGCATTTAATCATATTGTGGTATATATTATTTTATTTTTTAGTAAAAATGTAGGTCTGGTAAAAACATCAATATAATAATTTATTTTAATTTACTTCATTTCTAAGATGATACATATGGTTTTGAAGTTTTAAACAGTCTTGCTCAGTTCACCTGCAGTGGTATTGCTTGTAATGTGAGCAACCATGATTTGGTTATGAACCTGATATATTGGCAGTTGGCTGGGGGATGAAGGGTGGGGCATCATAGGGGTCACTCCCTTCCATCATCTGTCAATTGAAAGTTTTAAAGCAGCAATTTTAAAATGGATCCCATATGAATGCACTTCTATTTGAAATATGGAAATCTGTTTGATTGACTGATTGATTTGCCCTATCTGTGTCTGTATGTTTTTTGTATAAATATTTATTTTTATATTGTATACCTGCAATACGTTTTGCTGTAACTTTTTGCTGGCTGATTCTGAAAATGGGCCTTTGTGCCTAGTGGTATGTATCCTGTTGAGATATAATACATTTAATTTAATTTAATCCCCTTCTCTTGGGAGAATTGGTAGTACACCATACTGGAACACTTCTATCTCAATATACACAAGAAACAGTTCAGTTATGTGCTGTTTGTGGGAGGAAGGACACTTGCTGGCTCTGTGGGTGCCCATGCATCGCTGTTTGCATGCCAAAATGGAGCCACAGCTGCTGGCATGTCATGGGTTGATAGCAACACAAAGTATGAAAAACCCCAGAAGGCTGCAGAATAATGTTAGTACTCTTGGCCCTCTCTGAGCTGACTGTTCATTCTCACCCTACCATACCAATCAGGAGGACAGCAAAGCTCCCCAAAACCCCACCAGGGATTACAGTGTAGAGTGGTAAGTCTGTTGGGAGTGGAGACATATGAGTGATGGTGAAAGTAGGGGCAGGTCTGGGATATATCCAGGCAGAGATGGGCATCCTCAGAGACAAAGAGGAGTATGATAAGGAGAAGAAGGGGAAAGATGACAGGTAACCAGTGAGGAGCTGGAAAGTGTATGGTCACTCTTCATGTTCACAGTGGTGTCTCACTGTTGATGGCTCCATGTGACACACATCACGATGGGCTAGTTATTGAAGACAATATTATAGTAATAAAATCATCATGAAGACTTGGGGTGGTGTGTTTCAGAGAAGTACCTGTGCTGATGCTGGGAGTGGTGAGCCAGAGTATATCAGTGGTACCAGTACCTGTGGGGTTCTGGGAAGACATGTTAATAGGTGTTGCTGGAACTGGAATAATAGATTTAATTTGTTGAATGAGTGAATAATGAAACACATTGTCAAATTTGACATGTAATATACTGAGTTTGATAGTGACTAAGAATTCATGATTCTATCGATCTAAACAATGTGGCAAGGCAATATCACTAGTTGAATGTAACATCCTTCTGAACTGGAAGATGTTGGAGAGTATCCAGGAAAATGCAAAACCATTTTAACAAGTGCAGCCCAAATGGCTTGCCTGTCTTTTCAAAAGTTGATTTGTATGTTATTTATGTAAGATATAGGCTCTGCTAAATATGCCTGCATCATGTATTCTGGTCAGATGTCCAAGTCATTCTTATAAGGTCCATTCAACACCTGCATGCTGGTCACACATCTACAGTAAGTCTTTCTCTACAATGTCTGAGCAGCACCAGAAGTGGTGTGCATTATTTTGATTATTATTTCATAGTTATTTTTGCATAGTTAAATTCTTTCCCATATCATTTCCATGCTAGTTATGTATTCTGATATGCTCGACCCAATTTTTGATAAATAAATAATCTTCCTTTGGGGTGTTATCAGATCTTTTTTAATGCCCCACTCTCCTCAGAAGCTACTGCTCTTTCTTTTCAGATCTTTAAACTATGCCATGTTATCAGTTACACTATTCCATACTGTTGGAATGGTTTTACTGCTATCATAGAATATTCAGGCAGTATGAACATTTTGGGCAGAAAGAGAAGCCACTGCTGAGAAGCATGTGTACGGTTTGAGCACCTCCATTTGTCTAGGGGTATATAGTGACATCTCATGTCAGGAAGTACCCATCTTGCTCCATAGCAATCAACAGTTTTAAGTCTACCTTGCCCCTACAAGTTTAGTGTGATGGGGCCAAGGGCACCTTAAATATGCACTGGGCCAGAATTAAATGAGAGCCCACACACAAACTGAGGAGCTAGGATCAAGCTGGGTGTACTTAAGATGCCAAGGTGGTACGCAGCAGTAGTGCATTCCTTTGCCACTTCACTTTCAGTTCAGTTCTTCAGTCACAGTACTCAGTATTGACTTTATAATATGTGTAAGAAAAATCCGATGCTATGATTAGCTGAAACACCAGTACAGCTATGTAATTATGTACTCATAATTACTCTCCTGTACTTCTTACAAGGTGTCAGCCTCTTAATAGCACAAATCCCCATGCTGCTAGAGCCAGTCAGCAAAGTGCTCCAGCATGTTTTCCTCAGTAAGTGAAGAAAGTGTCAGGGAAATTGACAGAGCCACAATAAGCAATTCTTAATTTAATAAAAAAAAAGTAAATCAAAATCTTTTGCAAAAATCTTTGCAGAATGAGAGGCTGTGGGACAGCATCAGGATGTGAGACAGCAGTTCTGTAAAACTGAGTGAAAATGTTTCTTTTGTGTCCTTAGCGAGTAGATCGAGAAAAGGGAGCTGCTACTTAGCAACTGGGGCCAACACAGGAAGTGAATGGTGCAGTAGTCCCTTACTGTACACCTTGGAACTACAGGTCTGCTAAATCAAAATCTTTCTGCAAAATAATGAAAGGCTGCACTAATACAGTGAAGCCCACCAGGGTGAAGCACAGCACTACAGAATTCTGCTGTAGAGTTACTGCAGCAAACAATGCAATTTCAATGGGAGTTAATCCCTTTTGTCATGCAGTAAACCTGTGACACTGTGCTTCATGCTGGCGGACTGTGCAAAGGGTGAATTTTAGGCAGTAGAATGCTCTAAGTTTCGAGCAGATGGTCATGTGACCTTGGGAGCTTATTTCCATGTCATTGACCTTTAAAAAGAGCACACAGGCAAGCGAGGTGTGCCCAAGTGGGTCAAGCAGACATTTGCCATGCTCAGATATGACACAGAGAAACGCCCATTTGGCACGTGTCTTGCATGTCCTGCAGGACCTAGGAAACTAGGGAGAGGAAACTAACCTAACCAACAAACAAGTAAATCAGATACTTATACTAATATTATACTAACCACGCATAAGCCTTTGCAGTAAGTTACATAGGAAGGAAAATAGCAAAAGACTAAATAATGGAGAAATACTGTATAACCCCTCAGACACCTTCTTAACAATAGTATGTAATGAGGGCACAATAGTAAGATTTTGTAACTGCATGATGTACACTACACGCATGAATGAGTTAATCACTGAAGGGTTTATCTGTCAGAAATGTGTGCAAATGGGTGAGTTATTGAGTGAAGTTAACTTAATAAAAGTGTAGATCAGAGGAAGCACTCTAAAATCTTTAATCAATCAATCATTCTTTATTTATAAAAGGCGCTTTTCTTGAACCAAGGCACCTGTACAGGTTACATAAAACAAATAAATACTTAAAACAACTTTAAAATAATCAACAATCATTAAAAGCTTTACTAAAAAGGTAGGTTTTAAATGCAAAGCAGGAAGAGAGAAGACAAAAGGACATTTTACAGAGATGGATAAGGAGGAAACTGAAATAGAATCTGAAATAAGCAAACAGAAACAAACTATGACAGTGACTCAGAATGGGCTACAGTACAAGGAATGCCAAACAAAAAGGGAAGAAGGGCTATGGGAAATAATTACATACCAGTAGCAAGAGATACTTAACCATTGATGGATATAGAAGAAACACAAGATGTGAATAGAATAGAAAAAGTACTAGCAATTGGGGACTCTATTTTAAGACACACTGATACCAGTATATGCAGAACTAACAAATCCAATAGGGAATTTAACTGTCTGCCAGGAGCAATGATACAAGATGTGAAACAAATAGTCCCAAAGTTGACAGAAGAGCAAACAAGCAAATAGACAGTTGTGTTACATGTGGGGACAAATAATGTTGGAAAGGATCATGAAAAGATATTGTAGAAGAAATTATGGACATAACTGACCTCATAAAAAACAAAGGACTCCTTATATCTTTTTTTTTTCTTAGGTGGGTGGATGTTTCCGGATCTTTAAGTGATGACGTCCTCATAATGTTCTTTGTTCTTTTGGGTTTTTTTTCCTAGTGTGGTTAGAAGCATGACCTGTAATACCACTATTTTGTACTGGCTCCTGGGAGATAGGGTTTAAAAGGGGGGGAGGACTTTTGGGAGGGATATGAAAGGGTGTGGATGGAAGATGAGGTATGAGGAGGGAAGGGGTGGGGATTTATGGGACAGTTATCTTCTGTATTGTTTATGTAGTTGTAGTATGCTTCATCCCCTGTAATGTACACTGCATTGCTTGTGAATGGTAAAAACTAAATAAAGTATGTTTAATTTAAAAAAAAAAAACAAAGGACAAAAAACAATTGTTTCAGCTGTCTTACCACTCTTAAAGAGACATAAAGAAACAAATAACACTATTCAATGAATAAACATATGATTGGAGAATAGGTGTAAGAAGGAAGGAATCAATTTTACAAAGACATGGGAAGTTTTCTACAAGCAGAAACACTTACATGCAAAAGATGGCCTTCACTTGAGTAGTGCAGGCACAAAACCCCTAGCTACTGTACCATGATAGAAACCTAGAAACATTTATTTATTTATTTTTTTTATTTTAGTCTTTGGTAACCGGGTAAGGCCCACTAGGCACAAGTGCCTGTTTTCAGGGGTGACCTGGGAGCACTGGGTGGTTAAGTGACTTGTTTAGAGTCACACAATATGCAAGTGGAGGTTGTGAGAATCAGACTCAGGTCTGGTCTGACGGATGTATCAAGCTCATTCACACCTCGTTCCTCTAACCTCTAGGCTGTACTGCCATAGAATTTGATGGCAGATAAGTACCACTTGGACCACCTAGTCTGCCCATTTCCCTACCTAATGGATAAGCTGCAGATCCTAGTTTACCAACAGTCTACTACCTCCTACCCCCCTCTAGAATTGCCTTATGTCTGTCCCATGCATTCTTGAATTCCCCAACTGTTTTTGAATCCATGACCTCCTCATGAAGGCTGTTCCATGCATCCACAACCCTCTCCATGAAAAAATACTTCCTTACATTACTTCTGAGCCGTCCCCCATCTACCTTCAAATTGTGTCCCCTTGTTCTTGCACATCTCTTTTTCTAAAAGATGCTACCCTCTTGGACTTTGTTGATTCCCTTGAGGTACTTGAAAGTTGCTATCATGTCCCCCAACCCCTTTTCCTCGAGGGTATACACAGTAAGTTCCTTTAGCCTCTCTTTGTATATCTTCTGGTGCAGATCCTGTACCATTTTGGTTGCCCTCCTCTGGACTGCCTCCACCCTGTCTATGTCTTTGCGGAGATGGGTTCTCGAGAACTGCATGCAGTACTCCAGATGGGGTCTCACCAGCTATCTGTACAGAGGGATGACAACTTCCTGTTTTCTACTGGTGATGCCTCTCCATATGCATCCCAGTATCCCCCCAGCCCTCCTTACTGCCTTCTCACATTGCTTGCTCACCTTTAGGCCATCTGATATAACTAACCCCAGGTTCCTTTCCATTTTTGTTGTTGTCAGTATCTCACCCCCATTGTGTACTCTTCCTCTGGGTTTTTGATACTCAGGTGCATTACTTTGCATTACTTTGCATTGAATCTAAGCTGCCATACATTTGACCATTCCTCTAACCTTACCAAGTCCCTTCTTATCCTTTCTACCCCACCTTGTGTATCAACCCTGTTGCAGATCTTTGTGACGTCTGCAAGGAGATATACTTTTCTTTCCAGTCCCTCTGCAATGTCATTTATAAAGATATTAAAAAGGACAAGACTCAGTACTGAACCCTGCGGTACCCCACTAGTAACCCCCCTTTCTTCGGAGTGGACTCTGTTTACTATTACCCTCTGCATCCTGTTGTCTAGCCAATGTTTTACCCAGGCTACCACCCTGGGACCCACTCCCAGGCTGGATAATTTGTTTATTAATCTTTTGTGTGGGACTGTGTCAAATGCCTTGCTAAAGTCTAGGTAGACCATGTCCACAGCCCCTCCCTGATCTACTACTTTGGTCACCAAGTCAAAGAAATCAATTAGATTCATCTGACATGACCTTCCCACTGTGAATCCATGCTGCCTTGGGTCCTGTGCCCCACTGGCCTCTAGGTTCTCAATAATTATTTCCTTCAGAAGTGATTCCATCATTTTCCCTACCACTGAGTTCAAACTGACAGGTGTATAGTTTCCTGCCTCTATCTTGCACCCATTTTTCTGAAGGGGAATCACATCTGCCCTCCTTCAGTCCCCAGGTACCACATCATCCTCCCATGATTTGTTATAAAAGGTAGTCAGTGGTATTACTAGTTCTCCCCTTAGTTCTTTTAGAATTATGTGATGAATCCCATCATGCCCCATTTCTTTGTCCACCTTCAGTTTTAGGAGTTCATCCAGAACCCTTTCTTCTGTGAAAGGACTGGTATCGACCCCCCCCCCCATCCAGAGTACATCTATTGACTGGATTAGGTACTTCCGCAGCCTCTTCTTTTGTGAATACTTAGCAGAAGTATTCATTCAGTATCCCTGCTTTTTCACTGTCCCTCTCTGCCCACCCACCCTCCTCTTTATTCAGCCTGAGTATCCCTTCCTTTGTCTTTTTTCACTCCCTAATGTACCTATAAAAGGTTTTATCCCCCTTCTTAACTGAGTTGGTTATCTTTTCCTCAGTTTGGGCCTTTGCTATTCTGACTGCCTTCCCTGCTTCCTTCTGCTTTAACTGGTACAGTTCTCTATCCTGCTCCTTCTTTGTTTCCTTATACTTCCTGAATGTTATCTTTTCTCCCTAACCTTCCCCTCCACCTCTTCTGAGAACCATAGTGTTTTTTTCTTTCATTTTGATTTGTTTATTTATTTCACACAAATACTTGTTGCCTCTGTGATGGCAATTTTGATGTTTCCCCATTGTTGCTCCACCCCTCCTTCTTGCCTGTTTGCTAGTGCTTTTCTGAGGAACTCTCCCATTTTGACAAAATCAGCCCTCCTGAAGTCCAGTACCTTCACTTTTGTATGACTTGACTCTACAGCTGAGTTTATCATGAACCACACTGTTTGGTGGTCACTTGTTCCCAGATGGCTACTCACTTCTAGATCTGAGATTCTCTCTCCATCCCCATTTGAGAGTATCAGGTCTATGATTGCTCCCTCCTGAGTGGGTTCCAATACTAGCTGTCTGAGGCATGCCCCCTGTAGGGCATTGAGAATGGCTCTGCTCTTGGATGTGGCTGCAGAAAAGCTGCTCCAGTTAACATCTGGAATATTTAGGTCCCCCATCAGCAATACCTCCCCTTTCTCTGCCATCCTAAGGATGTCTTCTATCATTTCCTTGTCCAGTTCCTCCTCCTGAGATGGGGGTCTGTATACAACCCCTGTGCAGATTGTGGTGTCATTTCCAGTTTCCAGAGTGACCCTCAGTGCCTCCTCTCCTCCCTGTTTACCCTTTAGTTCCATTGCTTTGATCCTTTCCCTTACATAGAGAGCTACTCCTTCTCCTCTTCTACCCTCCCTGTCCCTCCTGTAGATTGTGTACCCTGGTATGTTGACATCCCAGTCATGGTTCTCTGTGTACCATGTTTCTGTGACTGCCACAATATCCAGGCATACCTCTTGCATCAAGGCCACCAGTTCAGGGAGCTTGTTACCCAGACTATGGGGATTGGTACTCATTACCCTCCATTTTTTGATGGCCTTATCCCTTTTTGTCCCATTCTTACTGCCTTTGTCTTGTTCTCCATTTACCCTTGCCTTTTTCCCTATCAACTTCTCTATCGTAATGTTTATTTCACTAACTACCCTGATTTTTTGGGAGGACTAGGATTTCCCTTCTCCTTTTCAGTGCCTTCCCCCTTGGCTAGATTAAGTGCTTGCCAATGAAGCATTTAAACCTATCACCTAGGATCCTGGTTCCCCTTCTGGACAGATGCAGACCATGGCACCAGTATAGGCCTGCATTCCTCCAGGTGGAACCCAAGTCCCCAATGAAGCCAAAACCCTGAGCTCTGCACCAGTTTTTCAACCACTGATTGAATTCCATTGTGTGGAGCACCTTAGCCTCACCCACACCATAGACAGGCAGCACCTCCAAGAAGGTTACCATGCATGCTACTTGTCTAAAGCCCCTCCCCAACTCCACAAACTCCTCCTGCACTGCTCTGATCCCTTTCCTAGCCTGGTCATTTGACCCTAGGTGGACAATGACATCCAGCTCCCTCTCCCGTGCAGCTGCTCCTGCGATCCTGAGGATTCACTCCCCATCACTCCAAGCCATGAAGCCAGGGAGGCACCTTACCTCCCTCTCCCCTCCCTCCCCCAGTTCTACCCTCTTAACAATGGAGTCCCCCACCAGGAGTTGTTTCCTTCCCCTGTGGTGACCCATGCCATCCTCCTGTGGGTCTCCTTTCTGGAGGTTCCCAGCATCCTCCTTGGTCTCCACTGTGGGTGTCTCCATAGAAGAACCACACTCGGCCAGAATGGCATATTAATTGTGAAGAGGTACAACTGGAGGGATGTGCCTCTGTTGCACCACCCTCACCCTCCCTGAGCTCACTGTGGTCCAACCACTCCTCTTTCTTGGCAACCTCTGAGGCAGCGGCGGTGGCTCTGATGGTCCCTGAGTGGGAAAGGAGGTCCCCCAAATCCTGGCCAACTCAGCCTGGAGATGAACAACCTCCTACCTCACCCCTGAGAGGTGCCTACAGATGGAACACTGCATCCTCCAGAATGTCTCCCAGAAGACTGTTGCTCCACTGCCACTGCACTGCACTACTCCCATCATGTCTTTTTTATGGCCCCTTAACTGTTGTTTTGTATACTTACTCTTTCCTCTCCCTACATAATTTTTTTTCCTTCCTTCCCTACTTTCCTACTACCTTCGTGCCCTTAAAGCTCCTGATTTTCCTGTTCTGGGACAGGAAGTTCCTATATTCCTCAGTAGTCTCCTCTTACTTGCTCAGAGTCAGACCTCCAGCAGCTGGTGGGGGTGGAGAGCTACACTTTTCCTTCTAGGATGGTGAGTCTTGTGTGCCTCTGTGATCACTCCCTTCCTGCTCCCAAACAGGAAGTTCCTGTTGTCAGTCAAATCCTGTTCCTATAAAAGTAGAACTGGCTAAGGATTGTGGGGTGGAGGGGAGGGATGGAGGGCAATATAGTGCCAGTAAAGTTCTAACAGCAGCTCCTTCATCTTGCTGTTCTCTGCCAAAAGCTATCTAGGCCAGTAATTAAATGCAAACACCTGGCTTCCTTTTTGCCTAAGACACTCCCCCTAATTCACAATTTTTTTCTTCACCTAGCTAACTGCACAGATATCATTTCCTTCTCTCAACTCAGACAAACACACTAACTATTTTTTTGTTTTGTTTTTACCCTAAATTGAAGTTCCCAGTAGTAGAGTTCTAGTTCTTTAGTCCAGTAGAGTAGTAAAGTTCTAACAGCAGCTCCTTCCTCTTGCTGTTCTCAAAGAATGTTGCAGCTAATCATTTAAACTAACTTCAGAGTGGGAAGGGAGACCCAAACCGAAAGTAAAACTGCACTAAATCAGAAACAAAGCAACAAAAAATTAACACATATTGGCAATATGTACTGTTACTTAACAAACACCAGAAGTTTAAATAGCAAAAAGGAAGAACTGGAAGCATTATAAAAACCTAATAGAAAGGCAGACATGGCATTTGTTATAGAGATGTGGTGGTCAGAACAAGATGAATGGGGAAAAGAAATTCCAGGATATCACTTATGTCACCTAGACAGGAGGAATAAAAGGGGAGGGGGAGTGGCAGCTTATATATCAAACCACATAAAAAACAAACTTATCTCAGGTAATATAAAACATGAGGGTAGCACCATAGAATAAATCTGACTCAAGGTAGAAAAAGCAAGAGATAAAATAAATCATAATGGGATTCCCTTACAGAAATGTAAGTGTGCTGTGTACATACAGAATGCATGCCACACGCTTAATTGTGCAATGTTTGCATGTAGTTTGCATACACAAGGTGATCCTATGCAAACCAGTTCTAAAAAGCACATCAAGTTTGCATGCTGCAAGCTTGACATGTCTGCAACAGGTAAACTGGTGTGAACACTTAAAAATCATATTAGGTTCACATGTTGCATGCTTGACATGAGTGCAGCAGTTAAGCTGGTGTGAACAATATTTAAATATCACATCAAGTTTACATGTTGCATGCTTGCCATGTGTGCAGCAAGTAGGCTGGTGCAAATCTCATCTGAAAAACAAATCAGTTTCTATTTCTAATACTACTGCTAGCAATTAGAGCCTTTAAAATTCCTTTTTCATTGACTCACTAATTCTGATCCTTTTGTAAGTTGTTTAATGGCTTTTGATTTTTATCATTAAATTGCCATTAATTTGTAAAGTATTATTCTCTTACTGCACCAAATGCCTAGGATATAGTCAGCCAACATCCCCCATTCCAGATGTAAGAAGAGGAGCCTCTGCATTGTGAAGCCTGATCTTTCTGTTTTGGGCCACGCAAAACCCCTTATGCATATTTATTGCTACAAATGTGCTTCTCCATGGCTGTTATGGCTCACTTAGTTTCCCTTTGTCATTCTGTATGGAGCATATACATCATGGCCATGCTCAGCATTCTTTGTGCTGAGTAGGGACTTGGCAGCATACACCATACCTCACATTCTGTCACTGAAATGAAGGACATGGACACTCAAAATGAGGGACAATGAGGGACACTAACCCTCATGATGATCAGAGCACATCCTGAAACATGGAGATGCAGTACCTCAGAACACACTGGAAATCATTGTATTTACTTGTACTGATGTTAGCCCCTGAGAATTAATTTCTACCATAAACTAAGGTTTGCCATTTAGGTAGGGTGGGGAGGGGGCAGTTGCCCCCCCCCCCCGCATTTGCCCTAGGTTGTTCTTCACGGTGTGGCAATGATGCTATTAAATTTGGATTTAATCTTTTTCACAATAAGTGCCCCCTGGCCTGTGTTGTGCTCACGTTGCAGGTGCACTCCTTGCTCAATTGTGTCTGTGTTGTTTTGTCCACTTTCTCCACCTATTAGCAGTGGCACCATCACACGTGATGTGGAAGAGCTCTAGCCAAGCAAGAGCACAAGTCACACTTGTGGGACACTGTCTTTCCCACCACAGAGTAGACAGGCTGCACACACAACTTGGAGGAGTCAGTGTGCACTGAACTCTCAACAGCAGTGTTGTGATGGCATACTTTTGTTGGTCTACACTTAGTGAGTCTCCATCTCCCTTGGTGGCTGAAGGGGCTGGAGAAGAGCTGTAAGTGAACTCAAGGCTGGGTTACATACTTACTCTATTAGGCTCACCTCACAAAAAAAAACAGTGCAGGCTGCCTGCGGCAGCAAGCTAGGCCTCGCAGCAACAGTGACACTTGTGTGGGAAGCCTTCATATGCCTTGATCAGTGCAGTATGGCAGCAGCAACAGCAGCAGCTAAGCGAGAAGCATGCAACACAGGCTGGGTGGGTTTGGCTGATGAAGTGACTTAGTCGCAGACCACATTGGGGACCTGGGATAATCAGTTCTAGCATCCAGCTTCTGGCGGAAGGACAGAGAAGGAGCAGACAGAAAACTGACTGGTGGCACACTGGGCTCGGCTGTAGGTTCTGACCAGATGTCCGAGAAAGTAAAAGTAAATAATTTTATTTTTTTTACAGGGGGATTAGGAAAGGAGGAAGGACTGAAATATTGATGTGTTTTTCACATTTCTGAGCCTTTGGGCAGTTTTACAACCCATATGGGATGGGTATTGAGTGGAAGGAGTTGGGGAGAGAAATTGGGACCAAGTGTTTTTGTTTTGGGGGGGCAAGAACTTCAGCCTGGAAAAAAAATGTCTAGTAACTGTGTGGGTTTGAGCCCAAATCTTATGCACTGCTCCTGAGTATAGACAAATGAATCTTATACGTTTGAATTTTTCCTGATTTGCATATCACTTTTCAGTTACAACAAATAAGTTTAACTTTTTAGAGATGTTCTATATGTTCCAGAGCTTGCCATCTAGTGAATAACTACCTGGTCTCCACTGGTTGTTGGCTACCCTATGCTAAAATCTGAAACTGCACCCCTGCCATTAAGTCTAAATTTAAAGGACATCCTCTGTGTGAGTAGCATGTTTTCCATGAGGAATTGATTAGGAGCAGAGCAGTTTTCAGGGTTAAAATGAGGGCTGTCCCTTACATTCAGGGACAGTTGAGTGGTATGGTATGCACAGACTATTGCAGCCTCACTATAGTCGGGCTTATGCCCTCCCCCAGTGAAGCCGACCTCCACATTCCCACACTCAGGAACATTATGACATAGGGTAAGGGAGAGTGCAGGGGCGTGCTCAATTGAAATGAATAAAGGTATTTTTTTTTGTTACTATTTTATACATTATTGATGGAGAGTTGGAGATTAATAAAGGCCGCCGCCCGACTAACAAGGGCCTTGTTTGTAGAACAGTGGCCTTCATTATTCTCCAACTTGCCTTCCTAATGTATAAAATAGTAGTAAAAATAACTCCACTCATTTCAAGGGGGTACACCGCAGCACTCTGACCCGTGGGCATCATCTCTTAAAGACTCCTACCTCTGGCTCCCTAGTACTCAGGTAAGAGACTCGTGACTTATATCTATACTTCGTGGGTTGTCTGTAGCAGTGTGCCCAAACTTGCTACAGTGTGTGTGTACATGGGAGGGGGGACTGGCTGTGTGTGTGGGTTTTGAGTAATTGCTACTTTTGTGTTTGCCCCTTAAAGTCTGTTTGCATGGAAGCATTCAAAACTATGGAGAGAAAATAGTAGGAGTACCAGCTAGACAGATGCAATTAAGTAGTTTTGAGGGTAAGTCTGTGTTTTGGGGGTGGAAAGAACCACATGTGTTTCCATTGGTATGTGTGCTACAGTTCAGCTATGCAGCTGAAATGAGGGGAGACAAGAAACCTAAAAAGTATATAAGTGGCTATAATCATGCCGTATGCAAGCAGATGTATGCAGATTTGTATTGAAGTACAAGCAAACCATATGTAGGCAGACAGTATAGCTTAGTGGTTAAAGTCACTGAACTGCAAACCTGGAGACCTGGATATGACCTGAAGACCTGGGTTTGAATCAGCAAGTCACTTAACTTTTATGTGTGCAGTTATCAGTGACCACTTGCTTTTTGCACACATGCCACATGCATGTAGTCTGTTTCAATTTAACATAAAAAGCTTGCTTTCATACTTGTTTGCTGCATGCATGCCACACACATGCAATCAGTTCCAGTTTAACATTTAAATCATGCTTGCAGCACACATATCACATGAGTAGTTTTATATTCGCAGCATGAAACATTTCATATCATTATTTCTGTAAGGGTCATGCTACTGACCACCAAACTGCAATAAGGAGGTTTGCCTGTTTTAAAGGCAGGCCCATTTGTCAACTGGCCCTGATCAACAGGGTAGCTGCAGGGCATTACACAAGGGTTGGGCTAGCAGGGAGTGTGGAGAGGATGGGGGAGATAAGGATACGTGAAAGCAAATAAGAGTGTCAATCAATGGAAGGAGAGGAGGAGGCAAGATGGCCTCACAAAAGGAATGGATGGAGCCTCATGATGAGGATGGAGATTAATTATCTGGTAAAAAAGAGAGAGAGGAATGGGGAATTTGGGTTTAAAATGGCAGACAAGAGTGAGAAAGCCTCCCAATTTTGCTCCAGTAAATTTTACTAGGAAGCACATCAGTTTGGCAATTGATTTGATTTGCTCTCTTAAATTTTTCTTACAGTTTAATTATTTTGCTATTTTGAATCCAGTTTTTGCAGTGTTTTTGTTGGTAAGAATTGTGGATTCTGAAAGAGGTAAGTAAATAATGTTAATTAAGATATATGGCTTGATAACAGGCAAGTACAAAGTGAATGAGGCCAGGCATGGCATTTTATGTAATCGGTAGAATGGCAATTAAGGTACTCCATTTAGAGTTCATAGGATAGCGCTTTAAAATGTTAACCTTGCTAGAGTACAGATAGATTTTCTTTCCCCATGCTAGAATGAGTAATTTTGGTTTGTAAAAGTTTGCATTTAATATGGAAATACAGTGCTGTTCAAGTCGAGAGAGACCAAAAGCTGCAGAGCTGATCTGTTTGGCACAGTGGGAGGTTTAGAGCAGAAAAGACATCACACAGCACGGCTGAGTGTAAAAGGCAGAAAAAGGCAAGCTGTGATTGTTTGTGTGAGATGAGATTTGCTAGTGGATTGCGACCTGCAGGAGAGAAGCCAAGTTTGGGGACCTGCACGATACAAAAGGAAAAAGTGAAAGGGAGCCAGTCCCCTGAGCTGAGTAAGAGGCCATATATGCTGCGTTTGTTCTGGGAAGCATTTGGCCATGTGGCTGATGCCATTGAGGGCTGGGGGATAGTTTGGTGAAAGGTAAGCAAGTACTGCCAAATAAAAAAAAAATGGAAAGGGGGGGGGAGTGTTTTTTATCATTTAAATGGAATGGCAAAAATCACCAGGGGTGGCAGACGCCATTTCAGGGCAAGCCCACAGTTGCGGGGTGGCCGCCATGTTGTGTGAGTAGTTTTAGTTTCATGGGCCATCATTTAAAATGCATGACATCCACCATCTTAGGTAGGGCAGAGCCTTTTTGGAACTACATGCTATCTACCATCTTAGGTAGGGCAGGAGATGTTTTAGTGTCTGGTTGTATAGTAGTCTTTTGGCCACAGGGTGGCCATAAGAAAAGCTGCTAGGCATCTGGCCACCATTTGAGGATAGTCCTGCGGGTGTCAGTGGTGCAGCTGCATGGCAGCCATCATCTAAACACCCTGGGGCATCCACCACGTCAGTAGGGCAGATGGACACCTGACAACAGGTTTTCTCTCTGGGTTTGTTTCTGCCGCAGTGTGGCCGCTGAATTATAGGGAGAAAAAAAAAGTGGGGTGCGCCACTGGGTAAAGCAGGTGAATGTCTGATGCCACAGTTGTTGTGTAGGTTTTCTTCTTAGAGCCTGGTGGCCGCCATCTTAAGGATGATTTTTGTGAACATGTGGTATCCACCATTTTGGATAAACAGGCGGATGTGTTTTCAGGGGTGCCACAGTTCCAGGACTAACCCAGTTCAGCTGGCTCCCAATAGGGTTACAAAGACTGATGACCTCCTGCTACTTTATTTCATATCTATACCTGCCCTACCCCCATAGTCTCCCCCATTCATCACAACAGTAAAACAATTCCTGCTCAGCAGCAAAGGAATCAGAAACTCTTCCGTAGGTTGCTAAAAGTCTACCTTCTTTGACTCATCCTTTTGCTCCTGCTAATATCAGGCAATGTACACCCAAACCCTGGCCCAACTGGGAAATCATAGCCAAGCTATGATAAAAAGAAAGGAACAATAACACTTGCCACTATCAATATCTGCAAGCTGCTCAAAAAGCTTGATTGCCTGCAAGTCTGGGTCACATAGCACAAACCGTATTTCCTCGCAGTTGTGGAGATATGGCTCAAATCAAAAACTCTGGATACTGCAGTCATGATACCTGGTCTTACCCTATTCAGGCATGATAGGACCACTAAAAGAGGGGGTGGCTGTGTGATATACATCAGGATACAATCAAGGGGTTTGCCCTTCCTCTACCCAGCCTTGGAAGTATTGGACAAATTCTCTCCACAAAAATTCTGTTGGGGGCCCAAAACAAAGCACTTACAATACTCCTAGGGTGGGATATTCAGAAATGCACCCAAGGCATGCGCAACCCTGGCACAGCGCAAGTCAACTGTGAAATGGCGCAGTGACTGCGATATTCAATGGCTGCACACTGCAACATGCGCCAGCGCAACACGGCTGAATATTGCAGGCACTGCACCATGGCACAGTGAGAGGTGCACCAGGGAGCAACCAGAAATTCACCATAGCACAACCAGGGATGCGCAAGAAGCAGAGGAAGATGTGCCAAGGCACAGCAGGAACAGTCAGAGGCACAGCAGAGAGAGAGGCATGGGGGAAGGGGGGGTGGAACAGTGAGGGAAGGTGGGAGCACCAGGCCAGAAACACTGGCAGGGACACCCCAAGCACACAGGTCACCACTGCACATGGAGTACCAGCATGCAGCGGCATCCCCCCAGAAGGATGCAGGGCACAGGTGGCACTGATGTACAGGGGCGGGCACCCTAGACCACCACACACCAGTGGGCATGTGGCCACCTGGCCAATGACAAGCCACACCCCAACACATGGCATCCACCACACACACACACACCACACATCCCAAACTGCCATCCCAGGGCCACACCAAGACACAGCCACTGACCGAGGGGCATGCCAACACCATGCATGCACCACCCAATGACGCAGGTGGACCACACGGCCACCCACCACATGACTGCAGCATGGACCCACTCTCCAGCTGCAAAGTAGACATGGACACAGAAGGGTAAACAGGTTATACATATAATGGAAGAAAGCAACACAGCTAAGCATAACACAAGTAACAAAGAGGACTGTAGGCATAGGTGAGAAGGGGTCAGGGGACAGGGCCTATACAGGTGGATGGGGGAAGGTAGGGGAAGGGAGGACAGAGGTGTGAAGGGGCTGGTGGTCCTCAAGGCTGGCCATGGGTGGCCTGCACCTGGCACCTCCCTCTGTGCCGGTCCCAGAGCAGGATCTGCCGGGTCTGGTCCACCATCTCCATGGTATGTGAGGTTATTAAAATAATCTTCTGCAGCAGCTGGCAATAGAGTGGAAGCCTGAAACCCCTCTGGACACCTATGACAGAGGAAGGGACAGGTGATCAGTGCAAGTCCAAAGCACCTCGGCCCCCCCTGTGTGCAGTGGACAGTGGGTGCACACGCCCCTGGAGTGGCACCCCAGCCACCCACAGTGGGCAGGCCTACACCTGCCACCAACCCGGCAAGCCACAGCGGCACACAGCACTGGAACCCACTGCCCAAGGGCCACCCGATGGCACAGCAGCAGACAGGTGGGATGGTGCTGCAGTGGAACCGCAGTGGCACAAGTGGTGTCTGGACGCACACCCAGCCCACCAGCAGCTGCCACACATGTGAAGTGGCCACCCGCGGTGACACTCACACTGCACCATGTGCTGACCACAGCTGCCACGGCACAAGGCACAGGGGACCAAGGCTGTACCCCAACCCCCACTGCTCACCCTGCACAACAATGTGGGACTTCACAGTGCCGACCTGCTCCCCATGGTGCTCCACGCACTGGTCTTGGCACTATACACCTGGCCAGGCCTCCACCCACTGCCGATGGGTCTGCAGCAGCCTGCTATGGACCACCAGGTGCTCCAGCCACCCTGGCTCTCCTCCGGTCCTCAGGTCCTAGGATAGGAACACAGACTGGCACACAACAGAACACAGCCACAGTAGGGGCCCACTGCCCCCATCACCCATGCATAGAGTGCACCCCAGCCAGGCAGGGCCACTGGGCATACACACAGCACACACAGTGACCGGCAATGCCATGCCACAGGGTGCACTACAACAGCCCCCCCTCACATGGCATGCAGCACTGCCAGCACCATGGAACAGTGGCCATGCATGGATGCAGTCAGTGCCCACTTACCTGGCCGTGGCACGGCACCCCACCAGACGCATGCCTGCAGTGCCCTCAGCCTCTCAGGGTTCCTCCAAACCAGGTCCCCATACTGGTGGTGACACTGCTTCCTGGTGCGCAGCACACCAGTGGCCTGGACAAGGCCGCCACAAATCTCCTGCCACACATCGGTCCTGGGTCTTGCGAGGGGCTGCTGGCCAAACAGGCTGGCAGCATGGGGCTCCACCTGGGCCACCAGGTTCATGAGCTCGACCTGGCTGCAATTGTGGGCATGGGGCACTGGTCGACATGGCATGTTTGGTACATACTGTAGAATGCCAAAATAGCTCCCAGTAGTGCACGTGCACAACGTGCACAGGATGCACACCTCGCATGGAGATACATTGTCTGCAGCAATTGCTCATCTCCAGGGATGCACAGCATGGGTGTGGCCACTCCGGCATGTGGGACAGAGGACACTGGGTGGCACAGGGCATGGCAGGGGTCAGCAAGCGCAATGTGCATGGGCATGCAATTGGGTACACAACGCATAATGCACAATAGGGCCATGTAGGCGGCATGCCCCATGGGACCAATAGTGCTTGGGCACCATTGAGCCAATGACACATGAGCACCATAGGTCCCATGGTGCCCGAGTGCCATAGGCCCCATGGTGCCCGAATGCCATTGCCCCAATGGCGCCTGAGCGCATAGGCCCTATGGAGCACGAGCACCATTGGGCCAATGTCACATGGGCACAATGGCCCCTATAGTGCACTCGCGCATGCTGCACAATAGGCAGCAGTGAACGTCATTGCACATGCGCATTGGCGGGTATGCACTGCACATGTCACAGCATTACACAACAACATGCGCTGGAGCAAGTTCATTGTGCAATGTGCCACAGTGCGATATTCAGCCGACATATGCAAATTAGCTCATCAGCCTATCAGGGGTGCAATGAGGACATTTGCATGTCATTACAGTTGCGCATCGGCTCATTTGCATGCGATGCGCTATAAAGGTGCCGAACAACATCACAGGCCATGGACCACTATTGCAACCATCAGAGGTAGGATTCATAGAAACATAGAATTTGACGGCAAATGAGGACAGCTTGGCCCACCCAGTCTGCCCATTTCCCTTCCTAATGGATAAGCTGCAGATCCTAGTTAACCAGCAGCCTACATCATTCTACCCCCACCCCCTAGAATTGCCTTATGACTGTCCCATGCATGCTTGAATTCAACCACTGTTTTTGACTCCACAACCTGCTCTGGAAGGCCGTTCCATGCATCCACAACCCTCTCTGTGAAAAAATACTTCCTTACATTACCTCTGAGCTGCCCCCATCTTCAAATTGTGCCCCCTTGTTCTTGCACACCTCTTTTTTTTGAAAGATGCTACCCTCTTGGACTTTGTTGATTCCCTTGAGGTACTTGAAAGTTTCTATCATGTCCCCCCTCTCCCTCCTTTCCTTGAGGCTATACATATTAAGCTCCTTTAGTCTGTCTTCATATGTCTTCTGGTGCAGACCCTGCACCATTTTAGTTGCCCTCCTCTGGACTGCCTCCATCTCGTCTATGTCCTTGTGGAGAATGGGTCTCCAGAACTGCACGCAGTACACCAGATGGGGTCTCACCAGCTGTCTGTACAGAAGGATAACAACTTCCTGTTTTCTACTGGTGATGCCTCTCCGTATGCATCCCAGTATCCCCATAGCCCTCCTTACTGCACTCTCACATTGCTTGCACACCTTTAAGTCATCTGATATGACTACCCCCAGGTTCCTTTCCATTTTTGTTGTTGTTAGTATCTAACCCCCATTGTGTACTCTTCCCCTGGGTTTTTGTTTCCCAGGTGCATTACCTTGCACTTCTTAGCATTGAATCTAAGTGGCCATACATTTGACCATTCCTCTAACCTTGCCAGTTCCCTTCTCATCCTTTCCACCCCACCTTGTGCATCAACTCTGTTGCAGATCTTTGTGTCATCTGCAAAGAGACATACTTTTCCTTCCAGTCCCTCTGCAATGTCACTTATAAAGACATTAGGAGGACCAGTCCTAATACTGAACCCTGCAGTACCCCACTAGTAACCCCCCTTTCTTCAGAGTGGACTCCATTTACTATTACCCTCTGTGTCCTATTCTCCAGCCAATTCTTTACCCAGGCTATCTTCTTGGGACCCACTCCCAGGCTGGCTAACTTGTATATTAATCTTTTGTGTGGGACTGAGTCAAATGCCTTGCTAAAGTCTAGGTAGGCCATGTCCACAGCTCCTCCCTGATCTACTACTTTGGTCACCCAGTCAAAGAAATCTATTAGATTTGTCTGGCATGACCTTCCTGCTGTGAATCCATGCTGCCTTGGGTCCTGTGCCCTTCTGGCCTCTAGGTACTCAACAATTCTTTCCTTCAGAAGTGATTCCATCATTTTCCCTATCACTGAGGTTAAACTAACAGGTCTGTAGTTTCCTGATTCTGCCCTGCTCCCACTTTTGTGAAGGGGAATCACATCTGCCCTCCTCCAGTCCTCAGGTACCACCTCATCCTCCCATGATTTGTTAAAGAGGGTAGTCAGTGGTGTCACTTGTTCTACCCTTAGTTCTTTTAGAATTCTGGGATGAATCCCATCAGGCTCCATTGCTTTGTCCACCTTCAATTTTAAGAGTTGTTTCAGAACCCTTTCTTCTATAAATGGGCTGGTATCAACTTCTGTATCCAGAGTGTTTCTATTGTTTGGTTTAGGTACCTCCCCCTCTTCATTTGTAAATACTGAGCAAAAATATTTGTTTAGTATCTCTGCCTTTTCACCGTCACCCTCTGCCCACCCCCTCTCCCCTTTATTAAGCCTCACTATCCTTCCTTAGTCTTCCTTCGCTCCCTGATGTACCTAAAAGGTTTTATCCCTCTTCTTAACTGAGTTGGCTATCTTTTCCTCGGTTCAGGCCTTTGCTGTTCTGACTGCCTTCCCAGCTTCCTTTTGCTTTAACTGATACAATTCTGTCCTGCTCCTTCTGTGATTCCTTGTACTTTCTGAATGCTTTCTTTTTCTCTTGAACCTTCACTGCCACCTCCTTTGAGAACCATAGTGGTTTCTTACATCATTTTGTTTTGTTTATTTGCTTCACACAAAGGCTTGTTACCTCTGTGATGGCAGTTTTTATTATTCCCCATTGTTCTTCCACCCTCCTTCCTGCCCATTTGCTACTGCATTCCTTAGGCACTCACCCATTTTGGCAAAGTCAGCCCTCCTGAAATCCAGTACTTTTGCCTTTGTATGGCTTGACTCTATTGCTGTGTTTTTTGTGAACCATACTGTTCGATGGTCACTAGTTCCCAGATGGCTACCCACTTCTACATCTGTGATCCTCTCTCCATCTCCATTTCAGAGAACCAGGTCTAAGATTGCTCCCTCTCGAGTGGGTTCCAATACTAGTTGTCTAAGGCATGCCCCCTGTAGGGCATCTAGAATAACCTCACGCCTGCCAGGGGAGGGCCAGCACAGGGTCCTTGATGGCTGGGGTGGGTCACTGCAGCCACTAACCACATGTCCATGTCCACAGGTAGCAACATGTCCGAGCACGAGGAGGGTGAGCAGCATGGGCCTGCCCGGAAGCACAGGCCCAACTTTATGAGAGCGGAGGCAGCTGCCCTGTTCGAGGCATACCTCGACAGGGAGCCATTGCTGAGTGACATCACTGGTACACACCAGGTCAGGGCCGTGGCCTGGGAGGAGGTAGCAGAGGCCATGAACCAGCAGGTCAGCCACCAGTGATCTGCACAGGAGTGCAAGAAAAAGGTGGGCACCAACAAGCGTCAGATAAAGAAGAAGGTGGCGGCCATCCGGGCCACCAGGTTGGCCACATGTGGGGGTCAAGCCACCGTGTCACAGCTCATGCCACAGGATGAGATGGTGGTGGCCACCATGCGGCGTAGTGTGGTGGAGGGTGTGCCGGGTGGTGACTTCCAGACTGGGGGGAGCCCATTATTACAAGGTAGGTCTGGCAGGTGGTGGAAGGGGGGAGGGGAGTCTGTTGGGTCAACAGCTCTAATGCATCTGTGTTCCCTTTCAGCATCGGCTCACCAGCATGCAGTGGCTGGAGCACCTGCAGCTGTCATGGTATCCCGCCCAGCTCCAGAGGACCAGCCATCCACTTCCACGGGCATCCGGGGGCTGATAGGTTGGAGACTGACACCGCTGTCCAGCTGGATATCTTGGGCATGGTGGTGGATGAGGCTCTGGCTGTGTTCCAGCAAGACACCAGCCACGGCATGCTCTGTGTGGAGACACAGATCGGGGCGGGTCCAACACTGATGATGATCAGACCATTGTCCTGGTTGGTGGGGGGCTTGTCGGAGGGGAGTCACCCATACCAAACACCAGCACTGGCTGCATGGCTGGTGGCATGTCGGCGGAGGAACAGCTGCCCGACACTAACCCTGGTACTGCTGTGTGCACAGGCGCAGGGTGGCAGGGCACCCACACAGGCACTGGCCAGCACACAGGGGCTGGAGGGGTGGCAGCAGTAGACAGATGGAGTTGTTGGGGGGCCGGGAACTGCGTCTGCTACTGGGGTGCCTGACACTGCCCATCCTCATGAGGGCCATGCTGTGCAGCCCCCACTTGAGCGGGGGGCCATGCAGCACAGTCGTATGACACCGGTGGGTTGGCACCAAGCCCATGTGCCCAAGGGTGCTGATCCTTTGTCCAAGCACACCCGATTACTGTGGGCCTCCGAGGAACAACAAGTGCTGCTCATGGCTGGGGTGCTGGCACTTCATGTAGAGGTAAGCCAGGCAGCTGAGCAGCGAGAGAGGGGCACCGAGCAGGTCCTGGAGGCCAGTCAATGCCTGCAGGAGGACATGACCACAGCCCTGGACCACATTGCCAATGCGATCATGGTCGACCTTGCCCCACTGGCTGCCACAGGGCGTGGCCGACCACCACAAACACTGTGGAGTGTAATGTCCACCTCATGGCCCCGACGTTGGGGGTGACCACATCTGTGTCGAAGCTGGGCTGTGCTGTGAACATCCCAGACACACCTGGTGTGGGCCTGTTTGGGAGCCTGCAGACCCCTGCGAGGACCTGGTCGCTGTCCCATAGTCCCACCCCTGGGGGGCGGTCGCAGACCCTCTCTGTGGCCATTGCACAGCCTGCAACTGCCATCCCCATGTCTCTGGCTGCTGTGTGACTGCACGGTGGACCTGATGTGCATGCCCCCCTGTCAGCTGTCTGCAGCCATCGCCCTGTGTGCATGTGGGCATCGTGTGTGTACTTGGCACAGTCATGGCAGCTGTGTGGTGCACTGCACGCTGCCCGTGTGTGACTTGCCTGGCCACTGGCCTGTGTGCCATGTGTGTGATGATGCCATCTCACCACTGGTTGTGCATGTGCACCACTGCCCTGTGCCTGATCCATGCCACGCGCTGGCACCTGGTTGCATGCATGAGGGTGCCACTGTGTGGGTGTGGGTGTGTGTGTGTGTGTGGTGCTGTGTGGTGTGGTGTGGTGTTGCATGTGGCCGTGTGGCACTGCTCCACCCCTGCACCATGCCTGTGCGTGCATGGCCCTGGCCATGCCCACACATGGCTGTGTGCCCTGCCACTGTGTCGGTTCTGTGCACATGTGTGTGTCCACCTACCTGCATGCACCGTAATGCTCCTGTGCTATCGTGTCTCGCCGTTGGTGTGCCAGCCACATGAGCCGGGGATCCCTCCACCCTGGGGGTGCTGCCCACCACCTCCTGGCCCAACTCATGCATTGTTCCCCTCATCAGCCTTGATAGCTATTCCATGGTCAATGGCCATGTTGTGCAGCATGCAGCAGGCCAGGAATAGGCTGCAGGCCTTCGAGGGGCAGTATTGTAGGGCACCACCAGACCTGTCCAGGCAACGGAACCATGCCTTCAGCATCCCAAACACATGCTCAATGAGGTTCCATGTGCTGGCATGTGCCTCATTGTATTGCTCTTCTGCTGGGGATGACAGGGGCTATCAGAGTGTGAGCAGCCAGGGCCTGAGTGGGTAGCCACTGTCACCTGTGTGTGGGAGGAGAGAGAGAGGGATGGTTAGCCTGGTGACCCCTGTCACTGTGCCCCATGCCCCTCCCAGTCACACACGGTGGTTCCCCCACCCTGTCTGCCCCTTCCACACCCAGCTGTACCCTGCTGCCCATGGTCTCACCATACTCACCCACTAGATGTCCTGTGGGGATGTCCCCACTCTCAAACCTGTGGCACAGTGCCGAGCTGTGCCAGATGTAGGCATCATGTGCTCCCCCAGGGTGTGTGGCACATACATTGGTTAAGCGCCCCCTGGCATCGCACACCACCTGGCAGTTGATGCTGGAGTAGCCCTTCCTGTTGATGTAGGCTGCCCACTCCACACCAGGTGACATGCAGATGCCCACATGGGTGCAGTCAATGGCCCCTAGCATGTGTACTTACCCAGTAAACTAAAGCTAAATAAATAAATAAATGCCAGGCATACGTGCTACCCTGTGGAACTCCTGCCTGGTTGCTGTATGCTCCGCCTGTGTGCTGGGGAAGGGGATGTGTTCCACAGCATGTGGCAGCAGGGCGTTGAGGAATTGTGTGAGGAGCCATGATGTGGCAGACTGGGTTATGCCTGTGGTGTCCCCTGTTGGTCTCTGGAAGGTGCCCGTGGCAATCAGACACATGACAGCTGTTACCTTTGTCTTCACTGTCCAGGCATGGCTCTGTCTAGTGGGTGCCTGCACCTCATCACTGCACAGCTCACGGAGCTGCCTCAGAATTGCCCAGTTCAGGTGATAACGGCCCATGATCTCTGTGTCAGCGTGGGTCTCAAAGCTGATGCGGGGCCGATACCTCCTGTTCCTGGCGTACCACCGACAGGCCATTCCACGGCCACTTTCCTCTGCCTCCTGCCTCCTCACACCCCTCATTATGGCCTCCATATGGAAAGCTGCACTGGTCATGGCCCTTGTTGTCCTGTCAATCCCCGGGTGTCCAGCTCAACTGGCCCTCCCGGCTCTGTGGGACAGTGCCTGTCACTTGGCTGGACCCCCTCCTATGTACCCTGCCCCTGGCTGGCTATTGCCTGCAGGCTCTGTCGACCACCCCGTGGGTTCCTGTGTCACTCCCCTTGGGTCTGGTGGCTCTGTGTGGCACCCACTCCCTCTCACCCCCTCTGTCTGCCTCCTTGTCTGTCTCACTCTCTCTCTCTCTCTCTCACACTCTCTCTCTCTCACACTCTCTCTCTCTTTCTCTTCCTCTCTCCTTGTCTCCTTTCTCCTCTCTCAGACCGCCTGTCTGTCTCCCTCTGTCCTGCTCCCCTCTGGTGCAAGTGCCCTCCTCCTACTTTCTCCCTGTATTTATAGGCTCACGTCTGCTCCAAGCAACTTGCAGTTGATCCTCACTTGCGCCATTAGCCGGTGGTTGAATATCACGCTGTGCCACATATTCATGGGTACGCCCCTTGGCCTTGAGCATGCATACATTACTATTGTGTATTGGTGCACTGCTACTTGTGCTGTGCAGTTGCTCCTGCTGAATATCACTGTATGGTGCATCTCCGCAAATTGATCATACACAACCCTGTTAAGCCATACGCAACTGCTTTGAATATCCACGCCTCAGTATACATCTCACCAGAAGTGAAATCCCCAGGGTTTGATGAAGTCACGGAGGTCATTAGATGTCAGCATCTAGACTCTGAAACTATCATTCTGAGTGACTTCAACACTAACTGGATTGCACCTCCAGCTGGCTCCTATAAGGACACGGTTGCTGCCTTACATCTCACTCAACTCGTGGACTCACCCACCAGAACTAATTATAAGTCTGGAACAAGCACTTTACTGAACTGGATCCTCATAAATTGCCCGGAGTGTATCTCTAACGTGACCATCCACCCAGACTCACTCAGTGATCATTCCCCGATCACTTGCAACTGGACTAACAAATCTGACACACCTCCCCCCTCCCCGAAAATTTCCAGCAGAAGGCTAAAGTTGGGTCACCTTGAGCACCTTAAACAGCAACTTTGCAGCATTGACTGGAGCCTTCTTGATACGGTGGAAGATATAGACATAGCACTTGAGCACTTGAGCACTTCATCAATCAGTTAAATGCTGCCTGTGACTACCATGCACCGGTACAGAAGACTTAGATCAGAGGAAGAAACAGCCCTTGGATTTTACCTAAGGTAATCGGCAGCATGAAAAACAGGGACCACTCATGTCTCAGGACAAAGAACTCTGGCAAGTAATCTGACCTCCAGGAATACAGAAAATTATGGAATGACTGCACCGGTGCCATCCATTCTGCTAAAAACAACCACTTTCAGGAAGCATTAAAAAACTCATGTGGCAATAGCAAGAACTTTTAGAACAACTTAAAGGATGTTACAGGGAAAGACAAAAAAGAGGCACTGAGCATGCTCAACATTAACGGTGTTCATACTCTTGATTCGATGACCATTGCCAATATGTTTAACAAAGCATTTACTGACTTGAGTAGCGTTCTCCCACACAACATTTTGAGGAATCCAGTCCCATCAGAGGCCAAAGTCCAGAACCTAGTCAATCATCCCCCCCTCCATTCTATTTCAAAGCAGTCACCCTCAATCAAGCTAGAAAGTATCTTCACAAGGTGCTTGGAAAATCAAGGAAAAGCGACGACTCTCTCAATCTCACATTTGTCTCCCTTACACTTGAAGAGACTTTAGTTCCCCTTACTAAACTGCTGAACATATCCCTGCAACTGACTCAATTCCCCCATGTTTGGAAGTCAGCCCTGGTAATAACTGTGCATAAGAGTGGTGACCGGGCACTGCATGCCAACTTCAGGCCTATTTCTATTCTTCCTCTCCTGTCAAAAGCACTGGAGCATTTAGTTGCAGATCAACTGGTGGAATACCTTGATCAATACAGGATCTAGTGCCTGAAACAGCATGGATTTTGAAAAGGGCACAGTACCACCACTGCTTTGCTGGAATTCACCAGTTACATACAGAACTCACTTGACCATGGTAGCCTCACAGGCACAGCTTTCATTGATTAAACTAAGGCTTTTGACACTGTCAGCCACTCTCTACTACTACTACAGCAACTCACTTTTGTAGGCCTCTCTAAGTGTGCCATAAACTGGTTCCAAAGCTACCTGGTTGATTGTTCCCAGCTGGTGAAGACTGAAAACTCCACACCTGCCCATCTACTGGTGCATTGCAGGGTACCACAGAGATCAATACTAGGACCCCTTCTCTTTAGCATCTTTTTAAATGACCTACCCCACTCCTGCATTAAACAGATCCTACTCTACGCAGATGATGCAGTCATCTACATTACCCATTAAGATCCTCCCCACCTAAAAAATCAGCTACAGCTTGCTTTCGGGTAAGTTGAGGAATGGCTCAGAGCACACAAACTGGTACTGGACTTCAAAAAAAAACAAAGGTGATGCTGTTCAGTGGTGCTAGAAGCAAGCACAAATCACAGCCTCTAATTATCAGTAACTGTGCAAGAGTGCCATTTGAACAAGTTGATCACTTCAAATACCTGGTGGACTGCTCCCACTCCTATGCAAAGCACATTGAGAGTGTGGCCAAAACTATTAACTTGAGAATAGGGCTCCTACACAGACACAAGCGATGCCTGATACCCGACGCCTTAAGAACTGCAGTCCATAGCTCAATTGATTCTATTATTGACTATGGCCTGGTTATTTACAGCTCTGCACCTCCTACTTCCCTTCGTAGGACAGCAGTAGCACTCAACAAAGCCTGTAGACTGTTCACTGGTTCCCCTGACTAACACACACCTGTGATCTTTATGAGAAAGCTGGGTGGCTACAACTTATAAATAGAATACACTATCAAACTTGCCTACTAGCCAAAAAAACACTTCTTGGCCTGGAACCTCCTGGAGTTGCAAACCTGTTAAGCTTATTCTCAGGTTCACACCTTACCACAAACTCTGACCATCAGCTTCTCACTGTACCAAGATGCAGAACTTCCCAAGGGCAGTGGTCATACTCATACCAGGCTCTCCTTTGGCTCAACAGCCTCGGAACCGAACTTGTCACCATTCCAAGAATGGGTCCTTTCAAAATCCAATTACAACACCTGCTGAAGAATAGTTGCTGTGACTGTGCCAGTTAAATGCACTCAGTCCCCCAGATTCCTGATTATGGTTTGTTCTCCACTAAGCTAATGCCACTCTACACCTACCTCCCACTAAGATCCTATTCCCTCCTGGAGTTCCTTCTACCACTCATGAAAAGCACTTTTTCTCCTCCCCCTTTTCCCCTCACCTAGGCACTACACTCCCTCCACTCCTCTCCCCACACCTCCCCGTTCATCTCCCCTCACTTTCTTACCTGCTTTCCTTCTGGCACACAAGTATCCCTTCTTTTGTCCTGACTATGCCACCTAGGCTGCTCTTGTGACTTGTTAATTCTGGTGTTAAAATCCTCTCTGTTACTTAATCACATTGTATTTGACTACACACATCTTCTGTGTGTAATCAGTTTAGCTAGATACTCTTATGCTCCCATGATATGTTTTCCCACCCTTACGACCTCGAACCTTTGTAAAAGGGTGGTTTCCTGCTCAAAGGTATTGTAATCCAAGATTGAAATAAATAAATAAAAAACAACTGGAAGGTCAACAGGACAATCAGATATCAGCGCATAGGAATTCATAATTTAAAGGATATCAACTTCTGTCAAGGGAGTGGCACATAGTGGTCGATATAAAAGAAAGGGAATAATCATAGACAGATATAATACCAAGGCTAAAAAAAGGAAAATGCTTCTGGTAGGGTTTGTTGGAAGGTAGATGGCAGTGGCATATCCTGAGGAGCACAAGGGAGAGGGAGTTAAAAAAAAGGGGGGGACTCTGGAAGTGAGATGGATGAAAACGTTAACCGAGGTTGATTAAGTTTTTTCTGTGATTAACATTCTAGCTACCCAGGGATGGTTCTGAAAGCACAAATTGGTACCTAGGAAAAACAAGGATACCAAGGAAGATGCTTACAAAGTTGTCATGGAGCTGGTGGAGGAAGCAAATAGGATATTGGAAAGCATGGAGGTAGAGCAGCCTGGGCATGGGAAAAAATGGAAAGTGGAAAAAAGATGAGGTGGGAAGGGCAACAAAAAAGACCCCAAATGCTCCACAAGCTCCTGAACCAGTGAGTTCGGTGCCCCCATGGACACCAGTACCTGTTGCCTCAATCCCACCTCCAACACTGATCCTGCAACCTATGCCAGAACCCGGTCCCATGCCTACACCCCAACCAGCTCCTCCACTTCCACAAGCCCCCATAGGAGTGCCTGTGCCATCAGCAAACCCCATCCCTCCTGACAACAGCCAGCCCCAAACACCCAAAAATACCAGCCCCGACTCTGGTGCCAGAACTTCAAAGACCAGGTAATGAGGACGTAATGCTGGAAAGTAGCATTAAGGAATATGTTGAACAGATGTTAAGTTCCATGGGGGAGAATGGTATGGGACAATTTGAGAAATTATTGGGAGGGATTAAGAAGGGAAAAAGGGAAGAGCCAGGGCCTGTGAAGACTGAAGTTAATAAGAAGGGGGGATGGGGGGGCAGAGATAGGTACATCGGGGATTTAGAAGGGGGGATCATGTACAGCTAGCAATAAAAGAAAAGATATGGAAGGGGGAATATGTGGATGTATTTGCCAATTTGGATGCTACAGAGAAGTATGATGAATAAAAATGTTTCAAGAAGAAGGATATGGCAGCGGCGGTGGTACTTTGGGGAGAAGGGGGAAGAAGATAAGACAATGAAAGGAAAACATGGGATGCAGGACCCCATAAGGGTAAGAGGGCTATATTGCTACAAATGACATGTAGGGTTCCAGACTTGATGTACGAACACATCTCCTTGTCAAGGTTAGATCTAGTCAATATAGTATAAATGTAGATGTGAACTAAATGTTAAAGGAGTGTATGTTTGCAGCTGTGTATGTACATAGTTATTGGTTGTACATAATGATCACGCTCAGTTTTGGAGTGTGAGCCCCGGATTATTTCGGGTATGTGTGTGTCTGGCTTATAAATGATGGAAGAAAACTACAATAAAGAATTTAAAAAAAAAAAGGAAAACATGGGATGCATGGTCAACTGGTTTTACATATTGTACAGCCATTGCCATGCAAAAGAAACCAGAATTAGCCACTTCCTTACTAACATACTCATTACTAGGCGAAAATGCATATAAATCAAATGGGTGGTCATAGTTGGTTACAATATGATCAGAAGCAGAGAAAAAGAATGGCAAATTTTGGAGATGTTAGATGGGACACCAGGCAGGTTGATTTGTGGCTTGAGACACTATTGAGCACAGGTGGCTATGAAGGGGAATGGGACAAGAAAACTGGGGCTTTGCAGAAATGCTGTTGGGAGGAGAACAGGGTACATTGTTCATGGCCTCACTGTTACTTTAGGCATGCTTTCTCTAATGAGGGGGGACCCATCCAGCATTAACATGTAGAACACATTGAGATACGAGTGGCATTAATGGCTATTACAACCAGTCCTTCTAGGCCAGATGTTTCAGGTGCCTAGGGGAAGACGTGGGGGATGGGGGCAGGGGTGGGGTGTTGTGGGAAGGGGGCATACACAGTAAGGGAGATAATGGGATACCAGGGGATGATGGTGGGGCAAAATTGTATGCCAACTGTATGTTGACACTGTGACCTCAAAGACCAGCACAGCAACAGATTTTGCCCGAAATCATTGGGTCGCTGTGCTGGTACCTGCAGACACTGGTAGTGCATTTCCAAGTGTTGCACCCCCTCCTCGAGACAACTCTGATTCAGAGTTGTATGGTTAGAGACCGGGAGGTGTGGGGTTGTGGGAGATGCAGTCCCCGATGAAAGCATGCAAACATCCCAGACTCGGCATTGTGTTAGTAGCTGTGAGGGATGTCGGCATCAGTGCTGTCACAGCGCTATAGTAAAACCAGGCAAAATATTGGATGGCAAAAAACACAGGTAATGCTACAGGTTTTAGAAGAATGGGTTAAACACTACCCAGATAGGGAGGCAGCAAGGAAGTTAAATGAAGGTTTCCAACTCGATTTCAGTTTACAATTCCAAGAAAAAGGGTAGGTACTAAAGCAAAACATTTGAGTTCAATTAAAGGAAAACAAGAACTACTAGCACTGAAGATACAAAAGGAGGTAAATGCAGTAAGGGAGGAAGGACCATTTGCTGTACCCCCTTTCCATTACATGAGGGTATAACCTGTGTGGGCACCAAGGCAATGTTGATGGGCTGTTCCATTGCATCTAATACATTAAGCTTTACAGTACAAGGTTGCAGTAGGTATTCCAGGTCAAGCATGGATACAGGTAGGTCATCCATTCTTTAGATGATTTCCTTTTAACTGGGGAAGGGAAGGAAGAGACAGAAGGAATGCTAAAAAAGTTTTGGGTCACGGTCACGTGATGGCAGCTTGAGAAGCAGCAGCAACCCTCCATTGCTCCCTCCGCTACACAATTCAGTTCCCCGGTATGGTTTTTTGGAGCGAGAATGCCATAACATCGCAACATCCTAACTGTTTGGCACCTGAGGCTGCTGTATCTTACTCCAAGAGATGGAGGTGTACATGAAGAAGGCGCAACCAAGGCATTCACCACCGCTCACCCCGGAGAAGAACAAGGCCGCAAAGTGCCCGAAGCATCAGACAGTGGTCTCCAGCAAAATTGGCACCGCAACGGGTGCTCTCTTAGAGGAGCGGTTTCTAGAGGTGATGCAACCATTACAGGAGAAGCTTACGGAGATTTATGATGATCTGCAGCAGGTCAAAGTTTCTGTCCACTCCCTGACTACCCGAGTAACTGACTCAGAGATTAAGCTGGTGTCCTTGGAGAAGAGACATGATAAAAGCGAGCTGACCATGACACTTTACGGAAAGCTAATCAAGAAGCTCGAAGAGAAGAGTGAAGATTTAAAGGGGAGAAGTAGAAGAAACAATTTGTTGGTGATCAGAATTCCTGAAAAGGAAGAAGGAGCGATGCCCATTCTTTTCCATCAAAAGTTATGTGAGCGAATCGCCGGTCCCTCCCCGAATGGAGCATCTTATATTATTGAGAGGGCTCATTGGGCTCTTCGACCTCCTCCACAGACTGGTTCCCCACCCAGACCTCTCATTTTTAAGATGCTTAATTTTTTAGACAAGCAGCATGTGCTTGCGAAAGTGCGTGAATTGCAAGAGGTTCGTTGGGAAGGGCATAGAATTCGGATCACGCAGGACCTTCCACAGTCAGTGCGGGTAAAGCGACAAGGAATGCATCCTATCGTGACAAAGCTTATCGCGGTGGGAACTCCATTTTGTATGAAATATCCAGCGGTCCTTCAGGTGAAGGCAGGAGAAAAATGGGTTCCCTTTGAGTCACAAGAGCAGGCACAGCAAGAACTTAAAAGTCTTTTCCCAGACCTGTTTAAGTAAATGGATCCAGAAGACTATGAGTAAATGCATGTTGTGCATAATTGGTAGGTGCTGAAGTGAAAAGAAGCTGACTGTCCTTGATAGGGTGGACACCCTCCTGGACTCTGGGCTGAGTATATTCTGAACTTCTCGACAATACCAGACATTAAGCATCTGTGAGGGTAGTAGCTCCCTCCTTTTGTTTCATGCTTTCTTTCAATGGGAAGGTCGCAGAGGCGTGGTGGAGGTTTTTTTTTCCCTTTCCCTTTTTTTTTTTTTTTCTTTGGAGGGAATTTGAAATGGTGTCTCATATCAGATTACTACATTGTGGACTGTTGGCGGAGAAGCAGACTGTCTGATTACTGGACTTATCGGCAAAAGTATAGCCGCACTGCCCCTCAAGTTAATTATGCTTGTGTGACTGAGCTTAAAATATTGGGGGCCTATCCTTTTTTATTGCTCCTGGGTGTTTTTTTTTTCTTTTCCTTTATATAAAGAAATCAAAAGCAGAGCCTGGGATGGGGAATAACTGTTAATGGATCCCGAATGGGTTTTTCTCTCCCTTTTCTTTCCCCCCATGGTGTGCTCTGATTCTGGGGATCCAGGGGGATATTGGATAAAAGCTCCATCTAGAAAAGATTGAAGGGCGTTTTTAGTATCTTAAGGTACCATAAGCATATTATTGACTTCCTGTTACTGTTATATTATTGCTACTATTATAGTTAATAAGCCTTATTAGAGGGATGCTATGTATATAGTGGTTTAATAAGTTGTTTTATTAGGGGAGTTTAAATAGCTAATATAATTGTTGGATAAGTAGCAGGGGCAGGGGGGAGGCGGAGGAGAGATAGGAGGGTTTCTGGTGCAACTCATCACGTGCACTAAGACATCACTCACCTGAGATCAGATTGTAGTGCAGTTGATTAGAACTGGGGGAGATAGTGGGTAGAGTATTATTAGGGATTTATTGGAATTGCGGGGGGCTGGGGTAAAGGGATAATATGATAGATAAGTTTTCTTTTTTTATAGTTGTCGGGGGTATAGGAGGTGGCAAGTCAAGTGTGTCAATCTATTTTTTTATGGTAGAATTTTCATTGGCGCTCAGTCAGGTCAGAGTGGAATCTTATGTAATTAGATTGATCATTTTACCCTCAGTATTGTTTGATAAATCAAAGGATGGCTAACTACTACAAGATCGTAAGTTGGAATGTCAAAGGTGCACAGGATAAAGGTAAGAGGCAGGTTGTCCTCAGGCACCTTCACCAATTACAAGCGGGGATTGCTTGTCTTCAAGAGATGCATCTTTGGAAACATGTTAGTCTGTTTCTTAAGACATGGGTGGGGCAGGCCTATGGAGCAGGGAAATTCATGTCTAGTGGGGGAGTTGTGGTATTAATAGACAAAAAAATACCTTTTAGATTGGACAAAGAAATATGGGATCCTAAGGGCAGATATATAATATTATGTGGATCCTTGGAAGGGTGGCAGATTATTTTAGGATCCATATATGGGCCAAATTCTGAGTCATCTCATTTCTTCACCAACTTATTGAGTCTTCTCATCACTGATCAACCCATTTTAACTATTTTGGGAGGAGATTGGAACGTGGTACCTTCCACGTATATAGACAGATCTGACTCCCAAAAATGGGGTTTATCTCCCTCATAGAGGGCATTACACGACCTTATGGCAGGTGCTGATCTCCTGGATATATGGCGAGTTCTTCATCATGGAGAACGCCAATACACCTATTTTTCTCCCCCACATAAATCCTTCTCCCGTATTGATTTCTTTTTATTGAGTTCCTTCGCATTGTCTGGGGTAATGTATGCGGATATACATGCAAGAGTTATCTCAGATCATGCTCCAACTTCCCTTGCATATCTCCCAGGGCCAAGTATCCAAAGGGATGCTCTCTGGAGGTTGAATAATCAGCTGCTCCAAAAACCAGAATCTCTCCAACACATAAAAAGTGTTACTGTTAACTTTTTACTAGATAATAGGGGTCGACTATCAGGATAGATATGATTTGGGCAGCCCTAAAGTGCTCTCTCAGGGGTGAGTGCCTTAGGCTATCAGCAACGAGGTGTCGTCAGTTTCGGGATAGGCAAACAACCTTGCTCCAGCAGTTACAGACCATGGAGCGTGCCCTTTCTCGGCACTCCCCAGATGCAGATTGGGTACTTCTGCACCAATTGCAAAGTCAATACTCTAATCTCATGTACCAAAAAGCAGAGATTGCTTTGAGATGTACAAAGATGAAATATCTTGATGCTGGTGAGAAGGCTGGTAAGCTATTAGCTATTAGGCTTAGGCAAAGAGCAGCCTCACGAGCCATTCCTTGCATCAAATCATTGGCCAGTGATAGCCTGGTGACACCCCCCTGGGAAGTGTCCAAGGCTTTACATTCTTATTACCAAAGGCTGTATTCCAAAGTTCAGGAGGAGAAGCCTGTAGCTCGGGATATAGCTGAGTACTTTAATACCAATGATCTTCCTAAACTAGAGACCCCAGAAGGTGAATGTCTTGGGAACTTAATTACAGTGCAGGAAGTGGTAGCAGCAATTGAGCAACTCACACCTGACAAGTCCCCTGCCCCAGACGGCTTTTCTAATAACCAGTATAAAAGCTGCTCACAAGAGCTCGCTCCTTTTCTGGTTGAAGTCTACAATTACTGGTTTGCTGAAGGAATGTCGTAATCAAACTTCCTTAATGCTATAATTGCTCTTATTCCCAAGTCTGGTAAGGATCCCATATACCCGGAAAGTTATAGGCCTATTTCTTTAATTAACACTGATGTCAAAATTTTAGCTAAGGTTTTGGCTATGAGGCTGGGTCCATTTCTTCCCATGCTCATTAGTAGAGAGCAGATAGGTTTCATGAAAGGTAGATCCTCAGTGGATCACATGCATAAGCTAACATATATCCTCTCGGCATCCAAGGACTCAAACATTCCTTCTGTTCTGATCTCCTTGGATGCCGAGAAGGCTTTTGATAGAGTTTCTTGGGACTTTCTTTTTGTAACCCTGGCCAACCTGGGTCTCCCCCCGGGCTTTCTTAGATGGATCAGATTATTATACACATTCCCATCAGCCCGGATGTGGTCCAATGGGACACTGTCTGCTGCCTTTCTACTTCAGAGGGGGACCAGGCAGGGTTGCCCCTCTCCCCATTATTATTCAATCTCTACTTAGAACCCCTGATCAGGAGGTTGTTAACTTCCCCAAGGATCCAGGGCATTGAAATAGGGTCACAAAGGTACTCCCTTTCTGCATACGCAGATGGCCTTCTCTTACACCTCCAACATTCCGCAACAGGTATTCCAGAACTTTTGGCTGAGATAGGGCAGTTTTCCGCTATCTCCCATTATAAGCTTAATGAGTCTAAGACAAAAGTTTTCCCTCTAAATGATAATACTTCCCGGTCAGTGCTTGATGAAACTAACTTAATATGGGAATCTAAGTCCTTTACGTATCTTGGGATTAAGGTTGCCAGAGAGATCCCTATCATGTTTAAGCTAAACCTTACAGAATTATTGAATACAATCAAGTTAGACCTGAACAGGTGGGGAGATCTTCCTCTTTCCTTATGGGGAAGAATAAATACTGTAAAGATGAATGTCTTGCCCCAAGTATTATATCCCCAGGGAATGTTGGGCCTGTTTATCCCCAAAAAATGGTTTGGTAAGCTCAATCAAATGTTAACTGCCTTCCTTTGGAAGGGTAAGAGTGTCAGGCATTCCTATCTGAAACTCTCTGCACCTAAGGAGCAGGGTGGCTTAGCTGCTCCTTCCTTTTTCTCATATTGTTGTGCTCATCATCTCAGCAGGATGTCATACTGGTCAAGGGAGATATTGAGGGAAGATATTGAGCAATTTCTTGCAGCTCAATATGGTTGATCCCTGCCTGCCCTGTTATACGCTAGTCCTAAGGCAATTACAAAACCTCTCTGGAATGTTCCATTAGGTTGGTCCATTAGGGCTTTGCATCAGCTGCAAACTCACCTATCCCAGAACTGGCATGCTTTGTTGGAGCAGCCTGTTGTGGGAAATCCCCTCTTCCATATTGGGCATAAGCCCATCCCCTTGGCCTTTTGGCCTTCCCTTAGCAATACAAGAGTTAAGGATATATATAAGGAGGGTAGAATAATTCCTTTTGCTCTTTTCAGATATAGGTTTAAAGTGCCTGTGACAGCCTTTTTTAAGTATGAACAACTTAAGAGGGCCATCCTTGCCCATTTGGGTCGAGGGGGGATAAATCAGGGGTCTGCTGATGTTTTTAATAATCTTCTGAAGGCAGCTGAAGAACCCCACACTGTGTCTGCAGTATATACAGCAATCCAGTCGGTTGACCCTGGGCTGCCACGAGGAGTGTGTTATTATTGGTTGCAGGTGTTTTTCCTTAGTGCCGAACCAAATCTCTGGGCTAAGATCTGGCAGACCTTGTATAAATTTGTTAAGCAAGATAGATTGCGTTTGATGCATTTTAATGTTATGCATAATTTATATTTTACGCCACTCAGATTATGTAGATTGGGAAATAGGCCCTCTCCTGATTGTCCTAGATGCGTAAACCATACTGGGACACTATACCATATGTTGTGGACCTGTTCCTCGGTCCAGAAATTTTGGCAAGCCATTAGAAAGGCTCTTGACCCCTTGTTGGGCCTGGATTCCTATATTACTCCAGAGACTTGTCTGCTATACTTATTTCCAGAGGGTATTCCCAATATTAGAAAAGCACATTTGACCTTGATCTCAGCAGTAGCCAAATTAATTATTCTGAGGCATTGGATGGATGACTCAGCCCCTTCAATCATGGAATGGCACAAAGAAATGTTATTTGCCCTTCGACTAGAGAAGCATATTTTTGCCATGAACAATCGACCACAGGTCTACCAGATTAGGTGGGGTCCTTTAGATGCCTTACTCACTGTATGGAAGCCATGATAGCTTTTAATATGGAGAGTCTTTCTATTAATATAGTTTGATGGCTGAGCGTGTACATGCTTGATAGGGGTGGGTTGGGGTGGTTGGGATTGGGGGTGGGGTGGGGTTGGTTGTTTTTTCTCAGATCTTAGAGGGAGGAAGGGAGGGTTGGGGGTAGGTAAGGTACATTAGCTGATGCTTGTTAATTTATAGTTTTCATGTGCTTTGTTGGGGGGTAGTTATTCCTGTTTGCCTATTTGTTACCCATGTTTGTACTGAAAGTTTATCATGTGTTAATAAAAATAAAAGTATATTGAATTATAAAAAAAAGTTTTGGGAAAGGAGTCAAGAATTAGGAGTACCTCTGGCGCCAGACAGACAGAGGGTCTGAGTCAGCAAATCAAGTTTCTGGGGTTAGAGTTAGATACAGAAGGGGAGTTATGTAGGCTGCCAGAAGTGATGGAAATAAAAAAAAATTTGAAAGGTTTAGTCAACGCAGTAAAGTGGCACAGAAGAGTACAGTTACAGCAGGTGCAACACCTCATGGGGCACCTGAACTTTGCCTGCAGGGTGATTGTGCCAGGACATACATTTACATGTTGTTTGGCCAGGGCCACTAGGGGTGCCACCAGGCCACTTTAATGGGTGGACATATGGAGAGGTACTAGAAAGGACTTGGAGATTTGGGGAGCATTCCTAAAGGATTATAAAAGTAAGACTATTTTGACTGTATTTTTAACATTGACCTACTGCTGCATACAGATGCAGAGGGGTTTAGGTATGGGGGCATACTTTAGGGGAAAATGGTGTTCAGAAACTTGGCCAGTGGACTGGACAAGGTTGGACATTACAAAGGACATAACTTTCCTGAAAATTTTCCCCATATGGGTGGCCACCTTAGTGTGGGGGGAAGAGTTAAGAAATCAGGTAGTACATACTGGTGTGACAACAAGGCTATAGGCGAGGTTTTGAATAAAGGGGTGCGATGTCTGAGACTGTGATGGTGTTAAGGCAGTTATTTTGCAGGGTCTAAAGTTGAACATGTTGTTTAGGGCCAGACATATAGATGGGGTGAGTAACACGATAGCTGGCAGCCTCTCCTATCTGCGATTTGGACAGGTTCCATGCTCTTGTGCCAGGAGCAGACAACAAAAAGACACCAGTATTGACCTACATATGGAAGATTGTCTGACAAGACTTAAAATGCCTATGTAGGATCCTGGGGGTATTACAGGTTTTCAGGAAGAGTCAAGATTTTGAGGGGAGCGGGGCAGCTACAAAAGACCATGTGGCTAGATTTGTAGTTTGGGGTGGAAGAAGCAAACAGTGCATGCAACTGTGAGGGGTACATTTATCAGCAATAGGGCTCATATTTGGCCTAAAAGGGTGGGTGGGGGGTATACAACCAAGGGTAACTTAGTAAGGAGGATAATGCAGTGCTAGTTGAGAGTAACAGGTAACATTCAGGATAGCAGGCGGCCAATTATGGAAGCTGGGAAAGCTATTGGGAACACTCGCAAAGATATGCCTATCACTTAATGAGGCAATCCTATTTACAGCGGTATATACTACTATGTACCATGGGGCATTCTGTGTTAGTGAGATGGTAGGACATGGTAAAGGAGATGAGCAATAAGATTTAAGATGGGGGGGAGATAATCTGGAGGACAGAGGAAGTTGACCTGATATGTAAAAAACAAAATCAAAGACAGGCCAAGTTGGAAAAGGAGTCACCAATATTTTTAAAGGAGCACTGAACAAATGCCATCTGCCCAGTTAGTGCATTGTCAAAATGTGCTGCAGAGTGGCCAGCCGACAGTGAACCATTGGTCATTCAAGGGGATGGCACTCAAGTAGCTAGCATGCAACTGGTCTTAGTATTGAAGAAAGATGTGGAATTCCTAGGAGAGGATCTAAGGGGTTAATCTTCTCACTCCTTTAGGATAGGCACAGCATCTGAGGTTGTGGCACAAGGGGGGACAAGTGAAGAGGTAAAAAAGGTAGGCTGTTGGGCCTCCAGTTGTGTTAAAGATATCTACAAAATGTAAAAACATGGGCCACTAACTATGTCTCTCTTGTATTTCAATCACAGGAGCAGCAAGGCATTGGAATAAGTGTGTTGGCAGGTCATAAAAGGAGGTTAGAAGTGGGGATTTGAGCAGCAAGAAGGTTTGGCGGCTGCCAAATTTATTAGGATCTGACCCAGTTTAAGTGACCTGGAGAGGAGTTCAGGAAATGCATTGGGCCCAGCTGTTGCCAATGCTACATGAGATGAGGGCAGAAAACTCAGAACCAGACATGCGCATAATATATCTGGGAGGAAATGACCTGGGGACCAGACCCTGGCTGGACATATTCCTTCAAATAAAAGATGACATTAAGAAAATAAGAGTGGAGGCCAAGTGTCACTTTGGTTTGATCAGAAATGATGACTAGAAGGGTATGGCACAATGCAGCTTGTCACAAGGCCATAGAAAAAGCAAGGGGTGCATGAACCAGAGGGTAGGTGCTTTATTTAGGTCAATAGTTGGGAGGGTCATCAGGAGGGGAATAGAGGGACATTTAGAACTCTTCCTTTCTTTCCTTTTGTTGGACATGTGTGTAGACTCATACCCCTCATTTGTCTTGTGTTGTTCTGTGACCCTCTGGGTGTACACACATACCCAACAAGAGAGAAGAAAGGAAGAGGAGGCGATATAATGCAGTGGTTTAATACTCTGAGCTGCAAACCTGGAGACGTGGGGTTGAATCCCACAGCCCCCACTTGCATAATGTGTGACCCTGAGCAAGTCACTTAACTTCCTTGTGCTCCCAGGTCACTCCTGTAAACAAGTTTTCAGCTTAGTGTGTCTCTCCTGGTTAAAAAAAAAAAATTAGACCAATTCTATAGAGGAGACGGGGTTCACCTCTCAGGTATCAGGTCAGATCTGTTCAAAATAATAGCATACATGATAGAGGAGTGGTTTAAAGAAAGGCATGCAGCATATTAAAAAGAAATGGGGAAGGTCCTAAAGGGGGGAAGCCCACCGTCCTGTGCAAGCTGGAGATGGGCTAGTGGAAGAAAAAGGAAAAGGATAGGGGGAAGTGGGAGTTTAGGACAAGTGGACCCAGAGGGCTGCATAGCAACACAGGACAGATGAGTGGCTCAGGCATACTCATGTACCTAACAAAAGAGAAGAAAGGAAGACAGCAGCCCCAGATGTACATCTGGGAAGAAGAAAAGGATAATAATTGAAAGTGTTTTATATATATATATATATATATATATATATAATATATATATATATATATATAAAGTGGTGGATATAAAGTGCTGTATATAATAAAGAAATGATGAATATAATGAAGTAAGATATGATGGAGAACAAATTAGATGGATGAAGATAAAAGAATGATTATAATAAATTAATTGCCAACTGAGCACCCACACAACTGTAGTTTGTGTATTATTGGGAATGGATCTGGGGAAAAGGAGGTTTGCCTGTTTCAAAGCAGACCCATTCGTCAACAGGCCCTGACCAATAGGGCAGCTGCAGGGCATTACACAAGGGTTGAGCTAGAAGGAAGTGTGTGTGTGTGGGGGGGTGTCTGGTAAGGATATGTGAAAGCAAATGAGAGTTCCAATCAAAAGAAGGTGAAAAGTAGGCAAGATGACTGCAAGAAAGGAAGGGGTGGAGCCTCATGATGAGGATGGAGATGAATGGCTGTGAAAAAGAGAGAAAGGAGTGGGGAACTGTGGTTTAAAAAGGCAGACAAGAGAGAGAAAGCCTCACAATTTTGCTCAGTAAATTTCCCACCCTCAGCCCTCGAGATAGGTTGTGTTTGGAAGGAAATGAAAGAGGTACAGCAAGGGACTGAATGCTGAAGCTGGACAGCAGGTTGGTATGGACGGATAAGGAAGGCTGAAGGTGGATGGCAAGAGATTGAAGAAGTCGAAGAAAAATAAAAAGTGGAGGGGGAAGTGGGAGGGGTGGGACAAGTGGACCTAGAGGGCCACAAAGCAACACAGGATAGATGAGGGGTACAGGTGTACACACATACCCAACAAGAGAGAAGAAAGGAAGAGAGCAGCCCCCAGATGTACATATGGAGGAAGAAGAAAAGGATAATAATTGAAAGTGTTGCACGTATAAAGTGATGGATGTAAAGTGCTGTATATAATAAAGAAATGATGGATATAACAATGTAAGATATAATGGAGAACAAAGTAGCTGGGTGAAGATAAAAAAATGATCATAATAAATTAATTGTCAACTAAACACCCACACAACTGTAGTTTGTGTATTATTGGGAAGGGATATGGAGACAATAAGACACTGGAAGAAAAAAACTGCAAACTAGAAAGGGCATGTGAGATCAGCCAAGTAGTTTGTCTAGTTGACTTAAATTCCAGTGCTATATAATGGGATAAAATAACAGCTACAAAAACTAATTACATTTCCTTTTTAAAACCTACAGAACAATTGGGCCTAAAGCAACATATAAGAACCCCAACAAGAGGTGAAAATGTCTTGGATGTAGTCCTAAGCACAAATGACATAAATATTACAGACTGTGATATTTGTTCACCATGTGGAGAAACGACAATAATATTGAATCATTCCAACTCCAGGAATACATCCCAATTCACAAAGGATACAGATAAATACATAATTTTAAATCTGCAATCAAAAATAGGATCCAAGTGACCTTTTTCAGGAATAACCTGGGCCATAAAAGATGGCACATAAGCAAAAGTTCAATTCAGGAACAATAAGGTATACAAGAACACCAAAAACAGCTGATTACATTACTGAAATATTTGTATACAAAGCAGTAGAGTCAACAGGTTTACCACCTAGAAGAACTGCAAGTGGATATACAGATAGAGGCACTATATTATTCCTGGTAGGCAAACAGATTCAACTGAAGATGCAAGCAAACAGTCCTACACCCCTTCATTTCTTCAGGAGATGTGGAAGGATGAGGTAAAGAAGAGAGGACAGGGCCAAGACACTGAGTGTGGGCTGAGAAATCCCTCCAGGAGTCAAGAAGTGCAGTAGTAGGTTCACTGTGGGCAAGAATGAGGTGCTACCCCAGAGCGCAGGAGCAGCGAGCACTATCCATCAGCCAGGATTTAAAAAGGGATTTGAAGGCTGTGTGAGAGCTTGATGAGCAGAGGAGTGCAGGGATCCTGTTCCACAGAGAGGGGCTATGACTGATAAGGCTTTCCCTCCCTTGCTGGTGGAGACCCTGGGTACTTCGAGCGGTGGGACAGTGGATGAGTGCGGTCTCCTAGGTAGTGTTTTGGCCCAGAGTAAGGAAGCAAGAGGAGACACGTTGCCACCCTGGATGGTGCTGTCTACCAAGCAGCTGAGAGAATAGTCAAAGCGGCCTTGGAGCGGTAACCAGGCAAGGGTACTATAGATGTCGCAGTGATGGGTTGAAAAAGGAGCCGAGAGAGCAAAGCGGCAAGCACTATTGTATACAGATGTGAACCTGGTTGTGAGAGTGGTGGATGTACGTGCATAGAAGGGGCAGCAGTAGTCAATGATTGGGAGTAGGTTTCCCTGAGCTATCGCTAAATGTGCCTCTGGGGTTAGTAAATTGCTTTGCCAGTAGGCGACCCCAAACTTTTGATTTACCCTGTGAACCACGTTGTTGATGTGGTCAGAGAAGATTAATGCAGGGTCAAGTGTTACCCCCAGGTATTTGAATGAGGAACATCATCAAGGACCATACCATCTGGGGATAAGATATGGAGGGAGGAGCCAGAGCTAAGAATTGTGGCAAGTTTAGGATTGGATGCGAATAGCATGGATTTGTTTTTTTTAATGTTGATCAACCAACAACAAGTTTGATGTGAACCAGCTATAGGCACTGCCAAAGCTCTGGGAAAGAAGGGAAGAGACCTGTGCAAAGGACTTATCACTGTGATACATAACAAGACTGTCAGTGTACAGAAGCGATTTGCATTTGATGCTTTCAGTGGGCAGAGAAGTAATGAAAACAGAAAAGAGTAGAGGGTCCAGGATGGAACCATGTGGGACACCAGTAGAGACTGGGAGGGCTGGGGAGATGGCAGAACCAATGCACACAGACTGGGAGTGGCCCAAGAGATAGCTCACGAACCAGTCAGAGGTCCCAGAGGAGCAGCTGAGTGCATGCAGCTTGGAGAGGAGGAGTGCATGGTTGCCCATGTCAAAGGCCTTAGTAAGGTCCACAAAGATGGCCACTGTAACTTGTCCTCAATCCATATTGGTGAGGACATGATTAGTAAAGAGTGCAAGTGCAAAAGCAGTGCTGTGATTCTCTTAGAAATAACATGTTGTTGGCTGCACATAATAATATTTTTTTTGCTATGTTCCAGCAGCTCGTTGAGGATGATTTTTTTCTCTGATTTTGCCAAGATGGGGGAGGATAGAGGTAAGTCTGTAATTATCTGTTGAGTGGAAGTTCCCAGCTTTGAAGATAGGTATCACTTTGGCAGATTTCCAGGTATCTGGCATAGAGGAAGTAGACAGGGCCAGGTTAAGAATGAAAGTGAGAGGCTTGGAGATAGCAGTGGAGATGAGTTTGAGCAGAATGGGTGACAGGCCATCAAAGCCAGGGCAACCCTGGTTTGGGAGATTCCTTAATAACTTGGTGGTGTCACGGATGGATATGGCCTTGAAGTGGAAAGGGGGGATGCCTAGAGAGGAGGCGGACTTTTGTGCATTTGTGTTACTTCCTAGGTTGGAAGGTGGGCACACGGTAAGCTTTACTGAGGTGGATCGCTAGGTCAGTGAACTTTAAGTTAAAAGCTTGGGCTACCTCAGCAGGCTCAGTCACGAGGCCTGAAGGCAAGTTCAGTTTTATAATAGGGTTTCTGGCATGAGGATTTATCAGGGAGCTAATGGATCCCCAGAATTTCCTGGGATTGCCAAGGTTATCATTCTGAACCTTGATAAAGTAGTTACATTTTAGGGATTTGGCCAGTTGCTTACACTAATTTCTTAGACACCTATACTCATTCCACAGAGAAGGTGAGGGGGATGATTTGTGATCTGCCCACTTCCGATCATAAGCTTTCATAAGTGTCAGGAGTTCCTTGGTGACCCAATGTGTTCATCCTCCCCGCACTCGCCTGGTCTTAAGAGGGAAGTGGTGGTCCTGAATCTCCAGGATGGCATTTTTGTACAAGGTCACAGCTTCATTCACGTTGTTTAGTGAGTAACGACACAACCAGTTGATGGCCCTTACTTCTGCCAGGATGGCAGAAGCAAGGGCATCTGGACAATGAAAATTTCGGAAGGAGAGGTATTTGAGGGTTGGACATCTAGTCTTAGAGGACCAGATAATGTAGGTGGGAGAATGGTCACTTAGGGAGTCAGCAAGTGTCCCAGCATGAGCTACACTGTCTTCTCAATCGGTGATGATCCAGTCTAACAAAGTATAAGAGTGGGTACGTGTGTTATGCCTGGTAGGGATTGAGATGGTTTTTACCAGGTTGTGTAATCATAGTAGGCTGGCACAGTCAGGTTCGTGGGTGCCCAACCAGTTTAGGTTGAAGTCGCTGAGGAGAATGATGTCTCTGAGGAGGGAGGGGGAGAGAGAACTGAAGCTGGTTAGGATGTTCTGGAGGCCAACAGTGCCCCCTGTTGGAGGCTTGTAGCAATACCCCAGAAAGAGCTTTTTAGAGGATCCCAAGGTCACCTCAGCAATGAGCCACTCACTTGGGGAGGAAGGACTGGCGCAGAGGGAGATGGAGATAGGTAGTGCTTCACTTAGATATATTTTTTTATTTTATTTATTTTAGTCTTTAGTAACCAGGTAAGGCCCACTAGGCACAAGTGCCTGTTTTCAGGGGTGACCTGGGAGCACTGGGTGGTTAAGTGACTTATATAGCTGCATCCCCACCCTTTTTCTTTCCCGGCCTATCATGGCGAAGTAAAGTGTAGCCGGTCAGTTAGTACAAGGCATCAGGGAGGGATGGATGGCTTTAACCAGGTTTCTGAGATACCTATGATATGGGGTTTGTAGAGGGCTACCCCGACTTCAAGCTCCAGGAATTTGGAAGGAAGGCTACACACATTAATGTGTGCAAATTTTAATCCATGGGAGTTGGCCTAGGTGCAGTGAGAGGAGGTAATGGGGGTGACCAAGCAAGAATAAATTGGGAAAGCAAATTAAATAACAAATCCACCAACAAAATGTGGAATACAATTAAGAAGCATGTAGAATCACTATGTACTATGCATATTACAAAAATTAAAAAAGGTATAACGGTATAAAACCAAAATGTCTCACAAGGAGTCTCAAAAAATAATTAAAGAAAAAGTGTCAGTACTATTGCAGATATAATAAACATAAAACAGAAAAAAACTGGGGAAGCTATTTAAAAATTCAAAAACTATGCAAAATTAAAATAAAGAAAAATAAACAAAAAATGGAGATAGGCATTGCACAAAAAAACAAACAAGGATAACATGAAAATGTTCTATGGATATGTGAACTCATTAAGAAAACATAATGATGGCCTTTGCAGCATACTGTAGTAGTGGATAATCAACAAATAGATGAACCCAAACATATGGCTGACGTACTGTATTTAATACGTATTTGGGGACTGTGTTAGAGAACAACAACCCATTCTTTGGAGAAATTTAAGAAAATACAACAAGAGATATTACGATCAGCATTGACAAAACGAATGATAAAATCTAGGCTCTAAAAAGGACAAACTCTGTCGGACCGGACAACATCTCCCCAAAAATGTTGCTAGCCAAACCTTTATGTATCTTGTATATCAGAGCACTTTTAAATAATGAAATCCCAGCTGAATGGTTGTCCACTACAGTTATTCCTATCCACAAAAAGGGAAGCAGAACTAACTTTTAAAGTAACAGGCCTATTGTTTGACCTCAGTACTGGAAAATATTATGGAATCCCTCAGTAAAAATACAGTATAATAAACACATAGAAAAATAGCACAAAGGTATGGAACAGCATTTACAAACCTGTTGTATTTTTATTAAAAAATATCAGCATCATTGGACAGAGGTTCATCAATTGATTGTGTCTTCTTGGACCTAACCAAAGCCTTTGATAAAGTACCACAAAGAGCAATATTAGAGAAATTGATGCACATATAGGTAAACTACAGAACTGTTAAATGGATCAGGAGTTGGCTAAGCAGTAGGAGTCAGAGGGTCAGCATAAATAGATACTTATCTGACAAAATTGTTGTGACAAGCGAGGTTCCCCAGGGATCTGTCTTTGGTCCCCTTTTGTTTCAATTATCCATGTCAGACATGGGGATACAAGCAAGAAGTTGGCTAAGTAAATATGCTGATGACACTAAAATAGAAAGTTTAACACAAAAGAAAATATTGACATTTTACAGAGAGATCTAGATAAAATATCCAAGTGTATTAATACCTGGGGGTGAGTTTTAATGGTGGTAAGTGCTGTGTCATGCATCTCGGGCAGCACAACATGGAAAACATATTATCGAAATGGATGCTGAAAATAGAAAATGGAGTTAAAATTAATTTCTAGTGTGACTGAAATTTGGGGTCCCACAGGTGTTTTTCACATCACCAAGGAGTTCTCATGCACCTCCACTAATGTGCTATATTGTATTCGTTGGAGGAAGTGTACAGCTGTTTACATCAGAGAGACTGGTAGATGCCTTGCTGACCATTTTAGGGAACATTACAGGGCAGTCAGGAATAGAGGCACTGCTAAACCCATTGTATTCCACTTTATCGCCAGGGAACACAGTGTCAATTATCTTTCTGATCATCCACCTCAGCTCCCAACAGCCCTCCGGTTTATTGTAAATGATTGATTTATTTTTTACTAACATCTTTCAGCCACCCCTTGTTTTCCCTAAAGTCTTTTTGTATCTGTATGCATCTATTTTCATTTTCACCAGATGTCTCCATCTCTGTCTCATTCCGCCGCATGTGTCACCTTTCAGCCTTCTTACTAGGCCCTGTTAATTAGTCCCCATCTAGGGACTTCTCTAGCTCATTCACTGCTATTATGCCTTGTAATTCCCATCATTACCTTTTTGTTTTCCAGATTCTCTCTCTTTATCTTGCCATTTATCACTTCTCCTAGAGCCTCCCCCTTTTTTCTTTCCCCACATATATATCCTTTATTTTACCTCCCCTTTACACTGTTTGCTTTTTTCTCTTTTAGATATTTCCTGAAGCTGACCTAAGTTCCAAACATCGATTTTCAGCATGCATTTAATATTATCATTTTGTTTGCTTTCAGACCACGTGCTGATGCAGCACCTTGATTTGTTATCTAAATAGTTTCATTAAGAAAAACAAAGGAGAAAGAGATTCAGGAATCACAATAACAGACAAACTAGGTTATGACAAACGCTATCATACTCAGATAGTAGGTCAAGGATTTATTTGTTCTTTAAAAATCATCTAGCCTATTTTTAAATGTATTTTTACTCTGACTAACAGTAACAGTCATAGGAAGTTTGTTCCATGGGCCGACAATTCTGTGTGAAAAATAGTATGCCCTTTTTTTGGTATGAGATTTGCTTCTCATCAGTTGAAGTGGATGGCCTCTAGTGTTAACTGATATTTGTTTGATTTGAAGTCCACATTCTAATGTTAACTCTAAATTTTGTATGATGTCCCACGTAAATAAAAGATCTCATTTTAGTCTCCGTTGTTCTAGAGACATTAAATTGAATTTATGAAGCCTTTCCTCATAAGTAATAGTTTTACCGAGACAAATTGTTTTTGTGACTCTTCTCTGAAGTTTTTCATTTCTACTTTTGTCCTTCTGTTTAAAAGGGCTCCATAATTGAGAATATAATCGAAACAAGGTCTAACATAGGCTTGATACAGGGCTAATAGGATATATGAGTCTCTTGAAATTATATTGTGCCTAATAGCCCACCAGATTTTATTAGCTTTACTGATGGTATTAGTAATGTGTAGATCAAAGTTCAAACTGGAATCTATAGTTATACCAAGATCTCTTTCATGTTCTTTATTAACTAAAACTTCATTATACAAGTAATACTGATTTCTTTGATTCTCTTTACCCAGATGGATAACACAACATTTAGAAGAATTAACCTTTAGGTTCCATTTAATAGACCGAGGGCCAGATATTCAAAACTTTGAGCCAGGCAAAAACTGTTTGCGCAGGTTTAGCATGGGATTAGTGTGAGTTTGCTATAGTCAAAAGGCCAAATAGTGCACGCAAACTGCATTAGTGCTGGGTAAAATCATAATGTATCCAAGGGGCAAACTGAGTGGGTGTGTACATGAATACAGGCGCAATGCTGTATTCAGCGACTAGTACAGTGCAAAGTGGTTTTGTGCGACTTAGCACGACACTTAACACGGTGCACATTACGCCAGGAAAAGGTAGTCTTAAACCTGGGCATTCAGCTTTAGTGACATTTTGGCTTTTTGCGGTGTTTGCGTGGCTTTTGTGTGCCTTTGCATGACCCTAACAAATACATATGACACATAGACAAAGCCAGACATAGAGGAAACATGCTGCTCACTGATGGCATCACAATGATGCCATCATCTGCCACCAGTCCCAGCCATGCCAGGCAGTAAGTGGTGAACCTGCCACCAGTGGACAGCATGGCAGTGTGGCCATACAGCACACACCTGTGGACCACTCTTCTGTGGACACCAACAGATGGCAGCACACACATGCAGCACTGTGGGCATGGAGGATGTTGAGGGGAGAGTGTACAGGTGACCAAGCTGTGCCACAGACCAGGTGTGACCACAAGGCTGGGACACATCATGCAATGCATGTGGGCCAGTATTGAGAATACCCCAACAACAGTGTGCCTTTCTGATAATATATGCCTCCCCCCAGCCACATACTGCACAGCTGTACAACTGCCACAGCACACAAAGCTGGACATGTATATGTCACTGTGAGCATCCCATGCCAGAGGTGGAGCATCTGTGGGTCACACAACAGCATAACAGTTATGTCCACTGTTAGTAAACTCCTGCATGTTGGGCCTATCACTGTGTATAGTGCAGTCATCAGTACTGCCTTACACACCATAGGCAGTGCTGTGTCCACACACTACTGGCCCCCTTGCTACTGTAGTGTCTGCTGTGTACTGTAGCATGACCTACAGTGTGACAGTTGCATGCAGTACCACCACCATCTGTGCCTATGCTGTGTTGTCCCCTGTGGTACAATATTCTATGCTATGCTGTACTGTTTACATGTAGCCTACAGCTACCATCATGCACTGCCAGACTGACCTACAGGTGGAGCTGTGGTCAGACCTGGCCAGCCCCTGTACTTCCAGACTGACCAACAAATGAAGCTGTGGGACCCTGCAGTAATGCTGGGCAAACTGCATGCAAATCAAGGCATAATGAGATGCTAATCTGGATATTTGCCCAGAGACTACCTAAGTAGGCTCATTTGCATGTCACTTTTGAATATGGCAAAGTTTATTGCTGGTCAAATGTGTTTGCACCAGTCTAACAGTTTAGCCCTGTGCTAAACCCATGCAAACGTGTTAGCACTGTGCAAACAGTTCAGGGAATATTATACAGTTTTGAACACTGTAGTTTCACATGCACTGCTGCCTATAGCTGTACTGAGGCCACACATTTGCTGGCACACACATTGGCCACATAGTTCACCTCTACCTACCTTCATGTCACTGTGCACTGTGTTGCTGTTGTGGTTTGTACTTCCTGGTTGCTATATTCAGATCTGTCTTATTCCAGGGCTAAGTTTACCCTACACTCCCAGCCCAGTTTGCCTGGCCTCATTCACATGCTATATTCAGAAGCTGTTTGCCCTGGGCTATTCCTTTTGAATATAGCTTGCTTTGTGCTCCAGGCTAAGTTTGCCCGCTGGGCATTGTTACTTTAGCCCCGAGGCAAAGTTTTGAATATCTGGCACCATGTTTCCAAAGTATGTAAATCCCTTTGAATAATCTCAAAATCTGCAGGCAAAACAGAAATGTTTGAGAGTTTGTAGTCATCTGCATACTTGGAAATATTAATGTTAGTGTTAAGTAATAAATCAGAAATAAATATTTGGAAAATGGCGGGGGCCAAAACTGATCCCTGAGGGACTCCACTCCCAACTGATTGCCAGTTAGACAGATGGCCATCCACAATAACTCTCTGTTTTCTATCTTTTAATCAGTCTGCAATCCAAAGTATAAGCAGAGGACTGATGTTATGAGTTTGTAATTTCTGGATAAGTGTCCAATGAGGAGTGGAATCAAACACTTTTTTGAAATCTAGCAAGATCACATCACATGAAACTTTTTTATCAAGACTTATTACTAGTAGCATTGTAGAAAGGAGGAGCTAGTTCATCTTTAACATTCTTTCCAAAATGTTGCCAACAATAGGGGTGAGGCTGATAGGACGATAATTGTTGGGGGAATTTTATCACCTTTTTTTGAACAACAGGGCTACATTAACTTTTTTCCAGTCAGATGGCATGCAGCCTGAATTTAAACTTTTTTCAAATAATAGTTTAAGTGATAAACATAAGTGCTCTTTCATCAGTAAAATGACATCTCCTGATATAGCATTAGGACCAGGGAAGGAGCCCTTCTTGATTTCACTAAGTTTTTTCTTAATAGTATCTAAGGGAATTTCCATTTTATTTGGTATAGGACTTATCTCGATATCCCTATTTTTTGAGGTTTTACTAAATGCTTTGCAGAAATGCAAATTAAGCACATCTGCCATTTCTGTTGGTTGTGAAATTACCAAATCATTTATAACTAAAGGTCCTACCTTGCATTCCTGCTTTTTTAAATAGAATTTATATAACTAAATAACATTTTGCTATTTCCTTTTTGAGCCTACATGGCAATATATTTTTTCTGTCTTCAGTTTTGCTTTTCTGATTTCTTTTTTACATTTCTTTTGGATTTGTTTAAATGCTGACAAGGCATGGAATAGGCCACCCACAGAGTTAATAATCAACAAGGACAAAAACCAGTTCAAAAGCAGACTTGACGCTTATATTTCAGAAGGAAACATATTGACTCATAATGGTAATCTGCAGGAGCAAAAATGGGCTGACCACTTTCTTTGCTCCTTACTCCTTATTATGAACCTTAGTGTAGTATGAAGACTGAAAGTTGTTCCCGCTCTGTCTGTTGCACACCCCATCACATCATTCTTGATGAGTGTGGCAAGAGGAAATGCCAGAGATAATGAGGGAGTCACATTATTGTGTAAGCCGTGTCATTTGGGAAAGGAACTTTTATATTTCAACTCACAGTTCCCCATCCAGATAGCTTTTTAATTTGTAACATGTGCAAGAAAAATTGGTTGGTGTGATTTTTCTCATGCATGTCATAATTAGAGATGCAGTGAAGTTTTACTATGCCAGCCAAGAACACATAAAGTCATCAACTTCACGTTCACGTATCATTTTGCTAAATTGTCTCCCTATGGTCAAAATTCACCTTTTCCAACTTTGCCATTAAACTTCACGTTACAACCTTGGGTTGCATTTACAAGGTGAAGTTTGTGAAAAAGCTGTCGATATCACATGTCTGAGTTTCAACAGGTCATACTAAGGGCAGCAAGGAAGGGAATCAGCCACAGGAAGTGGGAGAGTGAGTTTCAGTTTCACTGCAGCATTGCAGATAGCAGTAGCATTACCTGAGTGGGAGCATTTGATAGTAGGAGAAATGAGTACCACAGTGTCATAGATCTTTAGTCTTAGTTGTTTTAAGTATTTTATTTTCATCCACCTGTATCACTTAATTTAATTTTAAGTACTTATTTTATATTTTAACTAGCAGCTTATTTTGTAGTGAACTCAGTCTTTTTCCCTATCAGTTTATCTCTGTTCCTTTTTTTTTCATAGGTTACTTACTATATAGGTAAGTAACAAAATAATGGAAGGAGGTGCAGCCAGTGGGCATCACAGTAAGATGAGGATGTGTAGTGGCTGTGGGACACCCATTAGTCTGAACAGAAGTCATGTTTTTGTTTCAAGTCCCCCAAAATATGTTGAAGCAACATCAGCAGCTCTGGAGGTTAGCGGCACCACTCCTGTAGCTCAGGTGGTTGTTATTGTTACCCAAAACCCCCAGCAGCAGGAGCAACCTCAGCAGCAGCAGTAACAGCAGCCTGATCAGCAGCAGCAGCAACAGCACCAGCAGCAGCAGCCTGTTTCACCCAACCCCTCCAACTGTTTCCATCATAACTGGAAGCCTGCCACCCCCCCCATCAAAGCAGCCTACAACATCTGTGGCCCCCACCCCATTGCCAATGCTGGGTCTGCCAAGGAGCTCTGCAGTTTGTTTTTTCTTCACCACACAGCAAGGTGATACAAGTGTGATGAAGTGCAACCTATGTGGGATGGTTGTGCATCGGGGAAAAAGGGCAACCACTTGGGCATGGGTGGGCAATGACCACACCTAGCATTGTACCATCATGCCGAGTGGGAGGCTAGGTTGTGGGTAGTAAGCAGTGCATCAGTTTCTGCAGAAGGGAAGGGTGTACTGCTTGAGGGGACCATAAAGTGACAGCCAGTGCACAGGAGGAGCAGCAGAAGGGGGAGAGTGGAGCAATTGGAAGCAACTGCTGCTTCTTCCACCAGTGTAGCATTACCACCATCCAGATCTGGTGCACCAGTCACACAAGCAGACCTTGCCATCCTGTGGGCTGAAGTTGAATCGCTGCAGCAGGGTCTCATTGAAGTTCACTGGGACCTGAGAACAGTTCTTCATAATCAAGAAAAGGTGCTTGGGAACCAATAAAAGATCTTGAATATTTTAGGTGAGCTCAGTGGTAGGCCCCTGCTTTCTTGACATTTCATGGCTGTTCTTTCTGGATTTTGCTTCACTCAGTACCCCTTCAAAAAAACCCTCCCACTAAAAAAGTCTGAAAAACACACCAGACAAAAATGTACAAAGTTTATAAAAAATAGCACCAAAAAATCTGCTGTCCTCCTCTTTTTCTTCTTTTCCTATGTAGTAATCTGTTTTCCCCCCACACAACAACTAAATAAGTGTTTTTTTTTCCATTAATGTTTCCTTCCTGTTCTCTGTTCCTTATCCTTCTCTATTGTTTATTTTGTACCATGGTTCAGTTTTTAGTCCACCCCAAAATAACATAGAAATACACAAAAAAAACCTAAAACTCAAAAACAAATTCCCCAGAATGTCCTAACTTATGTATAGGAAGCAGGATAGTACATCATGCAGCATGTGGAACTATGGTTGAGACCCTGTTCCTGGAAATGCAAACATGTAATACAAGTGTTGAAGATGTCCCCACTCCCCAAAATACAATAATTATGGTTTGACTGCCAATCATGAAAATTTCTTCTGATATGCATGACTGTGAACTCCAGTCCCTAGTCTGCCATAAACTGAAGTCTCTCTGCTGACTGAGTCTGTTGCAGTTCTGTGCAACTGTCCTTAGAAGTTAAGAAACATAGAAACATAGATTTTGATGGCAGATAAGGACCGCTTGGCCCACCCAGTCTGCCCATTTCCCTACCTATTGGATAAGCTGCAGATCCTAGTTAACCAGCAGCTTACTTCTTCCTACCCCCATCCCCTAGAATTGCCTTATGACTGTCCCATGTCTGCTTGAATTCCACCACTGTTTTTGACTCCACAACCTCCTCCGGACGGCCATTCCATGCATCTACAACCCTCTCTGTGAAAAAATACTTCCTTAAATTACCTCTGAGCCACCCCCCTTCTATCTAACCACATGAACAAATTTGCTAATATGTGCCACATATTTCTGCCAATACTCCTAAAAGTTTACCCAGAGAGACATAAATGTGTATAAGTATCCCAGTAGAAAAACTGCCCTGCTGCTGGCTGTAGCTGTCCAGAGAAGTTGAGAATAACCACATAAATAAATTGCAAATAAGTGCCACATATTTCTGCCTGTACTTCTCAAAGTTTTCCCAGAGAGACTTGAGATGAGTATAAGTGTCCCAAGTGACAAACTGACTTGCTGCTGGCTGCAACTGTCCAGAGAAGTCGAGAATAACCACATGGAAAAAAATATATAATGAGAGGTTTCAATGATAGCTTCAAGATCTGCTGTTCACTATCAGTGATGTTTGTGCGACTGCTGCTGCTACTGCTACTGCTGCTGCTGATGATGATCTACAGGGGGTTTACTGAATACTGATAGCCTCAGTTGACCATGGGTTGAATTATAATTTGATGTTCTGTAAATGTCTTCTGCTGTGTTGAGTGAAACATGCTCCCCGTTGTGTGTGTGTCACTATCACCAATTTTAAGTTATTGTAAGGATTTCTGTCATGTTTGTTGAGAGTCAGTGCTGCTAAATTTGTATTAAATCTTGCTAGTTGTTGTACCTTAAGCAATTGTCTTGTTGTTCCTTTGCAACGAATCATCATACATATTGAATGTTTCCCCTTGAGCTGTGCGTTGGCCAAGATGACATTCACATGCCATACATATGTGCCACCATCCAATGTGGTAAGTAATGTTTTTGGTTCTTTTTTGGTATGGAGTTACTGGGGTGGGTGACTAACTTGTAACCATTTATCATTACTGTTCTTTTTGGTTATATTTTCAGGTTTTATCACCACATTCAGAACTGCGTTGATGTAGCCACGCTGCCACAGATAGATTCCACATGTTTCTGTTTGTTGATTTTGGCAATACTGCAATTGTAAGCATTTTTTTTCCTGGGGGGGGTCATTGGAAAACAATTTTCCTTAATATAGTTTTCTTCTTTCCAGGTCTTCACTATATCTGAACTGTTGTCCATCCAGAGACTGGAACATACCACAGCACCTTAATGTTACTTGCAAAGAGATGAAGCCAAAATTATTTACAGTTCATTCCAGTAACCTGTTCACTTCCCAGTGGTGCTCTTCTTGCTTTTTGTTATATCCAACTTCAAATACACATCTACTACTAAATGCCTGTGAATAAAAGAATCAGTTTTAGTGACCTGCATGGACCAATGTCTTACAGCCCCAACCAAGAATACACTTTCTAGACTCCTTGCATACTGAAGTATACATGTCATCTGTGTAGAAAAAATAGATTAACTGTCCTGTATTTGATCCCCATTGAATATTTCATTAACTGTCCTGTATTTGACCCCCATTGAATATTTCACCCCTGTGAAAACCCATAAAAAAGTAAAAAAAAAAAAAAGTAAAGAGGAAATCAGGCAGATACTTACCCATACATAAAATAATTTATATGGCCACACCACAATGGCATCATTGGTGCAATGACAGCCATTTGTAGCACTTATTGTAGGTACTAATAATTACAAGTTACAACAGTCACTTGTAAAGAAAAATAGAAAGTAGGTTGACTCTATGTGGCCATAGTGGCATAGTGTGTACCTGTATAGAAAGGGAAAAAATGGATAACCACACAATTCAAGTCAAAAACATAGTAAATGAGATTCATACTTACTGTAAATTACTGGTGTACTTGACAAGTGAAATTTTGTTAACTCTGTGACTGATGGACAGTGAATTGCTGGCAGCAGCCAGACTTGCAGTGCAACACCTTCAGGGAACTAACCAGAGAGAACAACCAACATTAGAAATTATTGGTCACTGTGGTACAAGTACTATGCTGCTACTTGTTCTCATGTAGTTTTGTACTGATCATGAAGATATATTAAAAAAAATCATCTAACACAACAAAGACATTTTTTAAAATAATAGTCCATTATTACTGAATGCTAGAATCCCCATTAATTTTGATTACCTTATTTTTAATTACACAACTTAAAACAACAGTGCTAAATTAGCAGACTTGATTTCAGGAACATGCACTTAATAATGCTTATGACAATAAAAATAAAATTTCTGCAAAACTGACTACAGTACTGAAGAGGGACAATAAGAAATAAATCAATGCATATTCAAAGGACATGAACTCCCCATGGCATCAGAAAATGAGTGTATTCCTGGAAGCCAGTACTGTAAGTAGCATGAGCAGGAAAAGCCTGATATTTCTTTCCAGATGGACGTCGCTTGTTGCATTCACAGTTGATGTCCTATCATGCTGTCTGGCCATGGTATGGTATTCTTTTATTGTTCAATCTAAAAAGATCATTACAAATAGATAAAAATGTATATAGGGTTTATGATGAACCAGGATAGTTCTTGTATTGTTGTTTTGTTAGTTTGTACCATAATCTGTTTATATTATTATTTCTTTTTATTTGTTTATTGAAAATTTGCAAAAAGAAAATAACATTGAAAAAAAGATAAAGGGACATACATAAAGACATACAAGCAAAAACATTAAAATGTCCAGTATGCATGATGATTGCTTACCAATAAAAAAATACTTCTTAACATGTACTGTACTCTTATAATTATTGATTTAGTTCTTATTTTCCTTATTTGTTGTATGTTTACTAAAAAGTTTGCAGCTCTTCTTATTATAAATTCATCTTCTATTGTTAAAATATATTGATTTGCAGATCGTCATCACAACATTGCAAAGGAGGTAAAACAACTCCCAATCATTTCTTTCTAGCCCTTTTATGCCAGGAACATTTCAATATAGTATGCCAGAGGTTCTCTATTTGTTGTGCCCCATAATAACCGAATGAATATACAGGGTCCCTTAACTTTTAAAATTTTGCCGTGAGTACATTTGATTCGTGAAATTCAACTCTAATCCTAGCACAAGGTTTCCTTTGCTTCAGATCTTTTAAAACATTGAGATAGTATTTGTATTTGTGTGTTAATATATTATTACTATACCACATGGAAAATCGAGAATTTCTTATTTTTTCTAAATCATCCCTGTTGAATTTTTTAATAAGTAGTTTCTTAATGTACTTTTTGCTTTGTACTGATATCAAAACATTTTTAAATGTCAAATCTAATAAAGATTCCAATCCTATAGAGCGTGAAATGTTTGCAACCTTAGATAACTATGGAGATTGCCAATAACCATTCACTTGCCACATTTTATTTCCTCCAAACATTTTCTAGCCATTCTGTTCTCCAATAGACTGTTCAATCTAATCCAAACATATATTAGCCGTGATTCTGCCAATGCATTCAGGTTAGTTAAACCTCTTTCTGCTCATAGGAGGATGGCTGGAATTGTTGTTGGGAAACCCAACATGGATCTCAAAAGACGTATTATTGTTTTTTCTAGATATAATATGTACTTATGATTCCATAATTCTGCACCATATAAGATGTTGGAATTGTATTTTGCTTCTATCGCAACTAGTAATGGTCTTATAGAATGTCCCCCAAATCTTGTGTTAAATCTTTTCAGTGTTAATGATGTGTTCATAACCTTATTTTGGATTAAAGTACAATGAGACTTCCAGCAAAGATTCTTGGAAAAAACAAGACCCAAGTATGTATAATCATTTATAATTTGTAAAGGCTGTGATTTTATAAACCATTTTCCTGAGTACTTTTTACCTCCAAATAACATTATGTAAGACTCATTTCATCCACGAATGAGGGCAGTAAGTTAAATTTTCCCTGAAGTCCCTTAGCCATTAATGAAAACAATAGAAGATCGTTTGCATATACCATTCCTTGGCATAATTCTGAACCAATCTTGGGAGACTCTGTAATATAATTTTGTAATATTCTTAATAAAGGATCACTGTAAATTGAAAACAATGTAGGGGCAAGGATACACCCTTGCCTAACCCCCATATTAGTTGGAAATTGTATAGACAATTTTCTAACCAGATCTAATCTCACTTGTGCCCATGTATTAGAATATAATAACCTAATTGTATTTATCATTACTGGTTCTATTTAGAAATTATACATTAAGTCCCAAAGCTTACTTCTGTTAATAGTGTCAAAAGCAGTTGAAAAGTTAATATATGCTGTGTAAAGCTTTTGTGACCTTAGTTTTATATATTGTTCACACAAATTGTGTAATATAAAACAATTATCGATTGTCAAAAAAGTTTAATGAAAACCTGCTTTGAATGGGGATAATCCTCCTGCTCTATTAATGTCAAGCGATAATCTGACTTAAAGGTACCCATGCAAAGATTTTCCCTATTATATCTAAGAGACTGACAGCTCTATAATTCATTGGATCCTATTTCCCTTTTTATAAATTGGTACAGTACAATCTATGTCCCTCTCCGGGATTCTGAAATATTATTTTCCAGTATACATGTGTTAAAAAATGAACATAGTATTTCTGTCCACTGATACTCTCCGCAGTTAAATAATTCCACTGGGATCATGTCTGGACCTGGGGCCTTATTTAAATTTAATTTCTCTATTGCATCCATGATCTCAGATTTTGTAATTGGCTGAAAATTCTACTTAATCATAATTTTGTCCAGTTCCACCTGTGATCTCTTTCCATGCTTATTTAGCATTACTTGTGAAAAATATTTCACCCATTCTTCTGCTGAAACATAATTTTCTATTTCTACCATCAAGTCCTTATAGCCAGATGCCACTAAAGACCAACATGTTTTATTATCCTTTATCTCTATTACTTCTATCATTTGTTTCCATTGTGCCACATAAAATTCCTTCTTTTTCTTTACCAATAAATTTCTACAGTCTTTTCTTAAGGTATTTAACTTTTCTTTAACTTCTTTAGTACTGTTTTGTCTGTATATTTGTATTCCCTTCATTAGATGTATTTTCATAACTTTGCACTCGTTATCAAACATCATATAATTTCTTTCTTGACTTTAAAGCTTCCTTCTTTGTAGAGTTTAGCTTGTATCTGATTAAAGAAAGTTTTCAGTGTATCATAATATACTATGCAGTCCAAATTTCCCATTAATAGTATGAAGGTGGACAAAGCAATGGGGCCTGATGTGATTCATCCCAGAGTTCTAAAAGAACTAAGGGTTGAACTAGTGACACCACTGACTACCCTCTTTAACAAATCATGGGAGGAATGGGTGGTACCTGAGGACTGGAGGATGGCCGATGTGATTCCCCTTCACAAAAGTGGGAGCAGGGCAGAAGCGGGAAACTACAGACCAGTTAGTTTAACCTCAGTGATAGGGAAAATGATGGAATCACTTCGGAAGGAAAGAATTGTCAAGTACCTAGAGGCCAGAGGGGCACAGGACCCAAGGCAGCATGGATTCACAGCAGGAAGGTCATGTCAGATGAATCTAATAGATTTCTTTGACTGGGTGACCAAAGTAGTAGATCAGAGAGGGGCTGTCGACATGGCCTACCTAGACTTTAGCAAGGCATTTGACTCAGTCCCACACAAAAGATTAATATACAAGTTAGCCAGCCTGGGAGTGGGTCCCAAGATGATAGCCTGGGTAAAGAATTGGCTGGAGAATAGGACAGAGAGGGTAATAGTAAATGGAGTCCACTCTGAAGAAAGAGGGGTTACTAGTGGGGTGCCGCAGGGTTCAGTATTAGGACTGGTCCTCTTCAATGTCTTTGTAAGTGACATTGCAGGTGGACTGGAAGGAAAAGTATGTCTCTTTGCAGATGACACAAAGATCTGCAACAGAGTTGATGGACAAGGTGGGGTGGAAAGGATGAGAAGGGACTTGGCAAGGTTAGAGGAATGGTCAAATGTATGGCAGCTTAGATTTAATGCTAAGAAGTGCAAGGTAATGCACCTGGGAAACAAACCCAGGGAAGAGTACACAATGGGGGTGAGATACTAACAAAACAAAATGGAAAGGACCTGGGGTAGTCATATCAGATGACTTAAAGGTGGGCAAGCAATGTGAGAGAGCAGTAAGGAGGACTGGGGGGATACTGGGATGCATAGGGAGAGGCATCACCAGTAGAAAACAGGAAGTTGTTATCCTTCTGTACAGACAGCTGGTGAGACCCCATCTGGAGTACTGTGTGCAGTTCTGGAGACCCAATCTCCGCAAGGACATAGACAAGATGGAAGCTGTCCAGAGGAGGGCACTAAAATGGTGCAGGGTCTGCACCAGAAGACATATGAAAAGAGGCTAAAGGAGCTTAATATGTATAGCCTCGAGGAAAGGAGGGGAGAGGGGGGACATGATAGAAACATTCAAGTACCTCAAGGGAATCAACAAAGTCCAAGAGGGTAGCATCTTTCAAAAAAAGAGGTGTGCAAGAACAAGGAGGCACAATTTGAAGATGGGGGGGCGGCTCAGAGGTAATGTAAGGAAGTATTTTTTCACAGAGAGGGTTGTGGATGCATGGAACGGCCTTCCGGAGGAGGCTGTGGAGTCAAAAAAGTGATTGAATTCAAGCATGCATAGGACAGCCATAAGGCAATTCTAGGGGGTGGGGGTAGAAAGAAGTAGGCTGCTGGTTAACTGGGATCTGCAGCTTATCCATTAGGTAGGGAAATGGGCAGACTGGGTGGGCCAAGCAGTCCTTATCTGCAGTCAAATTCTATGTTTCTATGTATTTTCAAGAAAAACATCTAACTGTTCCCTCATATGGGGTTCCACCTTATCTGTCCATACTAATCTTTTTTTATACCTAATTGTAAATTGTTTTATTTTTATATTGGTTTTTACCAGATCCATAGAGCTCTCTATTTGTGTGGTATGAAAAAGAATGGGTAAATGATCACTGTCAGTTCTAACTGGAACAGAGAGATATTTTCACCAGTCAACAGGCCCTCTCCAATGCATTAAGTCCAAGACTGTATTTCCCTTATTTGAAATAAAAGTAGTAGCTCCTTCTTGGTCTCCTTTTAGTCTGCCATTTAGTATGTAGACACTATTATTGTTTAGAATTTTGCAAAGCTTGTTACCATTAGCGTTAATTTTCTCATCATTAGTATTTTGTTTTATACCATCTGCCTCTGGATATATCCATTTCATAATTGTGTTATCTGATATTCCATTCTGGTGTTGAAGTCACCTATCAATAATAAATAATCTTCTGGGTATTCCAAAGATATATTGAAAATACTTTTCTCCAACCAATTCCAAACATTTTCTTTATCAAAGTGAAACTTTGCAGGTAGAATATAACATGTAATCAGTATAAGCCTTATTTTATGTGTCCTTAATCTGACAGCCATGAAAAAATGATTCTTACTTATCTCCTCAATCACATTAAAGAACCCTATTTTAATATGTGTTATTAAGCCACCAGCTCACCTACCTTGTTTTGAACTCTTATAACAAGGACATTAAAATGTTTGATAACCATTTATATTTACATTATTCATGGAATCATGACAGGTTTCATGAAAACAGATTATTGTACACTTCTTAATAAAATGTAAACAGTTTGAATTATACATTGTTGCACTATACCCAGCTGTATTCCAGGTCAGAAAACTTGCTGTATTACTCTCATTTCCTATTATGTTGTTTATATCTTGCCACATTAGTGTCAGTATGGAGACTTCTTCATTTACTTCTTTAACCTCTGTATTCTGTGAAGGCAGGTATTTGGCCATGGGTTGTTCTTATATTGTGAAAAGGCAAGCTCTCTCTCTCTCTCTCTCTCTCTGTCAACAAGCAGGTTGCCTGTTTGGGAGTTCTTATATTTTTGTGAAGAGGCACGCTCTCTGTCTTTCTGTCTTTCTCTCTCTCTCTCAATAGGCAGGGTGGCTGGCTGGGAGTTCTTAGATTTTGAAAAGGCATGCTCTCTGTCTGCCTCTCTCTCTCTCTCTCTCAACAAGCAGGGTGGCTGGCTGGGGGTTCTTATATTTTTGTGAAAAGGCATACTCTCTATCTCTGTCTCTCTCTCTCTCTCTCTCTCTCTCTCTCTCTCTCTCTCTCTCTCGTAACAAGCTAGGTGGCTGGCTGGGGGTTCTTATAATGTGAAAAGGCATACTCTCTGTCTCTGTCTCTCTCTCTCCCTCTCTGTTTCTCTTTCTCTGTCTCTGTCTCTCTCTCTCTCAACAAGCAGGGTGGCTTGCTGGGGGTTCTTATATTGAGAAAAGGCACCCTCTCTGTCTCTCTCTCAACAAGAAGAGTGGCTGGCTGGGGTGTCTTATGTATTTCAGTGGCAGGATATCTCTCATTCAATCAGCATGATGTCAGCAGCTACAAGGTGTCATGTATTTAGATGACTGCAGGTAATGACTGCACACATTCTGGGAACTATGATGGGAAAAGCACGGAAAGTGAAGGCAAACTATAATGACATGTCATTATAAAACTTCAAACAGGAAGAAGTACTTTAATGCCAGTGTTGTCTTTATGCACTTCCATCAACATCCTAATCCTCATCACAGAGGAAGCAGCTCTCGCAATCCTCAAGACTTGAGTTGTCCCCACTTGGGAATTCTTTTCCCATGAGCACATCATCAACTTCAATTGAACACTGTTTGACCCTGCCACCAGGATGATCTGCTTCACCCTCATCAGCACCACCATCATTGTGAGTGGGTACAAACATAGATGTGCTTGTCCTACATTTAATGTGACCTTCATTCATTTTGATAAATGTCAGCATGTTAACATTTGTAGGTGATGGGTTAGTACAATGGTCATGCACAATAGCCCTGCAGAACTAAATACTCTCTCCACCCTTACACTAGAGGGTGGGCAGGTGAGGTACTTCAGTACAAATGATGTTAGTGCTGGCCATTCATTCACCTTGCCACTCCAGTACACCAGTGGATCATCCAATATTGTCAGATGCCTGTTTTCTGCTAAATAGGCTTCAACCATGCTCTGTGATGCCTGCAGTCCTGATGAGTCATCCACCTGTTCACTCCCTTACTCTAGGTCACAGATTCCAACTTGGGGCAAGACATCCCAATGTGGATTAATGGGCAACTGTGTGGCTGACACCAGGCCTTATTTTTCAGCCATCTTACTGGAGGCAGTGTGGCCACAATGACCTTCAGCCTGGCTATGCTGTGGGTTGCACAACTTTGCACATGAAATCAGTGACCCATGAACCAATCTGACCAGCTGTCCAGTGAGATTTTGAACCTGATCATGCCCTCCCTCCAGTATGGATGCAATGCCATGTTTGTAGCATTGGTCCAGCATTGTGGCTATTCCAAAGTCCGGAGATTGATGAATTGCCAGCAATGTGCCTATTGCTGTTTAAGATTGCAATCACAAGTTTCAGTAATGCACAGCTTGACCTATTTCTGGCCACATCAAGGCTAGGCTGCAGATTCAACAATGTCTGCCTCAGCACCCGTAGCAGTGGGATGACTTGGCTAATGGGTGCAGTGTCACTGCTTATTGCCTGTGTGGCATGTTCAAATGGACTCAAAATTAGTGTTACTGAATCCATGAGTCACCACTGCTCAGTTGTCAGAGACACTGATGCACTGCAACTATCACGGCTTGTGTGCATCAGGAGGTACCCTGAGGTTACTTTGTACTGCTTGTTCAAGTGCTCTGTCATAAAAAGTGTGGAGTTCCATCTTGTGACAACTTCAAGCTTGAGGCAGTGCTGAGGGAGGCTGTTTTGGATCTGCAGCTGTCAAAGCTGGTCATTGGCCTTTCCAGAATGTGAAATGTGAGCAAAGATGCAGTGTGCAACAGTCAGCATTTGCTTGATTTTGGGGTACTGCAGACATTCCTGTACTACAATATTTAGACAGTGAGCCATGCAGGGAATCCTGATTAACCCACTGCTATCGATACATTTAACAACATTTGACCCATTATTGCTTGCTATAAAGCCAGCTGTTAGGGACAGGGGGTGCAGCCACTCATCAATTTCTGTCAGTAGCAATTCCAGCATGTTTTTGCCTGTATGCGACCCTGCTACACTCCCCATTACAAGTGTGGCATGCTGTCTAATACCATGAAGGTTGCTACCACCACAGTCTGACTTATTACAGTTCTTTATCATAGCAACATCAAAGACTACAGACCTAGATGCCATCATGGCAAAGGCCAGCTTGGATATTGTGGTCATTTCCAAGTCATGGTGCACTGACAACCATGACTGGGACATGGTCATATCAGGCTACATGATGTTAAGAAAGGAGAGAATAGGAAGGAAAGGAAGGATAGTGGTGTTTTATGTTATTGAAAACATAACAACAACAGAAATACAGGGAATTCAGGGGGACAGAGGTGCTGTGGGCAACCCTTGAGATGGAAAACTGAGCCACTATTCTGACAGAAGTCATCTACTGGCCTCTGGCATCGGGAAGGACTTAGTGTTAGATGCAACTGGCAAAATGGTGTAAAAGGGGGAGGTGTTGCTGGTGAGGGACTTCAATCTGCCAGATGTAGATTGGAGCCTCCCTGCTGCAGCTTCATCTAGAAGCAGCGACATCCTGGACTCCCTGCAGGTGGCGTTCCTCAGGTGATGAATCAGTGAACACACTATTAATGGGGCAACACTGGATCTGGTGCTCAGTACCAGGGGCTGTGTTACAGACATAAGGGTGGGGAGCCATCCAGAAACCAGTGATCATTGTACAGTGTGGTTCAACATAAGAAAAGCTGCAAAATTCAACCACACAATGGCAACAGTCCTGGACATTAGAAGGGCTGTTTTACTAAGATTGGAGAATGCCTCAGAAATGACTTGGCAGTGGGAGATCAACTGAGGGTGGAGGAAAAGAGGGCCAAACTAAAAGAGGGCATAGTGAAGGCAATAAACCTCTGTGTCAAGCAAGTAAGCAAAAGTAAAATAAAGAGGAGACTGCTATGGTTCTTGAAGGAGGTAGCAAAAAAGATAAAGGCAAAAAGGATAGCATTCAGAAGGTATAAGAATACCCAAAGAGAGGAGGATAGAGAAGTGTATCAGGAAAAAGAGAGGGAGGCAGGCAAAGCAGTAAGGAGTACAAAGGCAAAAACTGAGGAAATGATAGCTCAAAGAATATCAGATGGAGACAAGACATTTTTATTTTGGCTTGCACATGCGCAGCCAACATATTGCGGTAGTAGCAGATTTGGAGGCACAGTCAATGTTGGACGAATGCAGGGCATGCATCAGTAGTGCGTCCCTCAATCCCCAATAGGCTTGCATGCTGGAAACACACCATGCATACATAATGTGGTGAGCACATCTAAGGAAATGTCCACTGCAATGTGAGCAAAGCTTGTCATATGCAGCGGACCTCCCGACATGCTTTCCCTGGTGAGAACATTTTTTTTTACATGGCAGCACACTGCCTTCCATAATGCCAACTTCAGGGGTGCCCAATCCCCTGTCAGCATGCCCGACCCCAATGTATGTGGCGACAGGGGAGCCCACTCTCCATCGGCATAATGCAACCCCCATTTGTTATGTGCCGAGGGGGTGCTAATCCCCTTGCTCTGGCACCTTTCCGGCTACATGTCGCTGACAGGGGTGCCCAATCCCTTGTCAGCTACAGCACCCCCAAAACACTTAGGTGGCATGCTGGGAGCCCAACCCAGCATGCCAAATCCCCTGAAAAATAAAAACCATCCCTCAATTTTTTTTATTTTTTTTTGTAACCTGTAAAAAAAGTAAACAGTCCCTCACAGTCTCCCTACCCCCTCCCACAATCTGCTCCCACCCTCTGTGCACCCTGCTCCCCACACCCCTCTCACCCCATACTTACCTCCAGAGTCTGGCGTGATGATCTTGGCTGGACCGGGAACATGTCTGCACTCTTCAAAGCTAACCGCGGACTGAAGAAATGCCGGTAAGCTGTATAATGGCATAAATAGGTTTTTTTTCAACTTTGGTGCATATCTCGGGCATTTTTATGAATTTTTGTACCATATATTCAACATGGGGTTATTGGGATCCCTCCTCATGAATTCAGTCATTGTCATGGAATTATTTGGTCCCAAAAGATGATTTCGTGGTCACTACACAGAATCACCTTTCGGGACCGAGTAACGAAATGACAGTGGCACTGTTCATGAGGGGGCCCTCAAAAAGCCTATGTTGCAAATTTGGTGAAAAAAATCCCAAAAATGGGTGTTTTTCGAGTGTGCATTGCGCTGTTTGCACGCACGCTTGTAACTTCCTGAATTTGTAATATTTTCACTCCAAATTTTCAAAATTGCATTTTTCCACACCTCCTGATGAACAGTACAGCTGTCATTTTACATATCCTGGCAAAAATGTGGTTTTGCATGTTCGGCACACAATAGTGCGATCACTGTGTGAAATCAGTTTTTGGGACCCTTTGGGGAAATGACAGTGACACTGTTCATGAGCAGAGGTCCTAAAATGCCTATGTTGAAAATTTGGTGCTGAAAGGCCATAAAATGACTGTGTTACAAGTGTGCATTGTGCAGTTTCCACGCACCCTTGTAACTTCGCTAATTTGCAATATTCCCATACCAGATTTTCAACACTGGCATTTTTTCACACCTCCTTACGAACAGTACAGCTGTCATTTTTCACATCCTGCCCAAAATGTGTTTCCGCACCTGTGGCTCACAATGGTGTGGTCACTGTGGGAAATCAACTTTTGGGACAGATTAACAAAATCACAGCACCGCTGTTCATGAGGGGAGGTCCTAAAATGCCTATGTTAAAGATGTGGCTAACAAACTCCCAAAAATAATTTGGTTATGGACGTGTATTGTGCAGTTTCTTTGCATGCTCATGACTTCACCAATTTTTCATATTTTCACTCAAGATTTTCAACGTTGCCATTTTTTTACACCTTCTCATGAACAATACAGTTGTGATTTTCCACATCCTGCCCAAAATGTGTTTCCAACCCTGTGTTGCCAAATGGCATAGCCACTGTGCAAAACCACCTTTCAGCTAACAAACTGATTGTGCCGCTTTTTATGAGGTGGGCTCTCAAAAAGCCCATGTTGAAAATTTGGAGTGAAAATACCAACACACGCCTACAGTGTTAGGCTTTCCAACTGTGGCACCAGACCATGTAGAGACTGACAGGTGTCAGGGGTGTGACTTGGGATCATCGGCTGTAATGCTCACACCATTCCACCCCCACCCCACCTGCAGCCACTGACAGGCATCGTGCTGTGCCTTGCACTGTTTGGCCACAAAGTTCACCCCATTCTCCTATACTGCACCCACCTCAGCATATATACTTATGGAATTGGGTAAGTATAACACCCAAAGACCCCAAAGCACACCACAACACTTGTCAGTGTCTACAGGGTAGGGTGAGGTACAATGGCATGAGCTTTATAGCTGATGACCCAAAGGCACACCCCAATGCCTGTCGGTCTCCACAGGGTGGGGGTGGGGTTAGCGTCACACTTCAATACTTCACTACCATTCCTATTATGCATCTCTAACTCAGGCACTACCAATGCCAATGCCAGCGAGACAACATGCGGCATTGTCAAATGCTTGTTTATGTATGTTACAAAAAAGGAAGACAAAGGGAGGTATTTATGCTTAATGAGGGATGGGGTGATTATACTGAGGGGCATCAAGGAAAAGCAAACATCTTGAACTAATACATCTGCTCAGTGTTCTCAGTAGAAGGAGAAGGGGAGGGACCATGAAAATGAATCAGGAGCTTTGAAAAGAAGGAAATGGACATTAGTGCATTTTCTGTGGAGATAGTCCAGAAAGCAATAGCTAACCTGAAGGTGCACAATGCTATGAGAGCAGATGGGATGGTATCCTGTGGCATGCGCTATTGGAACATGGGCGCCTACCGAAATACTTTCAGCGCATGTCGAGAGGGCAATGACGTAGGGAAGGTGACCAGATGGGGGGGGTACGCAAATGGTGGTGGGATGTCACTGTATGTACATGGGCACGGGGGGAGTGAGCATGCTGAGCAAGGGACAGAAGGGAAGGGAGGGTTTGTCAGGGGTGGTGCTGTGGTGATCCGCTGAGTTAGCTCCATGGTGTGGTGGGTGGTTGCTGGGCTGGGGTGTCCAGGATGCTTGGTTCGGGTCCAGGCATGGGTGTATTTTGTTGTGCCTGGCCCGAGTAGTGTTTTATTTTTGTACAATTTGCACACCTCCAACATACACCCCCCCTGGAGTTGAGAATCCTAAAGTAGAAGGGTGAAGGGGTTGAAGCCCCCCACAGGGTGGTGGGGGGGCACAGTCCCCTGCATGACATAAGAATTCTGTGTCCATTGTGCAGCTTTATTTTGTGCTGGGGGTGTAAATCACTGAAATTCTCCAAGTGCCATAAGGATGATCACTGAAGTTTTAGAACTTCCGATGATGTCACCACCCCGATGACTGCCTGAGTCTAGACCTCTACAGACCCCACTGACAATTATACCATGGAACAGCCTTAATATTCTAAAATATCTGGGCCAAAGGCTTTGCAAATGTCAGCGGACCCAGATCTAGCAGATCCCGAGGAAATAATGCACCAAAAAAGCTGGATGGGGATGGATCATTCAAACAAAGAAGTCTCAGCAAGAGCTCTTCACTGGCTAGCAGTGCGGCCTATGAAATGGATTCAGATCAGGACACAGAAGGTAATAGTGAATGGAACACATTCTGAAGAAAGGGGGGTTACTAGTGGAGTACCTCAGGGCTCAGTACTGGGTCCAGTCTTCTTTAACATCCTTATAGGTGACATTGCAGAGGGTCTGGAGGGAAAGGTATGCCTCTTTTCAGATGATACAAAGATCTGTAACAGAGTTGATACACAAGGGGGGGTAGAAAGGATGAGAAGGGACTTGTCAAGGTTGGAGGAATGGTCAGACATATGGCAACTTAGATTCAATGCAAAGAAGTGCAAAGTAATGCACCTGGGAAACAAAAACCCAGGAGAAGAGTATACAATAGCAGGGGAGGTACTAACAACAACAAAAATGGAAAGGGACTGGAGGTAGTCATATCAAATGACTTAAAGGTGGGTAAGCAATGTGAGAAGTCAGTAAGGAGAGCCAGGGGGATACTGGGATGCATAGGAAGGGGCATCACAAGTAGAAAAAGGGAAGTGGTTATCCCTCTGTACAGACAGTTGGTGGGACCCCATCTGGAATACTGTGTGCAGTTTTGGAGACCCCATCTACACAAGGACATAGACAGGATGGAAGCAGTCCAGAGGAAGGCAACTAAAATGGAGCAGGGTCTGCATCAGAAGCCATATGAAGAGAGAATGAGAGAACTTAATATGTATACCATTGATGAAAGGAGGGACAGGGAGGACATGATAGAAACTTTCAAGTACCTCAAAGGAATCAGCAAAGTCCAGGAGGGTAGCATCTTTCAGAAAAATAGGAGTGTAAGAACAAGGGGGCACAATTTAAAGATGGGGGGGGATGGCTCAGGGGTAATATGAGGAAATTTTTTTTATGGAGAGAGTGGTGGATGCATGGAACCGCCTTCCTGGGGAGGTTGTTGGGTCTAAAACAGTTGGGGAATTCAAACATGCATGGGACAGACATAAGGCAATTGTAGTGGGGGTTTGCAGGAAGTAGGCTGTTGGTTAACTAGAATCTGCAGCTTATTCAATAAGAAGGGGAAATGAGCAGACTGGGTGGGTCAAGTGGTCCTTATCTGCCATCAAAGTCTATGTTTCTATATTTCTATGTTTCTATGGATCAGGAAACAGAACACCTATCTTGGACCCGCTTTGAAACCCTGCTTACTGAATTAAAAGCCTTTTGGGCTGAAAATAGAAAATAATTTCAAACTCTACAGAGGAAAATACAGGAGATAACAATGAATGGAACAGGTCAAACAAAGAGTAGTGGGAGCTGAGGAGGAGGCACAAATGGTGCATACAGCAGTAGATTTCCTGGTGGATTTACAGGAAACTGTAAAAGAAAAACTACTAGATCTGGAAGCCAGATGACACAGAGAAAATATACACATATATGGTCTTCTAGAGGATGCAGAAACTGGACAGATGGAAGATTTCATAACAGACCTGCTAAGAGACATTTTAGATCTGACCCCAACTTTCCAGTTCAAAATCGAATGGGCATACTGAGCACTTACAATGAAATCGACTGACCCCTCGGTGAGACCTCGCTCTGTGGTGTTTAAATTATCCAGTTATAGAGATAAAGAATACCTACTCTGGACAGTTTTGCAAAGGAAAATTGTAAAATGTAACTCAGTTCACCTTATTTTTGACCATGACTATTCCGTGAAAATAGCAAAGCGACTGGCAGCATACTTGCCAATTCTCCGGATCCTCTGGGAGCATTAAATCAGATTTCAGTCTCCATACCCATTGAGGCTGCTGATGTTCTGGGATTCAGGATCTACTGTGAACAAAACACCAGAGGCAGTGCTGTAGGAACTACAGAAGAGAGTCTAGTGCACCTAGATGAACCGCAACCCAGAACACCACCCCGGCCCCCCGCATGCCCAGTGGAAGAAGATAGTGCGCACTAAGCATAAGGTACAAGCGGAACAGATGGCATTGAAAACTCTTCAAGATGTAAAAAGACTGCTTCACGGCCCAGGCCATATGCAGGAAGATCAACAGGAGAACCAGAATATGGATGCTACCTGAAGGTACTGAGAGAATCAGCTGGAATACATTTTTCACAGCCTTAGAGCTGTTTGTTATGGGATCTGTCTCACTGAAATGAGACCCCATTAAATAAACTGTGGTAGATGTCTTAAAACACAGAAATAGGATCCAAAAAGTTTTATACGGATCATAATATGCACAATCTGTTACTAAATATAGCAATATCCCTTTGCGGTGTGCAGAAGAGACAGTTATAGAGGAGGAAATTTAATTTAATTTAAAAGTACAGCAAGGCAAAGTGGGTTGAGTTAAAGGAGGGGCAATATGTCTCTCAGGCCTGTGGACCGCTCCAATGACGTTGTTTGTCTTACTCCCAGACTACACGAACACTCCAAAAAGACTCATTGGAGTTAGTTTTATTTTATTGCCTTTTTTTTCTCTCCCAGGCATGGACAGTATGGATACATAGAAACTGTAAAACTTAAAGTTCTTGAGAGACTAATGAAAATTTTCTTTTTGCAGTTTTTGACCTGCTGGGGGGGCATAGCGGGGGGCACCGATTCTTGTCTCAAGAGACAATGATTCATGTTGGGATATACCTTAGTAAGCATTTATTTATGAAACCTAGCATCCTAAGCAGGTTAATAAGGGAATTTATACAGTTCTAACAATACAGAAATATGGAGAGATGAATAGGGTCAGACTTCAGTAACACTGAAGGGGATGTTGATCGGGGTGGTGATCATCCTAATTTTTTCCATTGTTTTCAGCCTTGGCAATTACAGGGCTCAGGGAGGATGGGCATGTAGGTGCACTGCGTCTTCTCCCATCCAGGGGGAGTCCTGTATGAGATCTCTTCCTCGATGTTGTAGAGAGTGTAACTATACACTTTCCTACCTTGGAATCATAAAGGTAAACAGTCTGAAGGTTGGTTCATTTAGAGAACATTGTTATGTATAAGATTATGTGCTTTTTGAGCTTGCTACTGTGAACAGTATTGAGGGTAAACCTAACTATAAGGAGAGGAGAAGATTATGTCTAGACAATAGAGTAGGGGTTATTGACCATCGCATAAGTACCAGAGTGCATGGGTTGAAAAATGACTAGTCACACACAATTGGCCATCTGTTCACATAAAGTAAATGGATTTAATAATCCTATCAAGAGATATAAAGTGTTCACTTCTCTAACAAAACAGAAACCCTACATTATACTTTTACAGGAAATGTGGTTGAGTAGTGCAGAACATAGTAAGTTATTTAAATTTGTCTTTTCCACAGTTGTGGCGTCTTCCTATAAAGAAGGATGGCATCGAGGAACTGCAATATTAACAGCCCGTAATAAGCCATTTCAGTTGAATGCGAAATACATGGACCCTGAGGGTCATCTAGCGGTGGTGTCTGGTCACATTGAGGGACAGATGGTCACTGTGGCCTCCCTCTATGTCTCTCTGGGGACCAATACTGGGGTAATCAAGAACCTTTGCCAAAAAAATAACAGAACACCAACAGGGGATTTTGATTTTAGGGGGAGGTCATAATATGATACACAGCCATTTAGACATATCAAAAGTGCAGGTCCCCAGAAGAACTGCTACACAGAAGGTGGCAGTGGCATATTTTAAAGAAATTAAGTGGAGAGATGTATGGCACACTTTATACCCAAACAGGGGGGCATATTCTCACTATTTAGCACAGCATAAAATGTACTCCCGTATTGATTACTTTCACATTTCTAAAGAATATTACTATAGGGTAAGGGACTGCCTAATGACTCCATCACCGCTGTCTGACCACTCCCAATTAACCTTAACCCTTGATTGGCTAATGGAGGGACATATTACACTATGGAGGTTTAATCATTTTCCCCTAAATTTGAGAGATTTTAAAACCATGGTGGAAGAAAGAATCCCCCAAATAATACAGGACAATTCAGCCCTGGATCTTAAAAAACCTATGCTTTGGAATACTGTCAAAGTGGTATTGTGAGGGGATATAATAAAATTTGCATCACAATATAACAAGCAGCAAGCAATGATGATGGAGCAACTCTATAATCAACCAAAAGACCTGCAGGAAAGGCATGCTGCTGGGGATGTGGGCAGCCTTCCGCTTTTGCAGGCTACCAGAGAGCAGTTGCAGAAACTAATATATAACAGGCCAGAACAGGCTCTGCAAAGTTTGAAACAAAAATATTATGAGGGGAGCTTAAGGGTGACCAGATTATTGGCACACAGGTTAAGACAGAGAACCATTCAATCCACCATAACCCAAGTTCGGGACCCAGAAACGGGGCAGACGTGGCAGTGCCCTCCCAAATCAGACAAGCTTTTCAAAGGTTTTACCAGAAGCTATATACCACAGACCATGAGACAGACCAAAGCAAGGTAAAAATCTTTCTTACTGGGCTGGGATTGCCATCATTAACATCATAACAACAGCAGACACTAATAGCACCAATCACAGAAATAGAATTTACAAAAGCCATATCTAATTTAAAAACAAATAAAAGCCCTGGTCCAGATGGATATACAGGGGAATTTTACATAATATTTAAGAAGGAGTTATCCCCTGTCCTCTTGGGCACCTGTTAGGAAGCACAGGCGGAGAGGGGAATCCAGATACATGAAGGTATGCCACCATTACCAGTGTACTAAACCAGGCAAGGATAGCACCAGCTGTGCATCACACAAACCCATCTCGGTATTAAATATTGACTACAAAATGTTTACATCAGTCATGGCTAAACGCCTAGAAGTTTTATTGCCTGGTTTGGTTAACCAGGACCAAACTGGGTTTGTATTGGGCAGACAGACCCAGGACAACATAAAGAGAATGATTTACCTATTACACTACACTGCCCTGCTGGGGGCCCCATTCCTGCTTTAAAGCTAGGATGCGGAGAAGGCCTTTGACAGGGTGGCATGGGCTTTTTTGGGGGGCCATCCTAGAGATTCCCAGAAGAATTCAGAGGGGTTATCACAGGACTATACACCCTACCTAAAGCATATATAGCAATTAATGGATCTGTATCAACACCAATCAATCTTCTTAGGGGCACCAGACAGGGACACCCATTATTGCTCCTATTATTTGCTTTATATTTGGAGCCCTTGGCCCAAGCCTTTAGACAGCATGATGAAATCTCAGGGTTACAGGCAGGAGATACACAACATAAACTGACCTTGCATGCAGATGATCTTCTGGTTTATTTGACGGACCCGGAGCAGTCCTTCGGACCACTCTGGGATGTGTTAGGGAGCTTTGGAGATATAGCAGGGTATAAAATTAACTTTTCAAAGACTAAGGTAATGGGAATTAAATATACCCCTACAGTTCACATTAAAAATAACTTCCCATGTATATGGTCTTTACCAAGCCTGAAATACCTCGGAAGACAACCAGCTATTTGACCTCAATTATACCCCACTATTGGAGAAAAAAACAGGGGACATAGAGAGATGGAGGGTCCTTCTCGTCTGATTAATACAGAGGACTGAGGCAGTGCACATGGTGCTGTTGCCATGGTTATTATTTTTAGCACAAACTATTCCAATTTCAATCCCAGACCCCTTTTACAAGAAATTAAATAAAAGAATCACTCAATATACCTGGGGACTGCAGAAACCAAGAATTTGTTTATCAGTTCTACAGCTCCAGAAAAAAAGGGGGTGCTTTCCCTTCCAGATTTCAAACATTACCATGCAGCTGCAAAGATCAGATCTATACTATATTGATTCCATCCTCTGTATTCTGCGAAGTGGTAATGTTTGGAAATAATAGAAGAAGATCTCATGAGACCACATAAGGTACTGCTCTCGCCTTTAAGGGAGATATCACTGAGAGAAATTAGTAACTCATACATGGTGGCCACCCTGGAGAGTTGGCATTCAGTTTTAACTTCTAGAAGATTCACTAATTGGAAGTCATTGTTTTATTCTCTACAGTACTTGGAAAGGTTTTTACCAGCCAAGATGGATGTGGGCTACTACAGGCAGGAAAGATAGGGCCTACAGATGATATAACAATTTGTGGAGGGGTTTACCTTCCTTACCTTTGCTGACCTACAGACCCGCTATGGAGTTTCTTCATGAGATAGGTTCTGGTATTTTCAAGTAAGGGACTTTATTAAAACATTGAGTGAAGAAATGTGGACAACCTCCCCCTCTTCTCAGCTGGTCTGTCTCCTAAAATGGATTCTGGAGGGCAAGGCTCATCTGGAACACATAATTTCATACCTATATACTGCAATCCATATATTGGAGGGTGACTCCACAGCCTCAATCCAACAAGCATGGGCAAAAGACCTAGACATGATGATCTCAGAGGAGACGTGGGATGGATACATGAGTAAAATACATAGGAGCACCTCCTCTCCATGCTGGAGGGAGTTTGCATGGAAGAATGCGGTTAGATTTTTCAGGGTGCCTGCAGTCCAGGCCCATTACACTCAGGGAGATAAGGCAGAATGCTGGAGGGGATGTGAAGTCACCCCAGCTACACATGCTCATGTGTTTTGGAGATGCTCCAAATGTTAAACTTTCATCTCAGAATTTCAGGGGGCCATGGACTTACCCCTTCTTTGTTTCTCCTTCTTGAGATGCCTAAGGATTACAGAGATACACAATCAATTGAGATACCTAAGGATTACAGAGATACACAATCAACAAAATTGTTGTTGATAACTTTATTGACAGCTAAGAAGACCATAACCAACAAGCATTTGTCAATGTCGAATGTTGTCTTGCTGGCATTGGCAATGGTAGTGCAGGAGTTAGAGAGATGCATAATAGGAATGGCAATGAAGTATTGAACTGACGCCAACCCCAATCCATCCTGCAGAGACTGACAGGCATTGAGGTGTGCCTTTGGGTCATCAGCCATAAATCTCATGCCATTTCACCTCACCCTACCCTGCAGACTCCGACAAGTGTCGCGTTGTGCCTTGGCATCGTTGGGCCTTATGCTCACCCCATTCAGTAAGGAAGTAGATTGAGATGGGTGCTGTACAGGAGAATGGGGTGAACTTTGGGGCAGAAGAGTTCAAGGCACTACTTAATGTCTGTCACTGGCTGCAGGGTGAGGTAGGGGTGGGGTGGAATGGCGTGGGCATTATAGCCGACAATCCAAAGTCACACCCCTGACACCTGTCAGTCTTTATAGGGTGGGAAATTATGGTTTCACCAAATTTTAAACATAAGCATTTTGGGACCTCCACTCATGAACAGTGTCACTGTGATTTTTGTAATCTGTCCCAGACGTTGATTTCCCACAGCGACCGTGCCATTGTGCGCCAGACGTGCGAAAACACATTTCGGGCAGGATGTGTAAAATGACAGCTATACTGTTCATGAGGAGGTGTGAAAACTGGTAATACTGAAAATCTGGAGTGAAAATATGAAAAAATCTCAAACTTACGGGCATGTGTGGAAACTGGCAATGCATGCTCGTAACACAGCCATTTTTTGTAATTTTTTCACCAGATTTGCAACACTGGCTTTTTAGCAACCCACCTCATGAACAGTGACACTGTCATTTCACTAATCTGTCCCGAAAGGTGATTCTGTGCTCTGACCACAAAATCAACTTTTGGGACTGAATAACGAAATGACAGTGACTGAGTTCATGAGGTGGGGTCCCAAGAACCCCATGTTGAAAATTTGTAACCAAAAGCTGCAAAAATGGGTGAGATATCCACTTAAGTTGAACCCCTATTGATGCCATTATACAGCTTTACAGTGATTTTCTTCAGTTCAGGTTCGGCTTTGAAGACAGCAGATGTGTTCCCGCTCCACCAAAGATCATTGCACCAGGCTCCAGAGGTAAGTATGGGGTGAGGGGGAGTGCAGGGAGGTGGGGTGCACAGAGGGGTGGAGTGCGGAGTGGGGAGGGGGGCCATCATGGCCATGAGGGACCATTTTTCTGTTTTACAGAATAAAACAAAAACAAACATTGCGGGAATTTTTTTTTTTTTTTCATGGTGCGACAAGGACATTTTGGCACACTGGGGTGGGCTCCCAGTGTACCACCTGTGTTTTTTGGGGACAGGGGACTGAAGCCAATGGGGATTAGGTCACCTGTTGGCAAAGAAAGTGTGTCTGTGTTTGGGGGGGCATGATGCCAAGGGGGATTGGGCTCCCCACTCAGCAGACAAAACAGGAAGGAACATTATGCCAATGGGTATTGGGATCCCCCGTCTGCAAATGAACTGGGTAGGGAGCATGCTGACAGGGGGATTGGGCACCCCAACATTGGCTTTTGTGGGACTGCAAGAGGTGGATGGCAGCAGCCACCGCCATGTTTATTAAAATGTTTCAGCAGGCAAGGCATGCCCTGTAATGACGGGGTGCTCCCTCATTACAGTGGCAAAATTCTTTCAAGTTCGTGGTACACTTCTGAACTGCTGTCATTGACAGCGTGCTCATTCATTGGTGCCACAGAGAGCAACCCAAAAAGGTAGTGGTGCCATTGGCCACAACACGGCCGCACCTCCACAACCTGCTACTCCACCAAGCTGTCACAAAATGTTGCCTGCGTTGTGCACAAGACAACAAATAAAATGGATGAGCCGGTAATCACCCAATCTCTTACAATGGCAAGAAATAATGATTGGTATATACAAGGTGGAAAGACTAACAGCAATTATAAATATGAGGCAGACACAGTTTGATGAGATGTGGAGGAGATGGATGTTTTCTATCACCTCCATTAGACAGGTTTTTGTACCATGAACAAAAACTAGAATGCCTCAAACATTTATAGAAATAGCAGAACTGTAACATGTATATAGACTCATTTTTCTCCATCTCCTTAACCTTCTCTAGGCTATGTCTGACTGGTAACCCTCTATCCTTTATATGCAGATAAATATACAGTATGAATTCGGACATCATCAAGCTCTGTGTATGGTTCAAGTTATGATATGTAAATGTATTTTTTTTCTTTGTATGTAATGTCTTTAAAAAATTACATATAAATAAAGTTATAAAAAAAGGAGTTGGAGTTTTAAAAATGGAGGTTTGCACCATGCAAAATTCCTCCAGAAAGCAATAATTGGGTGGAAACTCATGGTCTGCTATTTATAAAACAGCTAAGAACACTATTTGAGTGCCAAATCATGGTTAGAAAAAGACCCTATAGGGCAACACTAACCAATGCCCCAGTTGGTGCTCAGGTACATAGTACAACTCCCTGCTGCCCTCCTTAGGGTATCTTTTGCAAAAGAACCAATAGGCTGCAAAGGAGCAAACAAAGGTGTTTATGCTATTGCTCCCATAGTACTAAGATACTGTTTTTAACTGTCTACTTGCAAATGACCTCAGTCACCATGGAAAGCTATAGCAGGAACATTAGCATCTCGTTACAGGCTTGTTAAAGATATGGAGCAATCCCTTGCTGCTTGGATTGTATAGAAGTCAAGTGCTCTGGTATGACACCATCACACACAGCCAATTAGCTCTTTCATATTTGTATAATTACTTTTCTAAGCCCCTAACCTAAGTAGTTATAAGCCTGACCCAGCTGAGTTAGAACAAACAGTGTTTAGTGGGGACCTGCTTCTGCCCTGTTCCATAGGTGTACTGTACACCAAGTTGTGCAATGACTTGCTCAAGGCCACATAGTGGATAATATATGTGGCACTATGGGGCTGACCACATGACTAATAAATCCCTTGTAGTCTAGTGTTCTTCACCCATCACTTGGTGCCTATTTGCATTCCAATCATTTGCCCAGGTGTCCAGTGGTACTTCCCTCAGTCACTCAAACCCCATTTGCTTTGGAAAAAATGTTTTCATAAAGGGATGCCCTTGAAGCCTTCACTGAAGTTCAGTAAGGAAAGCTGTTAATTTGGCCAAATTACTGGTCAAAAATAAAACTAGGTGAAATAAACGCTAGGTCAACAAGCATGCACCGTACTTACTCATATCAACTTGTTCTTTTTATCAGACAGCCAGTATTGTATCATTACACAGTAGTCCACAGTGATACAGTACTTGTGCTGGGCAAATGGTGGCTGGCCAAGGAAATGAGCAGTGGATAAGTGCTGGCACCATTGGGATGTGCTGGCATGGGAGGGTTGAAGGCTACTGGAAGTGGGGAGGAAATACTGGATTTCAGGGGAAATGCTTTGAGTGTAGACAAAGTTCAGGTAATGGAGGACATATCACTGGATGCCAAGGCAAATGTTTATTTTTTTTTTACTTTCTGTTTTTTTCCCCATTTTCACCTTGCCAGCTGCCAGGACCTCCTTCCACCTGCCCAAGCTGTCCACCCACCACGTGATGTCCCAGATGATTCAGCCCAACACCAGCCTTTGTTCAACAACCTTCCAGGTACCATGACTGTAACCCATGGCTTATCCCCCATGGACAGGACCACCAGGTCCCCCTCAAACCAGGAGGAACATACTTCACTTGGCAGTCGGGCCCTGTGGGGTAGAGCCGGTGAGGTGTGGGAGGAGTTGAGGATACCCTGCCATGACGTGAAGGGTTGGGTGGCTTCATCTGCCAGAAGCTGCTGGGGATTATATTTCCTTTTCCTCCCCTCACCCCAGGGCAGCCTCAAGATGACTATCAGGGCCATCAGAAGGGTGGGTTAACCCTGCCCCACCTTTGGTGCTCCCCTGCTGGCCACACTGTGGGCATGTGATGCCTCCGCATCAACTGCCAGATGAGTGGGTATGTGCCAGTAAGGTCACCCCAAAGGAACCACTTGTCCTTCCTACATGACAACCCACATGACAATCCCTTCCCCCTGGGTCACCAGGAGGTGGTCATGTAGCAGAAGGAGGTGCATTTCTTCCCCGAGGTGGGAGGCTTTCAATGAATGCCTGAACCCCACCTTGCTGGCTGACACCAGATGTTCCAGACACGGGGCACGAACCCAGGTTATCTGGATGGCTAGTAATAACTCTACCACTGCACTATCCAGCCTGCCCCAAGGCAAGCATTTTAAATGCACACAAGCACTGTGTGAGGGAAGTATAGCTACTGGACACTAGGCAAAATAATTTAACTGCAAATACATTAGATATCAAATGAGAAAGGGGGTTAATAGACATAAGGGCACATGTTTAGAATGCAAACACTGTTTTGGGTGAGAATGAAGTACTGCTTTACACCAGAAGAGTGCTTTGCAATGACAATGGGCACCAATTTAGGGAGAGGGCACCCTGTGCTTATTGTTTTAACAACACGCTATTACTGGCAAGTTATTAAAACATGGTTTCTGGAAGCATTAAAGGAGAACAGGGATTAACCTAAAAGCCATTTTTCCCAGAAGCTTTTTTATTTTTTATTTTTTTAGATACTGGTTACAATTCTGTCATCATTCCATCAATACATGCTTATTGGAAAACTCAGTGGCTGTTTCCAATCTTCACTCTGTGTTAAGTGCTATTTTAGAACAGTATGATAATAATAATAAATTTTATTTCATATAGCGCCTTTCGAAAAATCAAGGCACTTCACAATAAAATCAGACCACAATAATAAAATCAACACAAAATTAATAATAAATAAATACAAACTGATAGGTCCCACTGTACTATGACAGGGAAAGCCTGACACCACAGAAAGGTCTTTAGCGCCTGTTTAAAACCCCCCACGGTTGCGCACTCCAGAAGCTGATGGGGTAGAGAATTCCAGAGGGCAGGGGCCACATAGTTAAATGCATGGGCCCCAGAAGCTTTTAAAGACACCCTGGAATCTCTAGCAACCCCTCATCAGCCGAACGGAGCCATCACCCAGGGCAGTAAGAGACAAGAGGCTCTTTCAAGCAGTCATGATGTCATTCATGTCGCTCCCAACTACAGAGCTCAGTAGAACATGGATTTATGGTGCCAACTATGGAAGAGTTGGAAAATACATAAATGGTATTTACAGTATTACCTGTCTGTAAATCAGAAATACCCACTAGAATAACTAAAAAGCCTGTAGAAATCAACCATAATGAAACTGGTTCCAGTAATTAAAAATCAACTTCTACATGAACAAGTCAGTTACAAATTCAGCGCAGTTTTCCTGTAATCAGCACTGCAACTGCAGCCAGTTAGTGCTTCCAGAACCAGTTAAAGATAAGAGTTTGCTGTATATGTATGGGGGATCCCTTATTTGCATGATGTCTTTTAGCGTACACATGTTACCAGCTTAGTGACATATTAAATCCTGTTATTAAGAATCACAGCAGTCATGCTAACAGGCTGTCAGATGTGCTATTTACACTTAGGGCTCAATTCTCAAAGCTTCCTTGTAGTGACACAAGGTGTGACAAAAACACTTTGCGTCAAAGGGCCATGCATCAAGCAGCATGTGCCATATTCTAGAACAGCCCACGTGGGGTGTTGAATGATGACCCACTGACACAAGATGCATGGCATACCATAAGAATGACACAAATGGATACACTGTTGCAAGCTGAGCTGAAAAAGCTGAGGCAACTATGTGAGCAGACAGAATGATGTAGGGAGCTGAAGGAGAGCACAGGAGGATGAAAAAAGTTACTGACACTGAGACAGACATTCTGAAAGAGGAGGTCGAGGGCCAGGTCAGTACAGTAGGTGTGAATGACATGTAGCGAATTGTAAACAGCATAAATACAGGTCAAATGGATGAAACAGGGAAACAAGCCCAACAGGGTGAACCAGTGTACTGTAATATGGTATCCATCCAACCATCAGGTGCACCTCCTACTGACCAGAGGTGGGGACAGGGAGCTGCGTACCCAGTGACAGCAAACATGGCATAGCATCGCAGCCAAAGTAAATGTCACTGCAGCATTCAGACACAGCAGGAGGGACCTACAAAAGTGCTACCACAGCCTAGAAAGTAGATCAAAGGAAAAGGTAGTTCACAACTGCCACTGCACCACACATAGGTGGTGGTCCAAGCCAGAGTGTAACACTGACCAGCAAGGAGGAACAGGTGTCAACACCTTAGTACCCACACCATTGAGGGTTACAATGAGCTCAATCTAGTCAGGCTCCAACATGTATCAGATATGTAAATGTCTGGTATTCAAAGTATGTGAATGCAAGGCAACAGAGTACACCCCACATCCACCCCTGATGTCAGGGAAAGGCCTGATGTGCCCCAAGTTATTCCACAGTCCCATATAACATACAGTACATGGCACTGACATGTAACAGTGGTAAATGCAAGGACAACACTGCCACACTGTACAGACATAGGCCAGATCTGCAGCAGAGATGCATTGTACATTAAAACACCATTCTGTGAGCTTCTTGTCAAAGGGTAACCCAACTCAAGGTGCACCATAGTGTGTACCTGTGTACTCGATGTGCCCAATATGTAGCACTGTTGTAAGAGGCAAAGGGATGTGATGTATGCAATAGAGGGATGTTGGTGACCCTAGACCTGGACAGGGAGGTAGGGATACCAAAATGGTGCCTTTGGTGGCTGCATAGATACACAGTAGCCTAGGGGAAATGCAACACATGTCCTGTGCAATGTAACATGGGTATGGCCAATGGGGGGCAGCTTGGCCATGCAGACATGCACCATGGCCAATACATGCACAGCAGCCACATAGCCTCCGACATGACAGTTAGCATGGCCAAGGTACAAGAAGTGGCACAGATAAGTGGGGGCACACACAGATGTGAGCTATGAACACATCAATGCCGCAGCAATGTAAGGTGTGCAGGTGCTCACAGCATGGGAATTTGAGTCCCATCCCAAGGCATAGCCCCTCACTACCTTGGATAATGGTGTGGGACAAAGTGGGCAGGTGGGAGTGCAGAGACTGATGCAACACACATGGCCCATGGACATCAGCACTGCGCACACAGTGGGCATTAGGATTGTGTGTACAGACCACCAGGGCTGGCACAAAATAGCATGTATCATGTGATGCTAATGTACGTTCACCAACAGTTGTGGCAGCAGAGAGCAACCACCAATGCCCTGAATGCCTAGAACAGATACGAACTGATATGGCCATGCAGCACAGCACCCAAACATGTACATTCTTATATGTCTCCTCACAAGTACCGGTGGTAATGTTGCCAGACACCCATAAACTGGCACAGCCATGGCCACACAGGTGCAGCCCCAGCAAGTGAGTAAGGGGAATATAGATGCTGGGTCCACAGTGGTGTCAGAAGAAACACTGGATGGAATAGTGGCGTGCATGGATGCCACAGGCTGCAGTACCCCCATACACAGTGTGCTGCACAGAACTGAAGGGGAGTACATCACAGATCCTACACAAGCAAGTGGTACAACATCTTCCAGTAATACTGAGGACAGTGGGGATGTGGATAGCAGATAGTCAGACACCATGGCATCATCTGTCATGCAGACAGAGTTGCGACTCCCACTGCACATGGGCCCAGATAAACAACACACCCTGCAGGATGATCTAAGCAGACAGGATGTAATGGACTCCCAAGTGGTAGTACACACTGAAGTTGCAGGCATCTGTACGGTGCTACAGGAGCACAATGTGGCCACCGCAGCACATAGGTGCTGTGTCAAGGACATGCAAGATTCAATGCACACAGGCATACATCAGGGCACATTACAGTACATTGACACAACTACAATATTGAATGGGATCCATGTGTGTGTGCGCAGCAGCAGATGGACACCATGAAATGACTGGGAGGGGCTCTGCAACACAGTATAGCAGTACAAACTACCCAAACTGATGACACCATCACAATAAGCAGCGCACTCCATTCGATCGCACAGGTCATGTGGCATAACAGCAGACAATTGTCAGCAGGTTCCCACAGGTATGGGCCACAGGGATATGGTAGTGAGAGCACCATGCAACATGGATACTGCAGTGACACATCACAGTACACACAGGCAACAGGTGACTATTGACAACAAACAATCAGTAGCCAAGGACACATGTCTGCAGTGGGCCAGCATGAATGGGGCACAACCATGGAAGGAGACATGGGAATTTCTGTAGCCCATCAACAGCATGATGAACAGCACATGTCTGGAGCATGGGGTGATCCGCTTGTGGTGTGTGATAACCCTCAAGCTGATGTCTAACAAAGCACAGAGGCAGCTCAGAGACATGAGTGAAAGGTATGGTGTGGAACATCAACAGGCCAGTGACCCCACGATACAAATTACGAGAAGCAACTGCAAAAATTCAATGTGTATTCCCTTGAACAATGGAGATATAGGGGAGACATGAAAGAAACATTCAAATACATGAATTGAATAAACAAGGAAAAGGCTAAGGACCTTTTTCAGTTTGAGAGTCACACAAGATCCAGGGGTCACAGCATGAAGCTAGAGGGGGCAAATTTAAGGGCAATGCAAGAAAGTTCCTCTTCACAGAGAGTGTGGTAGATGTGTGGAACTGCCTGCCACCTGAGATGGTGGAAGCAAAAACAGTTGGAACATTCAAAAAGGCTTGGGATAGGTACAAAAGAATAATGACACTGAATTGCAGTTTAGGGAGGGGGTAGGCTTATGGGCAGACTATATGGATCTGGAGGTCCCTTTCTGCTGTCACTTTCTATGTTTCTATGTTTCTAATCCTGTCCTGCTTACCACCAGACCTGCAGAGGATATATCAAACATGGCGACCAATGACACACCATGACCAGCATGAGACTCAAGCACAACGATCACAGGAATACAGACAACACTGCATGTCCTTGTATCAACAGCTTTGGCAGTGGAAGTACCCATGTCAGCACCTTTGCAGCAACACCACACAATGGCATACACATGACAATGAAACATCACAATGAGGATGGCACATCAAAGGCATTTGATTTGCAGCAGGACCAGGGTCATGGAGCACAGAGCCATGGAAACAACTCTTGCACAACTGCCCAGGAGCATTCAGCACAGGGCACACAAGGGCCAACAACAACACAAGGCCTACAGTCTGATGCCATCAGCATCGAGGGCATGATGACCGGTGTGTACACCAGACAGTTTGGAATCAATGGAAACAATGTTGCCACCATGCAGAATGAGCAAGCATATAGGACACCCACTGAGCCACATTGCTCCAGCCACAATTGGAACAGCACCATGGTTGATGCCATGGCCACAGAGGGTATGGCTTCACATGACCCACCCATTAACACACCTACAGGATCACTGGCACCACTGCAAAGGAAACAAGGTGGGAGGACTAAGGACGGAGGTGGTAGTGGTAAAGGTATAGTAGCTGACACCATACCCTTGGAATAATGCACACACCAAGATGGTAACAGATGGCCACAGTCTAGGCAACTATGCTATTACCAGGAAACAGCAGCATGGTCTGTACACAGGCAGACACACAGGGCCACAGTGCCAACCTGCAACAGGTGGTGCACAGGGGGGAAGAGCAGGAGACCACCGAAGGATGGAATGGCTATTTAGGGAAGGCACAAAATTGCCCAACATGGATGTGGGAGCCACAGTCACAGAGCCAATGGACATCCTCCCTGAAAACCCACCCATACCACATCAAATCAGCATATACCACACCCATGAGTACTGCACAGTCATATATGAACCATGCACACCCCCAACCATCCATATCCCCATAGGATCTGCCCAGTACCACTTAATAGCTAGTACATGCAATAAACAGGTCCTAACCATGGGGTTCCACCTTGTCTGTTGGTGGTTTGGCTTATTCACATTGAAATCCCATTCTGGGAAAACAGGGAACCCATATCACATTGTGTGTTTGTAGGACAATAGCCAAGTCAGGCAGCCTAACAGGGTAAATACCCAGCTGTACAATGGGGGGGGGTCAATGGACCTTGTGTGTGTGTTTGCTACATGCCACACACCTGTAGCACCCCTCATCAGATATGTGTGTTGAATAGTTTGAGAAAAGTAATGGATGAAGCATGCTAGTTGTGATATGTTGTACAGCATGGGTGGTTAAAGTCGCACATCCCAGATGCCATGTAATTGGTTAAGAGCCTAGGAACCTGACTATGCCAACTTATTAAAGCAATACAACATGGTGCAAACAATCACAATCCCCACCAGACACAATCCATGTACATTAACCCATACCATGCTGAATTGGGTGGTACAAACAGAGAAAACATGGTTACTCCAGACCGGGACCCTGTCTGACTCTGTCAGTTACCACTCTCCCACATACATCATCTGGTCCTCCATGTCCAGGCACCCTCTCCCCCAATTAGCTATCTTTTCATAACTTCAACTGCTCCAATCCATCCCACCTTCTAGAGGATGTTAGGTCTTTGAACTGGTTGGGACTCTGTGCCCTAACTGACGTGACATCAGCCATGACTTTTTCATGAATGCCCTTCTCCTGATTCAGGAGCTTAGACTGAAGGAACTATTTTTCCACAGCAGTAAAGTCATCTTGCATGCCTTTTTCCAGCTCTTCAGGAGTATAGTGACATGTGTAAAGAACAGCATCATCTGCATATAGAAGGATATTATTCTGGCAGACTTTGGGGCGTTCATTTAGAAACAGGCTGAACAGCAGGGGACCCAAAATCGAACCTTGGGGCACCCCTGTGTTGACATGCCGATGGTTGGATAGAACGTCAAGAATCTTGACCTGCTGGGTCCTGTTAGAGAGGTTACTCTAGAACCAGCTTAGAAAGACAGAGGATATACCAATGTTAGAGAGTTGTGTGAGAAGCAAGTCGTGGTTGACCGTGTCGAAGGCCTTGGTGAGGTTGATGAAAGTGGCCCCCACCAAGAGTTCTCGGTCAAGTGCTTCATGGATATGACAGGTAAACTCAACCAATGCCATTGAAGTACTATGTGCCTTCTGATAGCCAAGCTGTTCCTGGTATTGAAGGTTGTACTTATCAAGGTTCGCACCTAACTGATCATATAATATCCTGTCTAGTGCCTTGGAGAGGGAGAGCAAATTGAGATTGACCTGTAGTTGGCCAGGCAGGTTCTGTCCCCGCTTTTAAAGACCAGGGTGACCACCGCAGCTTTCCAGCATTGAGGAAAACTGCCAGTGCTTAGTGAGAGATTTAGGATCCAGATTATAGGGGAAAGCAACACATCCAGGGTGAGAGCAACAATCTTTAAGTCAAGCGAGTCCCCACTGGATTTAATGTTCCCGAGAACTTTGACCAAGTATTTTTTTTCCCTCAGTTGTAGAGATTACCTTCAGGTAGAAGGGAGGTGCTGTGTGTATTGGAGGGATGTCAGTACAACTAATGACGGAGCTAGGCACAGGTCAGAGATAGTCTGGAGGAAGGGCCCCACTAAGGTCTGTGAAGGCCTTGTTGAAGACATCTGCGATAGTTTTGGGATCCTGGATAATCACACCCATAAAGTTTATTTGTGATGGTGGTGATTTAGTTGCTCTGCCTGTTATGGTTTTTATATTGTCCCAGAATCTGTGGCTGTCATGCCAAGAGTTGTCCAGTTCACTTTTAAAGTGAGATCTTTTTGCATGGCAGATGGCTTGAGTGCACTTATTACTTACCGCTTTGTATTTCTGTATGTCAGAGGGGGACCCAGTGGCCCTATGCTACAGGTTATCACTGACCCCAATGCACTCAAGGATCTGTGCTGTGATCCATGATTTGCTGGTTACTTTGATTTTCCTCATTTTTAGAGGGGCAAAGATGTTGCAGGCCAAATTAAATTTGTTGATAAAGCACTCAAGAGCAGCATTCATGTCGGTGGTAGCGTAGACCCCCTCCCAGTCTAGCTGGCAGAGGTAGGATTTTAGTGAGGCAAGATGTCCAGCTTTTATAATTCTGGAGGTTATTGTTTTTTTGGGGGGAGGTTCAGGGTCTTGTTTTTCCAGAAGCATAAGACTGGCAAGTGGTCACTGGGTCACTGATAGAGTCGGCTAGCACAGTGGTTCTAGTTATTATTTGTGGCCAGTTGGTTAGTACCCAGTCTATGAGAGTACTTGCACCAGTGCAATAATTTACATGAGTGGGGGATTGAATGAGTTGGACCATATCTATGGCCACTATTGCATCCTGGTAAGATGCAGCATCTGGGGATAGCCAATTTATATTAAAGTCCCCTAACATTATGATTTCAGATTGATGGCCATTACTAGATAAACAATCAAGTGCTAGTTTAGAACCAGCCTCTTGATCTTTAGGGGGTATGTACACCGAGATTATTGTTAAAGACTTTCCCTGAGATCCAAGTTGAACCTGGACAGAGAGAATTTGTGATCTTCCATCCTGGGGTGGGATGTGGAGTGCCCTTCACTGAACTGAGTCATTAACATAAATGACACATACTCCCCCTCATTTCCCTCACCTGTCCACCCTGAAAGTTGTGTAGCCCTCAAGGTGGATAGCAGAGTCAGGGGTTCTAGGCATGAGCCAGGTCTCCGCGACTGAGATGACATCTGGTTAATGTTGGGCCATCCATACCTGGAGAGCATCAAATTTTGCTAGCAAGCTGCATATGTTAAGAGATGCAATAGTTATTGCACCAGCCTTGTGGTCTGTTGGTGGTATTGAGGCAAAAGTACTAGGTCCAGGGTTTGGGTGTACTTTCCCTGAGAGTAGAAGGGGGTAGCCAGGCAATTCTAAGAGCTTAGCTAGGACTTGCTTTGGGAGTTGGCTAGTTTCTTCTTCACTTTTGTGGTGACTATCAGCATATTCAGCTGAGCTGGCAGGATAGTGGACGTATGTTTAACTGCGCCCCTGCTCTTGTGGGATGGTAGAGGGGTGGCATAGTGGGATTGCCAGATGTGGTCTCAGAGCACCTTGTAGTTGGGGTCGGAAGTTGGATTGCATTCCACATTATTTTGGAGAAGGGTAAGTGAAGTGTATGATCCTGCCCATTGCTTAGGAAGACTTTGTTTGGTTATTTGCCTTGGACACTATCAAGGGCAGTGGTGCAGGAGTTTGGTGGGCAGCGGAAGTTGAGTAGAGCAGATAATACTACCCTAGTAGAGAGCGAGTAAGGGGGGGCTGCTTAGAGCATGTTAAGTAGTAGGAGGTGTGAAGGGTTGGAAATCTGTAAGGATTACTGCCTTTTGAGGGAGTTAACTGGGCCACAGACACCGTTGGGCTTATTTCCAGTACTATAGGAGTATTCCGGCAGTGTGAGTCTTTCCTGGGGTCCAAAACTGGCTCCACTGTCAGAAGGAGGATGTAGCCAATGAAGAGAAGGGGGGCTGCAGAAGCCATCTCCTGGATGTAGTGCAGTAGCTAATGAAACAGTACAATCTACAGCTGTAAAACCACAGCCAGGGAAACAGAGAGCAGGGCTTTAAGAAAAAAGTCTCTTATAGTGAAGATGCCTTTAAGAAGAGGGCAGGATCAACAAAGGGGTTGGGGAGACAGAAAGCTTTAAGCTCAGAGCACTAGTACTAGGAGTCAATGGGGCAGGATGGGGTAGGGGAGGGAGGAGTTTAAGTATATTTAAGAGTGGCCTGGTGGGGGGGTGATCGAAAAAATTTGGCAACCAGAGCAGCAGCCAGCGAGGCTGGAGCTGTGCATAGGCCATTCCTGATGCTTGATTCCAGGGGGCTGGTGGCAGCAGGCTCCCTGGCACTGAGAGAGGCACAGAGTGGTGTCCAGGTGTGCAGGAGGCGAACCAAGGGTGCGGTAGGTATCCGAGTGGGCTACAAGGACACCTGTTGGAAAAGGGACAGAAAAGGGATTTATAGCCCTGCAAAGGTGTGGGAATAAAAATAAATAAGCACAGAAACAAAAGAGCTGCAATTTACTAAAGAGGACACATTATGGGTCAAGAAGCAGACAGACAGGCACCAGCTCTGTAACTGAGATTTGTGAAACGGGGGGCAACTAAGGGAGAAATTAAAATGGTAGCTGCCCTGGATTAAAATACAATAATTCAGTATGCCATGTAGACTTTCAGCTAAGAAATCTTAAACTCTGAATTCTGACTCTAAATTCTGTACATTAATAAACATAGACACAGCAACTGAGGTGACAGGTTAAATACAATACAAAAAAAGACTGCCGGTAGAAGCACAGTGAAAAATCAGTAGAGGGAAGCTGCAAAGCACAGCTTGGTGCATCGAAATTGAGGACTGCACTTGCAGGGATACAGGAACCCTGTAAGTGTAGGGTTATAGCTGCAAGAGGGAGAGAAAAACAAATGTATTTCTTTACTAGTTCCAGAGTGTTTGAACAGAGGCAGCCCAAATTAATTCACTGGCTTACTGTCTAAGAGATGAGTCCAGTACTGGGAGAGCAAGAAGCCAATCCATTGAGCAGACAGTCAGAATGCTCCTGCTCAGGAGCAGCCAATGAGAACCATTCAGAAAAAGGTGCTGGTTTTATAACTTAACTTAAAAGTGATGATGACCCACCGTCCCGACCAGTATTGCATAGTGTTGTAGTGTAGAAAGAAACAGGTACTGGCAAAATAAATTAAATTAATGCAGGCTATGCAACAGTCATAACTGAATTCATATAAATAATTTCATATGAGAGAATTTTATCCAACCTCTCTGAGTGCGAGTGAGTGTCGTGTTGTTATTCTGTGTGGATTTGGGGAGGTGTGTGCAGTCCTGTGTGTGTGTGATCATATTGACATCGACATCAGGTGAGAGTAGGAACTGAATAAAGACACATCCTTGCTAAATTGGCAAGATAAAGCACCCCCGCAGTCTGTACTCACACTGTCGCACATCCACATGCAATCATGAATTACCTGTTGCAACTCTTTCATCAATCATTCTTGGAATGAAATGGGAACTTGTCTCTATTGCTCCATTAGGCAGACTGAACAGATATGCATTTACTTTTGATTTGTAAGTATTAATTTGAAAATACCTTCTTTTCAGTATGTCATTTTGTTTTGGCATTTTCTGGTCCTTCAATATACATAAGCTTGTGACGATGATGATGACAGACATACTCTCAATCTCCAGTGGATAAGGGATTTTGTGAATGTGGGAAAAGTTAGGTTACTTAGGCTGTCTGCTGCATCATGATGTATGTGAATAGGCATTAAAAAATAATTTTTCACTGACACACACTAGAAAAATGTGGCAAAGCAATGTGGGGGGGGGCTACCTGGGGAAATGTATTCATTTTCCTATGATGCCAAGTGATCTCTGGGTGTATAGTGGTGACAGCTGAGCAGCTAGAACTGCATGGTGCCCAGCCCAAGGCAATAGGCTTGGGCAGTGTCATGGACTGGGTGGGAGTTAAAATCATGTGATACACACAGAACTGTAGTGGGTATTTCTAGAATCCAGCAACATCGGGACCGAAAGAGAAAAAAAAACTCTCAGGGATTTTACTGTATATGCAGTAGCCCGTGGAACAGGGTAACCTTTTTAGTCTGTCTGCCTTGTAGCTCTCCACTCCAAGTCCAAATCACACACACACACACCTCCACTTCATTAGCTGACTCAGACTGTAGCAGGTGCTGAAATGTTAAACACCCTTGCTCCTAGTTCTTTCGAGATGAGTCGACTGCCACTCAGGTTATCTCCTAGGGGGCCTGGGGTTCCCTCATAGGGTGAGATTGTTGGGACCTAAGAAATCTAATAACTGGGGATCATTACTTGCCAATGTTGAGGACTGGGAGCAGAGCAGGAGAGGCACACTGAACCAAGGCTCATTTCCAGATACATGGGGAAGGGGATCTAGGAAGGATACAGAGGGAATGGGTCCAAAATGACTGCAGTGAGCAACACACTGAAACACTTTTCCAGCAGGGATGGGTAAGGTATCACAATCACTCTGACTAGCACAGGGATAGATGACTTTCCACCAGTGTTTGGTAAGTTACTTTTTCTATTACTTTCTATTACTTTTGGAAACTTGTTCCAGAAAGCCCTGTCCAGTCACTAGCAAGGATGGAGAAATACTGGAAAAAGTAATATACCTTACAGTTACAATTACTTATGTCTTTTTATACAAAAGAAATACGTAACTGTAACTGATGACATTTAATTGAAAGTAACTAGTAACTAACATATTACTTTCAAAAAATGTAATCTGTTATAGTTATTTTTATTTTGTTATTGTATTTGTATAAAAGAAATAAGTAACTATAATTAAGGTATATTACTTTTCAGTACTTCTCCTTATGACTACTGGATCCTGGAACAAGTTTCAAACAATAGAAAAGTAATAGAAAGAGTAAATTATCCAACACTGCTTTCCACTCTCCAGCCATTTCGTTCTATCTCTTTCTCAGTCAGTTGGGTCGTTTGGCACTGATTTCTTCTTTATCAGCACTCAGCAGCAATCTGCAGTGAGCGCGGAGCCTGATCAGTAAAGTTGACACTATTTTTTTTATTGGAGCCCCCCCATGGCCCCCCTCTGGTGCTAGGGCCCTGGGCAGTTTACCATGTGGCCTAGGTGCTGATGCTGGCACTGCCCACTCCACTCTACACTTAGGGCATTCTTTAGGTTTCTCTGGGTTGCATTGGTGCATTTTTGGGGGGAGATATACATTGTATATTGGAAATGTAATTGCATCTGTCTCAGTCTGTTATTTTTAGGGCAATTGTTATCATGCTGAATAGCTTCCCCTAGTTATTCTGAGGCCTAGGTCCTCTCCCTATTTTTGTAATATTCATTGTTGTTAGGAGGGTGAGCTCTCAAGGAGAACCATTTGAAAGACAGAAAGGGGTTTGGAGTTTAGTTGAGATCTATATGGTTCCTCTTGTTTAGGAGCTGCATTGGACCCATGTAATAGGGTAATCTGTAGGGCAGACAGCCTCTAACGGACCTGTAAATAATCAAAGAGGTCCTCCGGGCCCAGTGGCTATAAGGCTTTTAGTTCCCCAAAGAAGTAAAATGTGTCTCCCTCATACAGTTGTCGTATAAAATAGATGCCCTTTTTCTTCCATCTCAACAGTTCCTTGTGCAGGAAAGCTGAGTACTTAGAAGTATACTTTAAGGCAGACAGGATAGTAACATATTGAGGGAGCACCTGGGGAACCTTTAGATGGGCATATGCAGCAAACCACACCTGCATAAGATTGTGAGTAAAGGAGTTATCATGCTCAGTATTGTTTAAAAGCTACAGCAGATGAAAGTAAGTCTTTATACAGATCTCCTCCAAGCTGTCCCCCCTCCATAGCCATTCATGCTGGTGGTGGTGTGGACTACCCTGTGGAGAGAAAGGATAGTTGGGAAGCCCAATAATACAATTTAAAGTTTGGTAGGCCCCTTCCCCCATTGGGAAGTTGCAGGATAGCCCTCCAGATCATGTGTTTTCCCTTTCCAAAGAAATTTATGAACTACAGCATTCAATTGGTTCGAGACCTTGCCTGGGATGCGCACTAAGAGGGACTGAAATAAACATAAGCACCGGTGTAGAATATTCATTTAAATAGTGTTAACTCACTCTAGTAGTGTCAACAGTAGATCTTTCAATCTCTCACACTCTTCTGAACAGTTTGCCATGAGTGGCCCTTAACTTAATTGTATCAATAGGCTTAATTTTGCTGGGATAAGCACCCCCTGGTATTTGATATGGCTCATCACTTGTACCCTAGGGAGGTTATTGGACAGGGACTCCCTACACAGCCTCCCCACTGGCATGGCTTTATTTTTGTCCAGTTAAATTTGTGGCCTCATAGGGAGCCATATTCAGTAAGGAGGGCTTGTACATTAGGAAGCCCTGTATTTGGATTCTTCAGCTACAACAGTAAATCATCAGCAAATAGAGCTGCTTCATGCTCATTTTCATTTACAGATCCCTCTATTCCAGGGTGATTATGGATTGCCGCAGCAGGCGGTAGAAGGGATAGTACATGAACCAGAGGGGAAGTGGACATCTTTGCCTGGTCCCCCTACTCAAGATGAAGGAGGGAGTGAGAGAGCCATTAACCACTAATCGGGCCTTTATTTTTCTGTACACGGTCTTTACCTATCAAACGCGGGCCTATCTAAAATTCTTGTAGTGTGGCAAATATGTAACCCCACTCCACATGGTAGAATGCTTTTTCCACATCCACAGCAAGGACTGCAGCACCATGTGATCCTGTTTTTTTATCTTGTTATTATCCAGTGGTACATTACGTTGAAGATTCTACAGATGTTATGCTTCCCTTGTCGGTCCTGTTTAAACCTACTTTGGTCTAGGTGTATGCAGTTGGGCAATATTGGTTCTAGCCAGGCAGCAATAATCCTCACTAAAATGTTATAATCAGAGGTACGTAGGGAAATCAGGTGGTATGAGGTGCATAGAGCTAGCTCCTTGCCTGATTTTGAAAGAACAGTAATGATAGCGGACCACATGGAGGGAGGTACTGTAGCTCCCCTTTAATCAGGATCTCCTGGATCATATCACACAAGGAGTCTAATAAAAGAGAAGCAAAAGTTTTAATAAAATCTATAGAAAGGCCATCAGTGCCTGGTGTTTTCAACTTTTTAGTTTTTTAATTGTTGTAACCTGCTCTTCTTTACTCAGATGGTGGTCTAGTTGTTGGGAGATGTTGAATGAGATAGGTGGAATTTGGGCTTTCTGTTAAAAGGAGTGCATTTGTTCTGGTGAAGGGGATGCCTCTGAGGTTTACCGTACAAGTTTTTATAAGAGTCTGAGAAGGCTTTGCCAATGGCCTCCATGCATGTGTTTCATTACCTCTCACCTCCCCCGCCCTCATCTTTTTATTCCCTTCACTCTTTGGTCTCACTTCTTCTGTTTTAGTTGCCAAGCAAGGAGATTGCCCCCTTTGTCACAATCAAAGTATGGTCCAATCTGGCCTATCAGAATATTCCTCTCCAGCTGCACACTGCTAAGAGAGTTGTATCTCCATTTTAGTTTTTGATTCACCTGGTACAAGGATGGAAAGAGTTGGATCAGATGGGCATTGTTACATTTTTTAATTTTAATTTCTAGCCTTGTGATGTCTGCCACACTTCAGCATTATTTTTATGGGAGGCATAGGATATGGTTCACCCCCCTGATATAGGCCTTTAAGGCTTTCCAACATGTTGAGTGGGATTTGGTACCTGACACATTCAGGGCCAAGTAATCAGAAATGGCTGCTTTATTGTGGCTTATGTAGGCTTCATCATGTAATATGGTGGGGTCAAGCCACCAGGGTCTCACTGGGGGACTCTGCACTCGCAGCTGTAGGGACAGTGTTAGGGTTGTGTAGTCAGATACCAGTGTAGATGTGTATTCTGTCTTCTTGGTTTGATTGACAACTGGGGGAGAAATCATGAGTCAGTCCAAATGGGCATATGATTGATGTGAATGTGAGAAAACAAATCTGTATTCCCTCTGTGAGGGGTTGTAGTGTCTCCAGATATCAATGAGGGAGTAACTTGATTCCACCTCACTAATGGCCTTTATGTTCCAGGTTACTAGAACAGGGGCTGGATTGGATCTGTCCAATATGGTATTACCAACACAGTTGAAATCACCACCCACTGTCCAGGGACCCTTAAATTGCACCATGTCAATTGAGAGTTTTTTGATTAAAACAGGGGTCTTCAATATTTGGGCTGTAAATATAACCAATTGAAATATTTTCACCCTGTAGAGTTCCAACTGTGCCAATACATACCTCTCAGCAGGATCAGTGTAGTTATAGATCAGGCTTCCCTCAAATCCTCTAGGTATCCAAATAGCTGTCCCCTTTGCATTAGTGTTAAAATATACATCCAGCCAAGTGCCCCTCCCCCATGTGCCACTGGTCTTCTCAAATTCCTCTGGTCCCATGTTTATCTCTTGTATTAATACTTTGGTGGATCTGAGTTCCATACTCCTCCTTGTACTCTTTTCCTTTTTCAATCCATTAACATTCCAGGTGGTTATGTTAAATAGGCTATCCATTAGTATGTATTGCCATCAAGCATGATTTTAGAACCACATCAGCTCTTAGACCAAATATTACACCTAATACATAGAAACATAGACTTTGATGGCAAATAAGGACTGCTTGGCCCACCTAGTCTGCCCATTTCCCTACCTATAGGATAAGCCATAGATCCTAGTTAACCAACAGCCTACTTCTTCCTTCGCCCCACCCCCACAAGAATTGCCTTATGTCTGTCCCATGCATTTTTGAATTCCCCTACTGTTTTAGACCCCACAACCTCCTCAGAAAGGTTGTTCTATGCATCCACTACCCTCTCTGTGAAAAAATACTTCCTCACATTGCCCCTGAACCGCCCCCCTCTATCTTTAAATTGTGTCCCCTTGTTCTTGCATGTCTCTTTTTCTGAAATATGCTACTCTCTTGGACTTTGTAGATTCCACTGAGGTACGTAAACATTTCTATCATGTCCCCCCCTCTTCCTCCTTTCCTCAAGGCCATACATATTAAGCTCTTTTAGTCTCTCCTTGCATGGCTTCTCTTGCAGACCCTGCACCATCCTAGTTGCCCTCCTCTGGACTGCCTCTATCCTATGTCTTTGTGGAGATGGGGCCTCCAGAACTGGACACAGTACTCCAGATGGAGTCTCACCAACTGTCTGTACAGAGGGATAACAACTTCCTGTTTTCTGCTGGTGATGCCTCTCCCTATACATACCAGTATCACCCCAGCCCTCCCTACTGCCTTCTCACATTGCTTGCTAACCTTAAGGTCATCTGATATGATTACCCCCAGGTCCCTTTCCTTTTTGGTTTTTGTTACTACCCCCCACCATTGTGTAATCTTCTCCTGGGTTTTTGTTTCCCAGGTGTATTATTTTGCACTTCTTTGCATTGAATCCTAGCTGCCATACTTCCGAACATTCCTCCAACCTTGCCAAGTCCCTTCTCATCCTTTCCATGCCTCCTTGTGTATCAACTCTGTTGCAGATCTTTGTGTCATCTGCAAAGAGGCATACTTTTCCTTCCAGTCCCTCTGAAGTGTCACTTATAAAGACATTAAAAAGGACTGGACCCAGTACTGAACCCTGAGGTACCCCACTTGTAACCCCTCTTTCTTCAGAGTGGACTCCATTTACAATTACCTTCTGAGTCCTGTTGTCCAGCCAATGTTTTACCCAGGCTACCACCCTGGGACCCACTCCCAGGCTGGTTAATTTGACTATTACGCATTTGTGTGAGACTGTGTCAAATGAATAAGTTTGCATGTTAGCTGCATCCAGACTGAACTGAAACATAGTGGGCAGGATTCACAAAAGGGATGCCTCTGCACTTCCCCTGACTTGTGCACAATTATGATTCTGTAAGGGCATGGATGCGCTGGTACATCGCAAATGTGCCGCACACCACAGTCATTCACAAAGTTGTGAATGACAGCCTACAGTATGCACTGCATGCCCATTGGTTGACATGATCTACCAAAGGGCTTACAGTAGTACAGTGGCTGTCATTCATAGAAGGCTCTGTCGGCAGGCAGCCATGGCGGTAAGTGGGTGGGTTGCACTGCCTATTGAAAATAGGGACATGCTGGGATGAGAGGAGTGGGGTGGAGTGGGGGTGCCTGAGTGGATGGGGGCATGGGGGGACTGCTGGACCACCAGGGAGACTTTGTGAATTCTTTCATCATTGCAAACAGGTTGGGTCAGGGAGAGGGGGTTCTGCTAGACTACCAGATTCTGCTGCACTGATTTCCATATTACCTGGAATGCGGGCAGTGTGGGGGATGCCACTAGACCATCAGGGATTGTGCAGAGTTCTATTCACATGTTCCAGGGATACAGGCAGGGAGGGGAGTTACACTGGACTACCAGTGTTGGTCTGGGTATGTTACTTCAGGAATTTGGGCAGGGGGGACCACTGGACCACCAGAGATACATTGTACTATGGCACACAGACTGCGATCAGGATGGGGAAGGGTGGGGGGTACCACAGGACTATGGGACTATGTGTGTGGCTCATATCCCATTCAGGGCTCCTGGCACATTCCTCCGGGTGCATCCCTGCAAGACTCATACAAATGGGGCCATAATGACATGCAGGTGGCCCCATTGTGCCTTGTATGCCTAATGGCCCCATTTGTGAGTTTGTGGCTGTGAATGGCATCATTGGGTGCAGCACAACTAGAGATGCGCTGCCCCATTGGTTTCCCAGCCAGAACAGGGGGATGTGCCCATGCTTCTTGGGTTGGGCACAACTGTCATATTCACAGAAGGGATGCACCGGGAGCATGTTCCAGTGCATCTTCTGTGAATACCATGGTTCAGCCATGGTGTGATTTATAATGATACCAGCTCTCAAACGTAGGTCCTCAAAATAAATATTTTTTTCCAGGAGGAGCGCGCAATACATGTCCAGGGTCTCCAGACTTTCTGCTGAGGTTAGCAAGTTAATTTTAGAGTTTCACAGTCATCTAGGGAGGACAGAATAGTCATGTGCCCCAACAAGGAATTCAAAGTAGCTGCTCCTTTAGTTTTGTTTGTTAGACCCCCCCCCCCCACTGGTACCTACACCCCTAGGTGCAGTCAGAAGGAGGTGCTCATTTGTAGCAACTAGGATATGGCAAGTGTTAATGAGTCCAGTTTTAATGTAGTGGTAATGGGGTGGCTTGCCTCTCCTCTTGTGGCAGTAACAATCTGTAGCCATGACTTGAACAACTAATGCTTATGGGGAAGAATTGCATCTGTATACTTGCAGAAGCTTCACAGAGGATTCCCTCTCAGTGGCTAGTCATGATGTGGGAAGTTGGCACTCATTTCCTGACAGATGTTGGAAAGAAGGTAGCACATGAAATGGCCACCGCCACTAGAGATGTTGTGAAGTTTTAATTCACTGGCAAAGTTCTGGAGAAGTTACCAACTTTGTCTCTGTGGAACACTCCATGAAGTTTTGCCATAAGCTTGGAATTTTCCCTAGAGACTTCACCATAACTTCACCAGTAACTTTACCAATCTCATGTAATTTTGTGGATAACGTCACCATTATGACAGTTAGGTGACATCTGTTCCTTTTTCTTTTTTTAAAAATGGAACAGAATTCTGGGTTGGTTCAGTCCCCTACTATCTCTCCTCTCCCCCTTATCTCTTTCTTCTTACCCACTTCGCTCCAGGGATGCCCCCCCCCCGTCATCTATCCAGTCTGGGGCAGGCAGCCTTCTCCTACCATCTCCCCTCCCTCTGGAACTCTCCTCCAAGCTTCCTTCATCTATCTCCTGCCAGGCTCAGTTTAAAATGCATCCTAACTTGATCCCCTCTTCTCCTTGATCCTGTCCCTCTTCCTAACTTAAAAATAACTAAAACTGCTACGGAAAGACACTGACAATCAAAATACTTTTCATAAACACATCAGACTAAGCCACAGAAATAAAAATGAAAAATTACTCATTACAGATCAAAAATGATAAACAAGAAAGAGTGAGAAAACCAAACTATAACACAAATCTCCTGCTTAGACAAAAAAGTTCCAGATCTTTCTGGGATGCCTTGCTTTTACAGAACACCCACCATCCCCCACACCGCTGCTTCAGGTGAAAAACATAAACTACTACTTTAAAGTAAATAATAAGCAAAAAAATGAACAAAACAAACACAAATTTAGCAGCACAGGCCCTGTAGAACAATTTGTGAGCAACTTGGATTCAAAAAGCTCAGTTTTGAGATGTATTTTAAAAATTGTTTTTTTTTCTCAGACAAGCACACACAGACTTCTCTCCTACTCAGACTTCATAAGACTGGACTGAAGAAATCATCCCTCATGACACAGAGTTTCTTTCAGCAACATGTGACCTCCAATCCCATAGTACATTGCAAACTTCACCTCTGTGCCAAACTTCGACAGCGAAGCTGTCAACTTAGCAATTCACACGGTATCAGTCTGCCACAAAGTTGGACTTCGCAAGTCGGATTAACTTTGCAAAATGTGAAACATTCATGAATTGATTCATGGAGGGAAGTTTTCCAACTTCATACATCTGTAGTCGCCATGTTACCATCAATGAAAGATTTGCAAGTCCCCGTCTCATTTTCTCGCCAAGTGGGTATATTGGTAAACACAGACTAACAGGTTTCTGTGAGGATTACTAGGGAAAGTAAAGTACATACATTTGTGGACCAAAGTAAAGGAGTTAGGATAAAACACAAGCCCCAGATTCACAGTGGGACCAACTGCATGACTGCATGATCGCAGAGGCTCTGAGGCAGTTTCCTTTGTGGCAGATGGCTACCCCTCATAGGCTAAGCATCCATTTTGCTGCAGATATTGTGAGAATGAGAACAAATGGCCATCACCACCATGTTGTCAGATCAAATAAATGGCAAGTCACCGCTGTCAGCCTCCTGTAAAAAAAAAGTGCAATTACATCCTTGGAATTTTTTATACTGAAATATATATATATATATATATATATATATATATATATATATCATGTAAGTGTATATGTATTAGTCAGTGTGTGTGTATCACAACAATTAGAAAGTGCAGTTACTGCAGGTGGCTCCATGGTTAGTGCACAGATTGCTAGTCTACATTCCCTGGTATCTAGATCAGTTTCAGCCTTATGCATGTCATTGCTGATTTAAATGACATGTGTAGTGACAACCCCCCACCCTCTGATGTCCCTTGAAGCCTGAAAAAAAGAATATGTTTATATATATGTCTTATATGTTTTTATGACAAAGTTAGCCAAATGTTGGATGGAGGCACTCCGGTGGATGCAGTGTTGTTTGATTTTAGCAAGGCATTTGATTTAGTCCCACACTGGGCTATTAGTGAAAAGCTACACAAATACAGAATTAATGAAAACATTATTAAATGGGTAGAGAACTGGTTACAGGACAGAACCTAAGTAGTGTCCGTACATTGTCATCTTTCATCTGAAGGCCAAGTAACTAGTGCTGTTCCACAGGGGTCGGTTATTGGACTTATTAACTTTCAAATATTCATAGCAGACAGATGAAAATGCCAGTAATGAAAAACATAAATATGCAGATGACACTAAATTGTGTGGACCTTGGGACTCTACTATTTCAATAGAGTCCCTACAACATGATATAAATTCTATAGCTTCATGAACAGAAAGATGGGAATGAAATCAAATATAGATAAATGTTGTGTTATACACATGGGTAGACAAAACCAGCAACATACTTACAATTTTAATGGTGAGGTTTTACTCAGCACAACCTCAGAATTGGACTTAGGCATAATTTTAGATAATAAACTCAAACATTTAAAGAGCAATGTACTTCTGTAATTGCCAAAGTGAACAGAACTATAATGGCAATAAAAAGAAATATTAAAAGCAGAACTACTGAAGTATTATTGCCCTTATATTTATCATATGTTAGGCCATTAATGGACTATTGTAACCAATTATGGTGCCCCAACACTGAGAAGGAAATCAACAAATTAGAGAGGTTCCATCGACATTATACAAAAACAATATCTGCCATGAAACATCAGACTTATAATGATAGATTAACCAGTTTAGATCTACACAGTCTTGAACTGAGGAGGCAAATGAGGGATATGATGCTTTATTATGACATCCTAAATGGCCCATTGCTAATGACAGAATTAAATACTGACTGAGTTCAAAGGTGACCACTTTGGTGTAACAGGCCACCCATTACAAGTTAAAACTAGTAGATTTAAAACTAATAAAGAAAAGATTATTATACAATGTGTGCAGCAAACCTTTGAAACAGACTACCAATGGATGTAATATCAAGTTCTAGTAAAGATAGCTTTAAAAATAACTTACATTTATACATTGCCTCAGGTTGAAACTTGAACTACTACATACTGCCCTAAAAGGTGCCAGTTTTGGGCTTCAGCCTTATTTCCACGCCATCAAACAAAGTGAAACTAACTGAAAATGGTCCCTTGATGACTTTTTTTTATTATGTAAAAATGTGTGTAGACAGTACATTGCTATGTTACACTGGAATGAATATATATATATATATATATATATATATATCATATATGAGTGTGTGTGTGTGTATATATATATATATATATATATATATATATGTTACTCAGTGTGCGTATCACAACAATACAAAAGTGCAGTTAAGTGGCACAGTGGTTAGTGCAAAACTTGCCAGTTTACACCTTTCTCACACCCTATAATACTATTATTTTGCAGCTGTGTTGGCTCTTGCTAGAGTTTGTTTACACTGGCCACAGCAGGCAAGCCAGGGGACATCACACTGGACTGAGGCAGTTTGCACTATATCCTGGGCCCTGGGCCAGTAAATTAATGTTAAGAATGAACCCTGTGAACTGTGATCCCAATTAGATCCACCTAGCTGCAGATTAACAAATGCGGGGCCCTATAACATTCCCTCCATTCTGGTCCCTGATACCTGGTAATCTGACCTACCTGGTTGGCTTTTGCAGGATGTTAAGTGGACTGGTAATTAGTAGGATGGTTAGCACATTGATAACTGTCATTCAAGGGCAGGGAAAACAGGGCAGACAAGATGGGCCTAGTGGTCCTTGTCTGTGTACACATTTTATGTTTCCATGCTTCTATTCTATTCATATGCTCCTGCTTATTTTGTATTTTATTACCTGACCTTAATCTGTTTTTGATATCATGTATTGATCTTTTAATTGTTTTTATGAATTGTACAGCACTTTGATTTTAGAGATTGCACTATATAAATACAATTTATTATTATTATTATTATTCATATCCTGTCTGGAAGGCTGGATAGCAAGTAGATGACTTGGTAGAATGGATAACTCATTTTTTTTGCTGGAGAGAGGAAAAAATGGTAAATACTGTAAAAAAAAAAAAGTATCCACCCAACAAGTCTTAAAGAGGCAAACACAAAAGGAAAAGTTGTTAAACTGTGTAGGGAAATGGGCAGACTAGGTGGACCAGTTGGTCCTTATCTGCCTGCGTATTCTATGTTTCTATGTTTCTATGGAACAATAACTCAGCAATAAGTTTGCTCAGATATTTGTTTTACTAAACAGATACCTCTGATTTCAGCAACAATTTAGGATTTTTTAAATCAATGTTTTATAGACTATTTACACTCATAAACAAAACATTGTAATGAAAAGCAAAAATACATAATTTCAGGATAACAAAAATGCATATTTAGAGAAACTCCGCTTCCCTCCATCCCTTAGAGAACAGAATGTCTTTAATTCAAAATAGAATGTTAAGCTCATAATCAAATTTAAAATATAAACCCTAATAGGAGCTAATGATTATACTAACTCCTACTGATTCGATTCAAACACGTTATGATAGTCCATGGGCTATTACTACCCCCTGTCCCCCAACAGGAAATTTTCAAGACATTGCTTTCTTTGAAGCTTACACTGTAATAGTTAATCATTTACTTGTTTGCCATCTGGCAATGGTAGCTTTTGTTTGCTACAGGCTAACATGTGAGACCAATGTATGTCAGAAAACAAAAAAAAAACAACAAAGATGGGGCAGAGGTAGTTTTTGTTGATTTAAGTCTATACATGTAAGTCAAAAAATGACAAAATGGGTATCAATAAAAAGGATACATACTCATCTATGATTTATTATAATTAGAAAAGATTCAGCTCAATAGTAACACCAATAATGACATCATATTGACTTATACATGAGTACGTTGCACTGTTATTGAAACTATGGAAATTGGTGGTATCACAATATAGAGATATACCAATACTCGTACAAGTGTATGATTAAATTGACACAGTGTAACAGTAATATCTTTGTCATTATAATTTAGTTGTCATCTTCATTCCCACTGTTTTCAACCTCAGTATCAAAGATCTTGTTTGCCAGGCTGGCAGAAAGAATGTCATTGTCATCTTCCTCATCTGACTGATTGAGGATCTCCTCCTGGAACAAAATGTTCACTAGTTCCTGTGGTATAATGTCACCATCACACCAGTCATACTCCATCATTGAAAAAGAAGGCATTTAAGTGCCTCAAGAGTAGGCTTATGCACTGAATGACCCTGTTGTAGTGTTTTCGACTCAATACTTTTTCAGTAGAGCCACTGGCACACACCTCTGACTCAATGATGATGTCGACAAAGCCAGTACCATGTAACAAATTCTGAAGGGCTCCTAAGCATGAACAAATTGTGGGAAAAAAAACATGTTGCACAATGGCATAAATGAACTGGCATGCATTCCACCACATGATAGCATATGCCTTCTTGCATCAGCAAGATCAAAAGTAACAATCGTATACTGTTGGCCAACCTCTCTGGTAGCATTTTGTGATACCTGTAGTACATGTTGAACAGTGGAGTTCCGTGTAACAGAAGAGTTGATTGGTATCATATAGTCAACATTTGTTTGTCTTTGCACTGATCCTGACTTGTCCCCTGTGGAAGATACCCAGCCTGTCCACCCAGAAACAGATTGCTTTCCATCATACATCTGGCCTCTGTAGAAAAATAACATGAAATCTGATACACAAGCTTGGTTCACAATCTCTTGAACAGAGGTAGCAGTCTGAATTACAGACAGGTTTGTTTGGTTCAACATGTTGCTTAACAAAGCATGGTTCATGTTCTTGAGGCTTCTATTTAACAGATTTCTTTTTGCTTTTGGGCTGTCTGTGTCCCATGGATGTAGGTAGGCATTCCTCTGCCTTTTCCTGCATTACAATACCATGAGTTGAATGCATGGTGCCAGCACCAGAAGGGGTTTCTTCTTTTTGATCAAAATTGTACCAGCAAAAATACATCACAATATTTCTGTCAGTATCTATGGTTATAGGTAGAGTGCTTTCACTGTCAACAATGCTATCACACAGAGCAGTTTCTAGCTCCAAAAGGACTGAATAGGACACACAGTTTCCGAAGTGATTGAGGATACTCACAATTTCAGCGCTACCAGTGATGCATCTTACAGTCATTCCTAGGAGGAGATGCTTTGGCATTTTCCATTGACCACAACTCACTGCATAGCAAATTTCTTGACCAGTTCAATTCATCAACCTCTCTTTCTTTTTCTTGAGGTATTCATAGAATTAGATTGGCCAGAAATGAGCTGGGCTAGGAATTTTACAAGCACATCTGGGGATGAGATGGTGTTGGAGAGCAGGAAACCTGAAGAAGGTTGCCAGGGAAGCTCCTGTGATTCCATGAAGGAATCTATGATGAGGTAAGACACAGAGTCACTGCCTCTTCAAATCTCCTGTCATCTGATACAACAGATTCAAATGCAATCTCTGCAGTTTGACCAGTTGGGAACTCATCAGAGTAAACCAGTTCATTTCTAAAGTGTGGCTGCCAGAACCTTATCCTCTGACCAAAGTGTTTGATTGACTTGTTTTTCAACTTGTCTGTTTTTTGTAATTGGGATTATAAAATGATGGGAAGTGAACCTGCATGAACAAACCGTACCTCTCACCTAACATTTTCATTTGTTCAACCTATGATCCTCTGATGATGTTCTTTTCAACATATTCGGTGATATAGTCAAATGCCTTTTTGTGGGCTATGATTTGCTTGACACTTTCATCAGTTTGGTCTATCACTGTGTTTCTGTCATCTTTCCTTACATAATTGTGGTAACAAGAGCTGTGATAATGAGCCTCCCTTGCAATTAAATAGAGAATAATGGATGGGGAAGGGTTTGATATGAGAATTTAATGCATACCCGAGTTGTGGGATGCTACATAAACCCCGAGGGCAAAGCCCGAGGGGATTATCAAAGCATCCCACAACGAGGGTGTGCATTAAATTCTCATATGAAACACCCTCCCCATCTTTTATTTTTTATAATAACAGACCGGCAATTTTTTTCCAGCAGTTTGTGAGACTGTTTGGCCCTGCCCACATACAGAATGTTGGCCAATGAGGCAGCAGCACAGTTTGACTGGCATGGCTCATGAATGTCATAACAACCAGCCGGATGTTATGGAAAATATCAACCTGGTCAGTACATTGAGAGAAATTGCTGACCAGTTATTATATCAACATCTCGAATGCTGTATAGTCGATTATCATCTTGTTTCACTTCTGCTGCTTCTTTAATAGATATCATTGCAGTTTTTGTTACATACTACATCAGTTTTTTCTAGCTTTTGTCTTCTTTTTTCTTCCAGAAATCTACTTATCTCTTTTTCCACATATCATACACTGGTTAGAAGGAAATAACACTTGAGAGGGTGTTTCAGCTCTGGTCCTTTGGAAGGTGAAAGGCTGTTGGTCCTCTGTGTCATCATCAACCTGACACTTCCTTTTGCTTTTTTTTTTTTATTCTTCTCCCCGAGCTGCCTGCAGCCCGGAATCCTCAGCCCGGTCATGGGCCATGAGCTCCCACTCCTCAAATTGGCCACAAGCCCCTCCGAAGCCCCATGGCTTACCCCCCCACGGCGGGGCTGCGGAACTCCCCTTATGCCGCAGGCATTGGAATAGGTCGGAGGGCTGGCCTGAGGGAGCTAATTAAGCAGTGGCGGGCTTCACAGAGGGCAGCAGGCAGCTTCTTTCTTTTTTCACTTTTTCATTGGAGGCGGGGACATGCAATGACGCCAGCGTCCGCCCCGCCTCCCGGAGTTGCAAGCTTTGGCCTCTTGTGTTCCCCCGGCTTCTGCCAGGGGTCCGCAGTGCACTGACAGCTACCCTCACCCTCCCCCCCAGAGAAGGAGAGCAGTCCATAGGACGCTCCATCCTTCTCCCCCCGGCCAGCAATCTGATGATCCGGGTCCATTTCCGAACCCGGGTCGCCGGTGTCGCAAGCGAAAATCCCACCGCTGCGCCGACAGGCCAGTGACACTTCCTTTTCCTAAGGTATTTGACATTTGTAAATGACTGGCACCACCATCTGTGATACCCATGACGCATGTCATCAAGTTCAGCAGGTATGTTCTTGCATATGTCATTGAGTCTGATACTTGGGTCATCACACAGTAGTCTCTTATGTGCAAGCTTTTCAATTTTGGACTGAGTGGTCAATGTCAAAGGTCTAATTATTATGTCAGGCTTGTTCTTGCTGTTGTGAATTATGCATATCTTCTCTATGGTATGGCGACTTGTCTGCCTCGACTTGAGCACTTTTAGTGCTGCAGGGTGCTCGTCAGCCATGCTGCTCAAGTCCTGAAAAAAGAAATAAAAATTATTTAATTTGCTTTTTCCAGAATTATTTTCTACTAAAACAATAATTTCAATATTCATTGATGCAATAATAATTTCATAGAAAATATCTTTAAATGTCCCCTGCAATAGTCTATTTAATTTCCAAAACTGTAGGGTCAAAATTGTGACTTTATGATTACGTTACTGTTGACTTCATGAACCTCTAAATTATATTCCTATGATAGAAAAATAAAAACTCTTTTCATTGATACTCAATTTGAAATTATTTTTAGTCACATACTTAGATTTACTACATGAAAAGCTATTCCTACCCCTTCGTCATTGCCCTTCAGTTTCTATGAAAATTGATGACACATATGACCCTGTACCAAACAGAAGCTGCCATCAGCAAATGGCAAACAAGTAAATTCTGAATTGCTATGATACAAATTTTTCAAATATCATAGTCTTGAAAATTCCAGGAGGGGGGGTTCACTATCTAGCCTATGGACTATGAGTCAAAATAAATTAGGGGGGTTCCATGTCATAATAGCGATCGAGCAACAGTAATAGCTATTATGGTGAGTGTACAGTAGTAACCACAGACATTGCCAGCTATTTCCAGATATTTCACAAAATTTCTAAAGAGTTTATCTCTGCTGCCCCTACTATGGAAATGGAGAAAGCATGAGATATTTCTGGAAATATCACAGAAATTTTGGGAAATAGCTGGCAGTGTCTGTGGCTACTACTGTACATCACTGAAAAATAATTTTGGTGATGTACACTGGTAGCACACAGAAAAATGGTGCCCGAGATCTACAGGTCTTGTTTTTAATGTGAGGGGCTGTGCCCCCGCACCTGCACCCCTCTACTTATGGATTCTCAACTCCAGGGGGGGTGCATGTCCGGGGGGGGACTTAATTAAATACATGCTGCCAGGTGGCAAAAAAAACAACCTGCACCGTGCCAGACCAGAACCCGGTACCCCATGCCTTCCAGATGACCACCCTTCCCAACAAGACACCAGTGATCCAGCTCAGCAGCTGCTCACAGCAACTCCTCCCACATGCCATCCCTCCCCTGTTTCTCCCCCCACAGGAATGTGTATACGTGCAAGTTCCTGTTGTGGTTTTCACCAACCACATTATCTGGTCACCCTTACCCCTAGGTAGCTGTGATCACAGTTGCTGAGACTGACTCATCATTTTTCTAGATGCTCAATCTCGGTTGCTATGGTCATGGACTACCAATTAGGGAAGGTAAATTTCTTTCAATCTGCTTCCATGTGCCCTATAAAAAATCATCCATATTACAGACTTCATTCCACAGTTTTTCTATAGAGGTTGATTCATATAACATATATCACTATCTATCTGTTTCAAATGTTCCTACCTGTTGGGCATTCCAGTTTTCAAGAATGAGCCACCTAGTCACCATGGCACACAGTACTAGCATTTTATGGTCATACTGTTCTATTTCAGCATTGGTAAACATAATTTTATAAAATGGGCATTCAAAATAATCAATCAATCAATCAATCAAATCTTTATTTTTAAAAAGCGCCTTTGCAAAATCAAGGCGCCTTTTACAATAAGTAAATCAAATACATAAATTAAAACAACATCCTAAAATTAATCATTAAAATATATTTAAAAATCTGGATATGCCAAACTAAATAAATGTGTTTTTAAAGCTAATTTAAAACTTTGGATGGTCAGGCCATCTTGCACCCGAAGAGAATTCCACAAGGTTGGGGACATAAAACTAAATGATATGGCCCCAGATGTCTTTAAATAAACCCAGGGAATCTCCAGCAATCCCTTATCGGTGGATCAGAGTGGATGAGAAGGACAGTAGGGATGAAGAAGATCTTGCAGGTAGCTAGGTCCCTGATCATGTAGGGCTTTATAGGTCAGCAAACCGACCTTGAAGGTAATCTGCCACTGTACTGGCAACCAGTGCAGTCTGTGGAGGACAGGCGTTATATGACTGGTCCTAGACATACCAGTCAAAAGCCTGGCCACCACATTCTGCACTAACTGCAAGTGGTGGATATCTACCCCCAGTAGCGCTAGGTACAGGACGTTGCAGTAGTCCAGGTGGGAGGTAACAAAGGCGTGAACTAACACTGGAAAGTCATCAGCAGGAACCAGATGCTTCACCCAGGCTATATTCCTCAGATGATAAAAAGAGGTTTTGACAACAGCTGACACCTGGTGTTTAAGAGTCAGGAAATCATCAAATATAATGCCCAAGTTCCGCACCCGGTCTGAGGTAGCTAACTGGGTCACCCCAAGTCAAAGACCAGAAGGTGACCCCATCGACAAACCGGCCCCCCCGTGACCTGGGTCCACAACCAACACCTCAGTTTTTTCAGGGTTTAACCACAACCAGCTCACAGTCATCCAGTCCTGAATCTCGGTGAGACAGTTGTTAAAGACTGATACAGCATCACCCTGTTTGGGCACAAAGGACATGTACAGCTGAGTATCATCTGTGTGCACGGAACAGATTTTACTACACTTCCAGGGCCTAAAGGCACTTGGCCTATGGGCTTGTGCCTCACTACACCCCTGGGCTGTGGTAAAATCTGTTCCATGAACACACTGTCATGTCTTATTGCTTACACATATAATTATAAACTCAAGCTGTACCGCCTAATAATCACTCCCAATGGCAGCATATATACCGCAAACAACATAGGTGCCAAAATGAAGCCCTGCAGCACCTCAGAGGAGAGGGGGAGTGATGCCGAGGAAAAAATCCCAGACACCACCCTCTGAGTCCTACCCTCAAGGAATGATTGAAACCAACTGAGGACCGGGCCCGATAGTCCACAGATAAACCGCAGGTACTCCAAAAGCATTCCATGGTCGACGGTATCAAATGCCACAGAGAGATCAAGAAGGACCAAGATGGAATGGGTCTTTCGATCTCTTGCTATTAGGAGGTCATTTAGTACCCAAACAAGGGCTGTCTCGGTACTGTGCCTCTTCCTAAATCCAGACTGGAGAGGATCATAGACATTGTGGCTGGTCAAATGACCATCCAGCTGCAACGCGACCACCTTCTCAATAACCTTACCTACAACAGGCAGGTTTGAGACAGACCTGTAGTTAGCTAGACAGTCCGGGTCCAAGGGGGGCTTTTTAAGAAGGGGCCGAATCACAGTTTCCTTCAGGGGATCAGGAAAGATCCCTTTCTCCAATGACAACCAGACTTTCTTAGCGAGGACTGGGCTAATTTTATCCACACATCCTACTAAAAGGCTAGTGGGGCCTGGGTCTAAACTACAGTTGGTCGGTCATAGCGACTGGATGATCATCACTATGTCATTGATTGTGGGCCGGTTGAAGTCAGACCACACAAACTGGGTGTCCGACATTTCCTGCCAACTACTACAACTCCTGTTTGAGAGAGAGTTGGGTGGAGCTCGGACCTGATTGTGGCAACCTTATCCGAGAAGAAGTGAGCAAAGTCCTCACACTGTTCCTGTGAAAATGCTCTTTCGGACTGAAGACAGATTGGATTGCACAATCTGTCCACGGTCTGAAAGAGCTGGGTTGGTCTATTCTGTGCAGCAGCAATTTCCCTGGACAGGAATTCTGCCTTCTTACAGGTAATTGCTGATTGATAGACCCGATAATGGTCCATCAAGCTAAGCCTGTCACACTCCAGACCCGACTTCCGCCAACATCTCTCAAGCCTTCTTCCCATTCTCCTCAACTCCCTCGAAGTATCATCAAACCAGGGAGACTTGGGGCGAATGGTGAGGGGTCAAACATGAACAGGGGCAATGGAATCCAGGGACCCTACTACTGCCATATTATAGGCAAAAGCCAGGTCACCTGGACCCATGCATTCACTCGGCAAACTCGATAGATCCAGCACCGCCATCAGCAAATAAAGAAGTCTCATTGGTCAAAATATATCATGAGACCATGCATGAAATCTGTTTCATGCACAGTCATCCTATTCCTAAATCACATCACACAATGAGCAAATCAGTCCTCCTACAACCAGAACTAACTCCCATCAGTCTTCCTACAAACAGAATTGATCTTCCATCACAAACATGGCTGCTACCTTTACACTGTATCAAACCTTCAACTGGGCCTAGAATTAAAACTACCTTAATTTAGAAAAAATTAAAAATTAATTAAATGTTGTTTCCCTGATCATCACACTTTCCTTACACACAAACAAATTAGAAACATTACGTATTGTTTATATTTTTTATTACAACTTTTTTTTTTGCTGACAATGAAAAATCTCCCTTCTATCTTTACCTGCTCATCAGGGAAATCTCTTCTGCTTGCGCTGACAGTGAGATAATTGAGTCTCTGGCTTTGTTGTGTGTTTGTACAATATGTTAGGAGAGGAACTTTCTGCAAGTGGAACCGAACAGAATTTTGAACCCATGTATTCCATGGTAAACATTCCATGATAAACATCCCATATCTTGAATCCTGATGCCAGCAAAGGACAAACTTTGTCCAGTAGTAATACATTGACATCATCAATGACATAATTTGTAGTGGGCGGAAGGACTATTTTATCATAAATGCACAAAAGTAAATCTATTGTTTCTACATATGAACATGCTTTTCCCAACTGTAAAAAGTTAAAAAAGGAGCCCATTTTATAAGTGTAAAAAGTCACTCGGGGTTATGCATGGAACAGATTGTACTACACTTTCAGGGGCTAAAGGCACTTGGCCTATGGGCTTGTGCCTCACTATGCCCCTGGGCTGTGGTGAAATCTGTTCCATGAACACACTGTCATGTCTTATTGCTTACACATATAATTAGCTTGAAGTCACATAGAATTAACTTACTTAAAAAAGATGTTACTAGTTAAGGTGTTTGCTCCCACCAATCCTGGATAAATGGACATTTCAAAAAACAATGGAATAAATTTCCTTGGTGCCCACACTGATGCCAGCATAAACTATCACCTCATTTGGTTATTTTATTAACTATTATTGAGGTGTAATAGGTCCTGTCTAAAACCTTTTTCTGAATAACTCTTTTTTTTCACACATACTGTATATAATGCTTTCCAGCATCCTGTCTAAAAATGTTCCATTGCTGGTCAGTAATGTTAATATTAGTTTTATTATACCATCTCCTATTTAGGTCCATCCAGGGATCACTTTTCTGGATTATAAATGTTGTAGCAAAAATTTAGTATTTAGGATTTTTGGATAAAGCTGCTGAAAATACAACATTCTAAATATTAGGATATCAAACAGGATTTGAATGTTGAAATCTGTTCCAATTTGGCATCCATTATGAGTCCCCATGCCATGCAACTGTAAAGATCTCTACCCAGCCTCCAAGCCCCAACCTTCCTCTTACACTCAAAGCCCAAGAAATCACATCATGAGATCCCATACTGTAAGGTTACTAAAGAAATAACACATACTTCCTTATCCTATGTTATTATAGTGTCCACTCCATCTGCTAGCATCTCCTTACAGTCTAATAAAAATCTGACCACAGCCTGTGCTAAACCAGGAGCCTCCCACCAAGCTGGAACAAACTACAGGTCCTACACCCCCCCTCCCCTCAGTTCAATCAAGCACACCCCAACGAACATACCCACTATTCCCCACTTCCCTCTTCCTCCCAAAAAAATTCAAAACAAAATGAGCAAGTACCAATGCGTGGGTGAGAGCCAAGACAAATGCAGTCCATCAATGGAGCAGATTGCCCTCATCTTTGATCCTGGTAGTTGAATGAATGATGATTAGAGATGTTGTGAAATTAAATGCCGGGGGGCAAAATTCCCTCAAAACCAGCAATTTAGCCGTGTGAAATATTTGGTGTAATTTGGCTGTTCCACTAAATATTTCTAGGGGTGCAAAGTTATGAAATTTCACCCAAAAATGGCAACATTTTATCTGCAAGTGGTGAATTTTGCCATTTTGAAGGTGAAATTTCATGCTCCGTGGGCAAAATTTCACACTCCGCAGGCAAAATTCTGCATTTCACTTCTGTGAAAAATTTCACAAAATGGACAAATTATGTGAAATATTTTGTGTAACAAAATTTGGCAAATTCTCACTTCTCTAATGATGGTGTCCTGTTATAATAACACTTGATTAGCCAGTCAGGTGTTACTTAATGAGAATGTCATCATTTACCTATCTGGACCAAAGACAAGCACAAGCTGCTCCACCTCGGGACCACATCTGACCCAGGTATCAACCACCTAATGGTACTTTTCATTTTTAGGAGCTGGGGGGAGGAGGGAAGTGGGGGCTAATGTGTGTGTTGGGTGGGGGGGCATGAGTGAACTGGGAGGTGTGAGACTGGGACTTGTACCAGGGTGAGGGAGACATCCTGATTTAGCATGGGCTGGGACATATTTTATTATAGGGAGCTTCCTGTGGACAGAGTGGACACAGCTGTATAATAAAATAGGATGAGGAACTTTGTGTTATTTCTTTAGCAACCGTACAGTATGTTATCTTGTGGGCTGGGAGGAGGACAGAGGTTGGAGCTTATGGTTGGTTTGGGTGGGGAAGGGGTTACTACAATTGCATGGTGGAGGGAATTGCTATCTAGGAAATTTAGGATAGTCAGAGTTAGATTATCTAAATCTCACATCAATAGGTATCAGAGATTAGGATCGGATGTCAGATTCGGATATGGATCATCCTAATATCTGACTATCTTAACTTGGATCAGATTGTAAGTATCCAAGCAGCCCTACTGAGCACTATGACTTGCAACCCCCCAGAAATAGAGATTACAGTATGTGTCCAGCTATAGTGGTCAGCCCTTCCCCAGCAGAACAACATTGGTTCATACAAAGCCCCACCTGACACCTGTCACAAGAAAGCTGTACTGTAACTGAATTCTTACATTTCTGCACCCTTATCCCTGACCCTTTGCAGAAAGAAGCTGTTGAACAATGCCCATGTTAAATGGTTTGTTGTACAAAATAATTGCTGCCATCCAGAGGGATACAGCCACTTGATGGGACAGACATTACATCACTGCACTCAATGATTTTCAAGCAGCTGTATCATTGTGGGGGATAAAGACTACTGCAAGAAGAGTGGTGGGCTGAGGGGATCCAGAGATTTCAGCATTACATATATACATAGACATTAATAGAAAATAAAGGTCTCCTGGCCCATTAAGTCTGCTCACCCTGCCCACCTGCTCTGCCCTGGTACTTGTGGCCATCTCACCCCTTAATTTCTGCCCCCCAACTGACTAAGTGCATATACCTGTCCTATGCCATCTTGCAACTGCTCACCAATTTGTCACTTAGCACTTCTTCCAGTAGCTTGTGTCACTTGCCCACCAGTCTTTTCATGAAAAAAGTGTTTATGGACATCTTTTCCGAATATACATTCTGCTAGTTTGACTGAATTTCCACTTGCTTCTGTATTTGAGTTCAAGGAAAATAAACTCTTGGAGTCAGCCTTGATTATCCCTTGCAGGTACTTGTACATTTTTGTCATGTTGCTCCTTTCAGGCTCCTTTCCCTTCTCTTCTCGAGGGTGTACATATGCATGTCCTGCATCCTGTGGTCATATGTCATCCCCCCCAGCCCTGGACCATGCTGGTTTGCCTCTGCTGTACTGATTCCACTTTACTGCAATCTTTCCTCATGTGTGGACTTGAGTATCTTGTGCAGTATTTCAGACGGAATCCCACCATAAAATTGGACAGTGGGAGGGTTTCCTCTTGGTGTCTCCTGTTTTTCTCCCTCCCATGCATCCCAACATCCTGTTTGCCTTACCCACAGCTCTGTTACAGTGTGATGTGGATTTTAGGTTTACTGATATTATGACCCCCATGTCATTTTTTACTGTCATTCATTCCAGTATCAGCCCCCTTAGGGCAGTTCAATTTGCTTTAATTCGGGGGGGGGGTGCAAAAAATTCAATAAAAGAGCAATGAGTTTGTAGTTTTGAAGTGTTGTGCATTTTTAATGTCACGCAGGGTTTACTTCCTACAAAAAAAACAAAAAAATGTGGCAATAATTCATTCAGGAATAATCAGATTAAAGATCAAATGCAATGCTTTGAAATGGGCTACTTGCCCATTACAAAGACAATTAGCCTCATTTGTTAGAAATAAAGTTCAGAAATTGCAATTGCTCATGTATAAATGTTCTTTTGTTTGCCTCTCTCATTTTATGGTTTTACCAAAAATCCCTCAGTTTTTTTCACACCAGCCAACAGAATCTTGGGTGACTGCTGATGCCATTCAAGCAAAAATGACATAATTTACCATCAGGTCCTGTCAGCTTAGCACACACAGGTCATCAAATTGCAAAATGGTAAAAACCAGTCTTTGCTACCATTTTTCTAAAGAGGGAGTTATTAAAGGAATAATGTATAACAGGGTGTGTGTCATGCTGGGATAATGCCACACCTCAGGTGGCTGGGCATGAGGCCACAGGCTGGGTGCATCCAGCTCCCAAGAAGTGACACTATCCTAGCACAACATACACTCTGGGGTGCTTTATTCCTATTATACAATGGCTAATTTGTTGAAACAAAGGAAAAGATTAAACAACACATTTTTAAAACACATTTTCTCTTAAATTTTTCTGTGTGTTAGGCATTTCTTCCAAAAAAAGGAGGAGGTAGAAGACTTGGTTTGCTGGCCAAGGCACCTAGCTTCACCTGAGCTCTTTCCTTCCAAGACTGCTTGAAAGGCAGAGTAGAGAACCTTACCAGAGCAAGGGGAAAGGATTAAGACTTCTTTTGGCTAAGCAGATTTACTATGTGGTGTTGTTTTTATTTTTTACTCACAGGGATTGCTACTGTTTGTTGCTAACATTTCATTGCTTCATATTTCTCTGTAGCAAAGTGTTTCTTACAGCGTATATCTTCTCTGAAATTATTACAGGTGGTGCTTTACAGGTTTTACAGTTTTATCTAACATTAGGATAAGCTTTCAGGGTTACTGAATTTGTTGTTGACTGATTGTTTCTGCTCTTACCTCTTTGTTCTTTTGTCCATGGCTCTTCTTTTTTGGCAGGGGAAGGGCCCAACCCCCAACCCCCATCCCCAACCACCCCACACTACACTCCTTTTATAGGGTACCACAGTTGTGACATTTCCTGTGGCAGAGCAGGAAGGGCGGATCAGTGGGGCATCCACAAGGTGAGCTCATTTACAGGGGCACTAGTAATTTAACTTGTTACAACAAGTTAAACAAAAACAAAACACAATCAAACCATTACTTGCATTTTTTTCCTTCTAATTACTCTGACTAGGTTATAAACCCAGAAACTTATCTGGAATGGATATCATTAACTGCAGGTACTGTGGAACAATTTTCAGAAGGACAGTCTTACAGGATTTAGGACACTGTCCTACATGCTGGGCCATTGGAGTTCTTAGGGCTCAGGTCCGGGCAGCATGGGCAGAGATTGCACGCCTCAAATTTTATATTCAAGAGGAAATACATTATAAGAACCACCCACCATTTCCCCAGCATCCAACAGGAAAACCTTGACCGCAGAGGGTAGTTGGACCAGGAGGTTGGCAGGTGGTTAGGAGAGGCAAATAGGGTGCCCCATCACTCTCTGCTCTCCAACATATTACCTCCAAAAACCATATAAACACTATAAACATGTATCTGCCTCTATCTCTGAAATCAAACAAAGAGGCAGAAGACACTGCAGAGCAGGACACTGTGGCACAGGAGCTAGCACAACAAAACTCACCCAAATCAGGAACCAAAACAAAAAAAGCAAAAAGGAAATCGAAAAAACTTCTGATCATAGGAGACTCCATGATTCGGGGAGTTGATACCCATCTCCAGCCAAGGGTAATGGTCAGATGTCTCCCAGGTACATCAGCATGGAGAGACACTGACCGCATTGCTAAAATTGTTGGCAAAGCAGGAGAAAACATTGATGTCCTAGTACACATAGGGACTAATGATCTCGTCAGCCGGTCAGTTGTGGAGACCAAGGAACACCTGACCAGGCTGGGTGACAAACTATCATCCATTTCATCTGGCATCTCCTTCTCTGAGATCCTGCCAGTCTGGGAGAGGGGAGCAGATGGACGGAAGATCAGAGAAGGGGAGAGAGGGGAGCTAAATACGTGGCTCAAGGGCTGGTGCCAGGAAAAAGGACACCGATTTGTAGGGAACTGGCAACAGTTCTGGGAGCGAAAGTTCTTTAAATTTGATGGACTGCATCTGACTAAGGAGGAGTCAGTACATTGTGGCAAAGTTTGATGTCTTTGCAGAATATTTATACTAGCAAATGGGAGGGGTGCAGCACCCCATGCGTCGAATGGAAGAACACCCTCCCCTCAGCTAGTGGTCAAACAAGGATTCAGCATGTTTGCAGTTCATTTGCATCATCAGGTAAGAAAAAGGTTTGTCTCCCCATACGGCACTATTGGGGTAATGCCAAACCTCACCCAACAACTAACACACCGAAATCTGCCCAATGGAAAATCATGTACACAAATGCTCACAGCCTGGGAAATAAGATCCCAGACCTGCAGGCAATAATGTCAGAGGCTAAACTGGACATAGTAGCAATTAGTGAGACATGGTTTACCAGTAACCACACTTGGGAGACTTCAGTACCTGGCTATGTATTGTTCAGAAGAGACCGAGGTGCAAAAGGGGGGAGGAGTGGCCCTGTATGTCAATGAAAATATCAAAGCTACAGAATTCAGAATACACATAAGGAGCCAGAAGAACTGTGGGTCACCCTGAAACAGGAAATGGGACAGCCATAAGAACTGGGGTTGTCTACAGGCCCCCAGACCAGGGGGAGGACATAGACACATTACTGTTAGAGGATATACAAAATATGACAGCTAAAGGGGAGGTTCTGATAATGGGAGACTTCAACATGCTGGATACAGATTGGTCAATACCAGCAGGAACATCTGCCAGAACTAGACACATAGTGGATTCCCTGCAGGGGGAGAACCTCAAACAACTGGTACAACAACCCACAAGAGACAGGGCTATCCTAGATCTAGTACTGACTAACAGGGAAGCGATCACAGATCTCCAGGTAGAAGGTCACCTGGGAGCCAGTGACCATCACAATGTATGGTTCAATTTGGCCACTACAACTAAATCATCCCATTCCAAGGCAAAAATATGGGACTTCAGAGGAGCTGACTTTGATAAGATGGCCAACAGAGTTAAGCTAGCCCTGGCAAAAAGGAACACAGGTGAGGGGGTACAGGCAAAGTGGGCAAGCATTGAGGATGCAACACTTGAAGCAACATCCCATTGTGTTAGACAGAAAAGGAAGTGCAAAAGAAGAAGGAAACCACTTTGGTTCTCAAATACAGTAGCAGAAAAGGTCACAGCCAAAAGGCTGGCCTTCAGAAAATATAAGGGAACACAGCGGGATGAAGATAGTGAGGCATGCCAAACTGCCCTAAGGGAAGCAGGGAAGGCAGTAAGGCAGGCAAAGTCCCAAACTGAGGAACACTAGCATGAACAGTAAAAGAAGGTGACAAGACTTTCTGTAGATACATTAGTGAAAGGAGAAAGTCCAGAGGGGGTATTGCTAAGCTTAATGGAGAAAAGGGAGCATGTGAGGAGGAGGACCATGTAAAAGCATCTATCCTAAATAGATACTTTTGCTAGGTATTTACTGAAGAGAAGGTAGGGCAGGGCCCACAGCTCAGCACCATGGACACAGAGGGAAGGGAGGTGAGCACTACTCCCTTCACAAAAGAAAGGGTCCTACAAGAGCTTGCTAAGCTCAGGGTGGATAAGGCAATGGGACCTGATGGCATACATCCCAGGGTACTTAAGGAGCTAAAGGTGGAACTAGCAGAGCAATTAGCAGAACTGTTTAGTGAGTCTCTGAGCACAGGAGGTCCCAGAGACTGGAGAAGGGCTCATGTATCCCACTCCACAAGAGTGGTAGCAGGAAGAGGCAGAGAACTACAGACCAGTCAGTCTTACCTCAGTAGTGGGCAAGATTATGGAGGCACTCCTTAAGGAAAGGATAGTGCAACACCTGGAATCCATAGGGGCACAGGATCCAAGACAGCATGGGTTTACAAAAGGAAGGTCCTGTCAAACTGATCTCATAGATTTCTTTGACCCGGAAACTAGAGTGGTGGACCAAGGGGGAGCAGTTGATGTCGCCTACCTTGACTTCAGCAAAGCTTTTGACACTGATCCACATAGAAGATTGATAAATAAGCTGGGTAGGCTTGGGGTGGATTAGATGTTGGTCAACTGGGTGGCAAACTGGTTGACAGGCAGAAAACAGAGAGTGGTGGTAAACGATATACAGTCAGAAGAGATGCAAGTCACAAGTGGGGTACCTCAGGGATCAGTCCTGGGGCCAGTCCTCTTCAACATCTTCATTAGTGACCTTGCAGATGGACTAGAGGGTAAGGCTTGTCTGTTTGCAGATGACACCAAGATCTTCAACAGAGTAGATGATCCAGATGGGGTGGGCAGAATGAGAAGAGATCTGGATAAACTAGCAAAATGGTCAGAAGAGTGGCAACTGGGATTTAATGCAAAGAAGTGCAAGACCATGCACATAGGGAAGAGAAACCCTGAAGCCACCTATAGGCTGGGAGAGGAGTTGCTAGCAGTCACAAAGGAAGAAAGAGACTTGGGCATCATCATCACTGATGACCTGAAATCATCCAAGCAGACCTCTAAAGCAGTAGGTAAGGCTAGGGAGGTGTTAGGGTGTATTTGTAGGGGTATCACAAGTCATAAGAGGGAGGTAATAATCCCTCTTTACAAGACACTGGTTAGGCCCCATCTGGAGTACTGCGTGCAGTATTGGAGGCCACACCTTCACAAGGACATTAACCAAATTGAGGCAGTCCAGAGAAGGGCAACCAAAATGGTGCAGGGACTGCATCAGAAGACACATGAGGACAGATTAACAGAGATCAATATGAATATCCTTGAGCAAAGGAGGGAGAGAGGTGATATGATCGAGGCATTCAAACACCTTAAGGGCATTAACAAGGTGAAAGAGTCTAACATGTTTAAATATAAGAAAAATAGCAGGACAAGAGGACACAGCATGAGATTAGAGGGAGGCCGATTAAGGGGAATGTGAGGAAATTCTTTTTCACAGAAAGGGTGGTGGATGCATGGAATGGCCTACCTCAAGAAGTGGTGGCTATGAATACAGTGCAGGGCTTCAGACAGGCATGGGATAGGCATAAGGGAGCAATACAGATGAGTATGAATAGATAGGCCATTGACAGAGCAAAGGCTGATGGCACATTTATAAGGTAGAAAAAGAAATGGGCAGGCTGAATGGGCCTTGCGGTCATCTGCCGTCAGCTTCTATGTTTCTATGTAACACTGATCAGCCACTTCACTGACAGCAAGTTCAGCACGTAAAGTATAGGGGTCAATTGATCTGGCCTCTGTGTGGAGGTCAGTATCCATACAGCTTACTTCTATAGCAGCTGCAAGTGACAGGTCTGATTCACATACTGGCCCTTATAGAATTTGTTACAGTAATCAAGCCTTGAGGTGACAAGCGTCAGCATTAGTGTTCTCATGTCATCCTGATCCAGCTAGTGTGCAGTCTAACAACATTCTTTAGAAGGTAAAAATGCAACAAACAATGAACTACACTTGTGCTTTATGGGACAAACCATTATTTGGAATGATTACCAGGTTGTATACAACACCCCTGTCCTTAAAGCAGCACTAGGTCAGGCAGACCACTGTTATCTTTAATTGACTAAACAAGGTGAGTAGACCCCACAGAAGTGGCATTTTTGTATGTAGCTTTAACCAGCTAATTGTTAGCCACTCTCAGCTTTTCACCAGACATTTCTCCAGCATAGCATCTGAGACTCTCTGGTTAGGAGCAAACAAAAGATATAGCTGGGTACAAGGTGATTAACAGTTAATCCTTTTGCCAGGTTCCATATCATAATGCCTAAAAGAAAGACATCTCTGACAACAACTGCTAAGGAACTATACCAACAGCAAAAACAGAGACTTAATAAAATGTTGTGCAGACAAAATCTCACAAAGCAGGCCAAGAACAATGCCAAAGAAAACAACTGTAACCAGGGCCAAAGCAATTTCTTTAAAAAAACTCCAGTCTTCACTATAGTTGACACACAACAATAAAATCAGTACCCTATTAATGCAAACGCTATTTTATACACGCTATTATTCCTTAGCTATACTTCATACAGCATATTGACTGGTAACCTTTGCGGCATACCCTACTGATGTATTCCAAGGTATCTGACTGCAACAGCCATTTTTTTTTAGATATTTTATTAGAAAGCTTCATACTTACATTACACTCAAATATGTCAACAATCATACATTTACTGAGGTACATCAAAGTCATTATTTTTTATTCATAATACATTTTGATATACTTCATCTTGTGGCTGGCATATTATAAATAAACTAAATGGGGACAAAATAAAACCCCTAAGGAGATTGGTAATATATTTTGGAATTCCTCCACAATTCACCCCTGTATTTCCACTTTGTTCCCCCTAGCTTCTCTCTTCACAACCTTATGATCCCCTCTTCCACTGCCTTCATAAAAGGGTGCCAAAACCTACAACATAGTTTCTCCTACCAGTTAGCAATTAACTGACATTTTTCTAACTTCTTACAAAGAACTAGGTTGTTGAGCCAATGTGCTATGCTGGGTGGAGTGATACTCACCCAGTGTTGGTGACTGTTTTCCTAGCATTAACTAGAGCCAGATCTCACAGCCTGTTTAAGGATTGGTTGCTGTGCGCTCATGAGTCTGCCCCCAGCATAAACTTCAGTGGTGTGCATGGAAGTGTGACCCTTAGGATCTTTTGCATTGTTTCATGCACCTGGTGCCACTTTTTGACACAGTAATGCCATATTGTGTGAAATTCCCACAGTCCACCAAACATTTTGTGCAAATGTCTGACTTATTGGATTTGGATCTATGAAGCTTGGTTGGAGTTATATAGGTCCTGTACTGGACGTTTAGTTGGAGTCTTCTTAATTTGTTTGACCTCGAACAAACACGAATCTGCTATATAGCTGACCCTCATTTCTCATCATCTATGGTGATGCTGAGTTCTTGTTCCCATTCTTTTTTAACCCCATTTTCTTGTGCTGGAATTGAGCCCCAAAACAACCTATGTAGTGCAGAGAGGATTGACATTCTTAAGTATGCAAAAACATCACCCACTTGAATCCCATTTTGCTGTCTGAGTTCAGTGAAGGATTTCAGCACTCCTCATAGTATAAGTTTCTATTATAAAATGGGGGACAAGAATGCCACTCTCTGATTGGCCAGTTGGCACCTCTTGCTCATTGTAAATCCTCCACAGCACCAGCGAGAAGAGGTGTCAGCCGCCAGTCAGCTGCATTTTAAATGCCCCAGAAATCACTCCGAGCATGGCCAGCAAAGAAAGCAATGAATGATGACCCACTAAACCACTGACTATGAAGCCACTATAGCTAAAGCCCATCTGCTTTCAACACAGGCTGCTGCAATTCTGCTTTGAGTCCAGCATCCCCCCTTATCAGTTCTCCAGTTTTCTTTCTTTAAGTGAAACAGCTCCATATTTTGGTCTGTTGTGGAGTGAGTGAACGCTTGCCCAAACCACCAACTGAACAAGCAACTTCCAGGTTTACAGGTCTGTTCACAGGGTTGCCGATGGCTTCTCAGCATTTTGGAAGTTGTAACTACCCCAATCTCTTTTTCTTTCTCCTTTTTTTTTTATTACTCTTTTTGGCCTCTTGTTAAAATTGCGTGGGGTAGAGTGGGGCAACGAATACCTGCACAGATAAATCATGGCTTTAGGACACTAGTGGACTCAGAAACGGAAGCTCACAATGCTGAAAGGTAAACAAAAAATAAACAAATAAAAATAAACTTAAACTGAACTCAGGCATGAATGTCTTGGTCCACTGTGTCCTGATGCCTTCAAAAATGCCAGCCACACACAGGGTTGCTGTCCTATAGAAACATTAACTCTCACCTCCACATAATGTACCACCTGACAACCCACCACCCCCTGAAAACACAGAACTATCTGTTTGTGGCAGACGAATAATCTAATAAAAATATATGAAAATGCCCCCTTCCCAAAAAAAGCAACAACATTTCATTTCTTTTTTTATTACAAAAAAAAAGGTCACAATTGTATAATCGCAAAATACCACTCCACAATGTGGGTTAATGCTAGAATTTACAATGCCTTGGCCTGCGGCCTCATAACCAAACAACACATCAGGCATTGTAAATCCTAGCATAACCCATACCCTGTCATGGTATATTGCTTAAATATAGTATGTATTATATTTCTCCCATCCTAGTAGGGCCTGATGTAAGAAAACATTATATCACCTGTGTACCTTGAAACACACTGTTAGTGATGCATTTCCAGAAAAGGCACTTTAATATCTTATTATTTGGTGTGTACCCTTCATATTCTTGCCAACTGATTAGTAAAAGGGTTTCTTAATTTCTTAGAGTCCTGATTATAGAGGCGGGTGGATATGAGCCCATGTACTAGACTCCCTGACACATATTCTTCCTCCATATTTTGCCAAACTGGTGGTTTACGTGCTGAGGGGGTAACGGTATGAAGAAGCAAGCTGTGCTGCCCAGTAATAATGTTTGAAATGAGGTAGTGCCAAACCTCCTTTGATTATTGAAAGTTGTAACATATTCTGCTTTATTCTGGTTGGTTTTCCTACCCACAAGAATTTGTTTATGATGGCATTTAACTTTTGGAAAAAGAATTCTGCCACCCTGATTGGTAACCTATGAAACAGGTACATAAACTTCGGCAATATATTCAGTTTTATTGTGTTGACCCTACCAATTAGGCTAACAGGAAGGCCCTGCCATCCTTCACAATCTTTTTTTTTTTCATTATCTAACAATCCTAGGAAGTTTGCCCCATAAGTCACGGAGATAAAATTACCACACACCCTTAAAACTGCCTAAGAGCATCCCACCCAATTGCAGTGGTGGTCTGATCTCTGGGATTTTGTTGTAGGTACTCAGCTGTCTGAGTCTTTATAAAGCTCTGGAACTCCTTGTTTAACAGAGTAGGGTCAAGTTTCCAAACTCTATTCACTGATAGGCTACCCACTCCCAACAACACCAACTGCACTGGATCATGGTCCGACAGAATCATTGAGCCATGTGTTATGGTTGTTATATTTGGGATCAGGCTTTGTGGGGTAGTAACCTGGTCTAGCCTAACATATGTTTTTGCAGAGTGAGAGTAATGTGTATAGTCCCTACCCTTTGGATTCCTATACCTCCATGCATCTATCAATCCATGATCTGCCATACAGGCAGACAGAGCATTGACATTTTTAGTTATGTATCCCCCCCGCCAAGAGGAGCAGTCCAAAATATTATCCAGGATGCAATTAAAGTCCCCACACAGTAGCCATGGACCTGTGAAGATGACGTTTCTATGGATAATCTATTGTAGAACTCTGGTGATTCAACATAAGGGCCATAGATGGATCCCATGGCTATTTATTGCCCCAAATTAAGTTGCACCTGCAGCAACACGCATCTCCCTCCTGCATTATCCAAGCTCGATTGCTTGACCACTCCTGGAAATCTCAGCCTAAGCCATATTGCAGTCTTCCTCACTTTTGAAGAAAAATAAGCAGCATGCCTTTCCCCTCCCCACGTTTCTTCCATATGGCTACCCTCCTTTGTTGTCATATGGGTTTCTTGTAAATATAGGACATCTGCTTTCATTTGTTTCATTTTCCCCAGTATTTTCTTCCTCTTGTTATGCATCTTAAGCCAATTCATATTCCATGAACAAACATTTAATGTGTTAGACATTTTGACCTGATTTAGAAATTCTCTGCTGACCATATGATCCTTCAGATACCAGAAACCTCACATATTTTGCAAGTAGAAGCATTTTAAGATAAAAAAACATCATTAACGCAATTATAATACTGTAGAACAGTGTGTTAACTAGGAACCTATAACATATTGTACTGGCAAACCTAACTAAACTTAGCCAATGACAAGTGACAAAATATAAATAGTAACAAACTTGCAACTCTTTCCCCAACTTCCTGAGACTGTTATGTCCCTCACCCACCTATTACACAAGACATTTAGTGTAGTAATCCCTCTAGCTAGCCTTTTCTCCTCCCTCCCTTCCTCTATTGGGCGGCTTTTGCACCAACATTTAATCTACATAGTACATTTTAAGTGATGGTAAACTCTTGTTATTAAACCTTGAGTGCCTCATTCCCCTAGCAGCTGGGGAGGGAGGTACACCTGTTACCCTATATATTCAGAGGACAGCATTACTTGCATGGTATCACTAATTCTCATTTATATTAGAGACAGCCAGTCACATTTGGGCTAATTGACTCTGTCTGTGCCCCATCTCTTCTTCCAGCTACACAGCTAAAAACAGCAAAGGCAGTCCCCCACCACCACATAGGAGACAATGCAATCAACAATTGTCCCACTTATTGTCCCCCATATTTCTCCCCCTTCCTTTTCTTGTCTAGCATTCAATGGATAACTTGCAGAAGTGAATGTATTTCAGTGATTTGGTTTTACTTAGGGGTAGTGATTTTATTCCTTGTGGTTCAATATAAAGGTCCCACCCTACCCCCCACACTGGTACCCATGGCACTAGCCATGGTTGGGGCAGGGGAACATATCCACTCCCAGTGCATGCATTGCAGTTATTATTCAGCCACACATCCTGAGTGGTTATCAGCAAATAAGGATTATTTTTTTTCTTTTCTGTTGTGTGCTTTTGTTTGCCCTTTGTGCTTTATTGAAGACAAGGCTTAATTTAACAGGTTTAATGAACATTGTTAATGCAGCCTGACCAGCCCTATTGGGAATATCAGTGGAGAGTGGTGGGAGTTGAAACAGGGATGTCATTCTTGCTGATCCCATAAATGGCCTGCCACTATCAAATCTTTAGTCTGCATTAGTAGGGACATATAGGACATATTTTCTGCTCGATCTAGTGACGGACACTTGAGAGGGGCCAATGCAGATGCCATGCTTTGTCAATTTCACCATTAGACCCACTACTGAGGTAAGTGTCATTGTTGTGCATAGTGGGGCTCATTTGCATGATCAAGGGGCTTTTGACTGACATGGTTACCAGCTCTACCTCCACCTCCACTCTCACTGGAGAATGGGCAGGCAATTATGTACCTCACATTTGTTTGTAGTGCTGTGTTCTTATCGCAAGCCACACATCAGAGCAGAGTATAGTTATATGCAGCACCCAGCAGATTCATAAAGACTGATTCTTTACTGAGGACCAACACTTTTAGGAGTGATGAGGCCAAGTTTATGTACATTTTTACTTGCAGACTGCATGCCTCAGTAAATTACAACAAGGGTAGACATGTGCTTGATCATTCATTTGGTCTAGTGTGTTCTGTCATTGTGTCACCATTTGTAATCCTTTGAAATTGACATACTCACTCCTGTCACACAAGCCCATGAAGACTGGTACTAAAATAACAGTTGGCCCTTCATGCTTCTAGGTCATCTTTTTCTTCTCCGTTACATGTGCAGTATTTGTTGTGCCAAGTTTAAAGCAAAGTTCACCCTGCCCCAGTATGTAATCCCCTTTTTGCCACATCTGTGATTCTCAGCCTCCATTGTCCTTATCACCCAGGCATTGCTTGACATACAGTCTGCATTAAACTCATGGAATTGCTTTACTTTTCTTATCTTGCCTTGGTATCAAACCCATATATAGTCATTCTGTCTGCAAGGGACATTGTGGTGGTGGTGCAAACTTGATTTATTTATGTGGATGCCATGGAGCTGTCTTCACTCTGTGGCCACTCGGATTCACCCATTTTAGTCCTGGCATATTCTCAGTCACAGAAGCTTATATATCCATTAGAAAAATATAAATTGGCTGGTGGCATTTCTCTGGGCCTCAGTCTTTCTTCTCTAGTCACCTCCTCCTTGTTAATCTAGTCTTCAGATTCCTTTGGATCATCAAAAAAAAACAAGGAGGATGTCACGGCTTCATAACTTTCAACTTGGCCGAGTACAACAGAGCACAGTTCCATCCCTGTTAGTGTAGGGCAGATTTTACTCCTGCAAACATTTGTCATTGTGCCTGAAGGTCCCTGGTGAAATCTTGAAACATAGAGACCCTGCCACTATTCACTTTTTTGGGGCCATGCCCCCTGGCAACATGCAGGATTGCTTCTTTGTCTGGGACGTGAAGAAATTTGATTAATGTCTCAGCCTTTCTTTCTGTTATGGTCAATTTTTGGCTGCCTCCAGGAGATTCAGTTTATTTACAAGCCATCTTAAAATAGTGGTGACTCCCTCCTTGCCTTCAACACCCTCCAGTAAGCCGACCAGTTGGATGTTCAATCTTTTGGCTTTATTTTCCTGGTCCTTGGCCCTTGAAATTAACCTCTCCACTTTTTCTTTTATATCCTGATTTTTTTCTTTCCATATCCACGATCCTGTCCTCCAGCTCACCAACCATCTTTCTGATCTCATCCAGCCGGGTGGCATGCGAGAATGCAGTTTCCACTAATCCATTTAATACATTTTGAATATGCGTAATTTGGGTCGTGATGTTAGAGAATCCAGCTTTTATCTCATTTTGAAGGTTTGTGATTAGTTCCGGCAGGGTAGTTATAACTGAGTCCCTTTACCCATTCTCTGATCTGGTTTCTGCATTTGTTTGCTTTGTTTTGCTGAATTTTGTTTACCCGGTAAGCCCATTGGGCTTAGAAGTCCCTTTTTCTGGGGTGACCAGAGGCCGGGGCGCTGGATACAGGTGGTAAGCAACTGAAATTGAACCAGATTGAGCTGTTGGTGGTATTTTTAGTAAATGAGGGAAATTTGGCCAGGACACCAGGGAAATTCCCCTACTGCATTGCTGACAGAAGGGGGAGCTGCTGGCGTCTGTCTGCAGTATGGCAAACTGTGTTCAGTCTTCAGAGGAGAAGGGTGTCTTGATACCTGAAGGTTTGGAGATTTCTTGTGTTCTTTCAGATTTGGCTATTCCTCGGGACCCTGCCACTATCAGTGGTGCATCTCTAGAGCTTGGTGGTGATTTGCACGGCATTATCCATGCAGTGGGCATTTTACATTTGGTGCAAAATTCGGAGGTTGTCTCTGCAGCCCTACCTGTTACAGTGAACCAAGATTCATTTCCAGAGGATTCCTGAGTTTCTAGTGAAACTTCCCCCGATTTTTCTACCGTTCTTCAAACTGACTTGGACGCCTGTCATTTGCCGACTGCTCTGTGAGCTTCTACAATGAGTCAGACAGCCGCTGCTTCTCGCATTGGAATGCAGAAGCACAGAGTTGACTAGAGCAAGGAGACTGCTTTAGCTGATGCCAGCTGGGTTCAGCGTGATGGACGCTGGATCCCTGACTCAAATTGGATTTCTTTTTCACAGGATTCAGAGACTGATTCAGGGGCACCTTTGCTACAGGAGGATTTGCTGGATGAATCAGGCCAGGATTCCAGTACCTGCCTTACAGATGGACATGCAGACTTACCAGGTACTGAGAGTGCGGGGTCTGGGGCTGGGCAGGACTTTCCTCATACTTCCCTCCCTCCCCTCGAAGGGATCGTTTTAGGACTGGCCCACAATTTTTGGATCTTTTCTCAAAGAATAAACTTGAACAAGCTCCTAGATGCAATACTGTGCATCTGCACTACTGCAGGAGCCTTCCTGAGCACCCTGATAGGTTTTATGTTGCTCAGAGACTTTTAAAAAATGGTATGTCCTTCCAAGTTTCTGACCTTTATGCCCTTATTAATATTTGGGGCGAGGACACCTTGACATCAGTTTCAAGACCTTTGCTGGTCTCGATAAATTTTGGTTGAAGAATGAAACTCTTAAAACTACGCCCTTTGGACTCCTTTTTGGTCCATTCCCCTTACTAAGCCACTTTTCAAAACTGTTAACATCATCTTTAGGAATGAAGAGGTTAATGTGGGGGATATTCACTTTTGGTTGGAAGGCAAATGTACTGTTTTGGGTCCTTCTGAACCCATCATTGATGGTGAAGGCATTTGGACTGGGAGTTGGAAGACTAAAACTAAGCTACATACAGTGGGGGATACAGTTCAGCACATCCCGAATAGCTTTTTCCTGGGGAAAGATGGGGGGGTCTGTTTTTACCTGGGACAGCCCAAAGCCTGCTACAAGTGCTGTAGCACAAGACATCTCAGCAGTGCTTGTGACAAAATGAAGTGTGCTTTGTGTGGGGACTTGGACCATGATAGTGAGATGTGTTGCAATGTCTTTCCTTGGAAGCTATGCGACGAACAGAGGCACGCCTATCACCAATGTCCTTGGGCAGGACAGAACAAACCTTGGGGCTTGGATAAGGAAACCTTGATTTTGCAGGCCCAAGCTAGATTTCGGCTCCACCCTGATGAAGAGGATAGGCCTCCTGAAAATGGACCTCCTCCTTCAGACCCTCCTGCTACTTCAGAGCCTCATACTACTTCTGAACCTCAGAATGTTGACCCTGCTTTCCACCCTGAAGGGGCTCCTGATCTGCAGCTATGGTACCTGCTGGGTCGGTGAAGCCAGCAGTGTCTTCCATGCCGCCCCCTGCTCCTGAATTTCAGACACCTCCTCCCAAATGGGTTACCAGGTCTCGTGCAAGGAAACTGTTATAGCCACTTGAGGGTTCCTTTACAAAATGCATTTCAGGCTTTACAGGACCTGGAGAGAGACTCTGAGTCTGATGTTTCTGTCAGGTCTGGGACTGCTTCTGAGTTGGAATGTGAAGATGGGGGGGGGGGGAGGTCGGAACCTTCAGGTGTAAAGAAGAAATCTAATTGCAAATGAAAAAAAAAAAAGATAGACCTTAAACTTCAATTCTGGCTTCTTTGAAACTAGTTTCTATTAACACATGTAGTATTAAGAATGCAAAAAAAAGACTTGATTTTTTACATCTTTGCACCTCTTTTTCTGCTGATATTATTATGCTACAAGAAACTAGGTTCACTACATTGTAGGATGTGACTCAAGCAAAAAAGCTCTGGGTACTCGGACCCTCTTTTTGGTCCTTTGGTCCTGATGCTGCTGATAGTGTGGGGATCCTGTTTTATACCACGCAAGTACAGGTACTTCGATTAGTGGATATAGTGCCTGGAAGGGCCTTATTATTAGATTGTACTTGTAAGGGCTTTTCCCTGCGCTTGATTACTATCTATGCTCCACAAGTTAAAACTGCCAGAATTGAACTTTTTCACGATATTGAGCAGTATTTGTTTACTCCTTGGCTGATTATTTGGGTGGGGATTTTAATTGTAGCCTAGATGTAAAATTTCATGATCAGGTGCAAAAAAAGATATATTGTGATTCTCATGCTTTGTATGGAATTGTCACCAAAGCCTCTTTACTGGATTCTTACAGGGTCTTACATCATGATGCTGAGCCCATCTACTAACGGAGTAGCTATGCTACTGGGATTGTTTTTTTTTCCATGTCTAAACATTTGCTGTCCTCTTCTTTTTCTCTGTATCTTTGCGAATTTTCTGATCACCTGATTTTGATATGTAATTTTAGTCTTTCCGTTTACCTCCCCGATTTCCTGCAGTGCCTACTAGATGGAAACTTAGCCCTCCCCTATTGTCACAGGCTGATTTTCAGGCTGTTATGGCAGGGGTCCTTTTCCATCAACAGTCACTTGCTGGAATGTATGAGTCGTGGCTGTTGTGGTGGATGGATTCAAAATTTGAATTTAAATGTTCTTCACTACATTTTTCTAAATGAACCTTGGCCTCAGATTATGTTACGTACCTTAGTTTTCGGGGTAAATTTTATAAGTTGATGTCTCTTCCTAAAGCCTCTGATATTCGCATTCAGGAACAGATATCTAATGTAAAGTTACAAATGCAACAGTTCCAATATAGTAGGGCCTGCCAATCTCATGAAGAATTGTCTTATGGGTTAAACTCTTCACCTGTTTCAGATCCTTATTCGGCCTGTAAACAGGGGTTGGACAAAAATAATTAATGGATGGCCTATTGGATTCTATGGGTATTTTGAGAGTTTCTGATATTGAGATGTTGGATGTGGTTCGGGATGCCTCGTTGGGCCACTATGGGACGGCCTTTCATCCTCACATCCAATGTAAAGACCTGTTTTCTTTTACTCCTCCGGCTCTGACTCCACAGCAGTCTCAGGAGCTGGAGTTACCTATTTCTGTTGCAGAGATCAGGTCTGAAATTACCCATTTAAAGACTAGTATTTCCCTTGGGCCTGACGGCCTCATTTCAGAGCTTTACAAATTTTTGCTGGACGATCTTAGTGTCATATTGGCCCATGTTTATAATGAAATTCTGGACACTGGCCTTACGCCTTCGGATTTTTCTGCAGCATTGATTGTTTTTCTTTATAAAAAAGGGTCACAACATGATATTGTTAATTGGTGACTGATCAGTTTATTAAAGACTGATTATAAAATTCTTTCTGCCATTTTATGCCACCGACTTCAAAAAGTTGCTCCTTTTTTGATTCATCCCATCCAAACTTGCTCTATTCCGGGCAGAAATATTCAGCAGAATCTTACTCTTTTGTGGAACATCTGTGAATGTGGCAGGTTGGGGCAGCTTTCGGGTTATTTACTATCTCTTGATCAGGCCAAAGCCTTTGATAAAGTGTCTCACAATTTTTTGTTTCAGGTTTTTCAACACTATGGTTCCTCACCAAAGTTTCAGTCTTGGATTTATTCTTTCTATAGTCAGGCTATTTACTAACCCATGGTTAAAGGTACTATTGGGGATTGTTTCAGATTTTGCAGAGGAGTGTGACAAGGATGCCCTATTAGTCCCCTTTTGTATACTTTTGTTTTGGATCCCCTAATTAGGGAGCTCTTATGTTGTCCAACAATTCAAGGACTTTCTCACTCTCCACAGGTTCCACACCAGGTTTTGGCAGTTTATGCTGATGATATGTGTCTACTATTATGGGATGTTAGCTCAGGGCTATTTGCCCTTGATGTTATTGAACAGTTTGGGGCCATTGCAGGTAGTACTGTAAACCTGGAAAAAGGTTTTTTTTTTTTTTTCTCGGGGAAGGACCTTCCACCTCTTCCATTGGGAGGATTTCCATTTCTTCCAAACCTATTAAAATTTTAGGATGTTTATTTGGGAATGGGGATCTGGCTGATATTAACTGTAAGTCAAAAGCTGAAGTGGGGGAATGGAAGATTTTTTTGTGGAAGTCCTGGTCCTTCTCCAAACAGAAGTGGGTCATGATAATTAAAAAGTGTATCCTTCCTATATTTTTATATTTCAGTTCTATTTTTCCCTTGCCCAAGGTTTATGAGACTCGACTGTTTAGTACTTTTTTTCAAATGCTCTGGGGAGCCAGTTGAACCCTGTTCAGAGGGTTTTACTTATTTACCCATCAGCAAGCGGGGGGGGGGGGCTTGGAATGATTAACCCCTTGGTTTTTAATTTTTCCTTTTTTATTAAATCCACTTTTAAGGCTCCAGATCAGTATACATCACATCCCTGGGAGGTTTGGACTCGTCATTCGATCCATCTTTTTTGGTAAAATGGACTGATATGGCCCCCATTGTTAAAATAAATTCTGGCACTCCTTTTTTTCTTTCTCAGTCAGCTACTAAACTTAGAATATAGAGTATAGAGTATAACTCAGTTTTTGGTTGATTTTCCTGAATGTTTTCCTACAAAGACCCATCTGGCTTTAAAAGTTCTAAAGGATAAAAGGATACTGTCTAGAATATGGGATGAGGTTTGGCTTAGTTGTCATGGGAGGTTGGGAGTTAAGGGTAATTTAAAACATAAAGCCCTGTCTGAATGTCAGTGCATTTGGCCTGAGTGTGCTGGTTTAGAGGAAACAATGGAACATTTCTTTTTGTCATGTACTTATGCCAAATTATTTTGGATTGAATTGTTTTCTAAGTGGGGATGAGGTCCTGTTCGAATTGTTCCCAATGAATGTTTGGTACTTGGAGATTATTCTTTTTTTATTCCAGATGTCATCCCAGCACTTTAATCTTATTTTTGCATGTATTAAATTTTATATGTGGCAGGTGAGATGTCAGTTTTCTTTGCAGCACATCTCTACATTGCCATCAGTACTGATCAATCACATTGTATTGGCCATTAGGAAACAGAGGGATTTTGAAGTTTTTCATCTCCTCAAAAATTTTATGAATATTGGAAGCACGTTTATTGGCTCTGAATTTTTTTTTCCTTTGTGGGGTTTTAGGGCTGTCTGTTTTGTTTTTTCAGATTGTTTCTAGTGGCTAGTTGATTTTTCTTTTTTTGGTTTTTCTTTTTGGATTATTGCATTACTGTATGTATTATATTGTATATTTCCTGGACTGATGTTATGTTTTCCTTAATAAAATATTCCCCAACTGCATTGCTGACACTAGGGGGAGTCAGCTCATTGCCGTCATGGCAGTTCAGAGTGATGGAGAAATGGAGGTGGATGTTCTAACTGAGAACTCTCTGCCCTTCTTTATGGAAGAAACAGTGTTGGCTGTTGCTATGCCTGAGGACATTATGATTTTGCAGGATACTACTGGTTGTGATCTAGTGATGGAGATTGTGTCTGTGTCTTTGAATTCAGTCATCGGATGTACAAAGGTTTCTATGAACTCAGAACTGAGTAATGTTTCTCCCGATCATGTGAGTGGTGGCCCACTGTTGGAAGGGGCTGGCTTTACTATGGAGCTGGGTACTGAGGATGCTACAGACAGTGATCAGCATTTAGGGGATATAGCTCTTCCTCAACAGAAAGATTGCACTACATCTCAATACATGTGATGACAAATTGGTTTATCTTCTGACTCTGGGGATTTTTTGGGAAAGGACTGGTTGGCTAATAAAGCACTCAGTGGTTCTGGGTGGAAAGGACTGGTCCTGGACAATGGACTGCCGACCCTGACTGGGGTGATGATTCCTCTGACAAGCCATCCACGAGCATGCATGTCACCAAAAAGAGAATCCTGAGCTCAGGTAATGAACTTCTGAATATTACTAGGGCCCTACATGATAAAACTATGCAGAATATAGAGGATCAGGCTGTGGCCTTATTAAGGCCAGGCCTATCCATAGGGGTGGAAGGGGAACATAGAAGGGAACACACAGGTTTTGAGAATAAAAAAAATCCTGTCCTGTCCCTAGTGGACCATGGCCTACCTATTTACACCTCAGCTGACTATACTGCCCTCACCAGAATCCAGACCTTGATAAACAAGGCCTGTAGGCTCCTGACTGGTGCATCCCTCTGCACCCATACTTGCCTGCTCTATTCCACCGCCAACCTACTCACCTTGGAGGAAAACCTAAGCTACCAAACCTGCTTACTTGCCAAAAAATCCTTGCTAGGTCTCTCTCCCCCCCAGGGGTCACCGTGCCCCTGCGGCTTTCATCCCCATCTGTTACCACCTGTATCTCAGTTAAGGCCACCTTTCTGGTGCCCCATACCAAGACCTCCCTAGCCCAAAGGTCCTTCCAGTACTGCACCCCCACATGGTTCAGCTCCCTCCTGTTCACTGTCACTAAGTCTACCAAAATTGGTCCCTTTAAAGTCACTCTCTGTAACCACCTCTTTGGTGCCCGAAGCTGTAGTTGTCCTTAATCAACCTAATGTTGGGGTTCCTCCCCATTTCTTGCCCATAGCTTCAACAATATCCACTGGACTGCTTCCCCAGCTTTTTTTCCTCTTTTCCTCACCCTTGTCCCACCACACCCTTCCACTTAGGTATTTCCCTGGTACGACCAGGGTTGTGACTTCTGCTAATGTTATACTTTATACAATTGCTATTTACTGCATGTACCTTTATCCCGTAAACCACTGCTATATTGTGTTCTTTTTGTTATCTGTATTGCACCAGTATGTTACCACTGTTGTATCTCACACTGTAATCATGTCTACCCTCCCTGCGACAAGGTGCCTTTGTAAATGAGTCCCTGACTCAAAGGTTGTAAATCCGACTTTCAAAAATAAATAAAAATAAATAAATAAAATAGTAGACGTATCCCAATGCCCGAATTATTCAAAAACAAGCTGGAACAAGCTCCTAGGAGAAATGCAGTCAGACTGCATTATAAGGGAGGGCTTGCTGAACATCCTGATAGATATTACATAGCAAAGCAGCTCTTAAAGGGATCAATGTGTTTTTTTCCAGCTAATATTTATGCACTGATTCATATCTCTGGTGAGGATTCATTTGACATCAGTTTTAAGAGTAATAACAGTCTGGAAAAATTCTGGGACAAATATTCTACTTTGAAATCTACTCCTTTATGGACTCCCTTTTATACAATCCCTCTCACATGACCCCAAATTAAACACATTACTATCATGTTCAGGAATGAGGGAGTTCATGTCAGTGATATTTATCACTGGCTTCAGAATCACTGTGATATTCTGGGCCCCCCAAAGCCATTCTTGACTTAGAAGGGATTTGGACTGGGGGTTGGAAATTTAAGGTTAAATCGTTTCAACTCAATTCAGAAATCATTCATTTACCTAATAGCTTTTACTTAGGTAAAAATAGGGGTGTTTGTTTTTATGGGGGACAGCCAACAGCCTGCTATAAATGTGGGGCAAAACCTCATATTAGTAGCTCCTGTGATATGTTGAAATACTCTTTATGTGGGGGGTACAGTCATTCTGTAGATCTCTGTGAAAATATTTTCCAGTGTAATCTTTGTGATGAAAAGGGTCATGCTTCTCATCAATGCCCATGGGCAAGACAGAATCAAACTGAGGGGTGGGTTCAGAATGACCTGGTAAACAGGTCCCAAGATAAAAGGAGGGACTCCAGTTTTAGTAATACCACCAAATCACAGTGTGAAGAGACAGGACAATGGGACAGCTTAGTTACAGACAGGCTGGATGCAGAAAGGAGGCCACCTTTGGAAAAGAGGTCTGAACTCAGTGTTCAACTGGGAGATAGGGATGTTGAAGAAGCTGCACCTCAACTTGGGGTTGCTATTGTTGTCTTAGAGAAATCTACTGCTAAGTCTATGCCTCTTCCTATGTTTGAAACTGCTAAAGGTAGATGGTTTACAATAGTCTCTCTCAAACAATCCCTTCCAGGCCCTCTCCCTACTAAGAAGCCTTTTGCACCTCTTCAAGATGAATTAGGGGATTCAGATTTGGAACCTGATACCTCAGATCAGTCAGAGATGGTGACTGAGGATGAGGACAGTAAGGCAACTGAATTAGCAAAAGACAAGAAGGGCAAGAAGGTAAAGAAAAGGACAGCAAGTGTTAGTCATAAAGTGGGGCCCTAACTCTACTAAACGTTGATGGCCACTTTGCAACTTGCTTCTTATAATGTGTGTGGTCGTAAAAACTACAAAAAGCAAATTTCAATTTTGGCCTACTCAGAACAACTTAAAGTGGATATTGTTTTTGTTGAAGAAACCAGATTATCATCTCTTTTTAAACTGGAACATATCAAAAGAAAGTAGATTTGGAGTCCTTTCGTTTTGGACATTTGGTCCAGACGCAGCTGTTGGGATTGGCATATTATTTAAAAACTCTAATTTTAGAGTTTCTAAACTAATAGATGTAAGGCCAGGCAGGGCCTTAATACTTGATGTTTTTTGGGGGGATTTTGCCTTTTGTTTTAATAATATATACATGCCCCACAGACAAACACTTCTAGAATTAAATTGTTTGAGGAAATAAAGCCTTATGTATATACTACAAAACATATCGTTTAGGATAGGAACTTTAATTGTGATGTAGATACTAAATATTCAAGGGATATACAAAAAAAATGTATTGTGATTCTCATGCTCTGAAACAAATTGTTTTAGATGCAGGATTAATGGATACCTACAGATCCTTGAAGAGAGATTGTGGAGCTACATATCATAGGAATGTGTATGCTTCATGTATAGGTATGATATTAGTTTCCAAACAGAATAAACCATGTTTTAGTGTTGCTAAACCTATGGAATTCTCAGACCATCGGATTTTGCTGGGTTATTTCAGTCTAGCAGATATCCCCACCAAAGTCTTTTCTACCATACAGAGATGGAGGTTAAATACATCCCTTTTGGATTCTCCAGACTGTTCTCAGAGTTTTTTGTTTTTTTTTGAAGCAAGACACTCTACTATGTGTCTTTATGACAATTTGTATGACTGGTGTCTGGACTCAAAGACAGATTTAAAAACCTTAATTGCCACTTTTGGAAAAAATATGGCTAATTCTAATTATCTGAAATGCTTAAATTTTAGAAATCAACTGTATAAGCTTATGTCTTTTCCCCCACATGACCATATGAAATATAAGTCCCAAATATTTGAAATGAAAAAACAAATAAACTCTATCAGTATGATAGGGCCAAATCATTGGAAATAGAAATGAGATTTGGGACTTTGAAGCAACCTGCATCAGATCCTTATAAAGCATGTACTGTAAGCAATGATTAGATAAAACTTTAGTGGAATATAGCTAAAACAGATTTAGAAATGTTACTCGTAGTTCAGCATTATGTAACAGAAATGTTTGGTGAGGTGGCAGAGAACCCAGGTACTTTAATGGGTTACCTTAAAGCACCACTTCCTCAAGTTGAAGAGTCCCTGAAACATTGCTTGATAAGGCCCATTTCCTCACAGGAAATAGAAGAGGTGATTAAAAAATTGAAAATAGGGACCTCTCCAGGTATTGATGGAATACCCAATGACTTCTATAAAAATCTCTCTCTCATATGTGTTACTTTCTGCCCTTATTGTTTAATTTTATGCTAAACACCAATATGCAGCATAATGTCTTTAGTACTTCCATTATTAGTTACATACATAAACAATGGTATAATAAATTGCTCTCCAACTGGGGACATACAAGCCTCCTTAATAGTGATTATAAAATGTTATCAAAAATCATAAATGATAGGTTATTACAAGTTGCTGATACCCTAATCCATCCAACTCAGACCTATGCAATCCCTAATCGGAAAATACAGCACAACCTTTATTTGTTGAGGGAACTATTTGAGGCTGGTAAACTGGGGAACATGTCAGGATATGTGGTGGCCTTAGAGCTGGCTAAAGCTTTTGATCGGGTTGGACATGGGTACCTTTTTGACTTATTACAGAGGTATGGTATACCCAATCAATTTGTACAATGGATCAAAATGCTATATACTAATGCTAAGATAATTCCAACAGCTAATAGATTATTTGGATCAGATGTTCAGCTCGGTAGAGGTGTCTGGCAGGGATGCCCTCTAAGACACATATTATATACCTTTGCGTTAGATTCAGTTATTACACAAATTCAATGGGATCGACATATTATTGATCTTGCTCCTGATCCATTATTAGTACCAGAAGAAATCACAGCTTATGCTGATGATTTTACTTTATTGGTACAGGATGTTGCCTCAGTTAAAAGTGCAATTGAGGTGTTTAATTGTTGTGTCCAATTCTCAGGCGCACAAATCAATATGGAAAAAAGTATTATTTTTGCTCTAGATGAAACACAGACAGATATTATTGATTTTTCTGAGCTTCCCCTTTCTACCACCCCACAAAATTTTGGCCATTTGATTTGGACAGGGGGACATGGCTGCTTTTAATTGGGAACAGCAGCTGACAATTGGAGAGAGTAAGGTTAATGTTTGGAAAATGTGGAAATTTGGGAAAAAGAAACATATAATGATGATAAAAAAGTTTTTGTTACCAGTTTTTCTTTATTTAAGTTACCTCTATCCATCTCCTGTTAACTTAGAAATGAGACTTTTTAGTTTATTTTTTCAAATGGTGTGGAGTAATAGGTTGAATCCGGTTAAAACAGAAGTCACCTATTAACCAATGAAAAAGGGTGAGTTGAATATGATGAATCCCATAGTTTGTTATCATTCTATTTTTTTATTGAACTCCTTTAGTTGTCCGTGGCAGCAAGTTACTCCGACGTGGCAGATATAGGCAAAATATAGTTGGCAGAAATATTTCCAGAAATGGGTTCTTTTACTCCTAAAATGTTGACTCAAGACCATATTTCTAGTTATGGGACCCCAACCATAAAAAAACTACAGCAGTGGAAAATGCCAAAACAAACAATGGTTTCATTAGACCGAATATCCTTTTACTATCATGTAGTTTATCATGTGCAGCAAATCTCCTTAATATTCCTTGAATATGTGCCCACCAAAATGAGTTTTGCTATTAACAAGTTGACAGATTTTATACTCCTTGAGCAAGTTTGGGACATTGTATGGATTTCTGCCCAAGGGAAATTAGGAGTCAGGGGAAATCTTAAGTACAAGCCACAGATGGCTAGATATTGCCCTAGACTTACGTGTCATAATATAGAAGAAAGTATGACACATTTTTATCTTGAATGTGCTAACAGTAAGCAATTTTGGAGAGAGGTGGCAATAAAATGGAATATGCCTTTCATTACACTAATCACTTATAATACCTTAATTTTTGGGGATTATATGGGGGTTTGGAAAAGGTATCATAAAAGTACCTTGAATGTTTTTTTTGCATATAACCAATATTTTCTGTGGCAAGCTAGATGCCAGTATGTTTTACAACAGCAACAAGTGATAAATGCTACTATATTGTCACAAATAGAGACTGGGATGTTACAAATGAAAAATAATGATGTTCGGAGGTTTCCCCTAGATAAAGTTATTTAGTTTTGGAAACATTTTTTTTTATGGGATTAAATGATTTTTGTTACAATATGGATAGTATTTCAATGTTACTGGATGATTTGCTTTTGTGTACATATTGCTTTGTATTTTCTCTCATATTTAGAGTTTTCTTGTTCTTTTTGTAGATTGTATGTGATGTTATGTTTTTTTTTGTTCAATAAACTTCCCCTACTCTTCCTGGTAGGGGGCGCTGGTGTGTGATGGATGATGGAGCGATTGTTGCTCAGTCGGCTGGAAGTCCTACAGGGGAGCAGATCTCCTTCCCTGTAGGTCCAGCACAGGAGTTTGTGCATGAGGGTATGGCGACAGAAATGGATGGTATTGTGAAGGAGTATATAGACCAGTCAGCAACTGAATTTACAGATTTACTGGCGGCAGGCCTCCAGCAAGAGATAGATTGCACACACATTAAGTGAAGAACAACAACAATGATTGTTGCTGGTGCTTTTGACACCAGGACGTGGTGGAAGCCACCGGAGTGGGACTCCTGTAAGATCGGCTAGTGTGGCGGAACCGAGCTCTGATGTTTCTATTGTGCTTTTGAGTGGAGCCAAGGAGTCTGATGTCAGCCTGCTGTGGAGCGAGGCTTTGGACCGGGCGTTGCATGAATGGACTGAATTATGTCAGGCTTTGGAGATGGCAGTAGATGTGGATGGCCCTACGAATGTCCCTGACAATCCTGATGTGGCTTTGGCCACAGTGAGTGCTGTTCTAGCTGATGCTACTTTACAGAGTGAATTAACTCCCTGTGTAGAGAAATGTTCTGTGACTGATATGCACTTTGAGGGGGAAGACCTGAATGTACAGAACACTACAGTAGAAGGTCAAGGCCTGAGAAGTGGTCAACAAGAAGTTACTCAATTACAGTTCCCTGAGGGTTGGTCTGTTGACTCAGTGCTTGAAAGTGCAGGGTGGACGAAGACAGAGGTTGGAGGGTGGGTCACAGACCCTCTGGACAAGTCTAGTTCAGGTAGGAAGGCTTTGGGTCTTCCTCTCGATACGTGACCTAGTGATCGGTGTCTGGTGACACAGGAAAACTCCTGCCTATGGGGAGTTCAGAACAGAAAGTTGCTCCTTCTGGTGGAGCTCCTATGATTGCCTGCCCCATAGAGTCTAACCCACAGCAGGACATAGGTACTTGGGTCAACCATGTAGAAAAGGAAATCCCAGTCTCTCAAGGGGGGGTTACGGCGGTCTCTTTTCTGGAAACAGTTTCGCAGCAGAGAGGCTTTTTTTTCTACTACTGTACCAGCACAGCGAAAGAATGCTGTCCATATACAGTATTTGGGAGGTATGCCTCTTCCTCCTGATCGACTGTATATTAGGAAAAAATTACTGAAAGATTCATTGAGATTTTTCACAGATGAAATCTATGCCTTGATTCATGCATTGGATGACACAGTGTATGATGTGAGTTTTAAGACTCCTGTCGGCCTTGATTGTTTCTTGGCCTATTATGAGAAGAAGAAGCACTCAGCCTTATAGTTTCCCTTTCGTGGCCTCCCTATTACAAAACCTCCCATAAGGCAAGTTAATGTGCTCTTCAGAAATGAAGGAGTGGCTGTCCACAATGTGACATATTGGTTGCGATAGCATTGTGAGGTGTTGGGGGACCCTTCCCCAATCTTGGATGAGAAACACATCTAGACAGGGGGCTGGAAATGTAAGGTTTGTCTGTGATCTGGGCCTCAAGGCCCAAAGCATCTGCCTAGTGCTTTTTTGGGGGGTCTGAAAGGGGCCACTGCTTCTACCCGAGGCAACCAAAGACATGCTTTAGGTGTGGGTCCCATCTTCATCTCAGCAATGCCTGTGACAGAATAAACTGTTCTTCCTGTATGAATTTTGGGCACAGTAGTAATGACTGTGCTGAAACACAGAAGTGTAATTCATGTGACATCCCGGGCCATGTGTTTCGTAACTATGAGTGGGCCACACATAACCTGTTGGACCACTCTAACCAGGAGGAAATGGTTGATAAGGCACAGAGTCTCAGCATTTTGACCCAGAGATCTATTAAAGAAAAGAATCAGGCTGCTGTGACAGACAAACCTCAGTTACAGGGACCTATCCCTACTCCTGATGGGACTGATAGAGATATTGCTCCATGCACCCCCAGTTGCTGTGCCCTTGGAGCCTGACCCCGTGGTTGCACAGGTCATTGAAGTGGATGACCAGATGCTGGTAGAGCTCATGGAAGACTCTATGGAGGCACTGCAGTCTGTGGAGGCTCAGTCATGGGAGGTTTGAGAGGAAGATGTGAGGGAGATGCCACCACCTGAAATGACTGTTGTGACTTCAAAGAAACACTCCTTAAAGTCAATGAAGTCAAAAGCTCAAGTTCAGAGGATGGGGGGAACTGTGACACTGATCCCTCTGACGAATCCGTATGACATGCTCCAACCTCGGGATCAGGACATTGGGGAAGATTCGGAGTAATCCTCTACAATCTCTTATCAAAAAGGGGTGTCTTCAGATTCAGAAGACGATGTGACCAAGACTGCGGTACAAGCACTGCGGACACATCAAAAACTGGGTGGTTCTCAGCCCAGACGTAGTCAGTGCCTGCATAAACAAGCAGTGACTTGAGTTCTTTAGAGTAACTTATTACTGATTTTTTGTTACACTGCTATACTACTATATCAGAACTATTTACTTATAACATCACCACGATAAATGTCAATAGTATACATAATGGTCATAGACTAGTGGTAGCCTTTTCAGTCATTAAAGATTATCATATTGACATTGCTTGTTTACAGGGTGTTTGCTTGTATATGTTGAATGATGTGGAAAGTGCAAAGAAATTGTGGTGTTGGGGCCTGGCCTTTTTTTCTTTAACTCTGGAACACTGTGGTGGGGTGGGGGTTGTGTTTAAAGGATGGGATTATGTGATCACAAGGGTGATGGACATTGACCCGGGGAGGGTGTTGCTCTTGGATTTCACACATGACCATAGACGGTGGAGATTAATTACCTTATATGAACCCCAAACCAAAATAGGGCAGGTGGACCCATTCTCAGTGGTGAAAACTTTTCTGTTTGTCTAGTCTTCTTCTCTGGGCTGGTGATTTTAATTGCTGTTTGCCAACTGCTGGTATGGGTGCAGTAGAAAAGAAAATGTATTGTGATTCAAATGCTTTACAGGATATTCTGAAGCAAATGGGACTCGCTGATGCTTATTGGAGGGTTCATGCCAACAGGGGACATACTTTTTATAAAGCTCAATTGGCTACGAGAATAGATTATGTGTTTGCTGCTGCCTCCTTTTGTTGTGTACAGTCTGTCACTGTTCCCATGGTAACTTCGGACCACTTGATGGTCAAAGTTAATCTATCCCTGGGGGAAAGAGTTAGTCGGAGCTGAGACCTCTGGAAATTGAATAATACAGTACTACAGGAGGCACTCTGTGTGACTGGAGTCCAGGACCTTATATGGGCTCTTATGTCTGTAATTGAATTAGAGCATAATGTGAGCTGCTGGTCGGTTCAGACTAAATTTGACATCAAAAGTTCATGAAATCATGGGCTTTTCGATCCCATTCGAATAAGTATCTCCATTATTTTACTTTACGGGTGCAGTACATGTGAGTGGTGTCTTTCTTGAATGATGGGTATGGGGAATATTCTGGTCAGGTATCTCTCCTGAAACAACAGATGGAGCAAATACAGTATGAATGGGCCTCCTCCCTGTTGTACGAGCGTTGTATCAGGACCCCCGGGAAAGTAGCCATGGGTGATATTTATGAGAGTTGTAGATGAAGGGTACAACAAGGGGTGAAGACCTCACTATGCTCACTGGGAGGAGTTGTAGTTCAGTCACATGATGACATTCTCAAAGAAGTCCGCCATCACATGGACCGTTTATATGCTGCTTCTGATGTGACCCGTGACATGATTACTGACTTACTTCGGCCTTGCGCTCGGCTGGATTGTCTGCTGACTCTGCTTTCTGATATAGTGAAACCAATCACTGAGCAGGAAGTTCGGATGGTGATTAGCACCATGAATAATAATATGACCCCGGGTCTGACCTCGGAGTTTTACAATACCTTCATTGAAGATTTGGCAGATGTTTTGAGGGTGGTATTTAATATAATATAATTTTGAACATCCCAGAAGTTGCCCCGGAGTTTGGACATTCGGTACAACTCTTTGTATTTAAAAAGGGGGACAGACGTCTTTTGCAGAACAGGCATCCACTGAGTCTCATGAATTCTGATCTAAAGATCTTGCTGAAAATTCTGGCTAGTCTCCCGGGGACTGTAGCTCCCTTTGTCATTGACCCCAGCCAGGTTTGTACACTGAAAGGTAGGAAAATAACGGATAATATACTATTGTTGAGGGAGGTGTATCCTAAGGACAGAGGGATGCCCTGAGTGGCTATTTGCTGATCTTGGACCAGGAACAGGTGTATGATAAAGTTTCCCATCTGAATCTTAAAATGCTTTTGGAAAACTATGGTATACCCAGTCAATTTGTTGCCTGGATCATGAAACTATATTCCATTGCCTCCTCATGCCCTTTGATTAATGGACATTTGGAACGGGCTATGCATATTACTCATAGAGTCAGACAAGAATGCCCCAAGAACCCCATTTTATACATATTTAGCCTGGATCCCTTTATTATATTGATTAGGCAGCATACTGGGATTAGTAGTATCCACCTTCCTGGGATTCCTGACCTCACAAAAATGCTAGCTTATGCGGACGATGTCTGTCTCCTGGTGGAAAATACGGACTCGGCTGACTGTGCTCTAGGTGTAATTCATTGTTTTTCAAAACTGTCAGGGTCTGCTTTGAATATTCAGAAATGTTGTGGATATATTTTGAGTCCAAGTACTGATCCCTTACAAGAAATTCAGCACATTCGTATGTCGGATAAGACAATTACAATCCTGGGCATCACATTTGGGTCTGGTGACATGGCAAAGGACAATTGGGTGATGGTATTGATGCAGAGTAATGAGAAGGTCTAAATTTAGACACGCTGTCAACAGACAAAAAAAACCCAAGTGTCTATTGTCAAAACTTTTTATTTACCGTTGCTGATGTATGCGGGTGTGATATTTCCACCCCCAGGCTCACTGGATGTTACCATTTTGAGCCAGACCTTCCAACTGATATGGGGGAGTCATCTGAACCCAATTAAAAGGGAGGTCCCGTATAGAGCCATTAAACAAGGAGGTTTGCAATTACTGAACCCCATTAGCTATATACATAGTATCTTCTTGTTTTCCACAGTGTCAGTGTTTCTCCTGATAGGTGCGGCAGAATGGAAATGGGTGGCGGCTCTCTGGTTGACCCCTTTGTTGCAAATGTGGACACAGGATCCTCTGGTAACATGGAAACATGAGATTTGGCCTTTGTATGTTGTTTATGGTTTGGAAAAATTACATTGGTGGAAGCTGACAAAAGCACAGCTTTCTGTGATTAATAGGAAGATGCTGTATAGCACAATTCAAGAGGGGTATTATCAGATTCCTGTGGAATATCCATCTCTGAGCCATAGTGTTGATCCTTTGTTGGAGACCTATCTGGCTGATAAATGCACCCACCATGGATGTGGGATGTGCAGTGGTTGAGTGCCCATGGTCATCTTGGTGTTAAGGGGAATGCTAAGCACAAATGTATTGAGGAAAGCAGGAGCATTTTTTCCTCCTATGCCCATTTGAACATAGAAACATAGAAACATAGAAGTTGACGGCAGATAAGGACCTCAAGGCCCATCCAGTCTGCCCATTTCTTTTTCTACCTTATAAATGTGCCATCGGCCTTTGCTCTGTCAGTGGCCTATCTATTCATAGTCATTTGTATTGCTCCCTTATGCTGTGGAAATGTGGGTTGAACTTGGTTGACAATGAGGTGATGTGGGTTGGTCCACAGTCTCTTATGCCAATATGCTCACAGGTTCTGTGCAGCTTTCCACTGCTGTAGATTTAGGGACTGTTCATCTCTTATTCTCATGTATTAAGTTTCTGATGTGGCAGGTGTGCTGCAGATATGTCTTACAGCAAAAAGAAATCTCACCACGTATCCTGATACATATGATTGAGAAGGAAATTGTTTCACAAGTGAACTTTGATAAGGAAAAGATGTCCTTGGAACAGTGGAAGAAGCAGTGAAAGGGAGTACCATTGCAGAGTATGGCATGAGAGTTTGATGGAGTGTGTATGGGTAACAATGTGTTCAGGGTGCAGTTAAATATTTTTTTTTTATTGTGGTGTTTGATAGTACATGGGTGTTGAAGTCTATATTCCTAGGTGTATGGTACATTTTAGTTTCTTGAGCATTGATGTCCGGAAGTGTTTTTCTTGTATTTGTTTCCTGTTTTTCTCCTTGAATTTTCAGGAACCATAGGTGTCCATACCTTGTTCTACGATTGTATGTTATCAATTTTTATTGCTGTGTGGCTTTTATTTCTTTCCCTCATTTTCAAATCTCTGTACATTGTATGAATATGATGTTTACTGCTTTATGTTTCAGTTTTGTTCTTTTTCCTTTTTGTAATAAAACTTTCCCTACTCTTTTTGATAAGTGCCATGGGATTTTTTAACATCCACCTGAACTGCCACCAATCCAGTCAGATAGGACCTTGGTATAACATCTCATCTGAAAGATGGCACCTCAGAAGTGCAGCACCCCTCTCATGCTGCACTGCAGGGTTCAGTCGGGCCTGTCACCTGCTTATTGTACCTTCAAAAGATGATAAAGGTTTTTTTTTTAAGATTTCTGGACTGAGATTGCCTTTCTTTATCAGCTCAAACCCTGTATTATAATGAAAACCAAACTGAAGATAATAAAATTATACAGTTAATTCCAGTGCCTTGTGAAGCTGATCTACAATGCAGCTATCCTGCTTGCCAGCTTGACCATGCCCCTGACTGCAACAGCTTTGAAGCAGAATTTATGGTAACCTAGTTCAAAGACCAACATCTAGTAGGCTTCAGGACTGAGTTCCCAGCTGGGGGTCTGGGCAGCCTCAGTAGGGATGATGTAAGTGAAGTCACTAAGGGCTGTGTTGGAGTAGCTGACAATTTTGGTGGGATCAAGGATCTCTTGATTCTCAACCATGAGCATCTACGGAATGGTTTTAATTCCCTTGAAAAAGAACTCTGAGATGCTGTCCCAAAATCTTTTGCCATTGCTCTAGCTCTGGGTCTGTTTGTCTTCACAGAAGTCAGATTTGGCCTATCTAATCATAATTGTGCTCTTATTGTTGAATTCCTTGTACCTTTGAAGGTGGATAGGGGACCCTATTTCACTGACCACTACTCACAGAGTGTCCTTCTCCCTCATGCAGGGAAGGCATTTGGTGGTGATCCATCTGGACCATGTTCCCCTTGCCTTGCATTTTTAAAGGGTATAATTTATCATAGACATGTGTGAACTCAGAAACAAAGAATTATAGGGCCAAGTCAATATCAGGAATGTTACCTAAGAAGCTCCAATCAATTTGGGCCAAGTAAGATTTGAATCCAGACACATTCATTTTGATTAGAACTCGACTGACTGTGATTTGAGGAGGGCTGACCTTGTCTATTTAACTGCACATAGACATTGTAATAGGGAGTGGTCACTTAGGGAATCTGGCAGAACTTTGACAACTTTAACCCTATCAGGGTGTATAACTAGTACACAGTCAAGTAGTGACATATACAGTATATGTTCTGTTAGTACCCTTTGCAAACTGTGTGAGAGGCCTTTCGGCACCATGCAATTCTGCTTAAAGTTGGACCAGCATAACATTCTGTGGTGATTTGCATATGCAGCCCATGATGCTTTGCATTGTGGGGGCATGTGTGATTTTGTATTATACAGTATATGTTTGCTCATTGAGGGTAAGGGAGCTGGCAACGGTGCTATCACATACACAAGTCCAAATACTATCCCTTTTTTTTATTTTCACTTTGTACCTCTGGTGGCTGCCTCCACTGCTTTTGTGTCCTCCAGCCAATCCACTGGCAGCTATGCCATCTGTACACTGGTCCAGTGCCTCCTGAGCTCCATCCAGACCACTGTCCCTCACCAAGCACCTTAAGGGAACACATCCCCACAACATTTCAGTGCCAAGGCTGGGAGGCAGCAGCCTGGAGAATATACATATTAATTCAACAGGGGAGTTGGCAGTGGTACTACCCCATCTGGGCACTGTCCATGTGCTTTTTGTGCTCCATCCAGACCACTGCCCTGAGCAAATGCCCTGGAAGAACAGTTCCTACCTACTATACCCCCTATAGTTAGGCAAAGGCTGGGAGGCAACAGCTCATGAGATTATACATGTTCACTTGGTGGGGCAGGAAGCTGACACTTATGCATGACCTTGTGACATGGGTGCCTGGGCTGCTTTTCATGCTTGGTAGCCAGGGATATTTTTTTAACTTGAAAAGCCAATCCCATCTCTAGGAGATCAGCAACTGTTCAGTTATAAACTGATGCCAGTATGTCCATAATTGATTGCTTTTATGTGGAGTTTAGTTACAGTGGACTGTACAGGTAGAGAGCATTAGTGAAAAACAGTGCTGCTGAGTCAAAACCTTCCCTGTGAGCACCGTATAAAATAAATCTTAAAAGGATGGATGAGGTGCTCATATAAATACAATTGTGGCATTCATACTTATAAGACAGTAATGCCGGCTACAAAAATTAACCAACAGAACAACATTAAAAAAAAAAAAACCTTCTCAGCACCAGCCAAATCTTGTTTGTGTTATGTGTTATTTGTGTTTCATGATTCACTTGAAAATGGAGTTTCTACCAATGTGCCTGCCCCAATAAAAAATACATTTATTTTATATATTTGTTTATTTATAATTTAAAATAAATACAACTATTGTCTTGTTAAGAACATCACACTCTTGCTTGCTCCATTCTCATAACCAATAATGCTATTTTTCAAGAACATAGCCAAACTAATTTTAAATGTCCTAGCTATTTGTCTCCACAGAACTCTCAGGAAACTAGTGTCACATGTTTACTTCTGTCACTCAGTTAACAAACTCTAGTCAGAGCCAGTACAGCAGCAAACTGATCTGAGTAAATGTTCATGATATCAGGAATTAGCATATTGTTTTGTTGCTAAAGGCTCTATTTAAAATGTAAAATATTACATGTAAAATGGCATACGGTATCATATAAGAAAGAAACATTAGCAGTCTGATACTAATGTGACACATTCCCAGGATACGAGGAGGCTCATAAAGTTACAACTGGCAATAAAGGTAATGAAAGGTATAACATCAGACCTGGTATTAACTATCCACAAGCATATTTTCAACAGTTCGTTAGATGAAAGTGTTAAAAAAAGCTTTACATATACTGTAAACCACAATATCAGTAAATATAAATTTATATCATAGTCCATTTTGCACATGTTGGAGTGAAGCCCTGAGGATATAAAATGTTTAGGTGTACATCCATATATATTCCTTCTCTTGTGAGACATTTTCTCTGGCAATGTGGATCCAATAAACTTTGCAATACAAAATACAGATGTCAGGCATGTATTAAAAAAAAACAATAAAAAGAAGGACATTATTATATCAGATGCTCATTTATTCCTAATCATACATACAGTGGTAGCGGTAGAAAAGTTTTTCAGTACTGAGGTATACCTAGGTATACAGAGGCAGAATGAGGCAGAATCATATTACAGTTAATGCAAATTGTAACTTGAGTGCCTCAGTGGTACCTTGAGGTACTGTACATCGAGGTAGGCAACTTTCAGAAAACTACCACTGTAATACAATAAAAAAAAACACTTCTATTGCAAAGTATGTCTGCAATCTTTATATACAAGAAATAAAAATTGTCTGTAGAAATCCTACAGAAAGTGCACAAGTTCAAAACAATCATTGACACCTGGGCTATAGCTAGCCACCCCCCACCAAAGGTATAGATCCATTATGGCTAAGCTTCTGATATAATAATGCCCTACTTTTTATCCAGTGTTTCAGAATACAGTCCTGATATGTGGAATCATTGTACTGCAGAGTTCATTGGTTCCACAGTCCTACAGAAAATGTCTCTCAAGAGAAGGGATATACAAATGAACATATGTCCATTTTATATCCTCAGTGCTTCACTCTAACATTCATAAAATTGATTTCTAGATGGTTTATATTTCTTGATATTGTAGTTTATACGTAAAGCTTTTTTTTATATAACTACTTGCACTAACCAACTGTGAAAATATGACTTTTGGGTAGTTTATACCAGGTCTGATATTAAACTTTGCATTACCTTAATTGCCGGTTGTAATTTTATAAGTGCCTCCTCATATCCTAAGAATGCATCATATTCATTGTTTTCCATTTTTTATTTGTACACATCGCTGGTGATGGATAATATAATAACCGGTTACAATAGTGTTACAAATATAGCATAAGAAAAAAACAGCAATGTCCAAATGGCGTACCACAGACAGTGACAGGGATTAAACAGTGCTGTGCAGAAAGTGCTACCCAGGTCACTGTCTGTGGTACTAGGAAGAAGGCAAGGACTGGGAAATCAAAAATGTATTTATTTATATATTTTATTTAGTTTTTGTTGACTGGGTAAGTGCAGTAGACAAATTCTGCCTATTTTCAGGCACAACCCAGGGGAAGGGGGATATAAATGAATGCCAACTGACTTTGAACCAGATTATGGTGTTGGTGGTAGTTTTTTAGTGAATGGGGTAAAATTTGCCCAGGGCACAAGGGAAATTCCCCTACTCTTTTCGTGAAGTGCCATGGGATCTTTAACATCCACTTTAACTACCACCAGAACAGGCAGATGGCACACTGGTTGAACATCTCATCCAAAAACATCCGAAAATGGTAGATGAGCTGCTCCCATGGCAGAGAGGACTGAGACATGGAGCAGCATGGCCACAAAGGTGGAGGAGATAATGGTTCTAATCCTGGCATTCAAAACTGTTTTTCTCCCATAATCAAACTCCAACTCAGAGTTGATTATTTTAGTTAAGAGGTGTATGGGGCCAGAGCCCCTGCTAAAATAAGTGTTTGGACTGGTAGCAGTCAGCAGTGTGCTTTATAACTGCTACCAGTGGCATTGCCTTTACTTGTGGCATTTGTTCCTGCCACCGTTCTGCATAGCGCTGTATGGAAAGTTCTGTTATCAACAGCACTGTTCATACATGTGCTACTCAGACCTGGTGCCAGATAATATAAGGACATTTCTGCATTAAGTTACTAACTCTGATAAAGCTGTGCTTCTGGAATGAAACATTAATTGTTTTTGCCCCAATCTGGCATAGCATTGCTCCTCGATATTCATTGCACTACTGACTTTTGCTGTTTTTAGTATTCATCCTATGAATTGGCATATGCTTTTCTATTAAGTGGGTTAAAATGGTCTAAGGCTCTGAGCTGCAAATCTGGTGACATCCAGCAAACCAGATCTGGGTTTGAATCCCATAGCTTCCACTTGCATACTGTGTGACCCTGAGCAAGTCACTTAACCTCCTTGTGCTCCCAGGTCGCTCCTGTAAAAAAACTTCCAGCTTAGTGTGCTATACCTGGTTAAACAACTAAATAAAAAAAAAAAAGTTTTATTGCTGACTATGAAATAATGTTGCTTTTTATTTGATGTATGAGTGGCAAGTACACAAATGTGCAATAGTACAATAAATAGCAGGGAGCAATGCTACAATAGATTAATTCAGAAAATAACAAACATTTCTTTCTAAAACTTCACTGGAGATGGGATCCCATTGTCTGCTCACTTTTTTTCATTGACTGTTGGACCTGGGGTCTGGAAATCTAGTGTTAGAATGGAAGGTTGGCAGCACCAGGGTTTGGCTGTCATTGTTTGCTTACTTTTTTTCATTTACTGTCTGACTCTAGGTTTGGGCACTTAGTGTCAGAACTGGAGAAGTCTGGTGGCAACAGGGTTGAGCAGCAAGTGTCTACTTGCTTTCATTTTAGTTTACTGTCCAACCCCATAATTGGGAACCCAGTGTTGGAGGTAGGGAATGGCACTGAGGTTTGACTCCTGGTGACTGCCTAACTGCCTGAATCAGGAGCCACCCAGCCAACCATGTCCACCAAACTAGAACTGCAGTGACATTGCTTGCAAGCTGCAGCACAGAAGCCCCCCCCAACCCAGCAGTATAGCTAACCTTAAAAGAGCTGTACAACATTGTGCTTTCTTCATAAAATACTAGAACACAGTCTGGTCGGTAATGGAAGAAAGCAACACCAGATAGCCACCCTGCTCAGCCAGTAGCTGCAGCACAGAGTCAGACCTTTAAGTTAAAGTCCTGCCAGCAGCAAAAACAGCTAAGAAAGAAACTGCCTGCTGAACCAGAGGGACTGGGTTCTGACTGCTTGTCCCTTTTTATAAAGGTAAGTGGCTGGATTTATTTGAAAATGTCTCAGTACTATGAGGAGGGGATGGGAGAGGAGGGGAGGGACTCAAAGGAGAGAATGCATTTCCCTCTATATCCTGGTCCTGCCACTGTGGGTGGCCAATCCATTGAGGACCATTTTGGGAGGAGGATACCTACTGGAATGGGGTGGGATGGCCATTTCTTCTTGTTCAGGTGATGGGGATGGCCTTACTTCTCCTGCCCCCAGGGGAATAGCTTTGCTTTTCCTGGTGGGTGGAGAAGGCCATGCTTCTCCTGGCTTAGGGGAGTTGAGGATGGCCCTTCTTCATTTGGCTTGGAGGAAGTGTACCTCCCTGCTTCTCCTAGCTTGGGGGGGTGGCCCTATTTTCTGGGTCTGGTGGCCCTGCTTCTCCTGCTAGAGAAAGTAGAGGGCAGGGCCATTCCCCCCTCCCTGAGCCAGGAAAAGCAGAGCCATCCATCCCAAGTCAAGAGAAGCCAGGCCATCCCAACAACCCCCCTCAAGGCAGGAGAAGCAGAGCCATCCCCTGAAAAAAAAATAAAATGGAGTTTGCATTTTTTTTCAAAACATAACATTTATCATTAGTTCAAATACTCCAAGAAGAAGGGAATCATGAATATGCATGTATGCTTTCCATTCCAGTTTCAATAGGTGCCCTGGCTTCCAATTGTAGTACCCAGCCAGTACCCAGGTAACCAACAGAAGCTGGAACTGCCACTGTTGCTAGCCTTGCATGTTGTGAAGCTTGATCAAATAGAAATAAAAACTGTAAATATGGAGGTGGACTTTGTACAGTAAAATTAAATGAAAGAGGCAAGGAATTTGAAAAAAAACTCTGCAAAAACACAATGCCTTTATGGGTCTGAACAAGAAAATAAAATGTCAACTTCTATGTATTTAAAAGCACACAAGAATGCTGAAGATTAACGACCAGGATAATCAAAGGTTAAGACTCAAATGTGTTGCAAGGTAATCTGAGAACAGAGGGAGTTGAAACCAATAAAACACCAGAAAAGGCACACAACTTCATTAACTATATAGCTATTATAAATATCTTTGTTTTAAAGACACATTTTGCAGGAAATCAACACATATACCACAGAATCAGGTAATTATGCAGCAATAAAAAATATAAGCACATAAAAGGAGGTGACTCTTTAAAGGTAAAATCTTGTAACGATGAATCAAGCTGAAGAAAATACTGGAATGTTACTACACAATGGAATGCAGTACTAGAGTGCAGGAAAAGAAGTGCCATTGAAAAGAAATAATCTTTTCATTGCTTATGGAAGTTAGCTGTTCCAAAGCTATTTATCTTACATCCCCTTAAAATGATGAATGTGTTTCATTAGAATTTACAGCCATTACTACCTTAAGCTCGTTTAACAGGCACAATTATTTATGGGACTCTAGAAACAGTGCTATATACTCCAGGCAGGGTTCCACGCACACACACACACACACACACACACACACACACACACACACACATCACTGGAGTTAATGGAGAGAACAGCAGAGTAATATGAGTTATGCAGCCATCCAAGTTACTAAATGGAAGACCACACCCTCACTGTCCTGTTAAATTGTCCTCAGTCCCCTACTCACAGCAATACGTCAGCATGGTGACATCACCATGCTGCCGTAAAAAGGAACATAGGACTTTATATTTCCTACCAGTCATCATCCTCTTTACTTTATGCTATGGCCTATGATCACACTATCATTTTTTAATTGATTTAGCTTATTGTTTTAATCTTACATTCATTTTAAATTTTAAACATTGCTATCATAACACTACACATTCTTCCCTCCGTTTATGTAAACATCCCTGACTTTCTTCTTACATTAGCTCACATTTTTAGTCCCTCAGTCATTTATGCTGCTATATGCTTTATCTATTCCTACAGAATTCTTTTGATATAGTGGTAGTCAGAACTATACATAGTGTTTCAAATTTCAACACACAAGTGTCCTGTACATCAATATTATTATAACATCATGTTACCTGCTTGCTAGTCCTCTTTAAATATAGAAGACAGAATATTATCAATAAACTGCATTGTTAACATAGATCCATAGAATTTTATGGCAGATGAGGAACATCTGGCCCATCTAGTCTGCCCATATTCCCTTTTGTATTTCAAAATCATAGGGGTACTTTCATTTGGTTTTTCGTGTCTGTTCCATTTTTTATGAAGCAGTTTTACAGTTTCGTAAGATAAATACTCCAGTAACATGGTAATGAAAAATATTAGAATGCTGAAAAAGTTGCAGATTTTCCGCTCTGATGACAGATGATTTAATAAGCATTGCCATTTCTTTATGTTCTAAAGATTACTGCTGTTTTCTAGCATAACAAGAATTTTTCCTGCTGACTGATGTTACATAGTTTTTATTGCATTCCCATTACTTCCAATGTATTTTGACAATGTGTCATTTAGCTATCTCTTCACATTTGTGTTGCTATATTTTATCACAACCATTTATTTTGCATTTATATTGTGATTTGGGATTCCTAATTATATACTTTATTACTGAGCTGTGCAGTATGCAACAACTAGTTGCTACATTTTTACAGTACAGTCATTAACACACATGATTCTAGCTTTACACCAGTCTCTTGTAACATAGATAGGGCCATGTTTTAAACAGGAGAGCTACTGTATACTATTCTGTTGAAAGGTTTCTGTTGCTATGAATGCATGATATAAAAAATATTTAGGTAATATTAAAGAAGTCAGGGTCAACAACTATCTGTCCGTGAAATATTTTTCCAACTTATCTGTCATGTTGTCTGGTATATATTTCTGCAAATGCCAAGCTGTCTCTCATGAGTGCACAGTAAGACTATGTTTTTATGGTAAAGTTTTGTCGTGTATTAAAATCCACAGACGCCCTATAATACTATCTGATCATTCTCTTATCACAAAGATATCACAAAGATAGTTTGACAGCAACTGAAAGAGAACTCCCAATTAAATCAAAAAATCTACATTTTTCAAGTTGAAATAAAACCACACCCATCCAGCTGCCAAATAACTCATCCACATGCTGGCCAAATTTGTTATAGCTGTGGCACTTACCTTTCAACTACTCATCCCATCACTTCCTTCAGACATAGCTGCCATTTTTATCGCTGCATAGCAAGAGCTATGGTGATGTATTGCTATTACATAGTAGAACAAGGGGGCTCTGGAAGCACATGACCACATACCTAATGCACCATCCACCAAATGGAGATGGAACACATCTCTCTGTGTCCTCCCCATTCAGTACAGCTGTCATTTGTATAACTCTTGGGGGACTTAAAGGTAAAGGAAATCATTCAGTTCTCTTTTTTGCATTCACAAAAGATTTAGATGATCACAGTTTTTGTTTTTAGAGCATAAGCCTCCAAACCAGGAGTAGGTTCAAACCCCCCCAAAGCACACACCATGTGACTTTAAGCAGGTCAGTTGACCTCCATACCCTTAAATCCCCCCACCCAGTTGTAAGATTACCCCAAAATACATGCTTTAAGCAAGTTACTGTATCTCAGATGGATTATCCTGTGTAAAATAACTGCATAAAATAAAATAAATGCTAAATATAAAAAAAAATAGTGTTGTGCCTAGAGCACATACCTGGGTTCAAATTAGAATGTAGTGAAGTTTTACTCAGCAGATGAAATTATGCCAAAGTCACCAAGTCCACATCCGTGGATTGTTTTGCAAAGTTGCCTGCCTTATGTTGAAATTCACCTATGCTGACTTTGGCTTGCAACTTCACCTTGCATTCTAAATGCAATGTTACCAAACAAGCACATCAGAGGCACATGGCAAAGTTTCTGTAGGTCACATGGGAGTGGGGACATTGCAAGCAGACAGGAAGTGAGTGAGTTGCTTTCATTTTCTCATAAGTGGATGAGTAATTCAGTCAGTGCGGTGCTACACAACCAGAAGAAAAACCTTCAGTTAGATAAATACTTTCATATTAGTTAATTTTGAAATACTTAGACTCATCTCTCTATTCCTGACTTTCTTTCAATGCTAAATATTTCTGTTTTCTAATGTTTCATTGTTTTTTCTGTATTTCACTCTCTTTTTGTCTAAGTCTCCTTTTTTATTAGTAATATGTAATAGGAGCAAGCAACAGTCTCTGGAGGACCTAGTGGTCACCATGGCCACAGGATGCATGGTGGGGTTGCGAGTGGCATCCACCTCAGTGGGGAGGCGTTTCACCTAAGGAGGGAGGCACCTGTCAAATCACTAGCACCCCCTACACCATCTGTTCAGGATACAAGTGCTGCCCCAAGTGAAAGTATGGTGGAGCAGCAGCAGCAGGTGGAGCCAGTGGAACAATAGCAGCAGCCTGAGATGTCTGACCCTTGGCCTTGTACCACCACCACCACCAGCAGATCCTCCACCCCCTGCAGAGCATCCTTCATAATCCCAGGAGCACCCCCGCTGCAGCAAAAGAGTTCCCTGGTTTGGAAGTTCTTTACGTTTCACCTTGATGACACAAGTATTGTTACCTGCAAGCTGTGTGGGAGACAGGTGCAGCGGGGAAAGAAGGATAGCCTTTAAGGCACTGGTGGGCAGAGAACCCACCTCGCTGTTTACCATAAAACTGAATGGCAGGTTAGGCTCTGGGAGTTTACGCGGAAGGAGAGGATGAAGGGAATGGTGCACAGATTGAGGGGACAAGCTGTGCTGCCAGGAGCAAGCATGTAGGGAGTGCATGGGCTTGTGGCAGGGACAGGGTTGGTTCACATCAAGTGGCAGCACCTGCAGCTCCAGCAGCCCAAGTAGCCCTACCACCAGCAGCACCAGCTGGAGTAGTCACACAGGTGGACCTGGCCATACAGTGGGCCAAAATTGCTGACCTCTGCCATGAGGTCAGTGAAGAATGGCAGGACATTAAAACCATCATAGAAAACCAACAGCATCTCCTAAATATTGTGGCAGAGCTTTATGTTGGTAGTGGCACCCAGTAATGGGTTTTATTATTTTCTTTTCCTTTCTTTCTGAAATATGTTTATTTCCTTCAAGATTCAATTTCAACCCCCCCAAAAAAACATTTTTTTACTGTTTAAAAAAAAAAATCTTTGCTATCCTCTTCTTTGACTTCTCTAATTTATTTTCCTAGTTTCTAATCCCTGTTACCCTCCACCAAAACTGTGTTAGCACTTGCCTTTATAACCCTGAATTTTTCCTTTCTATTCTATCCTCCTTGTCCTATTGTAGTCTACACTGTTTTTAAGTCTTGCAGATTGTAGTCTGCACTGTTTTTAAGTTTTGCAGATTGTAGTCTGCACTGTTTTTAAGTTTTGTACATTGTAGTCTGCACTGTTTCTAAATCTTGCAGATTGTAGTCTGCACTATTTTCAAGTTTTCTATATTGTAGTCTGCACTGCTTTTAAGTTTTGCAGATTGTAGTCTGCATTTTTTTTAAGTCTAGTAGATTGTAGTCTGCACTGTTTTTAAGTTTTGCAGATTGTAGTCTGCACTGTTTTTAAGTCTTGTAGATTGTAGTCTGCACTGTTTTCAAGCTTTGTAGTTGTCCCCCCAATAAAATACAAATACCAAATAGTTAAAAAAATAACCCAAAATCTTTCCTATCTTATCTAAATTGGGTAGGCTGCTACATCATGTTACCTGCCATACTATAGTTGAAAGTGTGTAACAGGGAATGCCAAGATTAAGGCCCTGTACACATTAGAGCTGAAGATTTGCACCGGTTTAAAAAAATGGTTTAAAAACATTGTTAAACTCACCACAGCAGCCCATCCAGATCAGGCTTCAACCAAGTTTTAACTCGGTTATACCACAGCCGACTTCCGTCCGCATCTGCCTCCAGTAATGTTTTTTAAAACGGGTTCTCCACAACCCTTAACACGCTTCCTGGAGGTGCAATATGCAGATGCCCGTCCACACTATAGGGTAACATGCTTTCTCTCATAAAACCATTTTTAAAAACGGACTTGAGACTAGCTCACAGCAGGGTTTAAACACGGTTTCCTAACACTGTTTGAAACCGTGCTTAAATGCAGACTGGTGCCGTGTTTGCGCTAGTTAAAACGTTTTAAATTCCTTAAAACGTTTTAACTAGCCTGATGTGTACAGGGCCTAAGAGTAGTGGATAAGACCCCCTTAACAACCCAAAATATAATTCCTGTTGCCTTCTTGTTTAAAACATTTCTGCTGATATCCCTAAATGTGAAATACTGCTCCAAGTCCCTCACAAGCTGCTTTCCTGCTACTAGGTGCCTCTGTTGCAGTGGTGTGCAGCTGGCCAGAGAAGTCTAGAAGAATCACATAAGAAACTTTCCTGAAAAGTGAAACTTAATTCTTGTTTTAGCACAGAAAATTTTGCCTGCTAACCACAAATGTCAAGTACTGGCCTAAGCCAAAAGCTGCTTTCCTCCTGCTAGGTGCTGCTGTTGCAGTGATGTGCAACTGGCCAAAGAAGTTGAGAAGAATCACATGAGAAATATAATTCTTGTTTTAGTCCTCCAGAAGATTTCTCCTACTACTGCTAGCCACAAATGTCAAGTAGTGGCCCAAGTCCAAAACTGCTTTCCCGCTGCTAGGTGCTGCTGTTGCTGAGCTGTGCAACTGCCAAATGGCAAAAGAAGTAAAGAAGATGTATATGCTTCATTTTGGTGCCGCTGTTGAAAAAAGTCAGAAGAAAAAGTGGATGAAAATTACAATTCACTATCTCATGTTGAGTAATTGTCATGGGGTCCCATATTCAAAAGTCCCAGGCTGCATCAAGCAAGTGCCTGTGCTGCACAACTGAGATGCACCAGCACAAAATAATGGTATAGTCAGATGATGTACCATAAGATGCGATCGTGCATATCTGGCTGAATATCCTGAACATGCACGATCGCACAGTGGGAGCTGCACAGTGTGGCAGGTGACCTAAGATGTGTGTGGAGCATAGGGAAATGCGTGATAGGCAGCCACATGCACAGCATGCAAAATTGCAATATTCAGCAGGGGTATGCAATGGCTTCATTGCACATTCTGAGCCCATTCCCTGAATGTGCAGCTCATTACTGGAATGTATTCTTACCATTAACATACCCAAGGCGTGCTCATTTCCAGCTTTGCAGGGCTGCCCCACCACTCCACAAAGGTGAACAGGAGGTACTGCAGCCTAGCAGGCAGGTGTGATGTAATGTTTGTGTGTGGCTGGGTGGACTGCATTGGCCTGCGTACAGTGCTAGTACCCTTAGCCATGTACAGGGTCAAAATGGAGTATATGGGACCCACCGGAACAGTGGCCACAGGGGCCCACCTGGACAAGCAACAGGGGAGAGCATAGGGTGACACACTCTGAGTGGGATACCACATGCATGTGATACACCAGCTCTGTATGCAGCGTACAATCGCCTGCAGTGCCCCACACTCCCCGATATGAGAGGAACATGCTGAGAACTCTAAGGAATGTCAGTGTGCAGAAGGTGACCAGATACCCAACTGGGTGGGTCCCACCTGTGTGCACCTATGGTGTACCACCATGGGTGTGTGCCACAGGTTGGTCTCTGGCCTGTGCCATGCTGCCACTAGTACCACATGGCTACTTGGGCACCATTGTCCCAGATGTCACCGTGAGTGCATGCCACCACCGGGTGGTGCTCTGCAGGCCACATGGGTGCAGACCATGGCCCCTGGTACATGTGCTGCAGTGTGACCATCTGCTCCTCTGGTGTGCTAGGGGAGCACCTGACAGCACTGGCATGTGGCAGCTTGGTGTCTATGTCCTGGGTGCAGTATGGAGGATGGCTCTCTGGGCGGTGCCCATGGTGTACCAGCACCTATAACTTTGGGTACTTCCGTCCTTGCATGACTGCTGTGTATGGGTGCCTGAAGCACGTCCTGGTGCATTTCCAAGAGTTGTCTCAGGATGGCCTGTCTGCAGTTCTGTGGCCTTCCTGTGGGTGGCTGGCTGATTTATGCCATCCTTTTGTCTGCCTAAATTTGCACGGCACACTTCTGGGATGCACGGTAGATGCACCACATTTTGGTTGAATATACGGATGCGCAGCATATTCATGTTCCTGCCCCCTATTTTTGCACAGCATACATTATTTCTGCATGATCTCGCATTCAGAATTACACAATGTGTCTCTTCATTTTGAATATTGCGCTTCTGCTCATTTTCTGAGATGTGCCGTGCATCTCCAGTTTGAGCCTTGCATTTCCTTTGAATATGTGGGCCTTGATGTCTACTAATGAGAAGTTTAAGTGAGCAGTTGAAGTGCTGCTGTTGCTATGTGCTGGTCATTTTGCTGCTGCTGCCATTGTTGAGATCATTTGGAAGGATAACTTACTGTGCTCATGCTGTTGTGTGCACTACTGGTGACAGATAGCTGGTGCTCCTTGCAGCTGTACTCATGCATTCACAATGGTAAGTTATTTCTGTTTTTGTTCGGGTTCTACAGTTTTGAGATGGAAATGTTAAATAATTTTGTTTTTAAACATCTCTTGTGGCTGTTTCCTTGTAGAGATTCATCATGGAGATTCACTGCTTGTGATGGAGGTGTTTTTTGGCAATGATGCTTTCCTTTTTGGTTTGCTGCGTAGTGTGAAAAGTATTTTTTTCTCCTTTGTTTGTGAGGTGGGTGAAGGACAGGGCAAGTATTTTTTTTTCTTGTAGGTCAGGTTCTTCTGTGATATTGATATAGGCATTTTAAATCATTGTGTTTGTAAACATCTGTTATGTCTGCTTCCTTGCAGATATTTCTGGAGATTCACTGCTTCTGACTGAGATGTGTGTTGGCCATGATGCCTTCCATTAGGATTGCTGCATAATATTGGAAGGTAATTATTTTTTTCGTTTTTTGGGGTTTTGATAGTTGTTGTTTTCAAAATGAAAACTTCTGCGGATGTTACACTAAATGTTTTCTGTTCCTGTTGCTATAATTTCAGATAATTGCTGGAATCCGTATGTTGTCTGGACAGAGAAGATGGCAATGCTTTGACTGCTGAATCTGATGACAGCATCACAGACAGCACATGAGACCTGTGAAGACAAGAAAAGATTATTTAGAAAGAATGTACTTAAATAAGAGTCCATTGTGGTAGTGTGTGAGTCTGAGATGACTGCAGCCACCCCACCAGCAGGGAGTCTTTATCAAAGATAAAGGTGCTAGATTTCAGAAAGGCTGACTGCCAAAAAATGAGAAACAACATAAGTAACCAGTTAATGGAAATAGAAGTTGAGGAGGTGGAGGTCACGTGGGGGAGACTCAAGAAAGCAATAAAGACTGCCACAGATCAATGTGCCAGATGGGTCAGCAAAGTTGTTTACCTAGACTTTAGTAAGGCCTTCGACTCAGTTCCACATGGAAGGCTGGTAAAGAAGCTTGACCACACAGGGGTTGGTCCAGAAGTAGTCAGATAGGTACAAAACTGGTTACAAGGAAGAACCCAGAGAGTACAGGTTAATGGAAGACAATCGACAGAAGGCAGGGTGACCAGCGGGTACCCCAGGGCTCAGTGCTGGGGCCTCTGCTCTTCAATGTTTTTATAGCAGACAACTCCGACAGACTGGAAGGCAAGGTGTGTCTGTTCGACACCAAGATATGTAACAGGGTGGATACCTCAGAAGCACTGGCATGTGGCAGCTTGGTGTCTACGTCCTGGGTGCAGTATGGAGGATGGCTCTCTGGGCGGTGCCTGTGGTGTACCAGTACCTGTGACTTTGAGTACTTCCGTCTTTACATGACTGCTGTGTATGGGTGCCTGAAGCATGTCCTGATGCATTTCCAAGGGTTATCTCAGGATGGCCTGTCTGCAGTTCCGCGGCCTTCCTGTGGGTGGCTGGCTGATTTATGCCATCCTTTTGTCTGCATAAATTTGCACGGCACACTTCTGGGATGCATAGCAGATGCGCCACATATTTTGGCTGAATATACAGATGCGAAGCATATTCATGTACCTGCCCCCTATTTTTGCACAGCATACATTATTTCTGCATGATCACGCATTCAGAATTGCACGATGCATCTCTCCATTTTGAATATTGCACTTCTGCTCATTTTCTGAGATATGCCGTGCATCTCCAGTTTGAGCCGTGCATTTCCTTTGAATATGTGGGCCTTGATGTCTACTAATGAGAAGTTTAAGTGAGCAGTTGAAGTGCTGCTGTTGCTATGTGCTGGTCGTTCTGCTGCTGCTGCCGTTGTTGAGATCATTTGGAAGGATAACTTGCCATGCTCAATCTGTTGCTGTGTGCTGCTGGTGACACATAGTTGATGCTTATTGCAGCTGTACTCATGCATTACCAATGGAAAGTTATTTTTATTTTTGTTTAGGTTCTGTAGTTTTGAGAGGAAAATGTTAAATCATTTTGTTTTTAAACATCTCTTGTGGCTGTTTCTTTGTAGGGATTCATCATGGAGATTCACTGCTTGTGATGGAGGTGTTTTTTGGCAACGATGCTTTCCTTTTTGGTTTGCTGCGTAGTGGGAAAAGTATTTTTTTCTCCTTTTTTGTGAGGTGGGTGAAGGACAAGGTAAGTATGTTTTTTCTTGCGGGTCAGGTTCTTCTGTGATATTGATACAGACATTTTAAATCATTGTGTTTGTAAACATCTCTTATGTCTGCTTCCTTGCAGATATTTCTGGAGATTCACTGCTTCTGACTGAGATGTGTGTTGGCCATGATGCCTTCCATTAGGATTGCTGCATAGTATTGGAAGGTAATTATGTTTTTCAGTTTTTTGGTTTTGGTGGTTGTTGTTTTCAAAATGAAAACTTCTGCGAATGTTACACTAAATGTTTTCTGTTCCTGTTGCTATAATTTCAGATAATTGCTGGAATCCGTATGTTGTCTTGACAGAGAAGATGGCAATGCTTTGACTGCTGAATCTGATGAAAGCATCACAGACAGCACATGAGACCTTTGAATACAGGAAAAGATTATTTAGAAAGAATGTACTTAAATAAGAGTCCATTGTGGTAGTGACCACACTACATATACTACATATACTACATACTGTTGAGTCCACATCTTACTACACCAGATAACACCTGTGAAGATAAGAAAAAAAATACATTATTTTGCCTAACTTGGTTGCTGCGGCACTGGTCGATGCCCAGCAAAGCTGTTGCATGAATCTCTGTCCTACAAACACCACTTGTCACCTTTGAAGGAAAGAAATAGAAATTAATGTGCCTCTTTCCGTCACCGTGGTGACTGACCAACTTAGCTGTTGACTCCATTCCAGAAACTCATTTGTGTCCCTTTGTCCGCTGTAGCACAGCAGTGTGTACCGGTCAAAAATCTGAAAACAAAAATTAAAAGAAAATCAAAACACAAGAACATCATAATGATACTTAAAATCACATTACTGTATGTGTCTGTGCCAGTGACCTGGTATACGATGAACATGTGAAACCTGCAGAGAGACAAAAGGACAAAAAGGAAAACTTGTTAATGTCTTACTGAGTAACGTGGAAGGCCTTTCTGCCTCTGTGAGTCTGAGATGACTGCAGCCACCCCACCAGCAGGGAGTCTTTATCAAAGATAAAGGTGCTAGATTTTAGAAAGGCTGACTTCCAAACAATGAGGAACAACATAAGTAGCCAGTTATCAGAAATAGAGGTTGAGGAGGTGGAGGTCATGTGGGAGAGACTCAAGAGAGCTATAAAGACTGCCACAGATCAATGTGCCAGATGGGTCAGCAAAGCAAAAATAGAAAGAAATCCTCTATGGTTTTCCAATGAAGTGGCTACCACAGTCAAAGAAAAAAAGACTGGGTACACCATATATCAGGAAATCAAAACTGAGAAAGACTGGGAGTCATACAAGGAAAAAATGAGAATATAAAAAACAAATTAGAAAGACAAAAGCCCAGACAGAGGAAAAGATAACGTAAGGGGCAAAGAGAGGAGAAAAATAATTTTTTAGATACTTTATGGAACATAGTAAGGCAAAAGAGGGATAGTAAAACTTGCAACTGAAGAAAGGAAATGCACCAAACATGACCCAGAGAAAGCCAAAATCCTCAACAAATACTTTTGTTTAGTGTTTACCAAAGAGGACCCGGGGGATGGCCCAGCCCTGAAAAAGCACAACACCCCAGGACCAGGGGTAGACATTAGTCTCTTTACTGAAGCCAAAGTACGGGAGGTGCTTAATAAACTAAAGGCAGACAAAGCCATGGGACCAGACACAATGCACCTCAGAATCCTTAAGGAACTGGGGGCAGAATTAGCAGCCCCTCTATTCATGAAATCCTTGAAGATCAGTTTGATACCTGAAGACTGGAAAATGGAAACAGTGGTTCTACTTAACAAATCAGGCAGTTGTGAAGAGACTAATAATTACAGACCAGTGAGCCTCACATCTATAGCAGGGAAACTAATGGAGACACTACTCAAACAAAGGATCATAGCATTCATCGAAACTAGTGACCAGCAAGACCCTAAACAGTATGGTTTCACAGCAGGTCGATCATGCCAGAAAAATCTGCTTGAGTTTTTTAAATACGCTACAATAATAGTGGATGATGGTGGGGCAGTAGATGTTGTCTACCTAGACTTTAGTAAGGCCTTCGACTCAGTTCCACATGGAAGGCTGGTTAAGAAGCTTAACCACACAGGGGTTGGTCCAGAAGTGGTCAGATGGGTACAAAACTGGTTACAAGGAAGAACCAGAGGGTACAGGTTAATGGAAGGCAATAGACGGAAGGCAGGGTGACCAGCTGCTCTTCAATATTTTTATAGCAGACATCACTGACAGACTGGAAGGGAAGGTGTGTCTGTTCACAGACGACACCAAGATATGTAACAGGGTGGACACCTCAGAAGGAGTAAGCAAGATGGAAGCTGACATCAAGAAACTAGAAGAATGGTCTGGAGTGTGGCAGCTGAGATTTAACAACAAAAGTGCAAAGTCACGCACACAGGAAAGAAAAATCCAAGGAGTATTACCTTGTAGGCAAAAGACTGGTGGCCGCAAACCATGAACAAAATCTAAGAATTATAATCTCAGCCAATTTGAAAGTTAGTAAGCAGTGTGAGAAGGCAACATTGAAGGCCAACAGGATGCTGGGCTGCACTGGGGGGAATCATAAGCAGGAGGACAGAGGTGGAACTACCACTGTAAAGATCTCTGGTCAGGCCTCACCAGGAATATGGAGTCCAGTTCTGGAGACCTCATCTCATGAAGGACATTGACCAGATGGAAACAGTACAGAGAAAGGTGACAAAATTGATTCAGGGTCTGCAGTACATGTCCTACGAGGAATGACTTAGGGAACTGAATATGTACTCCCTGGAGCAGAAAAGAGATAGAGGTCACATGATTGAAACGTTCGAGTTCATAAAAGGCATTAACAAGGTACAGGCACAGGAACTTTTTCACTTCAATAAAGGCTCCAGGCCAAGGGGACATGACCTCAGACTGCAAGGAGGGAGGTTCTCTACCAACACCAGGAAGTTTTGCTTCACAGAAAGAGTGGGGGACACCTGGAACAGCCTGTCCCAAGAGGTTGTGGTGGTCAACACTGTGTGGGGATTCAAGAATGTATAGGATAGACACAAGGGAGCCCTGACTATAAATGGCAACTAGAGTGTCAAAATAGGAGTCGCTATTTCTACCCCAAATCCAACCAGATTAAGTCACCTAGAACCTGGACCCCTGCCCTCTGCCAGGTCATATCTCAACTGCCCTGCCAGGGTCTCGAATCTTGTACCCTGTACACCAGAGTCCTTGACAGTACCACTACTCTAAAGTGGTATCTACACTTTCGGAGAGGCAGCAAAGATATTTGAAACTCCCCACCCTGCTACTACCCAGGCATTATGTTTGAGTACCTCCTCCTCAAATGTCTCCCCCTCTTTTTCATGCTAGTACCCTCATCCCATCTGCCAAACATCTCACCTGGCCCACACTTACCAGCACCCTCTACTCTCTCTGACTTTGACCAATCCCACCCGACACTGCCCATGTACCCTGGCCCACGGCATCCACCCCCTGGAAACCTTTCCACTGCCTACCCTACCTCCACATGGCCGCTACTTGTCCTTGCCCTCCCTACCCTTGAACCCTGTCCACTTCTTGTTTCCTTTGACCCTCCCTCCCATCCCTGCGTACCCACCGTAAGCTTACACACTACCACCCCCTGATCAGGGCCTTGGTCTTCCTACTTCTCCTATCGGGTAATATACATCCTAACCCTGGCCCAGTCTCCTCCAACCCACCAGCTGGGCAAAATGGTCTCCGCATAGCCTCCATGAACATATGTAGCCTAATGAAAAAATGTGATGCCCTCTAGTGCTGGGTGATGCTGCATCAACCAGACATCATAACCCTGGTTGAAACCTGGCTGTCCAAATCTAGCCCTGACTCCTTTGTCTCCCTCCCAGGCTACACCTTATACCACGAGGACTGAGTAGGCAAACACAGGGGTGGCTGTGCAATCTATACCAGGGACACAATCATCGGACAAGCGCTCCCTGCCCCTGCTCTTATAAATAGGGCCCAGGCCCTCACCCTCAAACTTGCTCCTGACCCCTCCATGGGCCCTCTATATCTCACCGCCGCCTACGTTCCCCCAAAGAATCGGAGCCCGGCACTGATATCTTTAACAGAATATCTTGCAACCCACCACCACAAGGCGGAACAAATCATACTGGGGGACCTAAACGTGAACTGGCTCAGCACCTCCTCATCTACTACCCGAGACTCTTTCTTCACCCTAGACCTGACACAACTCATTTCCCAGCCCACCAGAGTTAACCCAAAGAGAGGTACCAGTACCCTTCTGGATATTGCTATCACCAACCGCCTCAATAAAATTCATAACATCCAGGTCCTCCCAGATTCGCTAAGTAACCACTCCCCTATCCTATTCCTTTGGATGGCCCCTGCTCCCAAACCCACTGTCCTGACCACATCCCTCAGGCGCCTCCGCCCTGGCGGCCTGATGAAACTCAAGCATTTTCTCACCCAGATCAATTGGTTCCCCATTCACCTCACACCCGACATAGACACTGCCCTCGTCTTTTTCTCCCACACCTTTATCAAGGCCTGTGACCTCTATGCACCCCTCACAGGAGGTCGACCCAAAAAATGCAATGCACCCTGGGTTACCCCTGCCCTACTACAAATGCTCAGAAATAGAGATAACCTCTGGCACCTTGCCACTGAAACAGGACAGTTGACGGATAGACAAGCCTACAATGCTGCCCGGAACAAATGCACATGGGCCATCTGGAAAGCCAAGGCAGACCATTACCAGGTCACCCATACCTCCTCCTGGGGGTGTGCTCAGACTTTCTGGGATAATGTTAAACAATTAAATGGGAAATCACGCTCCCCCATCCCAGCTCACAATTGATGGCACCACCTTCACCGACCCTGCTTGCATAACTAACCACCTAAATACCGCATTCACCGACCTTAGCTCTGTCCTCCCTAGTAATTTCTTTGACCTTCCCCCTACCCTACCTCCCCCTGACCTCCAACACCCCAGTTTCCATCTTTGTAGGGTATCTGCCCAGGAAGCCAGACCACTCCTAATTAAAGCTTTAAAAGGCAACAGCCTCGGCAGTGATTCCTTGGAGCCCAGCATTTTCCGGCTGGTGCTGGATGAAGTCCTTGACCCACTCACCAGCTTACTCAACCAATCTCTCTGCCTGGGGCAATTTCCCACTGCATGGAAAACAGCCACAGTCACACCCATCCATAAAGGTGGTGACAGGTCCTTCACCGGGAACTACCGACCTATCTCCATCCTTCTGCCCCTCTGCAAAGCCCTGGAAAAAATCGTGTCTATACAAATTACAGAATATCTTACCAAACATAACGTCCTATGCCCAGAGCAGCCTGACTTCCATGCTGGTCACAGTATCGGCACTGCACTAGTTGAGTTCTCCAATTTCCTACACTCCTCCCTGGATGCTAGCTCACTAGCCGGTGCAGTGTTCATTGACCTCTCAAAGGCCTTCGACATTGTCTCCAACCCCCTTCTGCTGAATGCCCTAGGCCACACTGGTTTCTCCACTGGCCCCCTCGCCTGGTGCACAAGCTATCTATCCACTCGCTCCCAATGTGCAAAAATCAATGGAACACTCTCTGCAACCCGTCCCATCCACTCAGGGGTACCTCACGGCTCCATCCTGGGGCCCCTACTCTTCTCTATCTATCTAAACACCCTGCCCAATGCCTGCTCTGGCAATATTCTTATGTATGCCGATGATGCTGTAATTTTTGCCACCTACCGCAATCCCATCTCACTACAGGATACTCTCCAAAAATCCTACTATGATGCTGAGGCATGGTTTAAAAAGCACAGGCTAGTCATTAATCTTAAAAAAAATAAAACTATGTTTTTTGCCCACCCCCAAAACAAAGCCTGCAACTTCCCACTTCATATCCTCCCTAGTACCAATCAACTGCTTGAGCAAGTCAGCTCCTACAAATACCTTGGGGTCACTTTTGACTCAGCCCTCACCTACCACACCCACATTGATGCCCTTGCCTCCGCCACCAATACACGGCTTGGCATCCTCTACCGCCATAAAAACTGCCTCCCACCTGACGGTCTCTGACTAGCAGTCACATCTTCAGTGCTGTCACTCATTGACTGTGGCCTGCCAGTTTATGGTGCGGCTGACATCACCGCCCTCAACAAAATTCGAATTACCCTAAATAAGGCCTGCAGACTGATTACTGGTGCCCCCAGGCTCACACATACTTGTCTTCTCTGTGATTAAGCAAAATTACTAAACCTGGATGAAAGACTACACTATCACATCTGCCTCCTCACAAAAAAAACCCTACTCAGGTTGTCCCTCCTTGGGGTGACAGCCTCCATCCGTCACTCCCAACCATCCGTCCCAACCCAAACCTCTAGCAAGTCCAGTCTTCTGGTACCCAGATCCAGGACCACCCATGGACAGAGGTCCTTCTGCTACAGAAGCCCATCTTGGTTTAACTCTCTCCCTGCATCCATCTCCGAAGCCCCCACAATCTCCACCTTAAAAAATGCCTTATGAAGCCAACTGTTCAGCACTCACAGCTGTGCCTGTCTGTAAACAGCGCCTTGACCCAAACACACTTGACAATGCCACTTAGGCAGCACTCTAACTCTCCCTCCCCAACTCTCCCCACCATAGCCTTTTCCCTCTGCTATTACCAGCATACTATCAGCTGTAACATTGTAATATTCTACCAAATTATTTAAAATGTACAGAACCACTCTATGTAACCCTAAGTATGTAACACTTTTGCTGTAATTAAAAGTATATTCTCTTCCTATGTATGTATGTATCACTTTACTGTAACCAAAATGTACTGTCTGTTTTGTCCTCAATGTGACGAGGTACCTTTGGAAATGAGCCTCTGGCTCAAAGGTTGTAAACCGATGTACAAATAAATACATAAGTAAATAAATAAATAAAACAAATGGGCAGACTAGCTGGACCAAGCAGTCTCCTTCTGCAGTCAACTTCTACGTTTCTATGAGTACAAGGACTGTGGAGAACAGTGACAGTGTCCTACAGGGTACCATCACTGCTGACAAAGATAGGCCTTGCTGTGGCTGAGGTCTTGCTGCCTTCATTCACTGTCTTGGTGTCAGATGTAGAACCAATATTTCATCAGAGTGGAGGTGGTGCACCATGCTGTTTGTGATGACCCAAGCAGGAAAGAGGAGAAGAAAGGAGGCAGAGGAGGTACTGTGTCTTGTAGGCAGGAGCAGGCAAACTGTGTCTAGCTACTAAAATTGCATTTTTATTTTGCAACACTGTGGAAGTGGTTACCCATGCTGATTGTGGCTGTGTAATAGGATCTTAGCAGGCCATAGGATGATAGGAGAAGGAGGGGTAGGAGGAGGAGGAGGTGACGAAGGCAGTGCTGGGTCTTGATGGCTGGAGCAGGCATTGACTAATTGATGGGGCCAGGTACTACATTAGGCATCAGTAAAGAACACCACAACAATTGTGGATTGGGAATAGCAAAATGAATGAAAATAAAATAATTTTTGTGAATTGTATATACCCTAAAGGATTATACTGAGAGACAAAGAGGGACTGATCGCATTTTTTTTTAGTCTTCAAGTTCTCTGTCATTGAGGAAGCAGCCCTTAAACAGTTTTCAAGACTGAAATTGTGACCAGATGGAAATTCCCTCTCCATTACTGCTTCATCCACATCGATGGTGCAAGACAATATTTTATAGCTGACTCTGCCGACAACATCTTCCTCTTCATCTTCAGTGTCATGTTGTAGTCTGACAAGGGACATGATTCTTCCATGCTTCTTGTGTGGAATATGCATCTGATTCATTTTAATAAATTTTAACGTGCAAACAATTTTTGGTGAGAGATTTATGCACCTGTCCCATACAATGACACCTGCCAAACTGAAAACACGTTCCACACTGACACTCAAGGGTGAGCAGCTAAGATGTTTCATAGAAACATAGAATTTGACGGCAGATAAGGACTGCAAGGCCCATCCAGTTTGCCCATTTTTTCTACCTTATGAATGTGCCATAGGCCTGTACTCTGTCAATGGCCTACCTATTCATACTCATCTTTATTGCTCCCTGTGACAGAAATCCCTCACTAGGGACTTCCAGTTCACTGCCACCACCTGGGTTTTTTACCAACAGGGCCCAGGAAGCCTGTTTCTTACTTCCCCCTTTGCATGAGGTCAGGAAGGTCAACACAGTAACTGTGAGTAGAGTGCTGTCTCAGAGACGGACTGCAACAGAGTCCAGCAGACATAGAATTACCTTTTTAAATAACACACAAGCAGTCACTGATTCTATAAAAATAGACTGTTCACTAAAATACTACAGGTATTTACAACAGGGTGTATTTACAGGAAACAAAAGGGTTGCACATTTATTAAGAAGCAGAAAATAAAATCACATTAGACAGATAGGTATTGTACAGAAAAAGTCTAAGCTAGCCTCACCTAGGAAAGCTTCACCTGTCCTAGCTAAAGAAGCACTTTTCCCTCACTGTGCTATGTTACCTCAGCTGTTCCTTGTAATGGCAGGTGCTCTGGTCTTTTTTTAGTGTCAGTCCAAGAGAGTGAGCTGGATATAAGCCCTTCAATATATTACCTTGCTCCAAGTAGGGAGGGCCCTACTCACTCTGAGTGACAGGCCCATGTTGCCCAGCCCTCTTTGAGAGTGTGTGCCCCCACCCTTCAGCACCTTCTTGCTACCATAATGATGTCCACTTGGTTCCTTTTGTTCAACATGGGAATATTTCCTGGAAGCATACACCACTGAGTTACATAGAAACATAGAATTTGATGGCAGATAAGAACCGCTTGGCCCACGTAGTCTGCCCATTTCCTAACCTGATGGCTAAGCTGCAGGCTCTAGTTAATCAACAGCTTACTTCCTCCTACCCCCCCACTAGAATTGTCTTATGCCTGTCCCATGCATTCTTGAATTCTCTCACTGTTCTTGACTCCACAACCTCCTCAGGAAGGCTGTTCCATGCATCCACAACCCTTTCTGAGAAAAAAATACTTTCTAACATTACCTCTGAGCCGTCCCCCCTCTGTCTTCAAATTGTGCCCCCTTGTTCTTGCACATCTCTTCTTCTGAAAGATGCTACCCTTTTGTACTTTGTTAATTCCTTTGAGATACTTGAACATTTCTATCATGTCCTCCATCTCCCTCCTTTCCTCAAGAGTATACATATTAAACTGGCAGTTGGGCTGGAAGTATAGCCTAGAGGTTAAAAGAATGAGGTGTGAACAAACTTGATACATCCAGCAGACCAGTCCTGAGTTTGATTCTCACAACCTCCATTGCATACTGTGTGACTCTGAGCAAGTCACTTAACCGCCCAGTGCTCCCAGGTCACCCCTGAAAACAGACACTTGTGCCTAGTGGGCCTTACTCAGTTACTAAAAATAAAATAAAGCAGCTTTAGTCTCTCCTCATATGTCTTCTGATGCAGACTCTGCACCATTTTGGTTGCCCTCCTCTTTATGGGTTTATTGCTTTACTGCCTCCTGCCTGGCTTTTTCTGTTAACTTTCTGAACCATCAGACCTGTACTTTAACTTTTCCATATATACTTGCTCATGTGATCTGCAACCATCTTGTCTGAAGAAGGTGCATATTCAAAAAGAATAACAATCAAAAGAATACATGGTTCTGGTCTCCTTTTCGGTCACACTCCCTTATGCCTATCTCATGCCTGTTTGAAGTCCTGCACTATATTCATATCCAACACTTCCTCCAGTAGGCTGTTCCATGCATCCACCGCCCTTTCTGTAAAAAATAACTTCCTCACATTCCCCCTTAATTGGACTCCCTCTAATCTCATGCTGTGTCCTCTTGTCCTTCTATTTTTCTTACATTGAAACAGGTTAGACTCTTTCACCTTGTTAATAGGCTGTTGGTTAACTAGGATCTGCAACTTATCCTGTAGGTAGGGAAATGGGCCGACTAGGTGAGCCAAGTGGTCCCCATCTGCCATCAAAGTCTATGTTTTTATGATTCTATGTAATACCCTTAAGATGTTTGAATGTTTCAATCATATCACCTCTCTCACTCCTTTGCTCTAGGGTATACATATTGAGCTCCTTTAATCTGTCCTCATATGTTTTGTGATGCAGTCCCTGCACCATTTTGGTTACCCTTCTCTGGACTGCCTCCATTTTGTTAATGTCCTTGTGCAGGTGCAGCCTCCAGTACTGCATGCAGTACTGCAGATGGGGCCTAAACTGTGTCTTGTAAAGAGGGATCATTACCTCCCTCTTATGACTTGTGATACCCCTTTTAATACACCCCAGTATCCCTCTAGCCTTACCTACTGCTTTAGTGGTCTGTTTGGATGATTTCAGGTCATCTGTGATGATGATGCCCAAGTCTCTTTCTGCCCTTGTGATTGCCAGCAACTCTTCTCCCAGCCTATAGGTGGCTTCAGGGTTTCTCTTCTCTATGGGCATGATCTTGCACTTCTTTACATTAAACCCCATTTGCCACTCTTCCGACCATTTTGCTAGTTTATCCAGATCTCTTCTCATTCTGCCCACCCTATCTTGATCATCTACTCTGTTGTAGATCTTGGTGTCATCTGCAAACAGACAAACCTTACCCTCCAGTCCATCTGCGATGTCGCTGATGTAGATATTGAAGAGGAATGGCCCCAGGACTGATCCCTGAGGTACCCCACTTGTGACTTGCATCTCTTCTGACTGTATACCATTTACCACTACTCTTTTCTGCCCTCCAACCAGTTTGCCACCCAGTTGACTAACTTCTGACCCACCCCAAGCCTACCCATCTTATTAATCAATCTTCTATGTGGAACAGTATTGAAAGCTTTGCTGAAGTCAACGTAGGTGACATCAACTTCTCCCCCTTGGTCAACCACTCTGTTTACCCAGTCAGAGAGATCAATGAGATTAGTTTGACAGGACCTTCCTGCTGTAAACCCATGCTGTCTTGGATCCTGTGCTCCTATGAATTCCAGGAGTTGCACTATCCTTTCCTTAAGGAGTGCCTCCATAATCTTGCCCACTACTGAGGTAAAACTGACTGGTCTGTAGTTCCCTGCCTCCTCCCTACTTCCAGTGTTGTGGAATGGTATCACAAGAGCCCTTCTCCAGTCTTCTGGGACCTCTCCTGACCTCAGAGACTCACTAAAGTGTTCTGATAATGGCTCTGCTAGTTTAACCCTTTTCTCCTTTACTACCCTGGATGTATGCCATCAGGTCTCATTGCCTTGTCCACCTTGAGCTTAGCGAGCTCTTGTAGGACCCTTTCTTTTGTGAAGGGACTAGTGCACACCTCCTTCCACCCTGTGTCCATGGTGCTGAGCTGTGGGCCCTGCCCTACCTTCTCTTCAGTAAATACTGAGGAGAAGTATCTATTTAGGATAGATGCTTTTTCTTGGTCCTCCTCACACTCCCCCATATCCCCCTTTGATCTTAGCAATACCCCCTCTGGATTTTCTCCTTTCACTAATGTATCTATAGAAAGTCTTGTCCCCTTCTTTTACTGTTCATGCTAGAGTTTCCTCAGTTTGCACCTTTGCCTGCCTTGCTGCCTGCCCTGCTTCTCTTAGGGAAGTTTGGTATGTCTCCCTATCTTCGTCCCTATGCATTTCCTCATATTTCCTGAAGGCCAGCCTTTTGGTTCTGACCTTTTCTGCTACTGCTTTTGAGAACCAAAGTGGTTTCCTTCTTCTTTTGCTCTTGCTTTTCTCTCTAACATAGTGGGATGTTGCTTCAAGTATTCCATCCTTAATGCTTGCCCACTTTACCTGAACCTCCACATCTGTATTTCTTCTTGCCAGGGCTAGTTTAACTCTGTTGGCCATTTTATCAAAGTCAGCTCCTCTGAAGTCCCATATTGTTGCCTTGGAATGGGATGATTTAGTTCTAGTGGCCAAATTGAACCATACCATGTGATGGTCACTGGCCCCAGGTGACCTTCTACCTGGAGATCTGTGATCCTTTCTGTGTTAGTCATTACTAGATCTATGATAGCCCTGTCTCTTGTGGGTTATTGTACCAGTTGTTGAGGCCCTCCCACTGCAGGAAATCCACTATATGTCTAGTTCTGGCAGATGTTCCTGCTGATATTGACCAGTCTGTATCTGGCATGTTGAAGTCTCCCATTATCAGAACCTCTCCTTTAGCTGTCATGTGTTGTATATCTTCTTACATTAATGTGTCTATGTCCTCCTACTGGTCTGGAGGCCTGTAGACAACCCCAGTTCATATGGCTGTCCCATTTCCTGTTTCCAGGTTGACCCACAGTTCTTCTTGCTCCTTATGTGTATTCTGAATTTCTGTAGCTTTGACATTTTCATTGACATAAAGGGCTACTCCACCCCGCTTTTTGTACCTCGATTTCTTCTGAACAGTACATAGCCGGGTACTGAAGTCTCACAAGTGTGGTTACTGGTGAATCATGTCTCTCTAATAACTACTATGTCCTGTTTAGCCTCTGTCATTGTTGCCTGCAGTTCTGGGATCTTGTTTCCCAGACTGTGAGCATTTGTGTACATGAGCAACTGACAGCAGTGCTGGCCACTTATTGATCTTGCTGCTCCAGTATACCCATGGCTCATCAGCAATGGCAAGGGAATTTGTGTCTTCCAAATATGCATCTACCATGCGTTGCACTGCTCGCAGATGTGCAGCCTCATCAGCATCCTCATCCTCATTTTCCTCCATATCTGCAACTCCCACCTGACTTAAAACATCACAAATGGGATTTGGCATTTTTTATTTTAAGTGGTATATTTTTTCAGCCCCTTTCCCTAGTGATAAGGAGGTGGTAGCAACACCCAGTCTCTGCAGTATTCTGTTGTGCCTTTGCTCCTTGTCTGTAGTAGCATCTGTTCCCCACTTACCCTTCTTATCAGAACTTCGGTCAACCTTTGTACCTGCTGATGCTCACCTTGAATTATTGATGGCAGCCCAAGTTTATAGCATGGGTCAAGCACAGTGGCAATCCTCAACTCTTCTGACTGCAGAATGCTAGAAGTGTGTGTATTACAGTCCAAGATGTGCAGCAGGTGTTCCATTAAGGCACACGTCATAGTATCACCACCTGCCTCCAGCTGTTGCTCCATATTCAGCAGTGTCTGCCTCAGCACATGTAGAAGTGAAATGGACTGACTGATAGAGGCTGTGTCCCTACTCACTGCCTGTGCTGCATGTTTGAATGGCCTGAGGCCAATACTCAGGCCATCCATTTGCTGCCACTGCTCTGTTGTGAGACACATGGATACTCCAGCACTGTCACAGCTTGCATGTAATAGGTACTCAAAAATCACTTAATACTGCTTGTATAACTGCTTGAACATGTACAGGGTGGAGTTCCATCTGGTGACATCCATCTTCATATGGTGCTGAGGCAGTTTGTTCAGTATCTGCAACTGACAAAACTGGTTAGGGACCTTCCCAGAATGGCCAAACTGGACATAGATGTGACAGGCCACATTCAAAATGTCCTCGATAGCTTGATGGATGAGAAACTGCTGCACAACCAGATTAATGCAGTGTGCCAGGCATGGCACACTCACAAACCCCCCATCACTGATGCATTTTATGACATTGGAGCCATTATCACTGGCAATGAAACCAACTTTCAGAGAATGGAGGTGGAACCACTGATCAATCTCAGTGAGGAACTCTTGCAGCATTTTCTCACCCAAGTGTGATCCAGATATATTTTACATTGACAGTCTGGCTTGCTGGTGAAGACCCTGAATGTTGCTACCACCACAGTTAGGCTGCGCAGTTTTTCCCATGCCCAGAGTCAGAGTACTCCAAGTACCTGTGCCCAGTGTGCTGTAATGCACAAGTACGAGCTACCAGCTGTTTGGCCATTGGTCCACATATTCATGCTGAGATGTATGCATGGTGAGGCTGAATGTTTCATAGCATGGTTTACTGTGTCTGGCACTGACCTATACAATTCTGGAATGGCATATTTTGCAAATATGTCCTTGATGGAATCTGCCAATCGGGACAGGCACATGCCATGAACCTCTGAAATCCAACATTCTCTACAAAAGAGAATGGCAATAGATCCACAGAATGCAGCATAGGCTGGACTGTTCTTGCGGTTGGTGTGCCAAACAGCTGAGCTCATTGTCATGGCACCATTGGTGGGGTGGTCATTGCCTCCTGGGGATTCCTAATCATATGTGCTGCTACATGACTGACACCAGTGCCTTTGTGGATTTTCTGCATTGGCGTACATGTGCTCTTCTGACTCGGGGTGTTAGAGCTGCTCTGCCTACTATTTGGCAGACCAACAGAATCCTCCTTGTCTTCCACTACTATACTGTAAATCTCCTCACTTGCCCCTCTGTCTGCCAGACCTATTGCCCTGTCACTTCCGTCTGCTTTGCCTGATGATGATGGGGACAAGGACCACAAGCACTGGCTTCCTTCTGGTGTTGACATCAATGTCCTAGGTGCCTGTTCTTCAAGTGTGTGTGTTGCCCACCCATGCTTTGGTGGCTGCCCTTTTTACCCATTATGACTCGTGCATGACACAGCTGACAAATAGCAACTGTCTTGTCAGCTGGGTCAAGTATACAGAAATCCAACACTAGGGATTTCATCTCCCTTGTTTTAACACAAGGGAGATGAAACAAGGGCTGTACAAACAAGGGCAACATTCCTACCCAGCACATAATATGATCTTGGTTGATTCCCAACATGACCAAGTATTCCCACCCAGTTCTCCTTCTGACCTCTGTATCAGCCCCTCTCAGCCCACAGCCTTAGCACTACCCATTTCCCGTCTTCCCCTCTCCTTCCTCCATCCTAGCCCATTCCCCTCACCTCACCCTATTCCCTCCTCTCCCTGCCCAGCCCATTATCAACCTCCCCTCATAGATACAGCCCCTGACTGTATGTCTTGTGCCCCTTCTGTCTCCCCTGACTCAGTTCACTCTGGCCTCACCCTACCCCTTTTTCTCTCTCTCTCTCTCTCTCTCTCTCTCTCTCTCTTATCTCTGACTGATTACTCCTATTTCTCTCATCTCATCCCCAGGACTCCAATTGCACCCAATTAATGCCTGTATTTTCCTGACCACTCCCCCCACTCTTTATTACCAGACCTCTGATGAACCCTAAACAAAGCTTACTTTGGCAGCTATACTTACTCCATTACTACCTAGAACCTTTCTTGCCTCTAGCTGTGTCATGTAACCAATTAACACGGTGCTGCAGCTCAGAGTGCAGATGTCATCTTCTCCTTAGCACTTATTAGATGAACTCTCTTGTGTATCTTTGTCTGCTTTATTTGTATAACACCCCTGTATACAATTATAGTCTGTGTAAGCTCTCTATGTGCGACCTGACCTGTATATGATGCCATATACAAAACAACTTGTATTTTATGTCCTGTTCTGTTTACTCTGACTTAGAACATTTGTAAATGAGCCTATTTTGGCTCAAAGGTATTAATCTGAATCTATAATAAATAAATAAAAATAAAAAACATAATGCTGTGACTGGGATAGATTAGCAGAAGGGGTAGAAACTGATGTTTTTTGAGATGACTGCAGAATATCAAGAATTGGGAGGCTTTAGTGGTTGGATCACTAGTGCACACAACTTTTCCTGTGCCACCTGCATCACTGATCTTATGTTTTTTCAAATCAGGCTCTCATAGGGGATCAAACACATTCTCATCAGCATCAGCACAGCTACTGCTGTCATCCTTCTCCACAGGTTTGTCCTCCTCAATCTGACCCCTCACTAGTGGTGGGTGAAGTGTCCTCAGTTCACTCCATGAAGTGATTCGCGGAGCCAAGGTGAATTAGCAGAGTACTCCACAACGCAAAGCAGAGTAATTCGTGTTATAATGGGTAATGGAGAGTCCATTGCAAACAATGACTTCACGTTACTCTGCCTTCCCAGACCACTACTCTACCCAGTTTTAAGGCAAAGTGCATTGAAAACAATACACTTTACCTCACTTTGCCTTGTTTTCAAGCTCCGAAGATGTATTTTGCAGTGATTCATGGGATTTCAGGTCACATGGGCTCTATATTGATCTGCACTGCTTCAGTTCGGGGTAGTATGTATAGGAAGCTGTAGGAGACAGTGTGCTCTGAGAGCTGTCCGTGGTTCAGACCTTCTTAAAGTTGTTAAAAACGCCTTTTTGAGTAATTTATTTTGCTTAAACTTTAGTTCATCGAGTGTAGAAAACCCTCCTTTGCTCATATCATTGATCATTTTTGTTTGTGTATGGATTTTGAATGTTAATGTACAACATTGAGTCTGTGAAGTAAGAGACAGTGAAAGTGTGCTTTGGGAGAGGGGCGTATCTGTGGTGTAGGTAGATTTAAGTTGGAGAAATAGGGAGTTCTTTGTTTTTTGGTCATATTTTTGTGATATAACTGACTGTGTTAATGTACACACAGTAATATTGTCAGTAATTGTTGAAATTTTCTTGCTGATTGTGTGTTGTGTGGACCTGGTGTAGTAGTTCATAATTTCTGGTTGTTTACAATACATGGCATATTACTGAACTGTTCAATTTGCTACACATTACAGTACTTGTAGACAAATTGTGTATGTGTATGTGTGTGTGTGTGTGTATGGTGCTGCGTGACATCAAATAATACACCTTTTATTGTGCCACAGTGTAATTGCAGGCACAGCAGTGTGAACCTGCTAGCCACTGCAGCTGCGTGATTTTGTACTGCCATTGTGGTATCTTTTCTTTGTTTTGCTGTTTTCACTGCCATAAAAATCTGCAGTCAGTGCCCCCCACCACCACCACCACTGGCAAAAAGAATTGTTTTCCACATTGGATTGTTTGTGAATTCAGCACCACTGGTTAGTTAAGCTGTTGTTTTCACTTGTGAATTTGCATCTGTATCTGTTGCTGAAGCCACGGGTTTTTTTTAGCTTCACATCAAGCGTCCCCCCACACAGTGTGAATGTTCCAAAATCTAAATTTGTTTAGAATACTGTTGTTGATCCCAAAAAATGCCCTCAAAGAGATGTGCAAGCAAAGTTGGTTCTCACCATGGCATTGCTGCCAGTGGTAAGATTGTCTGTGGGCGTAGTAGTACGTAGATGCAGAAGTGCATTGCTGATGTGAGGAAAGGTATTTCTCCTGTAATATTTTTTACAGCCCAATCAGTAGCTTCACTCATAGTTGGAGGAGATGATGTTGTCCCAGCCAGTGGTGTTAATGCAGTTGCTGGTGATGGTAGTATGAGTATTGCTGCTTCAAGTTCCACTTCTGACCAGTGTACCGTGTCCAAAAATATAGTGGAGTGTGAAGCAGTGCAAGTGAGTGGCAGTGTAGATGATGTCATACTTCCCAGTAACATCCAAGTAACTGAACCTGAGGATTCTATAATCATGTCAACAATAGCACACAATGTGGCATTTCTTCCACCGCAGTTCAGGTCATGCATTTTCCATGCAGTGATTCACAGTGTGGTGAAAATATATCAGGTGATGGTGGTGTTGATGATGATGATGAATGTGATGATGATGATGTTGCTGTGGTTGCAACTTGCAGTCCGCATGCCAGCATCCAAGCAGAAGATGTGGATATGGGTGATGCTGATGAATATGATGATGATGTAATTGACCCGAGTTGGGAACCTGAGAAAAAGAAATTCAAGGTGGCCGTATCTGGGTATGTTTGCATTAACTCCCCCCCTTAAAAACTTGTGATTTACCAGTTTCAATTGATGGTGATGATGATGATGATGACCCAATAATAATGTTATGTAGTCGTGGTGGTCAGTTGCAGACCAAGTGTGTTCTGCCCAAAAAATCACATAGCACACCCCCCACTTCAGTGCTTAAAAGAACGGAGTCCAATAAGCAGAATCATGGACATGTTAAAAGTAGAGCATCACAATCCATTGTTTGGGATTTTTTTGTGCAAGATGCAAATGATGAGTCAACTGCAATCTGCCAGGTTTGCCATGTGAGTGTGAGTCGAGGTAAAAAGGGAGCCATCTGGGCACAAGAGGACAGCATACGCATCTTAAGAATAGGCACATGGCACTGTGGACCCAGCAAAAGATGGCAGCTTATACCACAGTGAGGCGTTCACTCGCGTCATCAACCATAATGAGCATGTTATCCCCTTCCATGACTGTTAAATACAGTAGGAAATTAAATGCATGCAGCAGTGAGGAAATAAGAAGAGAGGATTACTACAGGCATGATGAGGTGGAGGAGCATAATGATTTTGAAATGTCGTCCAGTGGTGGTGAGAGTAGCTGTTTTGGTGGTGGTGGTGAATGCAGTATGTCTAGTGCAAGTGGTACATCAACCCAGGTTGGCAAATCTGGCAAAATAACAGCATTTATGGGTTTGTCTTCATCAAACACCCACACTCCACCCCCTGCCATTCACAGAGCAGAACCATTTGTCATCACACCCCATGTAAAACATTTAAGTCAGCCCACGTTAGAGTGTTTTGACACATAAGCTGAAGCATCCACCCAATCATACAGTGTCACGTGAACTTAATGCTGCTGTAGCTGAAATGCTGGCAATTGATCTTTTGGCCTTCTCCTTTGTGGAGAATTCTGGGTTCCAGCAGTTTGTTGCATGTGCCTATCCAAAATGGAAAGTCCCATCCAGGACATACTTTTCTACCCGTGCTGTCTCTGCATTGTTCTCTACTGTGTCCAACTCAGTAAAGACATGCCCTTCAGCATTCCTCCTCTCCATTCATCCATTTATGTATGGCTATGTGGACAAGTGGCAAAACAGCGGGAAGTTCATATTTGTGTATAACTGCACACTGGGTGCAGGTGCCTGGGGTTGTATGTGATGTTGGTAGTGTGAATAATCAGTGCAGTAAGGTGGAGTGTCATGGTAGTAATCTTCCAGGAATTCAACAGCATGCAATGATTGCTATGTGCAATGTGACCTGTTCAAACATTGGTGAAAAAATGTTGGACGTGGTACTGACTGAAATTGACAAGTGGTTGAACCCCCTATCCCTGAGAACTGGGTTCATAGCAAGTTTCAATGGGTCAAATGTGGTGAAATGCATCACGAATGGTGGCTTTTTTCATATTCCATGCATGGCCCATTGTTTAAATCTTAAGGTGCAGACATTTCTGCAGCACCCTGATGTAAAAGAAATGCTGGCAGTTGCACGCCATATCTGTTCTCACTTTCCATGATCTGCAAAGGCCCGTGACCAACTTCGGCAGTTGCAGATGCGAAACAGCCTCCCTCAGCACTGCTTGAAGTTGGAAGTTGTCACCTGGTGGAACTCCACTTTATACATAGCAGAGAGGTTGTATAAACAATATAAAGCCATCTCAGAATATCTTGTGATGCACACTAGCTGTGACAGTTCTGGAGCCTCCATGTCTATGATGACTGAAAAATGGCACCTCATGGACTCTGTAATAACAATTTTGATGCCTTTTGAACATGGGACACTGACAGCGAGTGGTGAGTCTGCCTCCATTAGCCAATCAATTCCACTGCTGCGGGTGCTGAGGCAGACATTGGTGAATGTACAGCATAGCCTTGATGTTGCCAGAGACAGTGCTAGCAGTATGTTGCTGAAACACATGCTGACAGTATTCAACCAGAATCATCACATTTTGAGCATTCAGCATAGTGACAACTTTGCCATAGCAACAATGCTGGACCCACGATACAAACGTGGAATTGCATCAGTACTGGAGGGAGGGCCTGAACAGCTAAAAAATGTCAGTGGCAACTGGTGCGCTTGGTTCATGGGGCACAGAAGTAATGTGCCAAGGTCAGCAAACCTAAGCAGCATAATCTGTCTGAAGGTGCACCTGGAGTAGCATCAAGCATATCCTGTAAGGGGAAGGGGACTGCAGTTCCAGGTGGTCAGTCATCCAAAGCGGTTGGCATCAACCCACTTTGGGAGGCTTTGTCCCAAGTGGGGATTTGTGAAATAAATGATTCCAGAGAACAGGATGATGCAGCTCAGGGGAGGCAGTATAGCACAGTGGTTTAAGGCTCTGAGCTACAAATCTGGTGACATCCAGCAGACCAGACTTGGGTTTGAATCCCACAACTTCCACTTGTATACTCTGTGACCCTGAGCAAGTCACTTAACTTCCCTGTGCTCCCAGGTCACACCTGTAAAAAGTTTTCAGCTCAGTGTGCTACTCCTGGTTAAACAACTAAAAAAAAAAAAAAATCACTGGACTTAGTGCGGTACAGAGAATGGTTCAGTCATATTTGTCTGAAAAAAGGCATCTGTCAATAACTGATGATCCTTTTTTGTACTGGAGTGGAAAGGTCAGTGAATGGCCAGAGCTGACTGCAGAGGCACTGAAGTACCTCACATGCCCACCTTCCAGTGTAAGTGTCGAGAGGGTATTCAGCTCAGCAGGTGCAATAGTCAGGGATCGTCAGATAAACCTTTCTCCTGAAAATGTTAGTTTGCTAACATTCATAAAAATGAATGAGAGGCACATATCAGCACAGACTGCAACCTTGGTATTCACACCCCGGCCTAGACATGGTGGTTTTGGTGATGTAGAAATGGACCATCCAGGTGGCACTGGCAGCACAAAACGGCCTACCACTGATGTAGATGATGACACAGTGGAGAAAGAATTTCCCAGTGGTCAGACTTCAGACATAGATGACTGTGAGGGCCGCTTTCTTTATGAGAATGATGATGTGGTTAATGATGGCATGTTTTAACTGAAGTTGTTAAAAGACTGTAACATTTGCTGTATGGTACATGGCAGCATGCCAGGAGAAATATTAGTTTTTTTATTTCGCACTTGAGCCACCCTTTCACCGGTTATTGCAATAAACTATTGTCTTTATTGACATACATATGGCCAGTATGTTTTGTTTGGAGCTATGGGTGCTTGAACTGTTTTCTTTGCACTGTATGATACATGTTTTCTTTTTCGTGACTTTGTGTGCCCCCCTGGACCACCACCACCAGGACCGATGTTAGCCACTTCCACCACAGAGAATGACTTTGTCTGCCCCCCTGGACCGCTACCATCAAGATCGATGTTGGCCACTGCCACCACAGATAATTATTTTGTCTGCCCTCCTGGACCACCAACACCAAGATTGATGTAAGCCACTGAAACCACAGAGAATTAATTTATCGGCCCCCCAGGACCACCACCACTAGGACTAATGTTAGCCACTGCCACCACAGAGAATGACTTTTTCTGCACCCCTGGGCCATCACCACCAGGACTGCTGTTAGCCACTGCCCCCACAGAGAATGACTTTGTTTGCCCCCCTGGACCACCACCACCAGGACTGATGTAAGCCACTGCCACCACAGAGAATGACTTTGTCTGCCACCCTAGACTACACCACCAGGACCGATGTTAGCCACTGCCACCACAGAGACTGACTTAGTGTTCCCCCCCAGATGACCACTGCCACCACAGAGAATGACTTAGTGTGCCCAACCGGGCCACCACCATCGCTGTTAGCCACTGCCACCACCACCAAATGCAGGAAGATGTCACAGAGAATGTCATCATTTTCCACAGCTATCACCACCTGCACCCACCACCAGTGTCATTCTGATAATGTTTCCCCATTACACTGACCATGCCAAGGCAGAGGGAGTCAAACAGGAGACCACTTTCATTAGCCACAGGTACAAGGCTTCTTAATATTAAAACTATAAAGTGATGATGTGTACTAATATTTTTTATGCTATTTAACTTCCTTTAGCTGTATGTTTTGTTTTCTGTAGCTTTTCTGAGCTGCAATGGTCAAACACATACGGTAAACTTATTTTGTTTTTTACAGGTTAACAAAAAACAACTCTCCTTCACTGAAAGTCGGTATCAATGATACTGCAGCAATACCATACACAGGAACCTATGGAATATCCATTTCAAATCCATACTGGTAAGTATCAAGATTATTTCATCTGTTCAATTTTTTTTTAAGAGTGCAACAAATGCGACTGAGGAGGATTCCTAAACTTGGTGGCATGTGTATGTCACCAAAACTATTTCTGCAAGATATCATGCACTGTATTCTGAACTTGCAGCTGTGCAGCCACGAAAGTGTTGAAAAAGTTGCACACAGGTTGCGTTACTTGACAAGATATGATTTTGAAATGTAACTTGAGTTGAGATTGAGAACTAGGGACACTGGCACAGTATATTTGTTACACAGCCTGGTACTAAATTAACTTGTGATTGATCTGCTGACTGTATTGTGACAGCTTACTATCTGTGTTAATAATCCAGATACCCATGGAACAGCCACAGCTTAAACATAATGTTACTGCTGCAATCAAGTTGTAAGAAGTCCTTCATTTCTTTTTTTAGGAAACTACCAGATGCCTTGTTGTGGCATAGTTGCCTTATCCAAAGAAGTTCTTCAACATCAGCCCCCCCCGCAAGCTGGGGCAGACATGCAACACGCAGAACAAGTCGATTCAATCGATGACCATGACCATCACTACCAACCAGACTCGAGAAGGATGCAGATGAGATCTGTGAAGAAGTAAACACATAAGAAATCAATAATGAGACCTACCTGCCAATATGCTCCCCCCAAAAAAAAATACTTACCTTCATTGGCTTGAGAGTTACCCATTTCCAAATTCAACTCAAAAAGTTCTCATCAAGCACTGGAATGTGCACACCAACAGTATCTGTGACCTGTGATACAAAACAATACAATGAGTACATGTCTATATATGTTAACGCCCCACCTACAAAATAATAATTAAAAAAAATATATATATATATATATTATGGTAGAGGAGCCATTTTAAGGTTAAAGGGTCAAATTGTTCACCTTAATAACTTTGCCACCGTTCAATGGATTTGCCTGAAATTTGGTATGCTTTATTGGGCATGGCAGGTCTTGGGATCTGCAAAGTTTTGTACCAGTCAGATATAAGACCGCAGAGTTATTAAGCGCCAATGAAATGTGCGTTTACGCTTTTTTGTGAATTCTTTGCTTTCACCTACAGGTCGCACGGTTTGCGCAACTGGTCCAAAAACTTCAGGAAACATGTGGTTGGAGTCCTCAATGTGCTTTTTGAAGATTTTGTGAAAAAATATTAAACGGTTCAAAAGTTATTCAAAAACAAGTTCCCATTATAAGTCAATGGGAAAGTTAACAAAAAGTGCTGAAAGTGTCGTACATGCAGTTTTAGTGTGTAAATTACCCCAGTAGTGTCATGAGTCAGCCATTTTTTTCAGTTAGTGATCCACAGGAAATGCTTGGCATTTAAATTTGGGACCCTCTAGGGACACAATTCTTTTTGTGTTCACCTAGTCGGACCCTGAGGATCCTAGCCATGTCTTTATTTTGGGGTTAAACACCCCAGAAATGTGTTTTTTCAAATTTCTGGAAAAAGTAGTGTCACAAAGCAGTGTCGTACTCATGACACTTTCACAAAATTTGTGAAAGGTGTCGCAAATTGCGACATTAATTTTCCAGGCTATGGCCAAAATGACAACACTTCTTTGCCACCCTGCTGCAAAAGAACGGTTTGGTTTTTTGAGCTGAAATTTGGAGGTAAGGCAGCCAACATCTCACAGCTGTGCCTTTCAGTAATTTGGTAAAGAAATATTCAATGGCTCCCAAGTTACTGTTCTCTGAATTTGACATTTTTTCCCTTAGACTAACATGGTGGCGTACTCCGAGCCTTTCTGGGCTTATATCTCGAAAAACAGTGTGCGATACAGATTTTTCATCATTACTTGCATAGCCCTATGGGCAATAATTTATAAACAAGGCTCTTGTTACTGGAAACATGCCCACGTTTCACTACAAACTGACCATTATAACATAAAGAAACATTTGGAAAGCTGCCGGACAGTCAGTATAATGGAGCACGCCCCCGCGCTCTCCCTAGCATCATGTCATAATGTTGCCGAGCATGGGGGACAGAACTTGCATGGCTCATCATAACGGGAAGTCCTACATGACCCACTTTAATGAAATTACTGGTGTTTTTGCCAGAAATGTATTGCATTATGTAAGGACATGTGGAGCAAGAAAGATTCCCCAGGAAGAAAGGAGCCCATATATCAGGTGCAATGCTGTAAGTTGGGGAATATCTTCAATGTCTATTTCACAAACAAAATATTTATGGAGCCTCAGTACTGTTTACTTTGTGTTGGGACTCATGATTTGAAGTGTTTGCAAAAAGCATGACTGAGCAGTGCAAGTATGTTGTGCTAAACTGCATGTGTGCCATCAGTGTTCTTTCCTGTGTGTGCATATATTGTTCAGCTTCATGCAAACATATATATGGTGTGACTTGTTGCAGTATCTCAAGAATAAAGATAACAAAGAATACATGACTTATATTTTATTTGTACCATCAGCACAAGCAGAGTAAGTGATATGATATTTTTTCACTGGTATCGGGTCAATGTGCATGTGCACCTCAGTCAATCACAATGCACACATGGCCTACCTGGAGATCATAGCACAAAAAGCACATGCTCTCCTAAAAGTCATGTGTGCAGTATGTGACTAAGATGCACTCTGGCCAGACACCTCTGAAAAAGTTTTGTATCACTTAGTCCGCTGATGATGATGGTGGTAATAAAATATATATTATTCTGACCACTATTCTTTTTACCATAAACACTACAAGTCAGCAGTATATGTTTGCAAGAAGCTGCACAATGGCTGATGTCACACACACACACACACACACACACACACACACACACACATATGTGCATGAAACAACACTGCCTGCATACATGCAATTTAGCACATCATACTTGCACTGCTCACACCAGCTTTTCCACAAGCACTCCACAACAGAAAGTAAACATTACTCTCACAAGATATTGCCTCTTCAATCTTTAAGATAATATGGCACTGTAGTTCATTTCTTGGAATGTTAATAGGGCTAATTCCAGGATAAAACACTACCAAATACTTAGACATCTTGAAACTATGCAACCCAATGTAGCTTTTCTGCAGGAGACACACCTGCTTGAGACTGAAAACAATCTGTTTAGGAGGTGGCAAATAGGGCAAGTATACTCAGCAGGTAATGCCACAGCATGATGAGGAGTGGCCATTTTAATTACTAGAAATACACAATTTGCCAAGCAGCAGACCTATATAGATAGACATGGAAGATACGTTCTCATTAGAGGTATTCTGAATTATACTGAACTTATTTGGGGATTAATTTTTGGACCGAATATTGATTCCCCTGCGTTTTTTGTATCTTTACTAAATATTTTAAATTTATTTCCCCATCTACCGTTAATCTTAGCTGGGGACTGGAATCTGGTTTTGAATCCCAACTTAGATCATCAGGCAAAGGATATATTCTCTCTCTGGCTCTGAGAGCCCTGAAAGACTTATTAACAATGTATAACATGAATGATCCCTGGAGAATACTAGATCCACAAGGTAGAGGTTACACCTTTTATTCAGCGGTTCACAAATCATTATCCCAAATAGATTATTTTCTGGTTAATAGCACAATATTGGAGGGGACACTGGGCAGTGGCATGTCTCCGAGGGTCATATCAGACCATGCTCCAGTATGGATCAAAATGGTTTTGCCCAATCAAACACCCAGAACAGGTATATGGAAGCTAAACTCCCAGCTTCTTCAGGATGACAATGCCCGATAATCCCTCACAGACACAATTACCCAATTTCTACAGCACAATCAAGGAACGTCATTAAGTATAGATAAACTTTGGTGTGCAATGAAGTGTGTGGTTAGAGGTGAGGTGTATTAGGTTATCGGCAATCAGAAAGAAGAAAAGAAAAATCAAGGTAGCGTACTTACTAACCCAGATCCAGCTCCTAGAAAACCGATTTATTAATCTTGTGGATGGAGAAAACCTATAACACCTGACCCGGTTAAAAAATCAATACTCAGAACTCTTAAGGGAGCAGGCTCAATACATACTTTTTAAAACTAAGGTTAAATTTATAGAACAGGAGATAAGGCCAGTCATCCTTTGACCCGGCCTGAGTTCATTGATGTCATGAGGATTATCCAGAGTATGCGCCCTACTGCTGTAGTTTGGATCTGGGCCCTACTTCCCTGATAAAGGGTTGTTATGACATTACTGGCCCAATCCTAACATGGATAGTCTGGTGCTCCTTGGATACGGGTGAGTTTCCTAGCTCCCTGAAAGAGGTGGTGGTGATACCCCTCCTGAAGAAGGCTTCCTTGGACCCTGATTGCCATGCCAACCACAGGTCGATCTCTAATCTTCCCTTTGTAGGTAAGATTATTGAGAAAGTAGTGGCTGCACAATTGGAAAACCATTTAACCATCCATGACATTTATGAACCTCTCCAGTCTGATTTTCAAAAGAGGCACAGTACTGAGACAGCGCTGGTTTGGGTGCTCAATGATCTCCTGATGGCTAGAGATCAGAAGAGCTGTTCTATCTTGGTTCTTCTTGCACTCTCCTCAGCTTTTGACACTGTGGGCCATGTGGTACTTCTTGAGTGCCTGGAGTTCATCTGTGGCCTGTCAGGTACAGTCCTCAGTTGGTTTAGATCTTTCCTCACTGACAGAACTCAGAGAGTGGTGTCGGGGATAAATTTCTCCCACCCAGTCTCTCTGTCATGTTGGGTTCCCCAGGGCTCGGTGTTGTTCCCCATGTCATTCGCAGTGTATATGCTGCCCCTTGGAGACATTGTAAGAAAGTATGGGCTGAGGATTCATTGCTATGCAGATGATATGCAGCTCTACCTATCTTTTGCACATGACCAGGATAGAGCTGTCTTGGTCTTTAATAACTGCCTAACTTAAATCCAGTGCTGGATGAATTCAGGTTGGCTGAAGTTGAATTCGGAGAAGACTGAGGTAATGGTTGTGGACTCGGGTTGTAGGGTAGAGGGGATGGGAGCTGGTTTATCTTCAGGTTTATTTCTGGTGGGTGTCCAGCTCTCTACCTCTAAACAGGTGCAGAACTTGGGGGTGATTTTTGACAATGAGCTGACTCGGGGTTCGCAGGTGTCAGCAGTTGTCAAACTTTCCTTTTATCATCTTAGGAACATCGCCAAGATTAAGCACCTTGTTCCATCCTCCAATCTGTTTACTTTGATCCACACTTTTGTGACCTCCTGCCTTGATTATTGCAAATCCCTTTATCTAGGGCTTCCTGGGGTTGATATCTGCCATTTGCAGCTGGTGCAAAGTGCTGCAGTCCAGTTATTGATGGGCATGTCCCGTGCCTGTTATATTTCACTGGTCCTGCATGATCTGCACTGGCTGCCAATTCAGTGGCAGATCACCTTTAAAGTTGGTCTTTTGACTTATAAAGCCCTACATGCACAGGGCCTGGACTACTTGAAAGAGCTTCTGGTTCCCTATTGCCCTAAGCGATCTCTCCACTCGGCAGATGAGGGGTTGCTAGAGATTCAGAGGGTATCTTTGAAATCTTCTGGTGCTCTTGCTTTTATGTATGTTGCCCCTACCCCCTGGAATTCTCTACCCCGTCCGCTTTGTCAGTGTGCATCCATGGAGGAGTTTAAAAAGGCCTTAAAGACCTATTTATGGTCTAACATTTTTTAAATTATTAAAGTGATTTTATGGGCACAGATCACTGGTAGACTGAAGTTTTATTCATTATATTCATATTTATTGTAAGGCTCCTTGAATTTGTGAAAGGTGCAGTATAAATAAAGTGTTATTATTATTTTATTATGATTATTATTATTATTATCTACTAGCTCTCCGCCTTAGGCAGCAGAAAGAGTTAAGGGGGATATTGGCCCTAAATTCTCTCAAAGACAACTCCCTCATTACTACACCAGCAGGAATTGTGAATTAATTAGTTTCTTATAGATGTCTATATGCTCCACCCCCTTTCCACCCTCGTTAGTAGATATTCACAAGTATCTTAGGGAGTTTCCCCTTCTGTCTCTTCAGAAAGAGCAAGCACAATCCCTGGATGGGGGGATAACCCAGCAGGAAGCTATTGAATCATTGCCAGATGTCAAAGCACCAGGTATACATGGTTTCTCACCAAGGTCCTACAAAGTGTTTAAAGGCCTGCTCTCACCTTTCCTGCTGAAAGTTACTTATTTATGCACCTCTAGAATCACTTATCTTTCCTTATTAGAAGCCACCATAACAGTTCTCCCTAAGCTGAATAAATCCCCCAAATTGGTTACGAGCTCTAGACCCATTTCCCTGATAAATTACGATATTAAAATCTTTGCTAAAATATTGGCTACAAGATTGGCCCGTGTTTGGACCCCCCTTCTTAGTCCAGAACAAGTGGGCTTTGTAGCAGGTTGTTTCTCTACGGACCATATAAGGAAACTATTTCATATTATTTCTGCTTCTAGAACGGTAGCTCATTCAATTGCCTTGGTATCCCTAGATGCAGAAAAGGCATTTGATAGAGTGAACTGGACTTACTTATACGAGGTTTTAAAAATCTTTGGTCTTCCACATAAATTTATTCAGTGGATGCAACTTTTGTATTCACATCCCACAGCAAAGATTTATTGTAATGGGATTATCTCTGAATCTTTCTTTCTGCACTCTGGCACTGCAAGGTTGCCCCTTCTCTCCTCTACTATTTAATTTATAATTAGAACTGCTATTAATATGACTACAGACTGTCCCCACAATACACAGTGTCTGTATTGAGGGATGGGACCTCCCCATGTCAGTATATGCTGATGACTTATTGTTGCATCTCTCTGACCCAGTAACCTCCATATCAACAATAATCTCCCTAACAGAGGTTTATGGGGCTCTGTCCAACTATAAATTAAATATTTCCAAATCGTTAATTATGCCTCTAAATGCTAACCTTTACCAGTGTCAAGTAGAAAAATTCCAATTACAGTGGTTTAAACAGATCCAGTATTTAGGACGTACAATAATGGCTAATCTTCAACAAATTAAAAAATTGAATTTAGACGATAAAGTAGAAATAATTAGACAAAATCTTGAAAGATGGACTCTGTTATATTTGTCTTTACAGGACAGAGTTAATGTGGTAAAAATGAACATTCTTCCAAGATTGTTTTATCCTCTAAGCATGTTAAATTTTTGTCTCCCCCTTGTTTGGTTCAAAAAAGTTCAACATATAGGCCCAGAAATTCAAACTGTGCCCAAAAAGTGCGCAATAGCAGGAGCAAGGGCAAGTCCATTGCACCCATGTGCAAGAGGCACGATATTCAAAAAGTGAGCCGGCCAAACTGCACCTACAGCCAATGACTGAATATCGCACCACCTGCACCATAGCGCAACTAGGGAGGGGAAGCTGAGCAGATCTGATGCGCTATAGCGCAAATAGGGAGGGGAAGCTGGGCAGATCTGATGCGCCATAGCACAACAAGGGATATTCAGCTGAGCAGTCCAGAGGCGCCATAGCGCAACCAGGAATGCCCCCCAACAGCAGGGCAGCAATACAACTGCACAACCAGGGAGGTAGGGACCCACCACCCATGCCACAGATGGGCACAGAAACACACAGCATAACACACATCGTCCCCCCACACCCCATGCACTGCACAACTGGGGGAGGGCTGGAATAACCACTGGCCCATGGAGACAAGCAACCAACCCACAGCCGGGCCATTGTGCCCCATCAAACCCCCATGGCAAGCTGTGACTGGCACATAAGGAGGGCTGACCACCCCATGCCACACCATCCCCCCAATGCAGAGCACACCCTGCACCGTGACCCCCAGACATCCTGCCCAGGAGCAACGTCCACCACTGCAGAAAACCCCATGCATGCCACCACCCCCACTGTGACAATGCAACCCTGTGCACCACAGAACCATGCAAGGCAGCCCCACCATGAGCTCCCATCAGAGGGTGGCAGCACACAGAGATGCAACGATGGCATACACAGTGCCACCAGGCACAGTCCTCCCGAGGTACAGCTGAGAGACCAACCATGCATCGGCACATGAGGTACCCCACATGGGACAGGACATGCCCTGGACACCCCCACCAGTGGTGCAGCATCCTGCACACTCTCCCAATGACACACCCCGACCCAGCACTGGCCACAACAGCCAGCGCAGACACAGACAGTGGTTCATGGAAGCATGCACAACACCGGATGCCACACAGTGCATGGACAGACACCCACCCATACCCAAGGGCACAACAACACAAGGACGCAGTAGCGGGGCAACCAAGCCCCCAGCGTGGGCCCATGTAAACTGTGTACACACAACCTGCAGTCCTCCATGGCACAGGAGTGCCAGCCACCCTGCGCAGGCACTGTTGACCTGTACACCACCATCATTTGCCTGGCGCACAAGTCACAGACAGTGGTGCACATCCCCTGCAGCAAACACAAGACACAACATGGAGGTGGGTCAACAACTGTGGAGGCCACAGTGTCACCCAAGGCAGACATGCACCACACCAGTGACAGGAGGCAACCCAGCATTGTGATGGGTACAGTGGCTGCCCTGCATGGACAGCCACCACTGACATGCCAGCAGACCATGCAGGTCACAGACATGCATGGATGTCAGCTGCACAGGCCATGGACGGGCTGATAGGGGGGCCATGGACACAGAGCATGCACCATGGACCACTGCACACAGCCATCCAGTGCACAGGGCATAACACACACACCACAGACACTGACTGATAGCTACCCCCACACCATAGTCACCTCCCCACGGACACACACACACACACACACACACCCATGACTGCACCACCCCTGACGACATGCACACCACTGCAGCTGAGCACCTATAACCCGCTGCAAATCAGAGACCACCACAGTATTCATATCAAAAGATCAGTATTACAAAACAATATCAAAATGAACTATATACAATATGATATGCAAAGTTGGGGGAGAGGGCCACAAACAAGGTGGGGGTGGGTAAGGGGCAGGGGTGAACAAATGGGACAGGAAAGGAGGGGTGTGAGGGTGGGTCCAGGGGGTAGGGGATATCAGGGGCAGAGGGACTGTAAATGGGAGCCCCGCTCCCTGCTCTGGCTGCTCTGCCGCCGGTGCCTCCTGCGGACCCCAATCTGGTGGATCCTTTGAAGGATTTCTAATGACGCCCTTGCCACAGTCAATATCTCCCTCAATGCCTCCCTGATCTCCATTAACTGGTGGACACCTAGGACAAGGGAGCACAGTCAATAGGTGTGAATGCACAGCCCCATACAGCCCACCCACTGTGCATAGCATACAGCCGTGGGACATGCCTCTGTGATGGTGTGTGACCACCCACAGTGATAACGTCCACAAGACCTGCCCACCCAGGTGCATGCAGCCATGCAGAATGCTGCACACACCCACCGGCCAAGTCATGCACAGCACCACCATGGCCATTTAGTGACATGGCTATGTGGTGCGAAGGCAGTGGCACAGCCATGTACCCGGTGCATGCATGGACCACCATCGATGCACTCCCAGACATGCAGTGCCACTGGACAGTGTTGACTGTAACAAGTTGCGTGCATGGTAGTGGTGTCAATGGATGGTGGCCATGCTCCGCTGCCCACCCTGTTACACAGCATGCAATAGTAATCATGGAGGTATGGCACTCACCATCATCGGGCTGGTCCCTCGGGCACTGTGGACTGTCGCCCCTCCTCGCATCCCTGTCCTCTTGGTGGCGCCGCATTTCACGGGCTAGATGCCACTCCTCCATCCCTGTGGTACAAACATGGAGAGAGGAACATCAGTACAATCCTGTAGCAAAGTCCCCCTGCCCCCAGGTGTGTGCCCTCCCACCCAGCCAGACCCACCCACCCCACACCCTGATAACACCACCACAGCCAACACCAGATGGTCCATCCTCCATGTGCTGGACACATACAACCATGATACCCATATGGAAGATAACAGTGTATTGACATAACACCTCACCTTGGCCGTGGCACTGTGCCCTCCTGGCACGTGCCCACAGCTGGGCAAGCAGGTCTGGCTCCCTCCGCCACAGGTCGCCATACCTGTGGCAACACTGCTCTGCTGTCCCCCCCTTCCTGTGGCCTCCTCTAGTGCAGTGGCCACCTCCTCCCACACCTGGCTCCTGGACCTGTCCAGGGGTGCCTCCCCAAACAGTGGTCCATGGAATGGCTCCACTATGGCCACTAGGTTGGCCAGTTCTACCTGGCTCCACTGTGCAGCCCTCCTCTGCGCCATTCTCCTAGCTCAGTCAGCCATAATGGTGCTCTGCAGCGTGGCTCCCCACGTGCAGATGCTGCATGGTACAGCACTGCCATTCCCTATCGCGCTGTCACCGAACAGCGTGAAAGTGGTGCACCCATGCCTGACACATGGTGCCCAGGGGGAAAAGGTCTGGCACAGGGTCAAGGGGCTCTGGTGCACGGACAGGCACAGCACCATTGGAACCTAATGCGTGTAGCGTGATTGGATGCCTGTGTGCTACCTCCAATACTGGCCTACCGCGCTGTTGCCCCAGTGCGCCTATGATGGCCCAGTGCCAGAGCGCCATGTAGGTGAACATCACTGTAGCACCACTGACACAATGGTGGCCATGCCCTGCATTGCTTCCCGTGCACAGCACATCAGCAGCGCAGCATACGCCTGCGTCAGCAACCCAGGCATATGCAGTGAGGTGTGTACTGTGCATGTCACAGAACTGCGCCCTTGGCTCAGCACGTTCAACACAATTGCGCAAAGCGAAACAGCGTGATATTCAGTCGTCATATGCAAAACTGCTAATCAGCCATTCAATGGTGCAGCACTGCAATTTGCATCCACTTAAATTTGGCCTCGCCTCATTTGCATGGGTTGCACTATAAAAGTGCGACATTGGGCTGCACTGGTCATAGTCAGTTACTGCAGTCTATTGGTGAGTTGCATGCTGTTTGGGAGTGTGGACTGTGGATTTAGGGACATGCATGGGACTGCACAGTCACAGGTAACAACTGCCATTCTTACAGGCTAAATAATGACTGAGCGAGTTGTGGGAGAGGAGGAACAGAGTGGTGGGAGGAGGAGGAGGCCTAATTTCACCAAGGCCGAGACCGATGCCCTGTTTGAGGCCTACCTGGATAAGGATCCGCTTCTCAGAGGATGGCAGGGAACACCTCAAGCCCGTGCTGCTGCATGGGAGGAGGTGTCATGGGCAGTGAACCTGCATGGCAGCCACCAGCGCTCCGTGCAGGAATGCAAGAAGAAGATGGGCACAGACAGGAGGAGGATAAAGGAGAAGGTGGCTGTCATCAGGGCAGCATGAGCTGGACAGGTGGGGGACAACCGGAGGTGGTACACCTCACCCCACAGGAGGAGAGGGTTGCTGCAAGCATGCAGCATTGTGCCATTGAGGGTGTTCAGGGTGGTGGCTTCCAGACGGGTGGTAGCCCATCACTGCATGGTAGGTCATGGTCTGTCTAAGGGGGGGGCAGGGTAGGTCACACGCAGTAACGTGACTTTGTTTTCCCTTACAGATCCTGAGCGTCTGCATGGGTCAGCGGTGGTGGGCCTGTCCACTGAGGACAGTCAGCTGGAGATGGAGGAGGGCCCATCCACCTCCACAGGTATACGTGGCTCAGTGCAACAGTGGGCCCACCTGGCTGTCCACACTGATGTTATTGGAACAGGTGTGGAGGTGGCCCTGCCCGTGTCCCAGCATGCCAACATTCACGGATGCCAGCATGCTGTGACTCGGACCAGTGCTGGGTCTGTCACTGATGATGATGTCGCTAACGGCATGGGCAGTGACACGTGTGTGCCACAGGATGGCCACACAACAGGTAACATCGTGGTCATGGCTGTGGGTGATGCTGCTGTGGAGGCCTGCATGTCAGCACAGTCCCAGCCTGTGCCTGTCAGCACCAGTGGGGCAGCACTGGTGTGTGTACAGGACAGTGGGACTTTTGCGGCCACTGTGGCAGCACCAGTGAGCCCTGGGGAGTGGCAGCCGGAGGGCAGCATCAGCAGTCGGCCAATGGGCTTGGGGGTACAGGGTCAAGAGGTGGCGTCTGTGCACCACCTGTGGACATGCCCAGACCTGGTCCTGGTGTGCAGCATCCACCCTCAAAGGGTGCTGAGCATCAGGGCCGTGCACACCCTGAGGGACAGGATGCCGAGGAGGCAGATGACCTCTTAGATGAGCACACCCACCTACTGCAAGCATCAGTCCAGCAGCAGATGCAGCTTGCAACATTGGTGGATGCACTGCGTGCAGCTCTGGAGCGGGCAGAGGAGCATCGCAGCAGAGACACCGCTCTGATCCTGGCAGGAATGGACCGGTTGCGGGAGGATGTGACCACTGCCATTGACAGAAAGACACAGGCATTCACTGCTGCCATGGCCACAATGGGCACACAGTCATGTGCCCATGCGTCGCAGACACCATGCAGTGCACTGTCCACCCCCTATTCCCGGCATCGTGCAACACCCTGCTTGTTGACACCGGATTCAGCTGTGGGCATCCCGAGCACGCCTGGCGCAGGCATGTTTGGTGTGCTGCAGACCCCTGTGTAAGCACGGTCGCGTTCATGCAGTGGAACTCCTGGGGGACCATCGGTGCCACCCCATGAGGCCAGTGGTCGGCCTGTCAGTGCTGGCGGGTCTTGGCGGGGCCGCTCATGCATCTGTGTCAGCCGGGGCACTGTGCCGAGTGATTAACCTGTCTCCCAACGTGGCTACTGTCTGGTGCTGCTCTGTGTGCATTGTGTCTTTCAGCGGGCATTGCATGGGTGAGTACCCAGCCCTGCACATGGATACACAGTCCATCTGCACACCCTCCCAGCTGCCATCCACAGTTGAGTGTGTATGATGATGCCTGCATTGCACTGTACACCAATGTGCAATGGTGCTCAGCATCTGACACACGCACATGGACAGGCAGTGGGCTTGGTGGTCTGTGGACATGTGTGTGGCTAGGGATGGCATTCTGGGTTGGTGTGCCTCCTACCCTTTGTGCATGTTTGGTGCGTTGTGTGTGTGCATGTGTGTGTGTCCGTCTGCATGGCATGTTAGACCTCACCCACCCCTGGTTGTGTGTGTGTGGTTCCATGCCCTGCCACTTCCCTTAATGGCATGCACCCCTGGTGTGTGTCCATGTGTGTCTGTGGGTTGTGCCTTAGCCACTGTTGATTGCACATGACCCCATGACTTACCTGGGTTGGCTGAAGTGCTCCTCCGTGATGGTGTCCCAGTGCAGCTGTGCCAGCTGAAGCAGTTGGGGGTCCCGTCACCCAAGGGGGGGGCTGACCATCACCATCATTACCAGCAACCTCATCGTCCCCATCGCTGTCCCCCTCTTCGACCTGTACGGCTAGCCCACATTCATTGGCCATGTTGTGCAGATGCAACAGGCTAGGAATAGCCCACAGGCCTTTGAGGGGCTATACTGTAGGGCACCGCCGAAGGTGTCCAGGCAACAGAAACATGCCTTCAGCATCCCGAACACCCGCTCAATGACATTATGTGTGGTGGCATGTGCCTCATTGTAGTGTTGCTGCGATGGGGTCATAGCCGCCGGTAGGGTGTGAGCAGCCAGGGACAGAGTGAGTATCCACTGTCACCTGTGTGTAGAGGGTGAAGGTTAGTTTGGTGATCAGCATCGCCCTGCCCCGGGCCATCTAGGCCACTACCCATGTCACCTCTGACCATGCCCCCCCAGGCCCTATGATTGTCCATGTGGTTTGCTTACTCACCCACTAGGTGGCCAGTGGGGATATCCCCACTCTTGAATCTGTGGCACAGTGCCAACTGGTGCCAGATGAAGGCATCATGTGCTCCCCCAGGGAGCGTGGCACAGACATTGATTATGCGCCCCCTGGCATCACACACCACCTGGCAGTTGATGCTGGCAAAGCCCTTGCGATTGATGTATGCAGCCCCCTCGGGTCCAGGTGGTGTACGGATGGCCACATGGGTGCAGTCTATTGCCCCTAGCATGCCAGGCATATGTGCTACCCTGTGGAACTCCTGTATGTTTGCTGTGCGCTCCACCGCTGTGCTGGGGAAATGGATGTACTCTGCAACATGTGGCAGCAGTGCGCTGAGGAATTGAGTGAGGTGGCGTGACATGGCCAACTGGACTATGCCTGTGGTGTCCCCAGTTGGTCTCTGGAAGGTACCCGTGGCAGGCAAGAACATGCAAGCTGTCACTTTCATCTCCACTGACAGGACATGGCTCCATTGCGTGGGTGCCTGCATCACATCACTGCACAGCTCACAGAGCCACCTCAGAATTGCCTGATTCAGGCAGTACTGGACCACAATCTCGGTATCACTGTACAGCTCGAAGCTGGTGTGGGCTCAGTACTGCCTGTTGGGGACATACCTCTGATGGGCCCTTCCACGGCCATGCCCCCCTGCTGCCCAGTTTCTCACCCCCCTCATTACGGCCTCCATCTGGAAGGTGGCACTGGCCATGTCCCTGGCTTGTGTTCACCCCCCCAGCAGCTGTTACTGTATTTCCCCGCGCTGTCCTGACTGCTACTTCCCCTGCACTGGGAACACCTGCCTGTGCTTGCCTCACTGCTGTGTGGTGTACTTCCCCCTTCTACACTGTCTCCCCACACCTTCCCCTCTGGCTGTTGCTTCCAGGTGCCCTTTCCTGCCTGGCCCTGTGTGTCCCTGCTGCCCTGTTTTCCCTGCTATCTTTGGCTCTCATGTGGCTTCCCTGTAGCGTTCTTGCACCTCTCCCTTGCTCCCTTTATTTTGGCTCTTTTCTGCTATGGCGCCATCTCCCTGTTCCCTATTACGCATGGCTAAGTTGTTAAATATTGCACCGCCATTTATGCAAGGTTCCTCCCTCAGTTGCGCATGCATTCATTATCATTGTGCTGTTGCTCAGCGTGATTTGGGGGGTGCAACTGCCTCCTGCCGAATATCGCAGAATAGCGCATTTTCGGACTTGCGCAGGCGCAACCCTATTGCGCAAGGCTCAACTCTTTTGAATATCTGGGCCATAATCTCTAAACTTCTGTGGAAATCTAAACTGCCCAGAAGATTCTAAGTTAAATTATGTGCCCCCAAACAGAAAGGAGGTCTTAACCTGCCAAAATTTCTCCACTATTACTTAGCAAGCCATATAGCTAAATACTTCCAATGGTACCCTTCACCGTCAAGGATGTCAGAGACGAGTACACATCCAGTATGGATACAAATAGAGTGGAAAATTATACAGGATAGTGGTATCTCCTCCCACAGTTTACTATTCATTACTCCTAAACTGGGCACAAAAATGCTAAATAATGGCCTGCTCTGCATGTCCTAAAAGTTCATGCTCAACTCAGTAGACTTCTTAATTACAATAATACTGAGGATATCTCTCAACCATTGTGTTTAAACCCAAATGTTGTAATAGACAAGAAATACATTAAATTTATAAATAACACTTCTGTATCAGAGACCAAGATCACAAATCTGTTAGAGAATGGCAGAGTTAGATCATCGATGGGAATTTTGCAAGTCCTAAATTTGCCTCCTACCCAAATTTTCAAAGGTTTCCAAATCAGACATCTTTTGATAACTAAGATGGGATCCAGAATTTGGAATGATGATCGAACTACTCTCCTTACTTTACTTTGTACATTGGCGTGGGAATCCCACGCAGTGTTGAAAATTACTTCTGAACTCTACCCACTTGTTTATCCAGATATTCAAGGGAATTCAGAGTTTTGGTCCAAGTGCTTTCCAAACACCCAGATCATATATGGCAAATTGTGACAAGCTGTATACAAATACTCCTCCAATGACAAGCTACGTTTAAGTCAATTCAACGTGTTACACAGTTTGTACTTTACCCTGGTCAAACTATACGCCATGGGCAGGTTGCAAGATCCCCAATATAGCAGATGTGGATTGACTACAGGCACTCTGTATCATATATTATGGGACTGTCCCACAATCAAATCACTTTAGACCACGATCAAACGCAAACTTGACCCTTTGCTAGGACTTGAGTCCCTTTTTGAACCCGATATTTGTATTTTGAGAGACTATTATCAAATTCCTGTTCTAGAACATAGATGCGCCATGTCTTTAATTTCACACACTGTTAAACAATTAGTATTGACACACTGGCCAGATTCTCATAATATAACTTACTCAGAATGGCTCAGTGCATTTTTGTATAATTTAAGGATAGAGAAAATGATTTCTAACCTTAGACACAATCTTAAAATTTTTAACAGAAAATGGGGGAAAATCTATGAGTTGACTTTGACTCCTCAAAAAGTAAGAAGCAGGACTTCATTTAGTATGTACATATCTTCTACAGCCTCATTATTGATGTGTCTAGCTACTTAGGGAGGGAGGAAGGGGTTTTTGGTTACAATAAGTTTCAGTTAGTTAGATTACTTTAGTTAGTATGTAGAGATAGTTAGTAACTTGTTTTAAGTAGGCTGATGTAACTCCAAGGCCATGATTTATTGTTTCTGTGTTTCAATGTCACAATAAGACTTGTATTGTGATTATCTGAATGTAACTTTTATAAAACTGATATAGTATATTGAGTTTAAAAAAAAGAAAGTAAACATTACTGAGGCACTGCATTATAACAAAAGGGTAAGTGTCTATTATTAAACATAAAAAAAAAATCACAAAACACTACAGCACAGCAGTGGGGGGAAGGAGGTGCCCAGAAAAAAATACATTAATGGGGGATTCCATGGTGTTCCAGCAGCAGGTGGAGCATTGACAGTATCTGCAGCTGCTGTTGCTGGATCTGCTCTACCTGCTTCTGCAAGCACCCACCCTCTCATTGCTTTCTTGAAGGGCCACCCACACCAGTGCAATGTCTGCCTGCATTGTGGGTACTGTGGTGGGGTCCACTACAGCAGGAAAGCCAGGTAGTGGTGGTGGTGGTGAGGGTGGTGCTGGTGGCTGTGGTGGCGGTGGTGGTGGGGGAGCAGCTGCTGCCCTTCTCCTGCTATGGCAGCGAGGCACAACACCCCCAGCACCCTGTGCCACTGCCACAGAAGGGCCAGCAGGTGGATGTCTGGCCCCTTCAATGGCAGCCTGAAACTCCACCTTGTGGTCATTTTCCATGTATGTGCACTGGCCACTGGTCCCCAAATGTGTCCCCCGGGGGCAACAGCGCACCTGCACACCACATAAATGGCAAACCACAATGGTGTTGTCCCCCCACACAGTTAAAAAACTGCCACACTGTGGAGCTGTAGGTGGGAGCAGGTACAGGAGGGGCAGATGTACTGCCAGCAGCACCGTCATTCATCTGGGACTCCACCTGCGGCTGTGGAGAGGGTGCTGCTGGAGCCCCTGCAGCTGCTACTGGTGGTGGTGGTGGACTTGAAGGATATGCTGCCACTACCAGTGGCACTGGTGGTGAAGCTGCTGCTTCCAGAGAGGGAGACCCAACACCAAACAGTTGGGAGTGGTCCAATGACACCCAACCACCCCTATATGTGTGCACTCCCCTCTGCCCATGCCCACAGGCCACAGACTCTCCTCCCAGGTCCATCGCACACAAATAAGTCCCTCTCTGACCGACCCCTCAAAAGACTGCTTCACACGCACTCACAGTCACACACACAAAATAAAAAAAACAAATCGGTAGTAAAAAGAACTAAAAAAACACACTCCAAAAAAAATGAAAGATTTAGCATTTAAAAAAGCTGTTTTTTTTTTGTCAATTCGCAACATACCACCAAACTCTCCTCTACACCCAAAATGCTTTCTCCTTCTACCTCTGCAAAGGAGAAAGTGAAACTAAGTGCTTTTATGACTCACTTCCTTCCTGCCTGGCTAAAGCATGTGACTTACAGTACTGTAAGCCATGTGGTGTGGTGGGGGCTGCCTATATTGTTGTCACTTTGCCTTACTTCGCATTAAGGCAGAATGGCAACATAAAGTCATAATGGGAAGGCAAAGTGAGCACTTTACAATGGCCACTTTGCGTAGCATTATGATAACACGAAGTGGCCACTTTGCGTCCACTTCACTGGCAGACTTTAAATTCGCTGCATCGCTACCCTTCACCTTATGATCATGAGAAGTATGACCCACTTTTTGTAAATCTCCCTCCTCAACCAGTGACTCCACACTATAAGGTTTAGGCTCAGCTCCACCACGAATAGTTCCCATGTGGAAACCATTAACCGGCTTCTCAACCACTGTTTCTTGTTTGCTGTTGCTGATACTTCCTTTGTCATGAGTCACATCCCCCAACATCATGACTGCCACAGATGTGGCAGAGAAAAATTTGGATACACTAATGCTACCACTACAAACTACTCTTGTGCAAGTACCAGCCCTGGACTCCATAGAACTCTCTGCCGCCACTGCCACTGACATTATTTCTAAAACTACTGCACTACTCTTTGGACCTCTTCTTTGCTATTGCTCCATCACATTTCACTTTACTTAACCTTCTCTTCCTGGTCATTCTTCTCTGCTATGTAACTTGAGTCTTTTTTTTTTTCAATTCAAACTTTATTCACAAGATTTTTCACAATACAGGAGGCAGTAATGCAAGCATGAACAGCCAGTTTGTAATACAATCCAACACTGCCCCCAACCCCCCTACCCCCCCGGCACAGCAGTTCCTTCATATGTTGTAGTAACAAACTCTACATAATAACCGAGTACAGAATAAGATAACTGATAACCTGCTGCACTTTAAACCCTAGCAGTGATGATTAAGGTATGAAGGGGATCCCATATATGCTTATACCTTTGTAACCTGTTATGGAGGCTTGCTATAGCCTTCTCTGTTCAAAGATTTGTAAGGATTTCATGTATCCATTCCTGATATGTTGGACAAGTCCCATCTTTCCAATGCCTGAGAATAATTTTTTTAACCGAGAGTGCGAACATAGATATATGAAATCTCCAAGTTTTGACCTTAATGGAAGACAAATCTCCCAGGAGGCAAATATCCAGTGTGAAGCAAACCTGTAATCCCAGTAAGGGATCCAGATTGATTTTAATTAAAATCCCATAATGGAGCTATTCTGGTGCACGACCAGAATATGTGAAAAAGCATCCCAGCTTCCTGGGAACACCTAGTGCACCTATCCGTTTTGAGAAGGCCCCATTTCACCAATTTGACTGGAGTATAGTACATATTGTACAAAATGTGAAATTGCATAAGACGTAGTCTATCTTGGGACATGTATTTATGACAAAACATCCAGAAAGCCAGCCAGTTGAAGGTAGATTGAGGAAAAAATAAGTTCCAAAAATTAGTAGGGCTGTTACCACTCCCAAACTGCCAATGGTACAATACTTGATATATCTTAGAGATGGCACCTGAGGATTCGAGAAGAGTGGAAAGTTCAGGTACTAGTGCAAAAGCCACTGGGCAGGGAGGAACGTTACCAAAAAATATAGTTAACAGGTGCTTTAATTGAAAACCCCTAAATAACTGGGAATCTGGTATATCGAACTTTTGGATAATTTCAGTGACTGGGAGCCAGGCCCCCGCATCGTCCAGAAACAAGGATACTATCCCATCTTCTAGCCGTGGCAACCATGTACGAGAAACCTTCTGCTTATTTATGGTAAAGGCCAGAGAATTCCAGATAGACTGAGACAGGTCTGAACTCAGGTTGTATCTCAGAAAAAAATTAGAGAAGATTTTATGCATTTTCTGAAACCAGGATAGAAGGACAAATGAGTTAAGATGTGACAGGGGTTAAAAAAGGCGGGGAAATACGTTCATCTTAATTATGTTACTACGGCCCCATAATGAAATCAGAAGCTTATCCCATCTCTCTAGGTCCTGCACAATCATCTGAGAAAGAAGCTCTAAATTTTCTTTAAACCATAGGGAAATATTGCGTGTTAACTTAATACCTACTTATTTAAGGACACGGGATGACCAACACAACCCTAAAGGGACAATATCTGTCTTGAAAACCTAATGGTTAAGAGGAAAAAAGAATGTCTTGTTTGCATTCAGTTTATAGTTCTAAAAAAGGCTAAATTTGGCAATCTCTCCTAACATAATCGGAATTGATGTTAACGGGTGGGCCAGACGGAGGAGGAGATCATCGGCATAAGCTGTTATCTTCACCACATTGTTCCTAATCGGAATACCTTGTATTCCAGTGTTGTTAAGAATATTTTGAATAAGGGGCTCCAAATAAAGATTAAATAATAAAGGGGAAAGGGGACAGCCCTGTCTCATACCTGAATGTAAAAGGAAAGGTTTAAAAAATACCCCATTGCCTGAGATCCTCCCAGAGGGAGACCAATATAGGGCCCTGATCCAGTCTATAAATAAGGAGGGAAACTCAAATGCTCTGAGGACTTGGAATAAAAAATTCCAGTTCACCTGGTCAAATGCCTTCTTGGCGTCCAGGGAGACCAGCCCCGCAGGAAAGGTGGCATCCCTGGACTCCGAGAAGACATGCAAAAGGGTACGCAAATGATCTGAGGATGAGCGTCCCCTCATAAACCTGACTTGAGACATGCCAATCAGATCTGGGAGGACCAGAGTTAGCCTATCCTCCAATATCTTCGAAAGAATTTTGACATCCTGATTCAACAGGGATATTGGCCTGTAGCTCTGAACTGATTCAGGACCCTTATCCGGTTTAGGTAATAGGACTATCAGGGCTTCAAACAAATGGGCGTCTACTACTACCCCGGAGAGAATATGGACGTAGAGCCGGTGAGGCACAGGCAATAGCTGTTCTCTAAAAACTTTATAAAATAAAGCGGAAAACCCATCCGGCCCCGGAACTTTATCCGAGGACAAGGCCTTTATAACAGCAGAAATTTTCTCCTGAGATATAGGAGAGGATAAGAAATTATTTTGGGAATTTGACAGGGAAGGAAGGCAAGAATCCCTGAGGTACGCCTCCAACTCCTCTAAGGAAGGAGGGTTATCCATGTCCCTATATAGCTGCTCGTAATATGTAGCAAATTCCTGCATTATCTCTGAGGGGGATACCTCAGGGACCCATCCGCATGTGCCCTGATTGGAGGTATAAATCTTGCAGACTCTTGCTGCTTTAAATGTAGAGCAAGCAAGCGCCCTGCTTTTTCTCCTTGATCCATAAAACTTGCTTTGATATGGATGATGGATAAATCTGCCTTTTCCCTTAACAATTCTAAATATCTATCCTTAACTACTAAAAGTTTCTGCAGCTCCCCCTTAGGGTAACTTGAGTCTTTTAACACAGCACAGGGATTTCAAATAACAGAGGCACCATAGCAACAGTGACAGAACCCTTATTTATAATTCAGAGCACAGGGATTTGCACAACATGGGTGTTGTACCAACAGTGACAGAACCCTTTTGTTTTTGTATGTAGCACAGTAGGGATTACAATGGTGTGGGTACCACTTACCCCAGATAGTGACAGAACACTTCTTTTTTAATACACAGCACAAAATTCAAACAGGGGTACCATTCCAACAGTGACAGCATCCTTATTTATAATACTCAGCAGAGGGATTTGCACAACAGGGATACCATGTCAACAGTGATTGGACCCTTATTTATGATACACAGTGCAGGTATTTCAAACAACAGGGGTACTGTGCCAACAGTAACAGAACACTTCTCTTTTAATACATGACACAGGCATTTCAAAAAACAGAGGTACCGTGCCAACAGTGACAGAACCCAGTGACAGAGGCAGTATAGTGCAGTAGTTTAAGGCTCTGAGCTGCATATATGGTGACATCCAGCAGACCAGACCTGGGTTTGAATCCCACGGCTTCCACTTGCATACTGTGTGACCCTGAGCAAATCACTTAACTTCCCTGTGCTCCCAGGTCACACCTGTAAAAAGGCTTTCAACTTAGTGTGCTACTCCTGGTTAAACAACTAAATAAAATAAAGAATACACAGCACAGGGATTTCAAACAACAGGGGTACAGTGAATCCCGCCAGGATGAAGCACAGTGTCACAGGTTTCCTGCATGACAAATGGGATTAACTCCCATCGAAATTGTATTATTTGCTGCAGTAAGTCTACTGTAAAATTCTGCAGAGTTGGGCTTCATCCTGGTGGGCTTCACTGTACCATGTCAACATTGACAGAACCCTTATTTATAATACAAAGCACATGAATTTGAACAATGGGGGTACCATACCAACAGTGACAGAACCTTTTGTTTTTCTACACTACACAGGGTGGATTACAATGCCACAGCAGTGATCTCATCTGAAGAGCTTTCTGCCCTGCCTTGCTGCTACCCTCCACCACACAAACCACTAATTCACTCTCAGAACTGAAACCAGCACTGCAAAGTACAGATTAAGTAAAACACAGAAATTTGGGATCACAAGACACTCTTCTACAATTGTGAAGCAGTTTGGTCTCTCAAAAACAAGACTTTGAAATTATTTTTAATGTTTTTCTTATTCTGGAAAAGCACATGGTCTTCACATTGTTCTCTCTCTCTCTCTCTCTCTCACAACACTACACTGAGGGATGACCTACCCATCTTCTGATAGGCTGTTCAGCATCATGGGAGCTCCTCTGAGAAATGTGTGACCTTCAATCCCTTACTGCACTAAAAACTTTGCCTTGGGAGACAAACTTTGCAGTCAAAGTTATTGCTTCTTGAATCTGAGGAGCTCAGCCTTGGTGCCTAACTCTGCTGGGGAAGATTAACTTTGTGTTTTACCATGAAGTTGCCAAGAAAGGCAACGTTCCAACTTCTCAGGTTGGAAAACTTTGTGGATTGCTGCAAATCCATGAATTATTCTGTGAAATTAATTTTTCCCAATCTGCACACCTCTTGTTCAAATTATGTGTGACCAGATACCTAATGCACCATAGCTTGCCTGCTCCCACGGAGTAGAGTTGAAGCATATCTCTCCACAACCTTTCCTTTCCATATAGCAGGCATTTGTATTACTCTCAGGACACTTAAAGGTTCCTTACTCCCCCACTTCCCACTGCACTATTTTTTTGGGTAGCCTGAGTCAGTGTTTACAGTTACCATGGAACCAGAGCACATATGTTTAGTGGTGATGGTGGTGGTGGGGGTGGGGGGGGGGACTGAGATGGCCTTCCACTTGCTGCTTGGTGTTGCATTTACGATATATGATATGGATCTTGGAGGAAATTAAGATCATTCCCAAAAAGCACCAAGCAATTAAGTCTGAGAAAAATAATCAGAGAAGCAAAACACAGAACACAGAGATAACTTTCAGGAGACTCAAAGGTGAAGGAAAACTTTCCGTTCTCTTTTTTGCCTACTCCAAAGTTTTAGATACTCCCATTTTTCTTTTTGAGGGGGGTTTGTCTGACTGCATTCAGCACATAAAATGGCTCTGAAAAGGTATCACATCAGAACAGCAAACCAAATTGAGTGACTCAATTTGGTTGCAAGGAGGTACAGCGACAGGGAGGATTTAGCAAGGGTTGGAAATAGCGATGTTGGTGGGGAATGAGGGTGACAAAAGGGAATAGCAATGGAGGAGGGAGGGAACAAGGAAGGAACTAGGGAAAATAAGCCATGAAGTGGAGCCTGCTGCTGCCGAGCTTCCCACCTAGTGTGGCAGGTAAGGATGCCACCTGCTGTGCTTGTTTTCCTGGGTTTGGGACTCCTAGCAGGTACATTTTTCTTTACTTTTACAGGGTGTTGTGTTTTTTTTTTTTTTTGTTTTATGCATTCCTTTCATTGACCCCCCCTTCTCTGTATTCTTTTTCTCCAGTGTCTGCCCCGAGATGGTTATTTTAGTATAGGGTGTGAAGGCACAGCCCCACATAAAACATTATTTTACATTTGTGCTGAGTTTGTGTTCGGCACAGTTTGGTATGTGCTGATTTGGTGTTCGGCAAAATCTACTCACTGTTTTGCAAGTCACCCAAATGTATTCGGTCTTATGACATGGAACCCTCTAATAATGTTAGGGACCACAGAAAGATAACAAAACCATCAAATAGCAGACAACTAGCTTTGTTGATGTAGTAGATTTGCAAGATACTAAACTAGTCATTTGACTTTTTAGAAAGGTGGCATGTTTATTTTTAAGTTGGTACTAGTTTAGAAAGTGGAACTCTAATAACAAAGATAGTCAGATGCTATGGACAGAGAATCGGCACTTATGATGTGTTTCTGACTCACCAGACTAAAATGTTTTCCACTGCAACAGGTATCAATTGATCAGAAGTGGCTTTATATTACATATGTTTGGTGGTGGGGGGGGGCTGAGATGGCCTTCTATTTGCTGCTCGGTGTTGTGTTTCCAATATACGATATGGATCTTGGAGGAAAGAAAGATCATTTTCAAAAAGCACCCAGCAATTAAGTCTGAGAAAAATAGAGAAGCAAAACATGGAACACAGAGATAACTTTCAGGAGACTTAAAGGTAAAGAAAAACTTTCTGTTCTCTTTTTTGCCTACCCAAAAGTTTCAGATACTCACATTTTTTTTGAGGGGGGTTTTCTGACTGCATTCAGCACATAAAATGGCTCTGAAAAGATATTACATCAGAAGAGCAAACCAAAGTGAGTGACTCAGTTTGGTTGCAAGGAGGTACAGCGACAGAGAGGATTTAGCAAGGGCTGGAAATAGTGATGGTGGTGGGGAATGAGGGTGACAAAAGGGAATAGCAATGGAGGAGGGAGGGAACAAGGAAGGAACTAGGGAAGATAAGCCAGGAAGTGGAACCTGCTGCTGCTGAGCTTCTCGCCTAGTGTGGCTGGTAAGGATGCCACCTGCTGTGCTGGTGATCCTGGGTTCAGGACTCCTAGCAGGTACACTTTTCTTTACTTTTACAGGGTGTTGTTTTTTTTTTTTTCACGCATTCCCGTTGTTGGCCCCCTGCTCTGTATTCTTTTTCTCCAGTGTCTGCCCCCCCCCCAAGATGGTTATTTTATTATGGTGGTGTGGAAGGCCCAGCCCCCCACATTAAACATTATTTTTTATTTAAGGCTGAGTTTGTGTTCGGCTCGGTTTGGTAAGTGTTGATTTGGTGTTCAGTAAAATCAACTCACTGTTTTAAGGTGTCATGTTTATTTTTAAGTTGGTACTAGTTTAGAAGGTGGAACTCTAGTAACAAAGATAGTCTGATGCAATGAACAGAGAATGAGCCCTTATAATGTGTTTCTGACTCACCAGACTATAATGTTTTCCACTACAACAGGTATCGATTGATCAGAAGTGGCTTTATATTACAGTAGGGGATATTCAACAATAGCAAAAAGAGAATGTTTTCAGCTACCCAGCTGTATCAGTGTAAGTTCCTTGTAGTTAATACACTTTGGGGAAGATCAGAGAGGTACTGAGTTATCTTTACTAATTTGGGATATTTTTAGAGCACAAGCACAAGATGTAATGCTATTACATAGAGAAGGGGATCTGGAAGCACATGACTGCAAACACAACACAGCTGGCTCCTTAACTGAGTGGAGTTGAAGCACATCTCTCTGCAAGATCTTCATTCAGCACAGGGTGCTTCCTTCCTCTCTTCCTGCCACACTATTTTTTGTTCCCAATCCCGCTGCCCGCTTTGATCTAAAATCACTGTAAACTGGAAAACTCTGTTCCACACTCAGCTTCAGTTTTGTACCTGAAATAGCAAAAACATCCACAAAAGATGTTTGTGATTGCTTCATAGGATTTAACAGGAGCTGCATTTCCTTAACAAAGATGTGCTCTGCACATGTCTCTGAACCCAGCCTTTCAATTTTTTGCTCTCCATATGAAAATCATGCATCTCCATATTCCGCACCCCCTTCAACAGTAACATAAAGATAATTAAAACTGGAATGTTTCCTCTGTCGGGTGACTCCCTCCAGGCTGAAATACAAACTCAGTCCAAAAGAGAGTAATCATAAAGTTATCTACTTATTCAGTCATATACTGTAGGTGCAAAAGTGAGAGAGTTTCTTAAATTACTTCTTGTATTACTTGAACATCCCAGGATTAAAGGAGAAGTGACTCCAAAGTAACTGCATGAAGACATGACTGTGAATTAACAGCTCTTGTCCCTACCTGTTCAACAAATGCAATACAAATTACAGCTGTACAATTCAAAGACAGAGTCATACTTTCTGTCACCTTACCACTGCTAAAGTAAGAATAAAAAGGGTAAAGTCTGGATCCTCTAAATTACTGCCATCTCTTGTATACAAAACACTGCCAGCTTCTGCTGCCAGTCACTTGGCTAAAGGCAATTCTCAATGTCTGAAGATGCAATGCTACTAGTATTAGCTACTAGATTACTAGTACTAGCTGCTGTGGGACTAGTGGTTATTGTATCGGTGAGCTCAGAGAGCTTGTAATATACTACAAGCCCCAGGGTTCATTGTAGGGGAGTTTCTACAGACTGGGCTGGCTCAACAGCATGGCATCTTTCAGTCAGTGGGAGCTGAGTGCAGCTAAGTGACTGGCAGCAGAAGCCGGCAGTGTTCTGCATACAAGAGACAGCAGTAACTTTGAGGATCCAGAATTTAGGCTTTTTCTTCTTGGTTTAGCAGCTGTAAGGTGACAGAAAATGTGACTCTGGCTTTGAAATGTACAGCTATCATTTGCACTGCATTTTTTGAGCAGTTAAGGATAAAATCCATGAATTCACAGTCATGTGTCCATGCAGTTACTTTAGAGTCATGTCTCCTTTAATCCTGGGATGTGCAAGCAATAAAGGAAGTAATTTGTGAAAGTTTCACTTTTGCACCTATATGACTGAATAGGCAGATAACCTTATGGTTACTACCTGTTGAATTATGTTTGTATTTCATTCTGGATGAAGTCATCTACACAGAGGAAACATCCCACTTTTAATTATCTTTTTATTACTGTTGAAGGGAGAGTGAAATATAGAGATGCACAAGTCTCATTTTAAATAATACATTTTTACCACTGTTCTGGAAACCCCATATAAAGGTTTAGAAATTGACTATAGTACTTAAAAATATGTACAACACTGTGCAATAAGTTTCAGATCAACTGAGCTTTAAGGCAGCATAAACCAACAATGCTCAGTAAAGCTGAAAGTGGTAAACAGTAAGGAGCTGTCAGATAGCACTGCACATGTCTTTTTTATTTATTTAGCTTTTGTTGACCGGATAAGGGCACTAGACAATTCCTGCCTATTTTCAGGCATGACCCGAGGGAGGGGGATACAGAGGAATGCCAACTGACCTTGAACCAGATTAAGCTGTTGGTGGTATTTTTAGTGAATGAGGGAAATTTGGCCAGGACACCGGGGAAATTCCCCTACTCTTTTCGATAAGTGCCATGGGATTCTTTAACATCCACTTGAACTACCACCAATCCAGGCAGATGGGACCTCGGTTTAATGTCTCAGCGGAAAGACAGCACCTCAGAAGTGCAGCACCCCTCTCATGCTGCACTACAGTGTCAGTACTGGGATATTAACCCAAGTGCCAGATGTGGGAACTGAACCCACAGCCCTCTGATCTCCCAGCCTCAGAGGCGAGTGTGCTACCTACTGAGCCACTGACACTGACAAGCACAACAAGTACAACAAGTACAACAGCTAATGCCCAACAGCACACTCTTGCTAAGACCTTGCCAGTGACCTCACCCAAACTCAGAATGAAAACTAGCACTAAGAGATCATAAAAATGAATTATAAGTACTTTTATTTTGCAGTGGAAAACAACTAACAACAGATGCTAAGGTACTTGGCATCTATTATGAGTTGTTTCCCACTTCAATAAGAGCAATTGTCATTTATTTTTATGATCTCTGTGCACAGTCTTTTGTTGTGAATTTTTAAAGCTTTATCTGGATTCTATGGTAGTAGTTGTAGCAGAAGTAAATTGTTTATTTTCAGACAGGAAAAATATACAAATTGGGATATGAGGGGCCCGATTCCAGAACATATGGCTCAACTTGTGGGCATATGTGAGTTGTACCATGCAGCACTATGCTGGGGACTCTGTACCGTATTCCAAGACAGGCAGGGTCCCCGGCACCTATGTCCTGTGACTTGCGGCAGCTGCACGCTAGTGCTACAGGAGTGGTGTAATGGACCTGGGCACCACAAGTTGCAGCCCAAATAGAACTGTCCCCCCATAGCCCCCCGGCCCCAGAACACTGCCGCATGCACCAGGGGGCATTGGGGGAGTCTGGCAAGGTGGCACTGGCATTTGGGGGGCACTTGGTCAAATGGTCTCCAGTAGTCCCTGACATTTGAGGGGTTGGGGGGCATGTCTGTGATGGGGGGATATGGGGAGTCGGGCAATGTTTGTGCCATGGTGCTGCGGAGTGGGCATCTGTCTATTGGCATAGATGGATGCCCCTTAGACCATCTCTCTGTTGGTCTAACTCTGCTGCACCATTGTGGCTTTTGGAATAGCGTACATGGGTTATGGCAGCTGCCCTCTTGGAATACGGCACAGTTGTTGCTGTAACCCACACTTGCACCATGCCGCTGCGGGCTGCAGGCGTAGTGGGTGGCAGATCCCACCTTTGGTGCAACCCACATATCGCATGGCACAGGTCATGATTTAGAATCACGATTTGTGTAACACATGATGCAAGTTGTGATTTACACCATGAGGTTTGGTGTAAGTCACCTAGCACCACGCATAATGCATCTTGGAATCGGGCCCCGTATATCACTGTCATCTCTCAAAATCTTGCTGCTATTTCAGGGACTTCTGAGTCCATAGATTTAGTTTCACTCAATGTATTATGGCTATCAACTTTGGACCCAAGATGAATAAACGATATAAGGACTATGAAGAGTAAATTGGAAATCATATTCATCATAGCAACCCATTTTCTTTCACATTTTACTCCCAGTGACATCTACTTCTGCTAATACAATTTGAGCCTATTGACCGTGTCCCACTGCCGCCTCCCCTCTGCCAGTTTCCTACCCATGTTACTATGTCCTTTGGCACTCCCAAATCATCCACCTTTTTCTGTAATTGCCTGTTTGGCATTGAGTGGAAGGCCTTGCTGAAATCAAAATAGAGTAAATCTATGGTGTGCCCCCGATCCAATGTCCTTGTCACCTATCCAAAGAAGACTATTAGTATAGGCTTCCTAAACCTTCCTGCCACAAATCTATGCTGTTTACTATCATGAAGGCCATTGCCCTCCAGGTAATCCACTAGGTCCTCCTTGACTAATGACTGTATCAATTTCCCTACTACAGTAGAACCCACTTACTTCAGATGGCCCAGTGGCAGCCATTTTGTCCCAATTAAGCAGCCATCTCAATTATCAGAACTGAAGTTTTCGCTATTGTTTTAGCTCCTGCACTGCTATTTTCTGTGGTGGTACAGTATCTGCCAATAAATAAAATAAATAAATTAAAATAAACAAAGATTAAACATTGATTAACTACAGGTTTTTGTTTATTACTGTACAGTATTTACCTTGGTCTCGGAGTTGGGTTCAGAGAGCAACTTAATTCAACCTAGAGGAAGCATGTCATGTTGACAGTGCCAATGCTTTTTTTTTTTGGATCCATTTCCAGAGCAGATAGAGAGAGAGAGAGAGACATTATTTTCAGAAGACAGGTACAGTAACACTGTTCAGCTCAGCACACTTCTGAATGTTGTGTATGATTGCAATTGCAATTGGGGTGGGAAACAGCAAGAAACAGCTTGTCACTTTGAGACTGCATCAATCTCTGAGTTTTTTTTTTCATTACTTGCTATTTCTACCCCCTGGATCCTGGCTGAGCTACCACAGACACAACTCTACCCGGAATCCGTCAGTCAGACCCCCATGTAGCCTTGGCTGTGTCCCCCCCAGGCGGGGTTGGGGTGAGAGGTTCCCCAGTCTTACTTGTTTGTGTCAGGTCCCCGTTGTGGCCTCGTGGGTTGATCAGAGAAGGGCACCTCTTCTGTTGGTGGTGCTCTGCCAAGATCCATTTTTTCCCCCTTTTGTCCCCTGGAGTCGTGGCTGCACCAGGACATCAAGGTGTATGCCAGTGTCTCACCATACTCCTCCGCACTTGTGCAACACCAAGCTGCTGTGCCACTGGCTTCCACTAGTGGCCAGACCAGCACTGGGCCTTCATCCCTCCTCCCTCCCAAAGAAGCAAACTGTCTGTCGGACGCTCGAGATTCCCCTCCTGGCTAGCCCTCCAGTGTCCTGGGTTCACTCCCGAATCCAGGTCACTGGCGTCACAAGCAGTAGTGCTACCGCTGTGCTGGTGGGCCAGCTCAATCTCTGAGTTGCAGTCAGAGTTGGGGGGGGGACTTTATTTCAGATGAGAGGACAGCATGTCACCTTGACAGTGAGAAGTTCCTTTTCCCAGGCACAACAGAGACAGAGAGAGAGAGGGAGACAAACTGTTTCTAGCAGGCTCAGCGGATGGTGATTATTACATCAGCTGATCTAGTAGTTAAATACATGACAAGTGGAGAAATGTCCTATGACTAGGTTTATGGAGCCACCCAGCCAGTAGTGGTCAATTAGTACATGATTAGAGGGACTAGAAGGTCAGAATCATCCCAATTAAATGGCTCCCCCATCCCATTTAAACAGAAGGTAGTATCATAGGAATGAATGGACACTTAATTGGTGTCCAGTGGGACATCCCAGTAAAGCAGACGTCCCAATTTTCTCTGTCCCTATTAAGTGATTTCTACTGTACTGAGGTAAGGCTGACAAGTCTGTAGTTCCCCACCTACTTCTTGTCCCCACCCCCTTATGGAGCACAACCATGTCCTCTACCATCTAGTCCTTTGAAACTATGCTGCATAATAAGATATCAAACAGCTCCACCAGGGGTTCATCTAGTTCTGCTGCTTGCTCCCTGGGCACTCATAGGTGCACCCTGTCTGGTCCTGGGGTCTTATCTATCTTAAGGCCTGCTAATCCTTTCTAGACCCTTTTGCTGGTGAAAATTGGCTGCGGCAGTTGCCTCATCTCTGGGACCCTTTTGGTGGCTGCCTTGATGCCACTCTCTGGCACAGGCCTCTTGTCTTCCCTGGTGAAAACAGAGCAAAAGTAGTCATTAAGGATGGCTGCATTTTGCCTGTCCTCAATTTCCTTACCTCCCTCGGAAAGCCTCACAATTCCCCCTTCCCTCTTCCATTTTCCCTAATGTACCTGAAGAATTGCTTTTCCCAGCTCTTACATAACACAGTGTTTGCTTTAGCTTCTCTAACCACCCTCCTTGATTCCCCAGTTCTCAAATGGTATTTTCTCCATTCTACCTTCCCTAGCTTTTCCTTGTATCCCTTAATGGTTTTTATTGGCCTTCTCAGCCTCACTGACCCTTACTTAAAACCATATTGGATTTTTGTACCTTTTACTTTGGTTACTATCCTCTGAAACATAGAAACATTTATAGAAATATAGATTCTATTGGCAGAAAAGTACCCCAATTCCCATCCAGTTTGACACCATCCCCACCCACTCCATCATTACTGACCCCAGTCAGTCATAGGCATAACCCCCTCCCCATTCTTCCACCCAATATGCCCCATGCCCATCCCATGCATGCCCAAAGCCCCCACAGCCCTAGCCCCCACCACCTCCCCCAGCAGTCCACTCCAGTCATACACCCCCTCCATGAAGGAGCACCTCAACACATCCCTCTTAAATCCTTCCCCTTCAATTTCTACTACATGCCCCCCCCCAGCTGTAGTGCCCCATCTCTGAAACAGACTCCCCACTTGCATCCTGTTTACTCCTATGAGGTGCCAACTACGTCCCTCCTCACTTCCCTACCCCAGAGCACACTCCAAGCTCCCACAGCCCGTTGATGCATGGCCCCCCATACAACTCCACCACCAACCTGGTAACACTTCTCTACACCACCTGCACCCTTTCAATGTCCCTGCAGATGTACAGCTCCCAGAACCACACACATCACTACAGGCAAGGCCACACCAGTAAGTAACACTACAGCAGCACCATCCTCCACCAGAAATACCCCCCACTGCACCCTAGCATCCTGCCACACCCTCCCACTGCTCTGCCACAACACCTAGCCACCCTGAGGCCACCAGACATGATGACCCCAAGGTCATTCCACAAATGGCTACTGCAAGCTCCACTCACCCATCCCACACACAGCTCCCAGTTCCACAGCCCCAAGTGCATAGCCCCACACCCCCTGGCACTGAAACCCAGCTGCCACCCCAGCCCACTTCCCCAGCCCAAGATTCTCTAACTCCTCCGGCCCCAACCAAAGTGCTATCCCTGCCACAGACCCCTATATTATCTGCGAAGAGATGCACCTCAAACCCAAGCCCCCATGCAACACCACCCACAAAGACACCAAAGAGGACCAGCCCCTGCACTGAACCCAATGGCACCCCACCAACCACTCCTCATTGCCCTAGCAGCCACCACTCACTACCACCCCCTGCCTCCTATCCCCCAACCAGTCCAATACCTATTTAGATCAGTCATAGGCCTGGTCTAATTTAATATCTGTTCATCTTTATCTTCCTTTATGTATAATCTATTTATTTTTATTGCACGTTTTTGATGCCTTGAGAGTGGCCCTCTTTATAGCCTCATCTATCCTACACCCCTTCTATACTGTCTACCCTGATTAGCTTGTCCCAGACAAACTCACTCGTCCTGTCAAAGTCCAACCTTCTGAAATTTATGATCTTAGCTTTCAGCTGGGGTTTACTGGTCACCAGGGCCAGCTCAAACCAGACTGAGCTAAAGGTCACTGTTCCTTACTGGCTCCTCTGCCCTCACCACTCCTGATAGATCTGAGTTGGTGAGCAGCACACTGAGGATGGCAGCCTGCCTGGTTGGTTCTCAAACTAACTGTACTAGAAGGCAGTCCTGGGTTGTATTCAGCAGGGCCTGATTTCTGCTACTCCTGGCAGCAGGAACATCCCAGTCAATGGCAGGCAGGTTCTGGTCACTCACCTCCACCACCATCACCCATCCTTTGGCACTCCACTGACTAGCTCTTCCCCAAGCTCCCTGCCCCCTCTTCCACCTGTCCAGGCAGTCTATAGATCATCCTCAACCATATTTTCTTGTCTGAGGTTGCTGTGTGTTGCATCCACAGTGACTCTGTCTCCCTATTACTTCCCCTGATGTGTCCATCCTCCACAGCCTCAATGCAATCATTGAAACAGAGGGATTCATCTCCCCCTCTTCCTTTTCCTCTAGCCTTTCTAAACATGATGCAGCACTTTTATTTTTTATTTATTCATCACTTTGTTTACTGGTTAAGCACACTGGGCCAAAGCCTATTTTCAGGAACCACCCGGAGTCAGCACATATGCGGCTTGAGATGAAATTACATAAAATACATACAATAGTTAACAAATAATACAATGTTGAAAACATAAAATATCACACAACCTAAATACATTTACAAATAGCTTGTTTTTGCAGGTAATGTTTTATCACTCTTTTAAATTATTATGGCTATTAACATCCATGCAATATTGAGGTAAAGTGTTCCACAACTTAGGACCCTGTACAGAGAATGCCTGCTCCCCCATGCAGGTGAAAGTCTTTGGTAAGACCAAATAAAACATTGATGAGAACCGTAGTGTTCTACTTTCTCCCTTAAAGGAGACAAGAATAGTGTCACAGCTCCAACACAGCACTGTCAGGAGTGTATGATGCGTGTAGGCAGTGGACATGCAGTGACAAACAAGTAGGAAAGACAAATCATATCAGGTAGTGAAGGTACTGGTTAGCATTCTGTTCATAGACATGGCTGTGTATGTGTGGCTGAAGCAACCATATAATGTTCTTTGTACACCTGCGTGTGGTCGCAAGCACAGAATGACGTCATATCATGGTTTGTGCGCACAGTGCCCAGGCCGACTCGGATGGTCTTCGTCCTGTCATCCTGAAACTGTCAAAACAGCATGTATCAGTAGCAGTGCAAGGGTTTGTATTCATGGGGCTCCAAAACAATACAGTGTGAGTGTTACCTGCTTGTTGGGGGGCTCTCAACATAACCTGGGATATGCGTGTGGCAGGAAACACTGTATGAAAGCCATTGAGCATCTCACGGTCTAGAGCAACCATCCAGGACTGAATGTGTACGGGTGTCAAATGCAACACACAACAGCAACTGTACAGTAACTCCATAGAGGTGCACAGTGTATCTGTGTAACGTGATCTGCCAATATACTCTGTAGACCGCAGCTAGTGTGACTTCCCCAACAGTGTACATGAGCTGACACCCCAACACTACAGCTGTCAATTGCCTCGTGTATAGTACGGCACTGTCAGCCTCTGGTAATCACCATGGCTAGCAATACTACGAGTAGACACCCAAAGCAAGACCCCAGCCCTGATGTACCCTTACCGTGGCCTTTGTAATTCATGGTTCCATTCACACTGCTTGTCTGTACTGTCCTGAATGCTTGCATCGCTAAGCTAAATCACTCAGTGAAACAGTAAAAAGGGATGATGTAGCACATGATGTGTCCTTGTTTTGTGTGTGCTGATGTAAGTGGTGAAACTGAATGTGGAGGTAGCTAGCTAGCATAACAGGACCTGTACTGTACTGCGAGGTACCATACAAAGCCTTAGCAGACATGTGCCTCAGGGAAATGCAGCACATGCCTTCTGGAGACCATAGATATATAGTCCCAGTGATATATATGGGGCAGTGGTTAGCATTTTAGTGTTGATGCCTCATGCTTGTGAAAAGGTAACACTATAAAAAGGAGATAAAGCATGGAAAGGAATATTGCATGTTGACATGGGGCGAATCAAATACATCGGGATGACAAATGTCCGATACCAAGTCACCATTCCTTATGACACATGGTAAAATATGTAGGATCTAACACGTAGAATATGGCAGCCTCTGAGTCAGTCATGGCTTGGCATCCTTGCCCCCCTCACAATGTGTCCAAGTGCTGCCCCTTGCATATGTTCCTGACAAGGGAACACCATTGTACCATGGACCAAAGCAAGAGAGAAACAAGTGGCCCTGGAGCAGTCAACAGTCTTGTGTTACTGTGCAGCACAGTGCCAATCCATCCCTGGTATAATAATGTCCTGTCAGCCAAACAAATCCCTCTGTCAGAAATGTCTTGTACAGAAATAACATGTGCAGACCTGCCACAGGAGTGGTCAACAATGGGAGAAGGAGTTTGGAGACAGAATATCTATGTCCGGTATGAACTGCAGCAGTTAGGACAGGAGGCAGAGTCTGTGGTGAACATCAAAGATGTGTTTTGTCATGGATCAATGAGTGTGGTGGTGAGGTTACTATGGACCAAGTACCATTGACCCTGTCTACAGGGTGACACACCTGGGGGACTGGAGTGGAGCAGAAGTAGGGCAGGGTCAGACTGGTATACAGGGGACCAACCTGGGAGTAGGGTATGGACCAGGCTGAGACACACATGTGAGTGTTCCACGGCAGAATGCTGTAACGCTGCGTCCACATCACACAGAGATCTACAATGTCAAAGATACAGCAAAAGGAATAGGTATAGACAATGTGTGACCTGAATGTTGAATGTGGAGAGGCATCCTACTGTGTGGTGTATACCTGCACAATACCATATATCCTGGTGGGCCTAAACAACTCTGATATAGGGGGCTATGTAAATGGGTATATGTGGGCCAACTAGTCAGAATGTACCCTCCCAAGGGAACATCTGGAAGCAGACAAATCCACCTTTGTCCACATCCATGTCTAATGTACCTAGAAATGCTATCTGGACACAGATTGCCATGTGGACTGTTGATTGTCATGTCACTGATGTCACTGAGTGAGGGTCATGAGTTATCAGTGATGCCCCTATTATGCCTGTTGCATGGAACTGCTGCCAGGCAGTGTTACTCAGTGATACAGTTACCCAAATCAACATGACTAATGCCCAGTGGCAACAAAATACTTGTGCTGCCCTGAAATTGTAGGGCAGTATAATGCAGAACCTGACCCCAAAGTGAAACATGTGACTTATGTACATATGGTGACAGTCGGGGTACAATGCATAAATGTGGCTGATATGTATGTAGAACCCATAAAATGCAGTAATGTAATGCCAGACCTGCCATGGTCATCTACTCTTATATACAGCATCAGGACCTCAATACTGTGCTAAAATGAACACACAGCATGTAGGTACACAAAGCACTTGTAAAGGCATGAATCTAAGGTGGGCCTACTCTGAGTGCCTCAGTCATAGCCATGCCTGCACATTGTAGTGGTGTGTGAACAGTTAGCATGCCGCCCATACTGTCAGACTGCTGGGATGCCTGTCTGTGTAATGTGTCCCCTGAAATCCAAGCCACTGTGGTGTGCCCCAGTGCAAGGTCCAATGACACATGAGTCTGTGTAAAACCATGGAAATGCCTGCCCACCCCACCCCACCTCACTCCGACTGTTTGAAATGACATATCGCTATCTGTGTTCAAAAATCCCTGTGTTACTTGCCACCAACAGGCCATGTTTGCTGTGACATGTCCAGTGGACCAAAGAATGACTGGTGAGTCCTGGTTCATGAGCACATATCATGGCCAAATAGGAGTTTGTCTGCATAAGGGTGGTCAGTTTGTTGTATATAGTTATCATGTGTGCACATGTGGTTGGGCCTGTGGTGACAGCACAGACAGCAAACGTCCCAAACATGTAGTGTGTACATTCCCACTGTTGGGTCCACTACTGTGTTGCTGTGTTCAAGAACCCCTGTGTGTGTGTCACCCATATAGTCCTTCAACGTGCAATGGTGTCAGCAACCACCAGTGCTGTAGGCAGGCTGATCCATTTGTTCACCACACACCCAGTCTAAAAGTACATGCTCATGTTGCCACTCAGCCTCCCCCACTCCAAAACCCCAGCCCCATTGGCGTAACAATTTGTCTGTGTGCATCCTTTGTTGTGTGAAGAATGTAGTGGTTTGTTTTACACCCCTTCCACTCCATGAGGTATATCATTGAGCCACACTTGTGGCACACACTGTCCTGACTAACAGTGAGAACATAAGAACATATAAAAGTGGTGGCAAATGGGGACCATGCAAGCCATCTAGTCTGCCATAGGAACCACCCCTCCCCATGTAGCCATCAGCCATCCTTGTCCATCATGTGTGTCCCATGTGAGTTGGAACTCCCTGATCAACACTGATTCTACCACCTCCTCGGTCAGGCTGTTCCACAGGTCTAGCACCCCCTTCATGAAGAAGTACTGCCTGAGAATGCTGTAGAACCTTCCTCCTACCAGTCCCATGTCATGCCCTCTCATGCATGCTGCCATGTGCTGTTGAAACAGATTGCCTGTGTGAGCTGCAGTACATCCCCTCATGTGCTAAGAGGTGTCACTCATGTCCCCGCTATTACATCCCTGCAAAAGGGAGTATAGGCTCAACTTCCCGAGACGTGCATCATATGACCTGTGATGCAATCCATGCTTCATCTGAGTAGCACTGTTCTGCATTGTTGCCAAATGTCCAATGTCCATCATGGGATGAGGTCTCCAGAACTGAATGCAGTACTCCAAGTGTGGCCACACCAAGGACCTGTAGAGGGGCATGAGAACCTCCCTCCATCTACTACACATACCTCCACAGATACATCCGAGGATGCCACCCACTGTCTGTGCTACGGTATCACAGTGTTTCCTACCTGTCATGTGTCAGTGATGAATATGCCGACATTATGCTCTGTTTGTGTCTCCACAAGTTGCTGTCCTGCCAGTGTGTACCTTTTTCAAGGATCGCACCTTCACAAGTTCATGACCTTACATGGTGTGGCATAAAAATGTAACTGTCAGTCCCTGGACCACACTTCTAGCCTACTAAGGAGCTCATATGTCAGCGCAGCATTGCTCCATCGATGAGTACCATGCTGGCCATACACCATGCATGTTACTGTCCCCTGTACAACCCTATGTGGTGTACGTCTCTATGATGTTGTGGTCACCAAAAGTGGATGTAGCAGTCCAGGTGAGGCCATACCAGTGATGTGTGCAGTGGGATTAGTACTGGCGTCCGACTGCTGGTGTGTACCACATCCATGCATGCCAGCAGTAGGCTAGCCCTACCTGCTGCCTCAGCACACTGTGTAGTCATATACTGTATGTGTCATTGGTGTCTATCACTGATATTGCAATGTTCTGGTTTGTGCAGTCCTTGTACTCACTCTAAGGTACAGAATTGCTACTTGAGTCTTGTGCAACATCCATGACTGTACATGTACATAAATCGCCAGACAGCTCACCATCACACGACGTGTGCACTATCATGTCCATGTACCTTCCCACTCTGCCCCCCATCCTCCAGAGAGTCCACCCTGGTAAGAAGTTCTGTGTTGTCTGCAAACAAACATACCATTCCATGCAGCATATACACAATGCCACTGATAAGAAACGCAGATGGGGAGTGTGCCTAGCACTGACTCCATAGTTGACCCACTAGTCACTGTGCCAAACCCAGAATGTGAGGCACTCACCACCACCCTCTGTGTCATAGTTATGAGCCCATGCTGCAACTGTTCAGTTACATGAGATGTAACCCATAATGAACACAGTTCATATGCGTTCTGTGTTGAACTGTTTCAGTTGTGTGGCTAACACTTCTTTATGCCACATCTGCCACTGCCCACAAATGAACATCAGTGTGCACCTAAGAGAGGAAGTAGATGAGGTGAAACAGGCATAGGTTCTACTGTGTGGACGCTGGCAAGCTTGCCCTTGTATACCATTGACCACCCAGGTATACCAGTATCAGACATCTCAATGGTATGCCAATCAACGTGCATACCACAGATGTCAGGCTGGCTGGCAGGTTGGTGCATACTACAGCCTCAGCTGTATGTATAGTGTGACCCAAGCAACACCTCTGAGTGTCACTGTGTCCCCCTTGGTGTTGTATGGCAGATGTAACACTGCTGTCAACGGTGTAGTCAATACTACTCATACATCCCCTAGAACACTGTAATGGATGAACAATGGTGTTTGTGCCTCCACAACTGTATCTACTGTCAGCTGCCTGATAACCTTTTGATGGCAGGCACGGAGTTCTGAGTTCCCTGACACAGTGGTAGGTATGGGGGGAGGTCAAGGACAGCAAAGAAACAACAGCAACGGTGAGGCTGACTAGACCTTGCATTTGTAATAGTGTAACTGCATATGAGGATAGGTACCAGAGTGCAAAGTACATGTCATCATGCACTGTATGTATTGTAGTGGACTGTAACTTTTTATGTGGCCCAGGTAAAAGATACCTATACAGGACTACATATTGCAGTGATATCTATGATGGTAATATGGCAGTAAGTGGTTACTGAATAATGAATGTAATGGTTCTTTGTGATAGGGTGTTCACCGGCACGGCAAATGGAGATTGCAGAACATAAACATGGTGAAGTACATGTGCAGTGAGGAAACACTAGTGATATGGGGGAATTTCCCCCCACACCCCCATCGCAGAGGGAATAGCCCCCCTGCACAACCCACATTAACAGGAACAAACTCTGAGGGGGGGTGCATGTTAGGAAGGTTGAGAACCGGGAAAAAGAATAACAACGTACATACAACAGATTGTGCTCCTCCCCAGCTCAGAACCCTGCACCATACCCACCAGGGCCAACTAACCATCCACTGCACCACACAGCCAGCTCAGTGGCCTCCCATCCCACCACCCCCTCATACCTACAGGATACCCTCCATCCTCTGTCAGTGACCTGTTGCACTGCTCTGTGCCCTGCCCTACCCGGTCTCTACCCTATCAGGGTTGTTGACCTAACAGGTGCTGAGAAAGAGTTGCCCAAAGCAGAATCACTAAGTTGCAGTCGCCCTTCTAATGGTATACTGTACGTGACATGTGAGTTGGCACAGTTGTCAGTGCTTGTGCTAAGCTGCTCGTCCCACTAACTCTGAAGGCAATGGCTAGAACCAACCCCCAGTCAATCAGGACATGGGAATAAGCATGACCATGCAATAATATTGAACAGTGAAGCATCGGAGTAAGAGAAGCAAAATCTGGGATATAATGGCACTTTGTGAGGTCTGGACAAGGCTGCAAGCTTGGTTAACAATCTATCCAAAAATAGGTTGCGACACAGTTGTGGAAAGTACTGAGAATAACCCAAAAGATTGGGGCATGTCATGCAAGCATTAGATCACATATGGCCCACTGGATCATCTACCCTAAATGCATGTGTTGTGGTTACACCCCCCCACACAGCTGTGCAAATAGCTCATTGCTCACTGTAAGAAGTGTAGTAGTGTCTAACGTCCATCCAAACCCACCCCCACCACAACCACTGATCACCAACCATCACATAACACAGTGACGCTGAGTGTTGAGGTGCTGGATGCCACACCTCATGCAATGCTGGCTACCTGGGTTCGAGAACAAGCCTGGGCCGCCAAGGGTCGGGAGGGGAGAGGGAGGATCGAGCATCCGAAGGACAGCTCTGATCCCTTGGGAGGGGCGGTTCCAAGGCCCATGCCTGGTACAGCAGTGAACTCCGATGGAGACTGGAGGTACTGTCACACTTAGGGCTTGTGTAGAGGGCTGCAAAGCCATGACAGGACGTTTCCTGGCATCATGGCACATCAGAGCTCCACCTGGGGGGTGGGGGTGAGGGCATAACAGAAAAAAGAGAAAATCCCTCTGCTTCCTGATATGTAATGGAGGGTCGAGGGGGGTCAGTTCACCACGCCCAATGTCAGGCCTTACCTCTCTCCTGTGCTCTCCACTACCTCATGCCACTAGATTGGATTATAAAGATAGAGTTCCAAGAGGAGCAATCTGGTGGTCCTACCTCGAGGGTCTCAGAGCTGGGAGGCCAGGTGGCAGCGAGAGCAGTTGGAGGGGTCCCTGCCCAGAGGTGCAAGAGGAGGGCTTCAGATGGGTGAAATTAGGACCCAGATCCTGAGTATCCACTCCTGAAAGGGTTCAGAAATGTGGGAGTGCAGAAAGAAAGTGGGAAAAAAAATAACACAGTGAAATAGCCACAGATGAATGTAGCCACTGTTCCTGCCCCACCATGGCAGTTAGTGGCCATGTCCCTGTACACCCCCAACTGACCACTAGAGGGTGACTGTCACAGCCATCTGTGTCCAGCATTCTGGCCAACCAATGGAGCTGTCAATGAATTAGCATACTCGTACAAACCCATGCGCAGTCATAAGCAGCATATGTGCAAACATTACAGTCTGACATCAATGTCGGGGGCAATGACAGGATCAGAGAGATGATCCAGTCTGCAACGGGGGTGGTGGAATGGGGCCAGACAGACTTGGTGGACACCCCTGGAAGATTATCCATAAGGCTCACCCACTAACAGTGTCCCACCTGTGAATGGAAGAATCCTCTGCCCTTGTCTTTGCCACAGACTGAGCGCAAAGCATGTGTGTGAGCTGGTGGCCACACAATGAGTGATCATGTCTATGTATCAGTGTATGCTCAGTTACTAACATGTGCATCACAGTCGGGCAACCAGTGTGGTGGAGAAGGAGGGCAGTGCTGTTCACTCGTGTGGTACTGGGATGGAGGCAAGCGAGGTGGAGGGGCACCACCTGTCTTCATGGAGAGGTGGATGGATTGCTAGTTGACATGGATGTCGAATGATGTAGTGAATCATCCTCTGTGACAGAAATTGAGGGGTGGGAGGGGACGACTAGACACCTGGTATGATAGGCCAGTGAACCGCTATTGGCCATGAGGGCAGGGCACACTATGCACCACTGCCTGAAATCCAGCTACTTCAGTGAACTGCCATTTGAAGGGGTGTGGACCAATAGGCACATGGAAATGTAACCAATCATGTGACAACTGAACATCTGTGCTGGGATGTGTGGGAACCATAGCCACCAGGGTATATAATAGTATTGGCCGATGATCAACTAATTCTGGGCAGGGGGGAGGCAACTTGCGTGCAGTGACAAACGGTAGACACTGGTCCCACCTGTATGACATGATAGAACTATGTAGACATCTTGGTGTATAGAAGCAAATTCTAGCAAGGTACACCTTCAACAGGTTGGCCTAGCCCTACAGAAATATTGAATGTGGAGTGTGATACATGGGCAGATGGCATACAATGAAGTTAGTCAAACATCATGGAAGTACAACTCATGTAGTGCATATCATGTGTCAGACAGTGAAACCTAGAACGATGAAGATGTCTCATTTATCTCCAAAATAGGTGGCTGTAAACTTGTTACTCACAGACGCTTCATCTCCCCAACCAGAGCTCCCTCCTGAAGCAACTGCTTCCCGCGAGCCCAAGAGGTAATACATTACCTCCAACAGCACCCTTGCGAGGGGGGTTAGCCCGACACACTACGCATGTCAACTGTCCCGCCTACCCACCCTGGCTCAGCATTTCCTTTATAGGCACTGCCTGATTACATCATTTCCTCTCCTTTCTTATTTTAAGTCCCCACTTTCCCATTTGCAGGTTATACCTGCCAGCCACTAGAGGGACCCTCTGACCTTCCACCTCAGACTCACTGCCAGAATCCCCTCCTGCTTCCTGTCTACTTGTCCAGCTACTTCTCTCCCCACTCCCACCACTGCCTCTGCCCACACCTCACCCTTGCCTTACCACCCAGCTTGACCTACTCACAAACCCCTGCCCTATTGCCTGAACCACACCCAACCTGTTACTAACTCCTTTGACCACTAGGAGCCACTATTTTCAACCCTGTTTCTGGCCCAAACCCAGCCCGCTTTAAGTCAACCAGAATCTGGATCCCTGCTCTCAAACAGGTCTCATCTCAACTGCCCTGACAGGGCCTTGAACCTTGTACCCTGTCCACCAGAGTCTGTGACAGTACTACTACTCCAAAGTGGTATCTATGCTTTCTGAGGGGTACCCAGGATATCTGAAACTCAACCCCCTGCTACTACCAAGGCACCATGCCAGGTCACCTCTTCCCCAAATCTGGTAATATGCCCACCCAACAACCCTTGTACTTCTGTTCTCCCCCATTTTACTGTCCTTTCCTGTCTTAATTCCCCCTCTAAGCTGCTTCCCAGCTCCCCCCACCCCAACGGTTACCCTGACCCATCCTACAAATACCCCCTATAAATCCTCTTCATCCCTCCCAGCTATCTCCTGGTCCCATTTCCCCTCACCGCTCCTCCTCGATCTTTTCCTTTGGCTGCCTCCTGGCCTCTCTCACCCACTCCAGTACTTGCTCCCCCCACTCAGCACACCCTACTGACCCCCCCAGCCAGTGCACGGTAAAATTCCGGTCTCTCCGGGCTCTACGCTCCCACCTAACCATTGCCCTACTCCTTCTGGCAGCAGGGGATATACACCCTAACCCCGGCCCAACCCTAACCCCAGGCCCAGATCACCCTATACCTAACCCCTCAGCCAAAGCCACCACCGACACTTGTCCAGGCTACCTCCCCCAAGGCTTACGCCTTCTCCACCTAAATATTCATAGTCTAGCCCCTAAGCTCGATCAGCTTCAGGTCCTAGCCGCCCACCATGCCCCTGACATAAGCATCCTATCTGAGACCTGGCTAAATGCCAGCCTACCAGACAATACTATTGCTATTCCTGGTTTCACTATCACAAGGCAAGACAGGCCCACCAGAGGTGGAGGTGTGGCTATTTACATCAGATCAGCCCTACACTTCACTGTCTCCCTCACAAAAGCTGAACCTCATACTTACGAGCTTCTTATGGTAAAGCTGTCCCCTCCCTCCTCACTACCTATCTTTGTGGCTGGTATTTATTGTCACCCAGGCACACCATCCACAATAATCACTGACCTACTGTGCCAGCTCTCATCCCTTGCCCAGTCAGGCGAATTATATGCCATGGGTGACTTTAACCACAACCGGCTAGCACCCATTTTTAATAAAACCCAAACAGAGATAACCGCCCTCAACCTCACCCAAACCATTACGGAACCCACCCGCTTAAACCATAAATCTGGTAATCACTCACTACTAGACTGGGCACTTACATCCCACCCACATCGCGTCATCAGTTCAGGCCTCCTCCCTGATTCCATTAGCGACCACCACCTAATCTACTTGGTCTGCAAAATCCACAGAGTTAAATCCCCTCCTAAATTTATATTCCAATGCTCATACAAATCCCTCAACCTCTCCCCCCTCCTGGAAGATCTATCTCACTCAAATTGGGTCCTGAGCTCAAAGTGCTCTAACATGGATTCGGCCTTTATGCATTTTCGGACCACCTTCCTCACCGCCTGGGATAAACAGCCCCCCTAGAGTCCGCGGGTCTCACCTACCCTGGATATCCCCAGAGTTAATAGCTTGCCAACAAGCCCATGACAAGGCCTGGTGTAACAACAAATGTACGCTCCTCCCAAGCAACCTTGTCACCTACTGCATGCTCCGCAACAAATGCACAAAGGCCATCTGTTTAGCTAAGGCCGAATATTTCAACAACACCCTAAATGCAAATCTTGGGAGACCTTCTAAATTCTGGAAAATCGTTAACTCACTTTTCTCCCCCCCAAACTGCAAGCCCCCCCACCTCTCCTCCTCGTCCAAGGGACTCTTCTCACTGACCCCCTGAAGGTAGCCTCCAAGTTTGACTCCTATTTCACTACTTGTGCCCTAGCCCTCCTCGATTCCCTTCCTCCAGCAACCACGCCCACCCCCCTTACGTCTATAACCACATCTGCCCCCCAGTCATCTATCACCCTACCAAGTGGTAGGAATCCCTTTTCCTTCAGACCCATCTCCCTCACCAAAACCTTAGATGCCCGTCACACCCTGAACCCCTCCAAAGGCAAATCCCCTGATGGTCTCGATAATAAACTCCTCTTCCTTTCTGCCCCCACCATTGCTACTCCACTCGCCGCCCTACTAAATCTATCTTTCACCACCGAATCACTCCCCTCCGAATGGAAGCATGCCACTGTCCTACACCTTCCAAAAGGCGGTAATCCTTCCTCCACTACTAATTACTGTCCCATCTCCCTCCTCCCCACCCTCGCCCAAACTCCAGGAACACCTAGTTCTATCCCAGCTCTCCCACTTTCTCTCAGAAACTAACTTCTTTACCCCATTTCAGTCCAGCTTCAGAAAACACCACTCTACCACCTCCTCCCTACTAAGACTCATGGACTCCGTCCTCACTGGGATGGATAATGGGCTAATCACAGCCGCAATTTTCATTGACCTAGCTAAAGCTTTCGACTCGGTATCCCACTCTTTCCTACTATCCCGCCTATCAGGGGCTGGGTTAGCAGCGTCTGCCACAAACTGGTTCAGTGCCTACCTACTAAATAGAACCCAATCCACGAAAATAGCTGACCACATCTCCCCTCCATCCCTATCACCACCGGCATTCCCCAAGGCTCAGCTCTGGACCCCATCCCTCTTCTCCATCCTTCTAAATGATCTGCCAAATTCTTGCTCCTCCACTGCGATCCACATGTATGCAGATGACACGGTCCTCTTTACCTCCAGCCAGACCCACAAAGAACTCACTTCCAAACTTCAAACTGATTTCAACAAAATCCAACACTGGTTCAATACCAACCAACTTTCCCTAAATGCCAAGAAAACTGTCTCTATGTCCTTCGGCACAAGACAGCATCTATCCAAACTCACCCCCCTCTGATCTTCCACACCTGAACAACACCATCCTTGAAGAAGTGCCCTCCTTCAGGTATCTAGGGGTTTGGCTTGATCGCCACCTCTCCTTTTCCACACACGTAGATGCCATCATTTCAAAACTGTGCCCAAAACTTGGCGCCGTCTACAGAAAACACACCTGTCTCCCGCTACCCTTCAGACGAGATTTAGTCCTGAAAATGATCCTACCCACCTTCGACTACTGCGATGTAGTCTACTGCTCCACCTCAAAGACCACCCTAGCCAGACTTGACCCCCTCTTTAATGTGTTCTGCCACTTTGCCCTTGATGCCCCCCCCCCTCGCTCACATCACTGTGAACTCTACCATTTGCTGGCCCTGCAATCCATGAGCAACCGACATCTAATTCATAGTGTTAAATTCGCTTCCAACTTCTGGCTCTGCTCCCTCCCGCCCTACCTCACATCCTCCCTATCTTCCCCACCTATCCCCACCCACACCCTCCGGTCCACTGACACGAGGCTATTAGTCATCCCCCACCGAAGGACCACCGCTGGTCAATCGGCCTTCTCTTACCTCATCTCTAAACTCTGGAATGGCCTGCCAGCTCAGATCCGCCATTCGTCGTCCAAATATTCCTTATCCTCTGCCCTCTCTAAATTCCTCGCACCAAATTGCAACTGCCCCTGACCTCCCCCCCACTTGTTAGCTTCTCTCCCCCTGTTGCCCCTAGCGCCTGACCAGCGGCCTAATTGACTGGCTTATATACTGCCCTACGCACTTACACTCACTCTTACTCCCTCTTCTCTCTCCTAAGATCTCCCTTCACTCTCCCCTTCCTATCTAACAGATGATCTCCTGCCCTACCCACAGCTTCCAGCACCACTCTCCCTCCTTCCCATCTCACCAATACTTACCCCTGTATGCACCTAATGCTTACTAGTCCACTCCCCCTCTACCCCCCATCTTCACTTTCTAACTCCTACAGTCAACTTGGTACATCCCACTGCAGCTCAAACTGTTACTGGAACCCAAGTTCCTTCTGGCTTACTAGTTCTGCTACTGGCACTTACGTAATTCATGTATTGCCTCGTTGTGTACCCATGTTACATTACCCTGTCCCTGATGTGTATGCTCTGCATTGTTCTACCCTGCCTTGTACCCATGATATGTATACCCTGTCATTGATGATCATTGTTCTGCACTGTTCTCCATATGTAACAAGTTCAAATGTAATCCCTCCAAACCATGTACATTATCTGTATAGTATTGCACTACTGCTAAACTCAACTATTGTATGTATATCTGCCTCCTCTGTAACCCTTCCCCCCAGGTCGCACCATGAGACAAGCATCTTTTTGCTCAGTGTGCCTTTCCTGGTAAAACATTTTCAATAAATAAACAATAAATAAATAATTGTTGCCAAAATATCTGACAGTGAAGATACATTCAGTTCCGATGTGTCAACATAAACCCAGCTGTCATCCTCATCAGTGACAGTAGCAATGATAACGGTGATGGAGTAATCAAAGTAGATAACAATAGACTGCTGAATCTGGATTGCTGCGCATGCACACACTGTGTTGTCATGAACACAGAAAGAGAGTGCATTTGCTGCCATGAGGTGAATGTTGTTCAACACAGAATGTTGCATTTTTAGTGCATCACTGACAACCCTTTGTTCCACAACATCTGCATTGATGGTGACGCACTTGAGGTAGCCATAATAGTCAACAGTGATGTTAGAGGGATTAGAGTACAGCATCCTATCCCTAGCAGGTAACGAACAGTGTGTACTGTAATGTCAGATGTACATAATACTGTAGTTACCTAGTTGATATTGGTGGAACAAGACCATTTGGTTTGTCTAGTGTGTCCTTTTACTGTTGTACATGTGCTGTGTAATCACCCACTACAGATCCTATCTGATCTATGGTCAGCCTTCCCACCGCACCTGTCACCACAGTTCCCGTGGGTGATGATATGCATGTTTGAATGTCACAACACTGCACACACCCACCATCAGTCCCTGGGTTATCATGCTACTGGTGCCACTATTCTGTGTGTGACATACAAGTTCATCACAGTACCTCTGAGTGTCCCCCCCTCCCAGCCTCATATCATGCCCTTCTGACTGTGTGCCACTCCGTTGCCAATGCAAGGTACCACGCTGCACCCTATTCTGCACATTGATGTTGTTGCATGTCTCTGCCCCCCCAAACCAGAATGGGTACATAATGAAGTCCCTGAGCCTCTCCACATATGTATTCTGATGCATGTCCTGGACCACCCTGACAGCCATGCTCAACAATCTCACCAGCTGTCCAATGTTAATCCTGAGATGGGAACTCCAAAGCAAGACACTGTATAAAAGGTAAGGCCTCATTAGTGTAGTATGTACATGTAATAACACAATCCTTTTTTTAGGCATATCACACCTGTCCATGCAGTCCTCTTCCTACTCGCACCACACCTATCCATGTAACCCAGTATCCCAGTATCATGCATGCTGTACTGGCTGCCCTATCACATGTACTATCCACCCTGAGAGCATCAGTTATGATGAACCCCAGGTCACTATGCTAAGTACACATTGCAACCACCCCCTTCCCTCTCCCTGTGGTGTGTCACCCTCTGACTACTGAGTCCCACATGCATGCTATTGCAGTGTTTGTGATACTGCATCCCAATTTCCATGCCCGTGCTCAGTATCATAGTCCATTCAGGTAATGTCCTCTAGGTGCCACTCAATCTGAGGTGTCAACCCCATTGCAGAGCTATGTGTTATCTATGAACAGGCACTTGTACCATTTTGGGACCTCTACCATGTCACTAATGCAGATCGTGAATAGCAAAGGCCCAATAACTGACCCCTGTGGTATCCCATGTGTCACCTAACCACTTTCCACATGTACCCTATATACTTGTACTCACTGGCTCATGCCACTCAGCCATTGTTGCACCCATGGTACCACCCCACTCCCACCCTCACACTGCTCAGTTCAGTTATGTGTCACATATGTGGCATGGTGACAGACAACATTCCCTTGAATGGTGACATCCAAGTCCATGTCAGCACTGGACAAGGTTCCTGAGATGTCCATCATGATCAGGGCTTCACCCAGTATGTTGGCCATAGACCAGCCACTATGTTATCTACAGTTCTGGCAGACGCAGTCATGGCCCTCCAGACCTTAATGCCTCCACCACTGATATTGTGCTTCAGATCTCCCCTCTTTCCTGCTGTGTGTCATTGCCATCACAATCTATTCCCTATGCCCACTGCATGTCTTGTGGTTGCTCACTCGTCCCCCTCTCACTGTTGTCTCTGCTAGCCGTTGGGGGTGGACCACCATGTGCCCCTCTTCTGACATCTCCCCCTTTGGCAAGTATATTTGCCAGCCAATGTATCATGTACACATGTCATAGAGGCACTCTGTCCCCCTCCCAGATGGATGGAGGCTCTCAGCCATGAGCAAGTCTACAGCACTACAGGTGTGTCCCCCATCCCCAGTGAATCAACATAGCACAGTGTATGACAGTACTATAATATGTAACAGGGTGTGTGGTATTGAGATATGCAGGATGAACAAGATGTATTATTTATTTATTTATTTAGTCAATCATAGAAATTACAACCCTTTGAGTCATAGACTCATTTACATTCAGAGATAGTATATTAATGGGACATCACATTTCAAGTAATTACATATAATAGCCAAGGTGGCTGAAAGTCTAAACATGTAGTAGCTAGGGTACTGATATTATTACAGTGGAACTATTATAATACAAGTGCATCCTCTGGGGCATTGCTGAATGGTAGTGATAGTGATCTATGCAACGAGACAACACAGTTTTAAGAAAGTATTTACATATAGTAGCCTGGGTGGCTGTTGACATATACATTTAGTAGCTAGGGTATTGGTATTAGTACAGGAGGTATAATCACAGTGTAGGTGCAGTCTCTAGGGCATTGTCACATAGCAAAGACAGAGATCAGCAGCAGAGATCTCCTATACAGTTAGTCCTATGCAACTGGTGGCAATGTCAATGGGGAGAGGCCATAGTGCAGCTCTGTGCAGATCAGTTAGGAGGATTAGCAGCTGCACTGGCATTGGCGCAAGGAGAGAATGTGTTTTTTTTATTATGAAGGCTGCTGTTGGTGGAGTGCATTATTGTCTCTGGAAGGACTATGATACACCAATGCCAGTCATTATGTGTAGTGTTGCCACAACTGGACAGTGTGCAATGTCTCAGACATGCCTGAACAGATATGACTTACATGTTTTTGGTTTTTTTTTCAAACTCTGTTTTTCTTCTATCCCCGAACTCTCTTGGGCTGACCCATCTCTCTGGACTTCTTTACCACCCACCATGGTCCCCTTCTCCTCATATATTTTACTGCCCCTCGACTGACCCATGCCAGGCAAGCCCCCAGACTCTGAGCCCCTCAGGACAGGGCTGCCAATCACTCCCAGCACTCTATCTATAATCCAGTTTGCCTGGCTGAGCTGACGAGAGGCCAAAGGGGAAGAGAGAGGAGGACCCGGTGTTGGACGTGTGGAAGCCAGTCCTGTGGGGAGCCATTGCCTATCTGAAGAAGCGGTTTTGGGTTTTTCCTTGTTATGCCCATCACTCCCTCTTGTCAGAGCCCAAACATGCAATGACGCCGGAGACTTCTGTCGTGGTTCCATGTCCCACTACTTGGCCCTAAGCGTTGCAGAGCCTCTGATCTCCACCGGGGACTGCTGCTGTGCAGGCTGTCCCTGGATCCCTCCCCAAGAGAGGAGAGCAGTCCTTCAGATGTTTGATCCTCTCTCTCCCCCTGCTGACTCCCGGCAGCCCGAGCTTGTTCATGAACCCAAGTCACCAGTGTGGCGCAAGGTGTGGCATCCAGCTCCTCAATCCTCAGTGCCACCGGACCGGCCTGTACATGACTTACATGTTAACAGCTGCAGTTCATCAATCCGGTAATGATGATCTGCAAAACTTTATCTGCACAAATAATCCTGTATCTTATCTAGTGTCATGTGTGATACCTTTCCTAGGAGTATATGAGACTGATGTGTGAGTGTCGTACACCCCTGAGCCTATCTCAGTAGGGCTTCTATTTAACATGGCTTGTGATATGTTGTCAGCAGTACACCCTGCTGTGTTGCACATCATCATATAACACCTTTTGTGACATACAGTAACCATTAAGGAGGTGGCAGTGCCACCTGACCTGAAATGACCATAGCAGTTCAACAACATCTGCGAAACTAGATGCAACACTGGTGTGAGTCATAGTAATAGAAGCACTCCATGTCGAAGTGCAACTGTGACAGAAACAATACCAACACATACACAAAATGGAGCACAAAGGGTCAGTATCACAAGATCCATGAGATGAGGGGCAGTAGCAAACAGCATAATACTGGATAGTACAATGTTGTCACTGTTATGTTGCTCCTCAGCTGTATGTCAGATATCTACTAGCTGTTTCAGTAACATTGCAATACAATAGTGCCACCATAGCATAGATACATAGATACATAGTAATGTGATGTGAAAAATGGACTGGCAGGCCCACCTAGTCTGCTCACATTGCCTAGTTATCTGCTAGGATATGTCCACCCCCCTCTTCAACAGTCCCTTGTGTCTGTTCCATGCCCTGTTGAACCCTCCCACTGTTGTGTCACCCACCAACCCCTCAGGGACCCTATTCCAATCATCCACCACCCTCTCTGTGAAATAGTAATTCCTAATGTTCACCTTGAACTGTTCTCCCACAATCAGCAATCCATGGCCCCATGTCCACTGATTCCCCTTCAGGTGGTCCATGCCCCCTAGTGGCACTTGGCTCATACCTGTTAGGTACTTGACAGTTGCAATCATTTCTCCCCGTCCCCTTCTGTGCTCCAGGGAGTACATGTCTATGTCCCTAATCATTCCCCATAGAATAGGTGGCAGAGCCCCTTTACCATCTTTGTTGCCCTCCTCTGAACATGCTCCAGCCCGCCATGTCCTTCCTATGATATGGTGTCCAGACCTGCACCCCATATGCCAGATGCTGCCTAACCAGATGGGTGAATGAAGGTACTGTGACCTCCTTCCACCTAATAGTAATCACCCTCCCGATGCACTCCAGCAGTCTTCTGCCTCTAGCCACTTCCCACTTGCAGTGCTGTGCCACCATCAGGCCTCTCAATATGCAGTTCACAGACCGTGTATATGCCGTCATCCTGCCGGTGGACACTTGTCCAACTTGACCATCTGTACCTGTGGCTTTGGAGCATGATGTCACCATTAGTTTCCAATACACACATCATACAGGGCTGAGAACTGAAAGACCAAATGTATTGCCCCATGGTGTTCAAGTGCTGTATTCTAAAGTAATGCAGTATAACCCCTGAAGTAGGTGTTACCCATGCATTGTGCTCCATGTAAGTATATGTTATGTCTGTAATAGTAATTGTTTCCTTTCTTACAAGTGTTTCAGACTAGCCTCCTAGGCAGTTTACCTTATGGACACACGGTTATCTAGGAAGATATAACAGGAGAGTGATTCCGGCATGTTTTTGTCACTCAAATCCAAAGCATGTACCCTGATCTCACATATGAAGGATTCCATGAATTTGGGGAAGATGACAATTAGTACCATATAGTGCCACAGCAGAAGGTTTTATTGACCAAGCAAAAAGAAGGTTATTAAGGAAATGTACAGTCAAATGTTTGAATATTTGTGTTTCCTTTACTGTTCTTGTGTTGAGCAGTGTAGCATACGCTCATAACAAATGATTAAACACAACACAGATAACATTATCATGCATACTGTAAGGCATGTGCAATAATATATGGATGCTTTTATGGTGCATAATATCTGTCAGTGTGCATGTGTCTCTTCCAGTTACAACTGTTCATCCATGCATTTGTAATCAATGTTTGTTGTATATGCACTGCAGGTTTGGGGTTGGAATAATGCTCTCCACAACTAATTCTTTACTTGGAATTAAAAGGTGTCTAGAACCACATACTACAAGTGTCTTCATTGTCATAGTCTTGGACTGTATGCAAGATGCCTGTGCCAAACATAATTGGTGCATGTGGCATCTTGTCTCCACATTGGTCCCTGAGCCATTACATAAGGTTACCTGTGGCAAACGTGGTCTGCTGGCTGTAGTCATGGCTTGTGACAGCACTCTGCCCAAGGAATGGGCTGCAGGACATGTGTCAGACGCAAGCAGCCACATATCCTAAGATAGATGTCTGGACACAATGCCACATGGCCACTTTTCTGAGGACTCACAGACCAGCCAGGGCTGGACTAAGGATACTAAGAAACGTCCTCTTGGAGAGTTGCCTTGTGAGTGGCAGTGGTCTATGGACTCCTCTCCCCAATGTCAAATGTAGCTCTGTATGTTGTCAATTAGTAATAAGTACCCTGCAGCTGGCAATTCAATGGCCTCCCACCCCAAACCATAATGTGTTTCAGTATGTGTCAAATAAGTAAGATATCCCACACATCTGTTAGTAGAGGTCCACCAATGCCACTCCCCAAGCTGTCATAAGAAAATACAAGTCTATCCCTGGTGGTTCACTGGACACCTGTGGTTGTGTTCCCCATATAGTGGACATACCGCGTAGTGGGTGGTGTAGCTGACATCCCAAAAACCACACTGCAGTGTCCTACCACCATTACCCCCCACCCATATCCAAACATGCGTGTTTCAAAGCCCACCATCCACCAGCACCACCAGCTGCCAACTAAGCACTGCATGACTGTTTACTCTGTACAATAGGTGCTAATCACCTATCAGCAGGTATCATGCAACAAGCACATACCATACACAGTATGCTCACATTCAGAAACCCTGTAACTGGCTGGTCATGGTGTTGATTGTTGGTCTATGCCAGTTAATGGCTCACTTTTGGGGGAAGGAATGCAGAGTGATGGGGCACTGGTGGGTGGTGGGTGCTTGGTGTAGAAGATCAAAGTGGTATGTAGCTCCACATGGGGGATCGGGGCTGTAGCGATCTGCTTGACCCTCATGGCCAATATCATGACCACAGCAAGAGACCACGGCCGGTGGGGAGGGCCACAACATGACGAGGTGGGGGAGACAGTATTATCATGAACATACAGGGCTGCATTAGGGTTCGGTGGCAGGGAAATGCAGGACTACCAGGTACTAGGTGATTATGTCTGACAGACATACTAGTCAACAACAGGGATCTGGACCTGGGAATATCCCAGACCAACTGGTGGTATTGTTGACACAGGTACAGGCATAGGCATATGTGTGGGGAGAGCCAGAACACTGGGGAGGAGAGCAGAGCAGCACACATCCTGTGGCTAACACGCACAGTGTGCTGCATGTTTGGCGAGTGCTGTGACCCTTGGCCAGCTGGTTATGATTATTGTATGATATTGGTATTATAAATACATGGTCCATGTATGACCTTTCAGCGTGTGAGGAATTCGGCCTGTAACTTCAAGGTGTCTGTGGCTGAAAATCACAGGATACTGTAAAACAAACCAGAAGGACCATTTAATTGACATCCTTGCAAAATGGCATTTTATTACCTTTGTATGACCTGTCCAGGCTTTTTGAAGTGGAAACCAAATGTGACTTTATGACATCCAAAACAGGACAACATTAGGCTGATTCCTGTTGGCTTTTTAACACCTTAGTGCCAATGTGTTAAGTTCAAAGAAAATGTTTAATTAAAGGATGCCATATTTAGAAAATGTTTTTTTTTTCTTCTGATGTTACCATTAATTGTAAAATACTTCCTGGTAGGAAATTATGTTTGGAAGAATTCATTCTAAAAGGAGGAGCTAGATGACTCATCAAGTGTATGTGTGTGGAAATAGAGTTGAAAATGTGTCAGTGTATCTGAAATGTGACATATCATCTTGGGCTCTTAAGAAACAAAGATCTCTCTAACTTAAAATGCACTTACAGAGGTAGTACATTAGAGAGCAACATCTAAATGTATTTTGGTAAGAGTTTTGTTCTGTAGTTTTCCCTTTTTTTTTCTTTTATGTGATTGTGATGCTCTTTGATATTTGTTCTGTATTTTACCTTGCTGTTTTTATCAATTGTTAGTAAACATTTTCTTTAAGATAGTGCCTGGGTCTCTTCAGTCATTTTTTATGTTGATAGCACGCATGTGCAAGAAACATATTGCAACAGCTTTCTGAGAAGTAGGTTGTGGAGGCATGGCACTGTTGTGGCCAATGCTCCCACAGCCTGTAAAGGCTTGGCCCACCTCAGCCAATGCTGTGGCATGCTGCTACTGACACCAGTTCAGCCAGCATGGCACCAACTTGTGAAAAAATAGGTGCTGCAATCTGGGCCCGCCTCGTCATTGCAGCGTCAGCCATCCGCTGCAATGAGGGGAGCTGTAATTCGTCATTGTGTATGGTGGGACCTTCCATCTCGATATTGTTTGTGAACATGGCAGTGGCTTGCCACCTGTTCACAAACACTATTACCCCCCATCCCCTACTGAGGGGGTGCCCAATCCTCCTGGCAGCATGTGTCCCCCCCCAACATTTGTTTGCTGACAGTGGACCCAATCCCCGTCAGCTGCAGTGCCCCCGATGTATGTTGACGATGGGGGAGCCCACGCTCTGTCAGCATATGTAAGTCACACCCCTCCTTTTCTTGTCTGCCGACAGGGTGCCCAATCCCCGTTGGCATAATTCCCCCCTTTTTGTTGTGTGCCGATGGGGGGGTGCCAAATCCCTGTCTGCATAACATGCCCCCCCACCTTTTATTGTGTGTTGATGGGGTGCCCAATCCCCATTGGCTACAGCACCCCCCAAAGAAAGATTCCTTTGGCATGCTGGGAGCCCACACCAGCATGCCACATTGCCCTGTAAAAAACCTTCCCGCAATGTCTTTCTTTTTTTTTTTATAACCTGTAAAAAAGGAAATAGTCCCTAGGTGGTCTCCCTGCCCCTCCCTCCCACAACCCATGCCCACCCACTGTCCATCCTCCCTCCCCGTACTCCCCCTCACCCCATACTTACCTCTGGAATCCAGCTCGATGATCCTTGGGGGACCAAGAACACGTCTGCACTCTTCAGAGCCAACCACGATCTGAGGAAATGCCAGTAATCTGTATAATGGAATAAATAGTTTTTTTTCAAATTTGATGCATATCTCAGGCATTTTTGGGAATTTTGCCACCAAATTTTCAACATGGGGTTTTTGGGACTCCTTCTCATGAATTCTATCACTGTCATGGCATTAATTGTCCCCAACAGGTCATTTCGTGGTCACTGCATGGAATCATCTTTCGGGACCAATTAAGGAACTGACAGTGCCAGTGTTCATGAGGTGGGCTCTCAAAAAGCCTATGTTGCAAATTTGGAGGGAAAAATCCCAAAAATGACTGTTTTACTAGTGTGCATTGCGTAGCTGCTACGCATGCTCGTAACTTTGCAAATTTGTAATATTTTCACCCCAGATTTTCAAAATTGGCATTTTTTCAGACCTCCTTGTGAGCAGGATAGCTGTCATTTTTCACACCTTGGCCGAAATGTGTTTTTGCACTTCCGGCACAGAATAGCACTGTCGGTGTGGGAAATCAGTGTTCTGCACAGATTAAGAAACTGACAGTGGCACTGGTCATAAGCAGAGGTCGTATGTTTTCACAGTTCCAGCACAGAATAGCGTGGTCACTGTGGGAAATCCATGTTCAGGACAAATTATGAAAATGACATTGACACTGTTCATTAGCAGAGGTCCTAAAATGCCTATATTGAAAATTTGGTGAGGAAAGTCCATAAAATGAGTGTGTTATGACTGTGCATTGCGCAGTTTCCACACACGGTCGTACCTTCACAACTTTGCAATATTTTCACTCCAAATTTTCAGCATTGCCATTTTGCCACAGCTCCTTATGAATAGTGCAGCTGTCATTTTTCACATCCTGTCTGAAATGTGTTTTCGCTCTTCTGGCGCACAATAGCTCAGTTGCTGTGGGAAATCGGTGTTCAGGACATATTAAGAAAATCACACTGACACTGTTCATGAGCAGAGGTCCTAAAATGCCTATGTTAAAATTTTGCAATGAAACTCCATAAATGATTGTTACGAGCGCGTTGTGCAGGTGCCACACACCCTTCTAAGTTTGCAAATTAGTAATATTTTCATGCCTGATTTTCAACACTGGCATTTGCTCACACCTCCTTATGAACAGCACAGCTGTCATTTTTCACATCCTGGCTGAAATGTGTTTCCGCGCATCCGGTGCAGAATACTGCAGTCGCTGTCGGAAATCAGTGTTTGCGACAGATTAGGATCGAGTGACTGGGGGGGAGTGACCGAGCTCAATTGAGCTCTGTTGGGACTGCTGCTGATGTCTTTGCGGGCAGAAAAAGGTGACAACGCAGGCAGGAGCCCAGTATAAAAGGGCAGCCTGCAGCGCCGGGAGACACAGAACAAGTGACTGAGGGAGGGAGGAGGAGTGAGTGAGCTCAACAGACCTCTGTTGAGACTGCTGCGGATTTGTTTGTGAGCAGGAAAAGGCAGCAATGCATACAGGGGCCAAGTACAAAAGGACAGCCTACAGCGGTGCGAGAAACAGCGAGTGAGAGAGGGGGAGTGAGCGAGCTCAATGGAGCTGTATCATGACCGCTGCGGATTTGTTTGTGGGCAGAAAAGGGTGGAAATGCAGGCAGGATCCCAGTACTGAAGTGCAGCCTGCAGCACCAGCACAAATGGAATGAGCAAGTGAGACGGGGAAGTGAGTGAGGCCAATGGAGCTCTGTCGGGATTGCTGCAGATTTCTTTGTGGGCAGACAAAGAGGTCAACAGAGGCAGGAGCCCAGTACAAAAGGCCAGCCTGCAGCGCCAGGAGAAACAGAATGAGTGAGTGAGACGGGGGGGAGTGAGCATCCTCATTGGAGCTCTGCCGGGACAGCTTCGGATTTCTTTATGGGCAGGAAAAGGTGCCAATGCAGGCAGGAGCCCAGTACAAAACAGCAGCCTGCAGCACCAAGAGAAATAGAATGAGCGACTAAGAGAGGGGGACTCAGCAAGGTCAACAGAGGTCTATTGTGACTGCTGCGGATTTCTTTGTGGGCAGGAAAAGGTGGCAATGCAGGCTAAAGCCCAGTTCAAAAGGCCAGCCTGCAGCACTGCCAGAAATGCAACGAGCGAGTGAGAGAGAGGGAGTGAGCAACCTCAATGGAGCTGTGTAAAGACTGATGCAGATGTCTTTGTGGTCAGAAAAAGCACCCAACGCAGGCAAGAACCCAGTACTAAAGGGCAGCCTGCAGCAGCGGGAGACACAGAATGAGTGAGTGAGAGAGGGAGAGGGGGAGGGAGTGAGTGAGCTCAATAGAGCTCTGTTGGGACTGCTGCAGATTTCTCTGTGGGCACAAAAAGGCAGCAATGCACACAAGGGCCCTGTACAAAAGGGCAGCCTGCAGAGATGGAAGAAACAGAACAAACGAATGACAGAGGGGGGAGTGAGTGAGCAAGCAGAATGGAGCTGTATCGTGTCTGCTGCAGATTTCTTTATGGGCACAAAAGGTGGCAATGCAGGTAGGAGCCTCGTACAGAAGAGCAGCCCGCAGCGCTGGCAGAAATGGAAGAAGCGTGTGAGACAGGGGGAGTGAGTGCAGCCAATGGACCTCTGTTAGGACTGCTGCACATTTCTTTGTGGGCAAAAAAAAAATGCCAACAGAGGCAGAAGCCCAGTAGAAAAGGGCAGCCTGCAGTACCAGGAGAAACTGAATGAGAGGGTGAGACAGGGGGAGTGACCAACCTCAATGGAGCTCTGTCAGGAACTGCAGATTTCTTTGTGGGCAGGAAAAGCTGCCAACACAGGCAACAGCCCAGTACAAAAGGGCAGCCTGCAGCGCTGGCAGAAACGGAATGAGTGAGTAAGACAGGCGGAGTAAGCGAGCTCATGGAGGTCTGTCATGACTGCTGCGGATTCCTTTGTGGGCAGGAAAAGGCGGCAATGCAGGCAGGAGCCCACTACAAAAGGCCAGCCTGCAGCGCCGGCAGAAACGGAATGAACGAGTGAGAGGGGGGGAGTAAGCGACCTTAATGGAGCTCTGTTGGGACAGCTGCACATGTCTTTGTGGGCAGACAAAGCCGGCAATGCAGGCAGCAACCCAGTACAAAAGGGCAGCCTGCAGAAGCGGGAGACATAGAATGAGCGACTGAGGGAAGGGGAGTGAGTGAGCCCAACGGACCTCTGTTGGAACTGCTGTGGATTTCTTTGTGGTCACAAAAAGGCAGCAATGCATAGAGGGGCCCAATATAAATGTGCAGCCTGCAGCAGTGGGAGAAACAGAACCAACCACTGAGAGAGGGGGGGTTAGTGAGCCAGCTCAATGGAGCTGTATCATAACTGCTGCAGATATCTTTCTGGTCAGAAGGCAGCAACGCAAGCAGGAGCCCATTACAAAAGGGCAGCCTGCATGCTGACAGAAATGGAATTAGTGAGTGACGGACGGGGAGTGAGCAACCTCAACAGAGCTCTGTCGGGACTGCTGCAGATTTCTTTATGGGCAGAAAAAGGCAGAAACGCAGGCAGGAGCCCAGTACAAAAGGCCAGTCTGCTCCGCCGGCACAAACGGAATGAGTGAGTGAGAGAGGGTAAGTGAGCTAAATCAATGCACCTGTGTCAGGACTGCTCCAGATTTCTTTCTGGGCAGAAAAAAATGCCAACAGAGGCAGGAGCCCAGTACAAAAGGGCAGCCTGCAGCCCCAGCAGAAACAGCATGAGCGAGTGAGAGAGGGGGGTGACCCACCTCAATGGACCTCTGTCAGAACACCTGCAGATTTGCTTGGAGCCAGCAAAATGTGCCAACGCAAGCAGAAGCCCAGTACAAAAGAGCAGCCTGCAGCACCAGGAGAAACAGAATGAGCAGGTGAGACAGGCACAGACAGCAACCTCAATGGAGCTCTGTTGGGACATCTGCAGATTACTTTGGGGGCAGGAAAACATGCCGAAGCAGGCAGAAGCCCAGTACAAAAGGGCAGCCTACACCGCTGGGAGAAACACAATGGGCGAGTGAGAGAGGGAGACTGAGCGAGCTGTATCGTGACTGCTGCAGATTTGTTTGTAGGCAGAAAAAGGCAGCTACGCAGGCAAGAGCCCCGTACAAAAGGCCAGCCTGCAGTGCCGGCAGAAACGGACCCAGCAAATGAGAAAGGGGGAGTGGCTACATCAACAGACCTGTGTCATGACTGCTGTAGATTTTTTTGTGGGCAGAAAATGCCACCAACACAGACAGAGACAAGTATAAAAGGGTAGCCTGCAGCGCCAGTTGCAGCAGAATGAGAGAGTGTGGGGGGGGGTGACCCACCTCAACACAGCTCTGTCATGACAGCTGCAGATTTCTTTCTCGGCAGAAAAACATGCCAATGCAGGCAAGAGCCCCATAGAAAACAGCACTCTGCAGCACGGGGAGAAACAGAACGAGCGACTGACACAGGGCCATTGAGCAACGTCAACGGACCAACGCAATTAACATTCGGCATTGACAAATGCTTGTTTTGCATGTTATTGCTGAACTGATATTAAGTTTGACAACTGTTCAAGGGCTTGATGGTGTTACTGAGCTTGGGAAAAAAGGTAAGAATATACTTACGGTCTCTTATAGAGTTTCAAGGGGTCATTTTGGATACCTGGTTAGGAGCCCTTAGGCAGAAGATATATTACATCCCCCCGAAGAGAATATTATCTGAGCCTGTACATTTGGGTATGATAGCGTGAGGTTCATAGTTTGAATCCCCACAGAACTTGAGGCTAACAGGTGATTCAGACCCAAAACAGAAAGGAGGGCTACCCTGTCTGTTACCTGTTCACACTATTGCGCTCTGAGGTTGGCACTGTGGGAGCAGAGGGCCTGACCTGAGGAGTGTTTTTGTGACAAGCACCATGGTAGTGGCATTGTACAAGCCCTTGGCAGCAGGGCCCTTCCAGAAGGAAAGATGGGTATAGGGTCCACGGCACACCTGGAGTTGGCAAGAGCCAAAGTGTGTCACGGCTTTTGCCACTGTACTCCTGGACTGAGATTCGAGCCATCTCCCAGTAACATGAATATCAAAAGGTTCCCTGTAGTCAGACCCACATAGTGGCCAAATACACAGAGGTCATGTGCAGTGTTACCCAGTCCCTGTCACTGTGGTTTGTATATATGATTCAAAATATGTACACTGTGTTTCAGTAGGTGCTAGAAATACAATGGCTTGTAAACGTTATACAGTTGTCACAAATATGTGACACCATGGAAGGTTGTATGGACAGTTGAGTATGGTTGGACTGTGCATACAATGTTCCATGTAATGAATGGAATGCAAGCCAGGAAAAACCTGAATGGCACTATACTCCTGCACCTTTTGCATTGTGGCCTCCCTCACACTGTAGAAGGTGCAGGACTTGACAGGCTAGTCATCAGTAGGGTAGGTCTATGATGATAGATCAGCCTTGGAAACCATGTTGCAGCTCCTTGTGTGCAGCATGGCACTGAGTTTGACCGTTGTGATGCAAGCAGCATAAATTAGGTGGTAATACAAGTGATTTCAGAACATATAGTAGCAGTAATAACACCAGTCCTCATTATCACCCTGTTCCTCCATAGACCCTGCCAGCAACAGCCTCAGTAGCATGACAGAGCAGCTAGATCAGAGACAGTGCAGTGTATGTCATATTCACAAACCATTGCACTGATCACATATTATCTGTGAAGGCAGTTGTCCTGGAGGAGAAACAGGTGACATGTCTAGCAACACTGTCCTGCAAGTCTGGTTTCTGAATTCCATGATGCTGTGCCAGGGTAGCAAATCCATTCCTCCCACACAGTTCTGTTGTGATGTTGGGACCACATACTTTCATGCCTATCACATGGGATGACTAATATATATTGTTAGAACCCTTCGGTCAAGAAAACCCTTCCACAGAAATGTACAATGTGATCAAACAGTATTGGGATACAGCCAACTACCATGACATGAGTACTATATGTACCTAGCGTTATCTTCTTGTACACAATACCCAACACTTCACTCCAGAAATGATGCATTTTACTCTGCATTCTGTGTTTCACTACATATTGCCCAGCTGCCTTCGAATATTGGTGTTGATATTGCAACTGACCATCCAGTCATTGAGCCTGCTGTAGACTGACATTTTCATTGTGGTCCAGAGCTGCTTGCCTCAAGTGGCAGACATATGATGGCACATCATATTTTATTTTCTTTGGGGCATATTTTAAATAGAGTGAATGCAGACTTGCCAGTTCACCTGTATGTATCCCCTCTGTTACCTGTAAGCAGAGACTAGAAACAGCAATCGGAGTGTATGTGTGAATATTCCTGATGCACTGTGCACACATTCCAGTATATGGTACACTGTTGCCTTGCTGATCATTGTTTCACTAGCCCCTCACCTCTAAGTAGTCCTACTGTGTTTGAGGAGGGACTAGTCTTGTTACAACCAGCATGTCAAGATGCAGCATACCCCCAATACAACAGTGGCACACTACTGGGAAAGCTGTAGATTAACCTCACTGACACTTCCACCATCCCCGACTAACAGCACTTGCAACGTGTGTTAAACAAGCAATACCCAACATGGCATTATGTGAACACTCTGATCATTTAATGTGGCACATGTAGCGCTCCAAGCCCTCACTGTACACTGTTACATCAATACCAAATTCTACGGCACTAGCTCTATTTGCCCTAGTCCACCCGATATGTCCCCGATAGTCAGTCACGCAATGGTTACTGACATGTGCAACTTAATATGGATTACTGGGCTCACTTTAGATTATCTATCCCTATTGCCCTATAGCATGTTGAATCAGTTCTTTGGGTTATCACACTGCAACACTGATGTGCACTGCAAACAAACGTGTCAATAGGACATGAAAACACCCTGCTCACAGTTGAACAGAGGTCACCGTGATGTGAAGGTTGTGTAAAGCCCCATAGCCAGACTTCCCCATTGTGACAATCATGCAGCAGACTCAGCATGCACCCTATTGCAAGGCATGATGGTCAATGCATTACTCTATCACCATGGTCTATGATCCCCATCAACCACCATCCATACCACACAATTCACACAGGTCAGACTAAGGGGATGTAGGGCAGAGTTAGTATGGACATGAGAAATGGAGGCAGCAGTTGCTTTGTCGGTGGATTATCTGAACAATCATTTACAGATGTACGTCGGTACCTTTGTCAGGTCCTTCAGCAGTTTACAATGAAGTATAACCTTCTCCAACTCAGTATGTGCTAGTATATTCCTCCTTACCCATGGTGGATGTCTTACTTCCTCATCTGAGTATGGTGGAGGTTTGCACTCATGAAACGTTATACCGGTGTGCCAGCTATGTGAATTAGAAATATGGTGCAGAACCGAGATGAATCGTTTCTTTAAATTGTCTGGAGACTTGTAACATGTTGCAGTGGACCACCAAAGATGATTAACAATTGCTTTGTTCCATTGTCCAAGGTCAGTACAAGTTCTCCTTTTTGCAATGGCAAATAGTTTCTTCTTAAGTCCCTTGGCAACATGCCAGAGGTCAAATTCATGCTTCACACCTAGGTACTTCTTAGTCGTTATCTTCTGAATTGTGCAGTGTCTGTCTGTAGCAAGTACTGAGAGCTGCACATCATTGTGTGACAGATTAGTTAGACAACGTTTCAGACCCTCGGGCTTGATCCAGTGACTATTCTTCACCTCAGTCACTTTCACAGTCTGTTGTTCTAAGACTGTGTTTGACTCTGTCTCCATAATGGTATAGGTTCCCAAAGTGGCACAGTGCTCCACACTGTCGCATCTTGCATCCCCCATACCACAAGCTTCTGATGTCTCATGGTGTTGAAATTAGCTGTCTGTTTTGTGTCCCACAGCTCATTCACAGATGGAAGTATGACTGTCCTTTGAATATTGAAACATTGTCGCAGAGTCAAGAATGCAATAGACAATGTGTCACATACTGTATAGCAGGTTATATTGGCATCCTATATATTTAGCAGATGCAGACTTGGTACATATATTGGCGCCCGATATATTTAGCGCTTGCTGTACCTGTAGTTACAGTCTAGTACAGTAATGTATTTATGTGGAATTAATGGAATTCACCCCAGAATTCTAAAAGAATTAAGGGAGGAACTAGTGAAACCACTGGCTACTCTTTTTAATAAATCATGGGAGGATGGTGTGGTACCCGAGGACTGGAGGAAGGCGGATGTGATTCCCCTTCACAAAAGTGGGACCAAGACAGAGGCAGGAAACTACAGACCTGTCAGTCTGACCTCTGTGGTAGGGAAAGTGATGGAGTCACTTCTGAAGGAAAGAATAGTTGAGTACCTAGAAGCCAGTGGAGCACAGGACCCAAGGCAGCATGGGTTCACAGCGGGAAGGTCATGTCAGACGAATCTAATAGATTTCTTTGACTGGGTGACCAAAGTAGTAGACCAGGGAGGGGCTGTGGACATGGCCTACCTAGACTTTAGCAAGGCATTTGACACAGTCCCACACAAAGATTACTAGTCAAGTTAACCAGCCTGGAGTGGGTCCCAGGGTGGTAGCCTGGTAAACATTGGCTGGACAACAGGACACAGAGGGTAATTGTAAATGGAGTCCACTTGAAGAAAGGGGGTTACTAGTGGGTACCACAGGGTTCAGTATTGGTCCAGTCCTTTTAATGTCTTCATCAGTGACATTACAGAGGGACTGGAAGGAAAAGTATGCCTTTTTGCAGATGACACAAAGATCTGCAACAGGGTTGATACACAAGGAGGCGTGGAAAGGATGAAAAGGGACTTGGCAAGGTTGGAGGAATGGTCAGAAGTATGGAAGCTAGGATTCAATGCAAAGAAGTGCAAAATAATGCACCTGGGAAACAAGAACCCAGGGGAAGAATACACAATGGGTGGAGAGGTAGTAACAACAACAAAAAAGGAAAGGAACCTGGGGGTAATCATATCAGATGACCTTAAGGTTAGCAAGCAATGTGAGACGGCAGTAGGGAGGGCTGGGGGTATACTGGGATGTATAGAGAGAGGCATCATCAGCAGAAAACAGGAAGTTGTTATCCCTCTGTACAGACAGTTGGTGAGACCCCATCTGGAGTACTGTGTCCAGTTCTGGAGACCCCATCTCCGCAAGGACATAGACAGGATAGAGGTAGTCCAGAGGAGGGTAACTAAAATGGTGCAGGGTCTGCAAGAGAAGCCGTATGAGGAGAGACTAAAGGAGCTTAATATGTATACCCTTGAGGAAAGAAGGGAGAGGGGGGACATGATAGAAACTTTTAAGTACTTCAGTGGAATCAACAAAGTCCAAGAGGGTAGCATCTTTCAGAAAAAGAGACTTGCAAGAACAAGGGGACACAATTTAAAGATAGAAGGAGGGCAGTTCAGGGGCAATGTGAGGAAGTATTATTTCACAGAGAGGGTAGTGGATGCATGGAACAGCCTTCCTGAGGAGGTTGTGGGGTCTAAAACTGTGGGAGAATTTAAGAATGCATGGGACAGACATAAGTGAATTCTTGTGGGGGGTAGGAAGAAATAGGCTGTTGGTTAACTAGGATCTGCGGCCTATCCTGTAGGTAGGGAAATGGGCAGACTAGATGGGCCTAGCAGTCCTTATCTGCCGTCAAAGTCTATGTTTCTATGTTTCTATGTTTCTATTTGTAATGAGCCTCGCAGCGATACTAAACTGCAGCTGATTTCAATCACACGTCTTGCTTAAATGCCTGTCTCCTCTAAAAGCTGCTTTTCTTACCTGCATAGCCACAGCTTGTGCCCAAGAGCTCATTCTATATTGGAATGAATGATGGAGGAGCAGACAGGGTCAAAACAGGTACAGGTGACTGGCTTAGGGGAGGCACTGACAGTTTAACATCTGATCTACTAAGCCTAAAAGAACGCCACGCACAGTACATATTTAAATGTGTGTTTTTTGAGAAGGGTGGTTGGTACCAAATAGAGTGAATGCTAATTTGGCTTTCTGCTTCGTTCATTTTCGATGCAGTACCTCAAGGTGAAGCAGAAGCCGAAAATATGACATACAATACTAGTAACACTAGGCTCTTTTTTTAATTACTTTGGTGTTTATGTTCTCTTTACTTTCACGTTAAATGAAATAAAATTACTACACACATGACCAAATTGGAGTGCTTTGTCATTCTTTTTCTTTGTCTGGTGCAGTACCTGATTGTATTACTGATTGGGTTACTGATTGAAGTAGTGGTCAATTCAGTCATTCTTCTACTTAGTGTGGTTCAGTACGACTACAATATTAGCGGTCAGTTAAATTTAGTGCATGTTGGTGGGTCCGCTAATAGCGCTAAAATTATCAGGGCACCAATATAACCTACTATACAGTATTTCTGAAAAGCCACTGTATGAAGTCCCACAGCTGAAGATGGTGGTTGGCAGTAGGAAGTTCAGGGTTGGACTTCCATGAACATGGTTTTGTGAATACCATGTCTTAGTATGTCCTGAGAGACATTCTGTCTTAATTGATATCAGTGTTCCATGCTGTGCAATGTGAGGCACATCACTTAATGGTTTACAACAACCTGTCCTTGGACACAAGATGAATAGTCCTAAAAATTTCTTGTGGACACTAAACAATAGTCCGGATGAGTATGGCCGCTGTCCATAGAATCTTCATCTGAGTCACTTGATTCCCCTTCATCATCACCATCAGGCACATAGTCAGGGTCTATATGATCCCACTGTTCTTGTTCAAACTCAGACTCTGAGAGCATCACGCTGTCCATATAATTGGAAGTCACAACATTTGAAGTTGTACAGCAATGAAATGTAGCTGTGGGAATATTGTGTTCCACATCTGTGGGTAGTGTGGCATGATGCTGATGGTATTCCACTGGGTTGTTCTGCTGTTTGTGGTTGCTGCTGCATAAGGATGATCATGTTTCTGAATGTACCCACTCATCACATCATCAGTCAATGTCCAAGCGCTCACCATAAAAATCTTCTGTTCTTTAGGTACGTACAGTTTGCCACAGCTAGTACCCTTGTCCCTCATATGGGGTTTACTCTGACTGTTACCAGCTTATACCCCCACATCCTTACATGTTTTGTGGGATAGTCGCTTGCCTTTGAAGATGTTCTGCTTGTCACATTGACAGGAGCACTCCTATGCATACAGAGAGACACAGAACATTATGTAACAACTCCAGAAAACATAAGACACTGTTCTAAACATGACATATGCTGCATTACTGCATCAACATGCACAACTTGCAACCTAACATATAACAATAACACTAGTATTGACTGCCTTAGCTCATATGTTGTCAGTATGTGACACAGTGAGACCTCACCCGATGAGTAGTAATACTGTATATGTATACTGATTGGGACAAGTGTGTAGTGATACCCCTGTGATACGAATCACAAACACCCACTGCGGACCATGTGTGCTTCATGTGGATCATAAGACACACCGATGGTAGAGCTCTGACCAGCATGCTGACATCACATGTTGGTCAGTAGTATGACCGTAAAGTGTCTATGATGCTGCAGCAGGGAATTCACTCACAACATGCGATACTCTACCACACGTAGTCCAGTTTGCCCCTTGCATCTTACTTATCCATGGTGTTTGGCATATGCCACCGACTGTTGAGGGATGATAGCCATTGAGATTGCACAGTCAGACTCGTAGACCCAAGCAGAACCATTTTATGCCAATGCAACAGATGCCTAGGCATGCCTCTTATATCCTGAGAGGGTCATCACACAAGCTATCATCCCTATATGGTCAACAGTGTCCATCAAGAAAAAGAGCGTACTGCTATAATGATGGGCAACATTCACATAACTCTGTGGTATTGAGTACCTTGTGTTACATGCCTGCCAACATGTCAGGGACACCTCTCAGACATGCTGCACACCACCACATGGCGTGACATTGCTTGTCGTATCTATCAAGATGGTTGTGTGTCATCAACACAACTCAGTACACCCATGCACTGCCAGACACAGGTATCGTGTTTAGCTACAGAGTGCACTGATGTCAAATCCTGCCACAACACAGTTAACACAGTGTCACTGTGCAGTACAAGCCCAAGAGGTGCTGTGCTACTGTTACACACAACACAAATAGCATGTTCAACCAGTAAACCTACCATAGTGATACTCAGTACTCCCTTCTGTGGAGGAGGCTTTGGAGATGTGATGTGGGGGGAGAGAGGTGTTCTGGCAACCCATACCTAGTTCATCTGGGTGGTCGGGTGTGTGACCAAAGTTTAATGCAACTGTCTAGTACATCAGTGGTGCTAGAAGAATGCACTGCTGGCAGGAAGACTTTATGAGCTATGTTCATCTGTCTATACATGGTAGTACAACAGGGAGTAATGTAAGACTGTCAGACTCTTCCCAACCAGTCATGTGTCAGCACCTCCTAGAATTTTTTGTCACATATGACCAGGGCCACTGGAAAATTGCACCTGCAGTTATTTTATAGAATCAGCAATTTTCATCATTCTCTGCAAAAACTGACATGCTCCTCAGTTTCTTACAATTTTTGAGTTTTTACATTGGACTGTGTAAAAAATATTAATATTTTTAATAAAATAGTCTCAAATATATTGACAAGTTTGCATGCAGACTTCGATTTGGCCAAAACTATGCAGTGCAAGGGGAAGGGTTTTATGTGACACTGTTTTCTTTCGAATCCTTGTCTTATCTGGTTTTAAAATCCACTGGCCAAGCACAAGTACACTTAAACACTTACCATTTGATTTGTGTTGAAGCAGTCTATCAGCAAACTTTTTGTTGCCACAGAGATGGAAACAGAAGATGGGAGAAAAGGTGCAAATTATCCCATTCACCTAAATAGGGTGCTAACTATGAAGTCTTTTTGTAAGTGGTAGGGCAGATTTTTCCTTGTAAACATACTTTCATTCAGACTAGTTTGAACCCTGGCTACTGTATAATGCAGTAAAAATATTTTGGTATTTTTTTAATATTTGTTAACTGAGTAAGGCCCACTAGGCACAAATGCTTGTTTTCAGGGGCAACCCAGGAGCACTGATGAGGTTAAATGAGTCACATAGTATCCAAGTGGAGGCTGTGGGAATCAAGCCCACATCTGGTAGATGTCCCCAGCTTATTCCCAGTTTGTTACTCTAACCTCTAGGCTATACTGCAAGTCTCAATAACCCCTGATTTAATGTTTAAATATGTGATGTCAAAAACAGTGTACAGTACCTACAGTGCAAATTATGAACACTGAACTATGTAAAAAGTATTAACATTTTTAATAAAATAGTCTCAAATATATTGACACGTTTGCATGCAGATTTCAGTTTGGCTGAAACTATGCAGTGCAAGGGGAAGGGTTTTATGTGACACTGTTTTCTTTTGACTCCTTGTCTTATCTGGTACCAAAATCCACTGGCATACCTCTCAACCTCTCAGCATTAAAAATCATAGCACTGGTCTTCAAAAATCATAAGAAAAGGGCCAGAATGTGTAGCACTTTCTTATTTTAAACAATAATATGTCTACAGATAGTGAGCCCATATAGTTAGTGATGAGGAATGTTTCTATCAACTTAGTTCAATGATTTAATAGTTCGTGTGTCCAGAAATAGATCTAACATTATGAGGAACATCAGTAAACCTATGCGGAGCAAGGGTAAATTTGAGTGTGAAAATCACAGTGCTATGCGAAATTCATAGCAGTCGAGAGGTATGACCACTGGCCAAGCATAAGTATACTTAAACACTTATCATTTGTTTTGTGTTAGAGCAGTCTATCAGAAAACTTTTTGTTGTCACAGAGACTGAAACAGAAGATGGGAGAAAGGTGCAAATTATCAGGGTGCTAACTATGAAGTCTTTTTGTAAGTGGTGGGGCAGATTTTTCCTTGTGAATATACTTTAATTCAGACTAGTTTGGATTCAAACAGCTGAGGATTTTGAATGGCCCTGCTAATTATAAACTTGAATAAGCTAGTTGGTAACACTGATCCCGTGCTTAACAGTGTACAACCTAGATGCTCACATGCAAAGACTACAATAAAAACTTGGCTAAAGTCTGAAAACTAGTTTATAAAACACATAAAATGTATGTATCTGAACATTTATCTTTAACTAAACAAAACCATTGCAGCCAGAGCAAAACAAAGGTAAATTACAGTGTACCCTGACTACTGTATGATGCAGTTAAATATATTGGAGTTTTTTAATATTTGTTAACTGAATAAGGCCCACTAGGCACAAGTGCCTGTTTTCAGGGGCAACCCACGAGCACTGAGGAGGTTAAGTGAGTCACACAGTATCCAAGTTGAGGTTGTGGGAATCAAGTCCACGTTTAGTAGATGTCCCCTGCTCATTCACAGTTTGTTACTCTAACCTCTAGGCTATACTGCAAGTCACAATAACCCCCAGATTTAATGTTTAAATATGTGATGTCAAAAATAGCGTACAGTACCTACAGTGCAAATTATGAACATTAAACATTTTAACATATTACTAAAACTCAATTATTCCCCACTCTGTCTCTTTAGTTTTTTCTTGTATTTGTACCACAGTGGGTGAATAGCTGACAGAGCACTGTAAACAGCTATTGATCAGGTTTCATTATTCCACATCCAGAAAAAGAAAACTGTGTTTATTCTGGGTTTATTTAATATTGATTTGCTGTGGCTCATTTATAGAATATATTTAGCACTGTGTGAGGCAGATGTTTTTTAAATTTTGGAAGCTAGGCAACGTTTATGATAGCTTATTAGATTAGTATTCATTTTATGAACATAAGCTTTTCTTTGCGGTTAAAACATATTCAATTGGCAGTGTAATAATTTAGCAGTTTCTACTGAGTAATACATGCTGCAGAAAACAGTAAAAGATTTATTGTGAAGCACCCAGGGTCTATAGTAGAACTCCAACAATTTCCCCGCAATTTTGGGTAACTTTTTTCACAATTTTCCAGTGGCCCTGCATATGTCACACATACGTACACATGAATCGCCCAGCACAAACAGGCCCCAAGTCCCCAAACTTTCCCATGTCTGATTGATTGAGCACCTATCCACCTCACATTTCTGATGCCCCTTCCCCTTCACCCTCACACCCCTCACACCCAGACCCATCCCCAATGTGTTACTGTATGCCTTAATATAAGTGGTGTGTGGCTCAAGTTGCCAGCTGTTGCTACTGTCTGGGACCCCAAGTGTAGCACTGACAGACATAATAGAATAGCCTTACCTTGTTGGGTTCCACTTCCATGACTGAGTTGCCAGGCTGTGCAGGTGCGGCCATGTCATCTGAATGTAGTGGGTATTGAGACAATGGTATACCATCCTGTGGACATTCTGTGTCCTGAGCATCACTCACAGCAATGTCCACATCTACATCACTCATTGTATGCACCTGTCACAAAAAAAAGTGGCCTGCTGATGTCAGATACAACACACATGTACACTTGCTGGTACAACTACAGTACTGTGTACTAGAATGTGTCTAGGCAATGATTCATGACAGTGCAAACAGGTGCCATATACAGAACCCCACCCTACCACCACCACATTGTATGTTTTGCATGCACAGGACAAGGTCATTGTGGCATCAACACAACTGACATGTTAGGGTAAAGGCCTCTGACTGTCATGTTGCCTGATTTACATATAGAAACGTAGACTCATAGATGGTAATTGCATAAATGGACCCCCTGGCCCATTCAGTCTGCCTCATACCCCTGTAGTGCAACCCACAGTAGCCTAGCCCCCCCACCTGCCCCTTAGCCCCATGTGTATGCCCCAAGCCGTCTAGTATTCCTCTAGTCTCCACATATACCACCACCTCCAGAAGTGTATTCCAGGTCTCCAACATCCTTTTTATCACTAGGTGGGCTCTCATATTGCTCATGTATTGCCCCCCCCCAGAGTCTCAGTCCATACCCCCTTGTTACGTGCCCTTCCATCCTGTGGAGGAACCCCCAATCCTCCCTTGTTCATCCATTTGATATCTTCAATGGTCTTGATCATGGCCCCCTCCTCCCTCCTGGTCCCCATTGTAGATAGCCCCAACACCTTGCATCTTTGTTCATATAGCTTGCCCTTCATCCCCTGCACCATCTTGGTTGCCCTTCGCTGATCCCTGTTGATTGAATCTATATCCTTGCACAGGTAAGGCCTCCAGCACTGGACACCATACTTGAGATGAGGCCTCAACAGGACTTTCTACAGGGGCATCAGGACCTCCTGTGCCTGCTGGTGATCCCCCTGCCAATACTTGCCAGCATCCCATATGGCCTCCCCACTGCCAATCAGCATTGCTTCCCTACCTTGAGGTTGCTGGAGATGGGTACTCCCAGATCCCTTACCTCTTCTGTCACCCTGACTATCTCCCCTCCCAACATGTACTCAGCCCATTGGTTACTGTGTACCAGGTGCATAACTGCACATCTCTCGATGTTGCATGTTAATTGCCAGGACTCTGCCCACTTCCCTTGTACTCTCAGATCCCTTCTCATGTACTCCCCCCCAGTGGTGTCACCTCTGTTACAGATATTCGTGTCATCCGCACAGAGGGCAACCCTCCCTGTCAGTCTGACTGCAATGACTTGTACATAGATATTGAACAGTAGGAGTCACAGTAATGCTCCCTGGTGGACTCTACTCCACATCTGCCTGACCCCTATGTACATCTCATTTACCACCACACATTGACTCCTATCTGCCAACCCAATTTTTACCCATCTTATTTTCTTGATCCCCACACCCCTATGCTATCCAATATGTTGAGAATCCTCCTTTGGGGTTTGGTGTTGAGGACCTTGCTAAAATCCAGATTGACCACATCCACCACTCCACCCTGGACCACTACCTGTGTCACCTGGTCGAAAACATAGAACACGTTGGACTGGCACGATATGCCCCTAGTGAACACATGCTGTCTGTCATCCAGCAGTCCATTCGGCTCCAGGTACTGCATTACCCTATCACCGATGAGTGCCTCCATGACCTTATCCACCATGCCGGTTAGGCTGATGGGGTGGTCATGTTCCCTCAGCTCCCTGACCTCCGGTTCACTACCATCGTTTCAACCCAACCATGACCACAGCATGCTCCTTTCAGACCTCAGAGGCAGCATACACTGAGTGACAATGGCCTGCACCTGAGCAACAGTTATTGTTCTCAGTGCATCTTCAGGTTAATGTCACCAACATCATGTTGTCAAGGAGTGGGGGTGTGCAACCCATACCACATCACTGCTCTTCTACTGTTAGTATTCCTTGTAGAATGGTGCTCCTTCCTATGAACATATGACATATGCCAGCAGATAAAGTCCTAGAAGTCCATCAAGTCTGCTCGAATGTGCAGCTAGCACCCCTTAGTCTGCAACTGCCTCACCATCCCACCCTTCCCGGTCATCAACCCTCCCCCTTGCCATGTCCCAGCAGTGCCCCAGCCCAAGTTGATGCAGTCCACTCTTCTCTGGTGGAGCTGTAAGTGTTGGCAACATCGGCGGCGACAGGTGCATGGAGACTGCAGGGGCGGCTGTAGGGGGTGTTTTCTGTCCGTATCTGCATCAGGTGGGAGCTTGGAGGTTATCAGCAGAGCCTAGCTATGCCGTATCGGTGGTAGGGCGCACAGTGGAGTGGCACACATTCCTGCCTGGGGAGTGCCATCAGTGGGCAGGGCAAGACGATTCAAACACGCGGCTGGGCCACATAAGGAACAAGACTAGCCACGTTCAGTGTCTAAGGAGGAGCTGTAATTGTTTCCCATCTGCAACACCCTAGTCCTGACCTCAATTAAATACCTAATGGTGGTGGAGCCAGGTGGGGGGAGGTCATTGTAGTAGGAGAGACTGAGCTGGACTTGTAGCTTTGGTGGTGGGAGGGTCTTGGGGGCCCAAGTACAAATCATGCTGTACTCCTGGTCCTGTATATGTCTGTATGGCTGAATGTTCAGGGCTGAAGGGGGCTAGCCTCATGGACTGGGATCTTGGTATAGGGGGATGACATCTCACATTTGGGGCATGGTCCTGGATGGGGCATCCAGCTATGAAAGCTGCCATCTTTGGTTGGGTGGTATGGTGCACAGGGTGTCTGTCAGCCATGATTTCTAACTGTGCCTGGAGGTTGGGAGGTTGCCCCGTCTGCTGGCAGCTGTCGCACAATAGGGAGGAGGGTGACAGAACTGGGTGGCAGCTGGCTGCAATGAGGGTTGGGCTGCACAGAGCTGTGGGGGGTTCGGGACTGTGAGGGGCATGTTGGTATTGGTAAGATATTATATGGATCCATCATGGCAGGCAGGAGTGGGGGGCTACGATGGGTGACCTTGGGTCGCATGGGGAGGGGAGGTAGCTGGGGAAACAATGGGGCAGGCAATATGGGGGGTATGGGAGTGGATCATAGAGGATGGGGAGGAACACCAGGGGGGTTGGGGGGACCCTGGGCCAAGCAAGGGTCAGGGTGCCTGGGAGGAGGAAGGAGCAATGAGACACAGGGGGCCTGGCGAGAGGACAGGTAAGGGCGTAGGGGTATTGGCAATGGAGAGTGGTTAGGCAGGATGATTCAGCAGTGGAAGACCAGGCAAATGGCACAGAGCAGAACAACAGATTCACACCCCTGACTCTGACATACAAGGGGGGGGGATATGGAGAGAAAACGGCTCCTTTGCAGGCAGGCAAGCAGGACAAGGTGATGGACACAGCAGGGCAGGGGGCTGAAGAACTTACTCCCAGGCATAGATCCTCAGGGGGCACAAGATGCGGAGGTGGCATAAGCACCAGCAGGATAAATGGGGAGACGGGGCACTGGGGAGGGTTCAGATGGCACAGTTGAGGAACTGGAGAGCAGGGAGGCCCGGGGGGGACTGAATAAAGGAAGCAGGTGACATATGGGGGGATGAGGTTATGCAGGGAGGGGGAGGAGCAGGTAAAGAGGAGGAGGGATGGGGCAGGGGGTCCCATGTTCCTGGGGAGATACTAAACTGGGTCTGGGAGCAGAAGGAGGGGAAGAGGTGGTGGGGGATGGGACGGAGTGGATGCAGGGCAGGGGAAAGGGGAGCATTGACTCCTGGGTGAGATAGTGACTTGGTCCAGGACATAGCTGGGAACAGTAATGTGGCGGGAGTAGACAGGTCAGTAAGGAGGATGTCCTGGGGGCAGGGGGGGAACTAACCCCCTGGAGGCTACCTTGAATGGACCACAGTGCTGGAACAGAACAGACAGAAGCCATGGAGGACAGGTCAAAGAGAGATATGGGTTGGAGTGGGAGGATTGTGACAGTTTCTGGCATTAAGGGGGGGATGGGCCGAGCATGGTAATGTGGGGGGAGGGGAACGGCGGGGATACTGGGATAGTGAGCAGGTCTGGGGAAAAGGAGGCAGAATGTGTGCTGCTCCTGGGGAATACCATGATTAGGGGGATCAGGTGGAGAGGGAAGGGGGATTTCCTGTGGTGTCAAGACCAGGAGTCATTCTGGCTTGATGGTGCTCAGGTACAGCATCACATCTATGTTGTAGTGCAGGAGTGTGGTGGGACCCCTGCCATATTGGTGCACCTTGGTAATAACGTTATAGAGGGGATCAGTGAGCTGGGCATACAAGCTAGGTTTAGGGGGCTGGCCCGGGTTTGTCAGGATGTGAGGTGCTCAGTCTCCATCTCTGAGTCTCTACCAGTGCCTATAGCCAGCATGGAGGCTACGCTACACATAAGGGATGTAAATGTATGGCTCTGAGAATGGTGTAGGGAAAGGGGGTAGGTGTGGGTCGGAGACTGTGGAACAACCTGGGTGGACACGGAACTGTTCACAAGGGACAAGCTCCAATTTAGCCCGAGGTCCTGCAGGTTGGACTGGCAGAGTTCATCCATCCCAGGTGGGTTTTACACTTGTGAGGGGGGAGGGGTGCTGCTCCCTGGCAGGCCAGGCCACGGAGGAGCTGGCCTTCTCCCACAGGTGTGAGGAAGGGGGCACACAGGGCAGCTGAACCTCACAGTGCAGGAGGTGGTCCTTGTAGGCAGCAGGTAGAGAGGCCCCAGGGCAGGGGAGAAGGGGGCAAGGGGACCGGTTTAAGGGTGGTCCTGATACATGCCAGGAGCATGGGAACAAGATTCCGGGGCCTAAGGAGCTGTTGGTGGGGGGGAGGAGGTGGAAGTGCAGCAGTCACAGAGACTTGGCCCGTGTCAAGGTATGATTGGGACCTAAACTTCAAGGGTACACCACAGACAGAAGGGATAGGGTGGAAGGAAGGGGGGGTTGCTGGTCTTTTTAGCGGTAGCATAGGGATAAGCAAGGTGGAGGAGCAGGGAGCAGGTATAGTCTCTTTGGGTAACCCTACAGGCTCCAGAGAGCATACAGATGATGATGGGGTAGTACTGAGCCCTCCAAGGCAGGAGGAGAAGGAACAGAAGGAGGTCCTTGTGGCTACCCTTAGGAGCCACTGTGGTAGAGGAAGTGACAACACTGTGGTGCTGGGAGACCTGAATATGCCAGGAGCAGACTGGGGAACTATGGCGTCCTCATCGAGCAGGGAGCACCGCCTGTTGGACATCTTCCAGGATGCATACCTTTCCCAGCTGGTCACTGAGCCGATGAGGGAGGGACATGTCCTGGATGTGGTCTTGTCAGATGAGGAGCCCATCAGGGACCTAGTTGTTGGTGACCCACTGGCGTGAGCCTACCATGCCACGGTTTGGTTCTCCTATGAATTGGGAGTGGGGTAGCATACACAACAATGACTGTAGTTGATTTTAGAGGGGTGGACATCTGAGGGATGAAGCGAATCCTTAGGGGCTATCTAGGGGAGATCAAGCCAGGCATAGGCATGGCAGCCCAGTGGCCCAGTGGGGAATCCTAAACAATGGCTCCTGGAGGCTACCAAGGCCTGCATGTGGGAAGGACGCATGTCGGGCAAAGCTAGGGGGCTGAATTGGTGGACAAGGAGGGTGCAGGATGTTGTGAGGGATAACAAGGGTGCCTATAGCCGATACAAACATTCCAGGGTTGCTATACCCAAGGAGGTGTATGATAAAGCAGCCAGGAGGGCTACCAGGGCAGTGAGGTTGGCCATGGTAGTGGCAGAGCTGCAATTGGTGCAAGGGATTAGAAGGGGGGCAGCATGGTCAAGAGAGTGTGTAGGGGGACCAGCAGATGACGTTGGATAATTGGATGTTGACATGCCCAGCAAAAGGGTGTGGGAAGCCCTCAGGGCCCTAGGAGGTGATAACGCACCAGGCCCTGATGGGATCCATCCCAGGATGCTCAGGGATATGATAGATCCCCTGGCCTCACCCCTGCCTGTCCTGTTGAACTCCTCTCTGCAGTCTTGGTGAGTGCCTCAGGAGTGGTGGATGACCTGTATTGTGCCTATTCACAAAGGTGGCAAGCGAAAGGTGCCAGGTAGCTATAGGCCGGTTAGCCTTCCGTCAGTGGTGGACAAAGTGATGGAGGTCATCATGAAGGAGAGGCTGGAGGGGGTTCTGTGGACATAGGGTCACCTAGATGATCGCCAGCACAGCTTTATTAAAGGCAGATCGTGACAGACCACTCTGGTGGGATTCTATGAAGGGGTGATGTATGTGCTGGATCAGGGCAGGTCAGTGGATGTCCTTTTTCTTGACTTCAGTAGAGCATTTGGCTTGGTGCCAGATCTAGGGCTACTGGGGAAGCTGGAGGATATTGGGGTGGGGGAGTGCATGGTCAGGTGGATTGGTTAATGGCTAGTGGGGTGGGTACAGAGGGTGATGGGGTGGAGGTCTCATCCTCCACGTTACTCACTAGCGGGGTCCCACAGGGGTCGGCACTGAGACTGCTCCTGTTTAACACCTATATCTCAGTTATTAGACATGGTATCAGGCGTGGGATTAGCCTCTTTGCATATGACTTGTAACTGTGGGTGGTGGTGGATGGGGAGGAGGGAATTCTGGATCTCGAGGAGGACCTGTAGACTCTGGTGAGATAGTCATGAGGCTGGAGGCTATGGTTTAATGCTGGGAATTGCAGGGTTCTGCACCTGGGGCCAACAATCTGACTCATGTATACACCTTGGGGGGCGAACCACTGCTGGTGTCTAAAGGGAAGGACAACCTCAGGGAGTGGTGGATGCCAATATGAATAACACAGAGCAGTGTAGAGGAGCTGCGGCTCAAGCGAACATAATGCTGGGGTGCATAGACAGCTGGACGACCTCAAGGGGTTGTGAGGTCCTCCTTCCGCTGTGCATTTGCCTGGTTAGGCCACACCTTGCATACTGCATGCAGTATTGGCATCCCTACTTAAAGAGGGACATTGCATTACTGGAGAGGATGCAGAGGACAGTGACCAGGATATTACTGGGGCTAGGGGGAAAGGCCCCATGAGGAGAGACTGGGGGAGCTCATAAACTGTACTCATTGGAGAAGGGACAGGGGGATATGATACAGGTCTTCAAGTATATCAAGGGATTGCATAGGGTAAGCATTGAGGGGGTCTGTCAGCTGAGGGAGGAGGAGGCCACCAGGGATCACTCAATGAAGCTGAATGAGGGGAGGTTGAGGGAAGTAACAAGGAGGTGCTACTTCACTGAGAGGGTGGTGGAGCCCTGGAATGCACTGCCCGGGGGAGCTGGTGGCTATCACTACTGTGGAGTGGTTCAAGAATGCCTGGAATAGGTATTGCAGGAGGGAGCATCCCAAGGCCTTGCTGGGAACTGGAGGGCCTTGTAGGGTGGGAGGGGGAAGTGGCAACTGACAGTGCCCTGAGAAGGCACTGTCCATCAAGCAGATTTGATAGACATTAGGGCCGCATCTCCTGGCATTATTGTATGGTAGTATGTTGGTATATACCTTCTGCCAGACATGCATTCCACCCAGCTACCACCCTCTCCTTATACAAGTGTCTCCTTATTGTCCCACTGCACCTTCCTCCCTCCAGTTCCTTATCATGGCCCCGAGTGCCCCTTCCCTCCCTTACTTTGCACAGCCCCTCTGTACCTGTCATGGTTATTCCTTTCATGTACTTCATGGATTCATTCATATACTCCCTGTCCTTCCTCTCCTCCAATGTGTACATGTTCACCATCTCAGCCTCCTCTCATTTGGGAGGTCCCCAGCCCCTTGATCATCTTTGTTACCCTGTACTGCACCTCATCTAGTACCCTCATGTCCCTCTTCAGCTACGGGTACCAGAACTGCACCCAGTACTCCAGGTGCAGCCTAACTATTGGTCTATATAGTTGAATATTCACTCCCCCCCACCCTGAGGCTATACCCCATTGCAATGCATCCCAGCATTATGATGACCTTTACACCACTCAAGTGGCATGCTTTGTGACCTCATGCAAGGGTGGCCTAGTGGTACACGGCCAGCCATGCAACCCATTTATGCATTCATTTAGCACCGCAGGGCACATTACTGTACTTGACAAGAGGCCTCATTCAAGGCAGTGTGTTTTTCCCAATGATAGACCAACACCTGCCAATTTGTTATCACTTCCCCCCATAATGCATTGTGAAGTAATGACACAAGTTTGGAGTCTTGTGCTGAGCATTCGTGTGACTTCAGCATTGCAGGTCATATTGAATTTCCCACAGCATCTGTGTCCTCTGGGTGAAGCTGTGAGTATGGCATGCCATACAGCTCACTCGTTTTCTACATATTCCAGTAGTTGGATGATCAGATGTGTGTGTTGACCTTCCAAATGAGAAAATGGAAGGGATGGCATTCTTTTTCAACCTGTTTGACTGAACCATCAAAACCCTGCCCTCAGGATCAAATTGACCTTTGGTCTCATAATCAGTAGTTAAGAAATGTTCACTGCAAATGTAGCTACTTTTTGTCTATGGAGGGTTCTTCATTATCATGCTGTGAACCCATCTATCTAGCAGGACCTTGTTGTTTAAAGGTATGCTATGAAATGAGAGGGATCTGTTACATACTGATGTATTGTGGCAGCCAGGTACCATGCAAAACTATCCATGATGGGTATTTCTCAGATCAACTATCATATCCATTCTAATGACTGTTGATAGACATTTATGAACTCCACATGGGTTCCACAATGTGCTTCAGTTTGGAGATATGTCACGAGACACCTACATGTATGATAACCAAGTAACACATGCTATTTAGTTAACGTGGATCACATGTCTGGTCATATAGTCACAGCCACTGACATGGTCAGACATATCCTGAGATCAGTGTGATAGACTATTACTAGTGAACTCACCCACTTTCTGCTGTTCCACAGTAGGCGCAGCAGAGGGACAGCCTTTAGATATTACAGTATGCACAGGTTCTGGAACTATCCACCCAGTATTTGGCTTCTACTACACATGACTGCTGGGACAGTAGTCTCCTTATTATCCTACTGACAGGGATGTTGTGAGTGGGACATTATGTAGTTTCCCTGATACTATTGCAATGTCTATAATGTGTTACCATTGCACATGCTGACAAGGTATGTTAAATCCATGATGGTGTCACGCATGGTGGTGATGCGTGGAGTACGCTGTAAGGCATGGGTGGGTTTTGCTACTACTGCGGTACCTGCCAACACAGTGACAATGATCATCATGAGGCTGCAATATGAGTCCCTTCACCCCCAGCATCTGCAGGTACAGTCATAGCCACAGACATGGTCAGATATTTCCTGACATGTCTGTGATATGTCTTGAGATATGTCCTGTATTCTGCAGTTCCACGGTATGGGCAGCAGGGAGACACTCTTTAGACATTTTGAGCTGTATCTGGTATTATCTGACCATGTCTGTGTCTACTACTGTATCTCTGTAATGACCACAGGCATTGTATTTTCAGTTAAACACCATGGGCATGGAGGTAGCTGCTGTGGACTGAGCCCTCAAACACATATCCAAGTTTACTTCAACATATCATTGTATGTTGAACATGTATGGTACACAGTCAAGCACCAGATGTTGTCCACCACTCAGTCTGTCATCACATTGTGAACAATATGTTCTTGTTCCCCATGGTGTGGACATAGTCAATGGTCTCCATCACTCAAGAGGAATATTTGAGGCCCCCCCAACTGCCACACTCACAGGATTGTGACATGTCATACACAGATGTAGACATCTGCTGAGCGCCATTCGCATACACATGAAGACACATACACCTACACAGAACTTGAGTAGAGCCTGACCAACACTGTGTTATGCTCACATGTCCCCTGGAGCCACTCATGAATGTAGCATTCTTGTTTAATGTGCATGTGACTCGAGCAAGGACAGCAACATGGCTATGGGCTGTTCTGGCTCAAAGCATAAATACGTGACACCATACTGCTACAGGGCATATACATATCACATTGTTCAGACATGTATACACATGACATGTCCTGCACAATGCAGATAGGAGGTCAGATGGTACTACTACATGTTTGTTGGATGTATTGCTTGTGATAGCCTTTCAGTCCTGTTACACTTTCTTTTACACCACGATCACATGGCTCATGGGTCCTCCTGGTATCATTCCATCCTCTAGCACTGCTACATGTGGTGACTGATGCATTGTGATCCTGTCTTATATGTATGGCACTGTTGGTGGTAGGCCTATTAAATGACACATTTCCCCCTAACAGAGGATAACATTACAAATGGATACTTGTCACTCGTTTGATTTGGAATACTTTCTCTCAATATGGCAATAGGGCAGTCTCACTGGTCAGATTAACAGTCATGTTGTAACAGCCTATGGGCAACATGGCACTCATCTCCACTTCATGCTGCATTTCATACCTATGGGGGTGTTGAAAACCTGCTACTCTCACACTTGGTGATGCCTTATTGCTTAGTAATCTATGCACATTTAGGCTGTAATGGTATCTGTGAGTCACAAGCTATTCATATACTATTAGTATGTCATATGCAGGTGACAGGACAGTGCTAACAGAACATGAGCACCCCCTCGCACTGTACCACACTGTTTGTAACTGTGTCAGGTGTGTTATTCAATGTCAACCTAGTAGTGATCGGTATTATATTTGTCAGTCTTGTAACAGTAACACCTGTCATTGTCACAATGCATTGTACTTGTGTTTGTTATTATCTTTACGTGTGTTACAGGGTTACCTCTGTATGTACATGGCATGACAGAATGTCTTTACATTATGTGATGCCCTCACCGGTGCATCTGTGAGCCATGTTGAGATGTGAATATATCCTATTGGGTTGGAGACCCTGTTATGCTGACAGTCATGCAGTTTGTATGGTGGTTTCTGATGTCTGTCAGTTCCAAGATTGACAGGGCCATGTTGTTATCCATCTTGGGTACTCTATTACTGCCAAAGCCTGACCCAAGTCTCACTCACTCACATCACAGGGACTTCGTTACCCATATAATGTTGTGCAACATGTTGTCATTGCCTTGCAGGTATTGTGTAAGCTGTGTTCAGAGGTGACATACCTACTATGGACTGTCAATGTAGTCAGTAGTTCAACACTGGGGACATGACCTGCAGCAACCAACAGATGGCAGTATAACCAGGCTGTGAATGAGCTTGATACATCCAGCAGATAGACCTGTGTTTGATTCCCAAACACTCCACTTGCATACTGTGTGACACTTAGTGAGTCACTTAACCTCACCAGTGCTCAGGGATGTCCCTGACACAGGCATTTGTGCCTAGTGGGCCTTACCCAGTTATCAAAGCATCACATAAACAGTTTATAACTTACAATATGGTAAGTTGCTGCGTGACCTGTCAGTAGCTATGATGGATTGTGCCTCATACCATCGCACAGGTCTCCGGTTGTGTGGTGATCATTCAGTAAGATGTGAGGTTGGTAGGGTGGCACAGTCATGCCGTGTGATGACTGACTGCACTGGACAGTACGGACTTGGAATGCCAAGCCATACAACTTGTTCAGGTCCTCAGGTGTCAGACATGATGTGACCATCATCACCAAACATACTGGTCGATTTCACTCAAGGCACAGACACTATACTTTATCTAGTGTCTGATCATAGCAGCTATGGAATCATACAGCACCATTCTCATGGTTTCACACTGCGCATCCAATAGTATTGCATGGTCATCTGCAATGTCATTAATACGGACACGGCAGGTGGCTCCAGAGGCAGGTATGCTTCTTGACATCCGATAGACCTGCAATACAGATGACACATCAGCATGGTGACAGGCTTGAGGAGCTGGCTGAGTATCCTGGTAGACTGGTCACACTCCTGTCAGCAATTCTTCACTGGTGTACAGTACACATATTATGGCACACTGGTGAGCTTACACAGCATAGGCAACACAACAGTTGGGGACAGGTGTAGACTGCTAGTCACATGGCCAGGGACATAGGATTTCAGCGTTTCACATGACCAGGGGGTAGCCGATAACTGTGATGGACAGCAGAGGGTCAGAACATCAGCCCTTTGGGACCCCTCTGGGAGTCAGCCTTGGTTAGGACAGTTAATCCACCATGACCACTCTGAGAGTCCTGCCGCTAATCAGGTGTGATGGAAACCCAGGCATTCCTGTCCAGTAATATCATGTGTCAGGGTTTGCTAGATGGTCTGCCATGTGGCGCTGTCTGCAACACCTTTCCTACCCCAGGTATAGGATAGACATCACCTGCCCACTGTCCAGTGATGACATACTGTGCTAGATGACCTCTATCATGTTGCTTTGACGGTATCTCCCACTGGGACACACATGTCTTTCATTCTTGAGTATCTTATCTACAAGGACAGATACCAACTGTTCTGTCACAATGGTCTCCATTGACTGACGCACTATGATGGTTGGTTATACCACCTGCCCTGGGATTACCTGACACATGCATGCGTCTGTTCTCATGGGATGGTGACACATGGGTTGCCTTACACATATGTGGCACACACCCATTCTGTAGCAGGTTGTGACACATGTCTGTCAGTGGAGCTACTATAACACTGGTAATTTCCATCTCGAACCCCCAGTGTACCCCATCTATGCCTGATGCTGTGTACATCTGCAGTTCACTTACTCATATTATGACCCTGTCTACCCAGAGTTCAACTTCAGCCTCCTTCCAACCTCAATTTCCCCCACAGTCTTCCCCTGTGGCATGGGCCCATCAACATTCAGCGTAACAACCGGTCAAGAGTACTCGTATGGTGTCTATACCTGCTGTTGACCTTGTTCTGTGCATCCCACATCCATCTGTATGCTGTCCCTTTTGTGTCTATCACTACTGCACTTCTGAATGTACTGCAATATGTTCTTCTCCACTTCCTTAATCCCCTGCACCAGTCTCAGTTCATTCTCAGCCTTGGCTCCCCAGACGTCTCACCCTGTCCCTCAGGTACTCCCAGCATACGCCTCACTGTCATAATCTGTCCAGGTGCTATTGCAATTCAGGTACGTGACATTCTTGTCTCCCACAATAACTAGACCTGCCTACATGTCTGCAATATGTCACTCCGTGGTGTGTGTGATGCATATGTTACCACATGCCTAGGGCCCACGAAGCCACACACCGATTGTCTGTCAGCTCCTGCACATGAGGCAACATCTGTTACATACACAACCCAGTGTGGCATCCTGCACTTATCAATGTGTCTTCCTATTTGTCAATGTTCTACAGTTGGGCACAGCATGTTCATGTGTCAACACAATAGGTCTCCCTGAGTGCATTCTTAATAACATACACCTTCCACCGACTACAGATCATATCATACATAGTGAGCACAGGCAGGAACAGGAGGTAACCACTATGGTTTTCAATGGGGTGGTGGCCAAGGTAAGGGCTATGTTACAGTGATTATGAGACATATGATGGGACTCACAGGGGGCAGAACAGGTAGGTGTACCTTACGATTCTTGAGACACCAAGAAAGCAGTTACGGGTGCTGTGGCACAGACTGAAGATTGACTAGCATGGACAGCATAGCAGGTGACATGACCTTCTTTAGGGATATCAGTGACAAAAGGACAACCGGGGGGGGGGTTAAGGCTCAGAGGGGATGAAGGGGGTGTTAAGAGGGATGGCCAGGGAAGGCAGATATCCTGAATATATACGTCTGTTCAGTATTCACTACAGATGGAGGGGGACAGGGACCACAGCTAAGGTACACTCACCATGGGAGTGGGGATGTGAACACCGCTCCATTTATAGGGGATAGATTCCTGAGGGGGCTTACAAACCAAAAGGGGGACACAGCTATTTGTTCCATAGGCATGTACCTGAGGATACTGTACAGCCTGTGACAGGAGCATGTGGCACCTCTGGCAGCCTTGTTAACTGACTCATTAACATGGAGTTGGTTCCCGGTGACTGGAGGAGGACACATCTAATCCCTCTTCACATGCATAGCAATAGAGTAGAGGCAAGTTACTACTGAATAGCAGGTCAGCCTCACCTCAGTAGTAGGCAACATCATGGAGGCACTGTTGATGGCCAGAATAGTGGCATGCTTGCAATCCATCAATGCCCCGACTAGGGATGGTTGAAGTGAGTGAAATTTCACCCAGCAGAGTGGTGAAATTCCTCTTTCTGTGGCGAAATTCCACTTTCCGTTGTGAAATTTCACCCGTGGAAGGTGGAATTTTGCCCACTGAAGGCAAAATTTTGCAGTGGAAGGTGAAATTTCACCTGCGGAAGGCGAAATTTTGCCTAGGTGAAATTCCGTCTTAGGCAGAAAAATTTCACGAATTGCTCAGCCAGATGGATTTAGCCACTTCACCGGCACTTCGCCAGCAGAATTTAAATTCGCTGCATCCCTAGGTCTGACTTGTAAACCATCAATAGGCTGACTTCCAATCCATCAATGCGCCGCTTTGCAATCCATCAATGCCCCAAATCCAGGACAGCATGGATTCACAGTAGGAAGGTCATGTCAGACAGATCTGATGGATGTTTCTGACTGGGTGACTATGGCAGTATCTGGGGAGTTGGGGATGCCGGTCTCCTACCTCACTTTCAACAAGGCCATTGACACTGTTCTACATAGATGACTGGGTAACATAATGGGTGGTTTGGTCATGGGGCAAATGGTGGTTACCTGGGTGAGACACTGTTTTACAGACATACGGCAGATGGTGGTGTTACACAGGATCCAATCTGTGGTGCAGGGGGTGCCCATCAGTGTACCATTAGTCCTGGGACCAGTCTTATTCAATATCTGGATTACTAACATTGCAGAGGTGCTAGAAGGTAGGGGTGGGCTATCTGCAGATGACACCAAACTCGACAACAGGGTGAATACACCAGATGGGTTGGGAACAATGGGGAAGCTAAACAGATGGTGTGCAGTGTGGCACCTGTGGTTCATTTCACAGCTGTGCACAGTCATGCACCTAGGAAGGAGTAGCCTGGGGAGAACTACCATATTGGGGTGGGGGCTTGTTGGCTTACACCAGTGTTGACAGACACCTGGAGATTTTCATTTCAGATGGCCTAGGGAAGCCCAAACAGTGTACACAGGTGGCAGTGAACACCAGTGGCATGCTGTGGCCCATAGGGGGAGGCATCACAGGCAGCTGGTGGGTGATGGTGATACCATGGTACAGAACACTGGCAAAACCCACCTGGAGAGAGTGTGCAGTTCTGATGCCTCATCTTCATAGAAACATCAACAGGGTGAAGACTGTTCAGAGAAGGGAGACACAGATGGTGCAGGGCTTGCACCAGATGACATTTGGGCAGAAACGAGAGCTGGACTCACTGGAGGAGGATAGGAACCAGGGGAACATGATAGAACCTACACGTACATCAGGGATTTACACAATGTGCAACGGGGACACATCTTCCAGTATACACAGAGTGCATGTACAAGGTTACATGATATGACATTGGATCGGGGCAGCCTGCAAGGATCTGTGAGGGTTGTGTTCTTCACAGGCATGGTGGTAGATACATGGCATAACCTGCTACTGGAGGTGGTGGGGCAGGCACAGTGGAGGGATTTCAGCATGCCAGTGCCAGACATGAAGTAACTTTAGAGGCAGGGGGTGGGGGGAGGGGCCATTGCACAGTCATCTGTGTGTTACATAGCTCAGTTCTTTCTGTTACATAGAGCTGGATGAGATGAGGTTGGTGTTTAGGTACATTTGAACTGGTTAGGTACATGGCTCAGTGTTTGTAGCACGTGGTACCTGGATGTCATGGTTAGTGCTTATCTACATTTTTAATCTGCATGAATCATGGTTGCTGATAATGTCTTCAGAATTGACATTTCTCTATAGCCCACCTTTTTGCAGGATGCTAGGTACGTGTAGGTTACAGGGCCCAGCTCGAGGTGAGCTGAGAGTGCCAGAGAGGAGGTTGCAGGGGAGGACGGTGGTTGAGTGTGACTCGCTAACCAGAAGTGCGTATGGCGGATGTGTTAGGTAGAGATTAGGGGGGAGCTATGCCCCCCCCAGAACATCAGGCTGCAGTCTTCCATGTAGGGTCGGTGGCCTACCAATAGTGTAGGACGTACTGGGCAGCCTGGATGGCCTGGTGGCACTGATCTGCTGACTGTTGCTATGTTTCCATGCCATCATTGCAATTCTGCAGGACTAGGTTTGTCCTTTGCTGGCATCGGGATCCCAGATATGCAATGTTTCCAATGTAATGTTTCCCATGGCATGCAGGGCTTCACAGTTGTGCTCATTTCCCTGGCATACTGTTTAGCACCTCACATACTGTACACACACGAGGAAGGCCACTGAGACCACCAGGGACTCAATGATATCATTGTCAGGCAAGCACACAACATTTCCCTGTTGAGCAGGTACATGTTGCACAAGGTTGTCAATTTTCAGTGTAGGAACAGTTGTAGTGACACCTTGAGAGGGTACTTCATAGTATATTTGGTTTATGTGTGTCAGGCACATAGCTAATCACAAACACATTTCTTCACGTATTTTACTTTCAGCTTGTTTCATTTCTGTGGCCCACTTGAATGTTTGTGGCAGTGTATGGATGGCATCCATGTTTGTGATAGCACCTTATTTCTGGTTGTAGGTGCGCTGCTGGCAGCTTGTTCTGGTTGTAGAGGGACTGTTTTACTCATTGTGTGATGTGATCATGGACACGGACAACTGTGTGTGATACAGTTGTTCTACACAGTCGCATGACTTATTTTGACCTATAAGACATCTTTCTTCTATATCCCCATGTATTGTGCAACAGATACCACTCACTTTGCCTGGATATAAGCAGGTGAAGAGGACGACCAAGGAAAAGCAACTATCCTAAATAGATAATTCTGCTCAGTATTTACTGAGGAGAAGATAGGGCAGGGCCCACAGTTCAGCACCATGGACACAGGGAGGAGGGAGGTGTGTACTAGTTCCTTCACAAAAGAAAGGGTTCTACAAGCACTCATTAAGCTCAGGATGGACAAGGCAATGGGACCTGATGGCATACATCCCAGGGTACTAAAGGAGCTAAGGGTGGAACTAGCAGAGCCATTATCAGAACTGTTTAATGAGTCTCTGAGCACAGGAGAGGTCCCAGAAGACTGGAGGAGGGCTCACGTGATCCCGCTCCATAACAGTGGTAGCAGGGAGGAGGCAGGGAACCACAGACCAGTCAGTCTTACCTCAGTAGTGTGCAAGATTATGGAGGCACTCCTTAAGGAAAGGATAGTGCAACACCAGGAATCCATAGAAGCATAGGATCCAAGACAGCATGGGTTTACAACAGGGAGATCCTGTCAAACTAATTTCATAGATTTCTTTAACTGGGTAGAAGAAGAAGAAGAATCAGCATTTATATAGTGCTTTTCATACACAGTATCCCAAAGCACTTTACAAGCAGTGCTAGACTGGTAGTGAAGTGACTGAATGTGTGGTGGCGTCCATATCACACATCACCACCTACACACAGCCTGGATAACTGCATGAACCCATTTATGGGAAGGGGAATGTTGGCCAGGACACCGGGAATGTTCCCTGCTCTTTGAGAAGAGTGCCCTGGGTTCTTTAACTTCCACCTGGACACCCACCAGGACAATATTAGGATGGGCAGAAGGGACCTCGGTTTAACATCTCATCCGAAGGATGGCACACCCCAGCAGTACAGCACTCCCCAATACTGCACTCGGATGCCAGAGATTTTTAGGTGCAAGTCCAATCCCGGTGTGGGACGAGAACCCATGACCTTCTGATCCAGAGGCAGATGTGCTACCAACTGAGCCACGCTGACACCTAACCAGAGTAACCAGAGTGGTGAACCAAGGGGGAGCAGATGATGTTGCCTACCTTGACTTCAGCAAAGCTTTTGATACTGTTCACCATAGAAGATCGATTAATAAGATGGGTAGGCTCGGAGTGGGTCAGAAGTTGGCCAAATGGGTGGCAAACTGGTTAGCAGCAGAAAACAGAGAGTGGTGGTAAATGGTATACAGTCAGAAGAGATGCAAGTCATAAGTGGGGTACCTCTGGGATCAGTCCTGGGGCCAGTCCTCTTCAATATCTTCATTAGTGACATTGCAGATGGACTGGAGGGTAAGGTTTGTCTGTTTGCAGATGACACCAAGATCTGCAACAGAGTAGATGATCCAGATGGGGTGGGCAGAATGAGTAGAGATCTGGATAAACTGGCAAAATGGTCAGAAGAGTGGCAAATGGGGTTTAATGCAAAGAAGTGCAAGATCATGCTCATAGGGAAGAGAAACCCTGAAGCCACCTATACTGTAAGTTGGGAGGGGAGTTGTTGGCAATCATAAGGGAAGAAAGAGACTTGGGCATCATCATCACAAATGACCTGAAATCATCCAAGCAGACCACTAAGGCAGTAGGTAAGGCTAGAGGGATGTTGGGGTATATTAGTAGGAGTATCGCAAGTCGTAAGAGAGAGGTAATAATCCCTCTTTACAAGACACTGGTTAGGCCCCATCTGGAGTACTGCATGCAGTACTGGAGGCTGCACCTGCACAAGGACATTAACAACATGGAGGCAGTCCAGAGAAGGGCAACCAAAATGGTGCAGGGATTGCATCAGAAAATATATGAGGACAGATTAATGGAGCTCAATATGTATACCCTTGAGCAAAGGAGGGAGAGAGGTGATATGATTGAAGCATTCAAACATCTTAAGGGCATTAACAAGCTGAAAGAGTCTAACATGTTTCAATATAAGAAAAATAGCAGGACAAGAGGACACAGCATGAGATTAGAGGGGGGCCAATTAAGGGGAATGTGAGGAAGTTCTTTTTCACAGAAAGGGTGGTGGATGAATGAAACAGCCTATCTCAGGAAGTGGTGGGTATGAATACAGTGCAGGGCTTCAAACAGGCATGGGATAGCATAAGGGAGCAATAAAGATGAATATGAATAGATAGGCCATTTACAGAGTACAGGCCTATGGCACATTCATAAGGTAGAAAAAAATGAGCAGATTGGATGGGCCTTGTGGTCCTTATCTGCCATCAGCTTCTATGTTTCTATGTTTCTATCCCTTGGGTGGGAAACACTGTGTCATTAGTGACAGATATGGTTGTATACGGCAGTAGATCATGTGGGATATGCAGTGGTACACTCTGTAGGGATTTGACAGCAGACTACATTGTCCATGACGACAGTATCTGTTGTTTGGTTTTCATATTCCTGTTTGTATTTGTTGTTGTTCAATGTGGTGGTGGTGGTTACAGTCTATAATAGTACCTAGTAGATGATATAACGGTACACTGAGACTTGTCCTGAATGTTCCAATGCAGGCACCTTTATGATAATTGTTACTATTTTTCAGATGCACAGTCATTTCTGTCGACTCATACAAACGCAGCATGACCACTGGGACAACTGCAGACTGCATGACATATCGGGAGAGACAATATGCTTGACTGGGGAGTGATGAACATTAGTACTGTATTATGTGATGCCCAGACTGGTCCCCTACATCCATGTCTGTCATATGACTCACAGGGGGGTTGTGGTACATAAACCAGGTGCACCTGCAACACACACAACATGATGCCAATGTTGTTCTACACTGTACTGGTAAATCTGGATGCATGTAATGACATGAGGTCTATTCGTGGACGATGTGGTCATACTGTAGTGGGTGTATACTTAGGCAGCCCAGCATATACAGTTTGACAGCAATTTGCACAACTGTCACATTTGTCTTGGGAGTATGTGTTTTGACACTGTCATTTCTTTCCGGGAATGATGGTGGATCCACTGACAGGCATATTGTCAGGGGCTGTAGTATTAGGTATCGGAGGTGGTGTATCCTAGTGCATGGGGCACACATACGAGAATACCACAAGGGTAACACAGAGGGGTATCATCGAGGTATTACCCAATTCATGCTTTTGTTCATATATTTGTTTTATGTTGACACATGACAATTCAGACCCAGGGTATGTAACATGGGTGTGATACTTAGCATGCCAAATGGGACCCTCCTTCCTTGTAGTACCTCACATTTTCTGTATCAGTCTTTCTATGTACAGGTCACATATGCTAGCAATGATTCAATGGGCCAATACTACTACAGTGTTGAACGATGGTATTGCTTTTGTTTACACATGCACAGTTATGCACATCTAGAGACATTCATCTACAATCCCTTCACTGTTTCTTAGTGTACACAATGTACACTGCCTTCTGCTCCCCACTAGTGACAATACCTTCATTCGCCATGACTGTGTTTGCCCTGTGCTGCTGGGTTACTGTCTATGCTAGGATTCACTGCAGCATGCAGACAGCACCTCACATAGTGTTATGGCACGGGCAGGGGTCACACATGCCTATCAGTCAGGTCACATGGTGCAGACAATGTTCGTTGTTCACATGCTAAGTCTTATTTTACCTGTTTGTCATCTATTTGTCACATGTCGATTTCTAGCTTGTGAATGATTGCCTTGCATGACTCCATTGTGAGACAGTGGATTTCTGAGCATGTCATGGCAATGTGTTTGCTGCCTTCACATTTGTTCCTATTATTTGTCTCTTAGGAAGCAACGGGCACTATTTCAGTCCAACTCACTCAGGCAAACCTCAGGTTTATTTACATATGCACAATGTTTCAGACCCACAGGCAGTTGCCAGCACTTGTCCATATGTCTGTATGGCTGCTATGGTGTGCAGCATATTCATGTATCATGCAACAGTCTGCACATGCATATTGGGCACATGGTTACTGCATCTTTGGGTGAATGACAGACATCGGCAGGGTAGGTATCCATCGTGATTATGGATCTATCTGATTAATTGCATCTCACACCGTCTGTCTACGGGGAGTTGGGGGGGACAGTGGACGGTGGACAGATGATTTTACACTTTTGTATCAGCTGGTGGTTCTATGATCATGTGACTGCTACTTATCTGTGCATGGTACATTTGCACACTTTACATATCATCAAGTTACCTTGTGTGCTTGTCACTCACGGGCAGGGACATTTGTCTTTCAAATAATACTCTGTAGATGTGGATTGGGGGGGTGAGTCACTTCATGTGGTGTACACTTGTCATACGTCAGGGATCTGACGTGGTGCTGGTGGACATTTCTGATGGCACAGATTGGTGACTGACACATATGCAAACCAGTCACATACCTGGGCAGTTACATATCACTTAGTGGCCGTCTTGCCCACCTACCTCATGGATGCATGGGTCACTTATTTTCAGTACTGGCCACTGTTTTCTGACAGTACTTGACATTGGGCGCTGTTCAACCCAGCCCTGTGATGCCTGCAATGTTGACATTAGGGTCCCCAGGTTGCAATAGGCATCAACACAGTACAATACTTTTCCCCTCATGAATGCCATACTGTCTGTACTCCTGCATTGCTACACACATTCCAGTACTGTCTACTACCCTGCTCTTGGTCACTTTGGGTATGAATCACTTTTGTGATGATTGGGTACAGGTCAAGTAGTTTACATGTGTATCGTAACAGTGCTGTTGAGTTAGCTTGGGACATGTTTGGGTACAGTGTTTGGGGACTGTCACACGAATTTTACAGTTTGGTTAGTGCCATTTTGTGCTCTGTTTAAGTTAGTCAGTAACACTATTTGTATTAATTTACCATCATTACTACACCTTCAGCAGACGTGTACTGGCACAGCTGCATTGCCATCATAGATGCTGCATGTGGGTTTAGGCACTTATACATTACTGCCTTCTTAGGTGTTCTGTCAGTGTGTACTACACATTGGTAGCCCAACTTGTACATGTCATGCCTAATGGGCTTCACCAGTAGTCATGACAGCTGTTGCCAGTCCCATTCTACATCCTGCATGACAGCATTAGCGGTGCTCCGACATGTTTACAATGCTGCTGTCAGAGCGCACGGTGTAGATCTGAAGTGGGTGCAGTTTCTGCCACACAGGAGAATTGGTGGGCGATGTCTCAAGCAATACTGTGAATGGAGTCAACTGTACATATCGGGAGTTGTGCCCCCTGCACCAGGTGCACCCCTGCCCTTACAGACCATCAGTTAGTTTCAGGAGTCAAGCCCCCTGGAGCCCCGTTGCCACCGATTCCCTACCTCCTACAACTACTGTGGTGCTCCTACTACTAGACAGTTTGAGAACTGATAAGATCTTCTCTGATAGGATTGAACTCTCACCTCCAATTTTCCTGCAGACACTGCACCCGATCTGAACCCTCAGCTGTGTAGTCCCCTGGCCCCTTCCCGCTGTTTTTTGATTCTCCACAGACCTCCATTCACAGAAGGTTGCCCTTAGCGCATTCACTCCCACTTTCACTTTCTCAGCAGCACTCATGTTTTACTTGGTGTTGCAGATGTCTGTGGCCCTGGGACATAGCATTTCGTGGCTCATACAGGCTACCAACATGTTCCAGGTTGACAGCGGCTGCACACGCATGGGACCGAATGACTACATACCTTGCAATGTGGCTGCAACTGTTCAGGCTACCGATTGTCACATAAGGGCCTGTGACACCACACTGTATCAGACACTAGCACCAGCGTGTCTATTGCTCCACTACATGGATTACATTGTACTTCCGTACAACACAAACGGACTTTGTATTACTTTCAGGTTCATTGACAGTGCACAGTTATCCATATACATAGCTGCTGTCTGCTTGCATTCCGTGTACTCCGTGATATAGACTGCAGCAAATCATTGTATTTCTACACCTGTGCACACTATGACTCAGACTTTATCTTGACATGTAACACATGGCTACACCTTCATTCCTGATAGACTACATTGCTGTACACCCACTGTTCATTTTTCTGTGGCGTGCTGCCAGCTGCACACAGTCACACAAGATCTGCCATAGCAACAAACCATGACATGACATCATCACATTTACTCTTCTGGTTCATTGTGCAGATCCAGCACACACAGCAGTCTGAAGAGAACACACAGGATGGGGGTACTGATGCAAACAGCTCTTTATTAAGGAAGGCTTCATTCACTGTAGTATACTCTTAATTTTCCTGACACCACAGGACCTATGACAATGCAGTACCACTGCTCAGTTTTGGTATTCTGGTCCCCTTTAAAATCAATTAAGCTAAATAATGGAGATTGATGTTCAAGCTTAATGGTATTATTTACTCATTCTCTCCTGATGGCCATTTTGGGTCGGGTTCAGCAATGGATGGTACCGACGCCATATGGCGGCTACGGGACCGAAGGAGTTTTAAGCAAACAGCCTAAATGATATGAATAATTCAACTTGGAAGGTAACCACCCCAGCTCATAAAATACACAGTGGTGGAAATTATAAGACTTGGCTGTGACAAATACGTACTGTGTTAAAGGATTTATTGACTAAATTCAAGTCATTTGCTGTTAACTTTTTAATCAAAAATGAATTATAATATAGTATTGGTAAAAGTGCACTTCTTGATATGGTTTCCCTAGCTTCTTGTGTCAAGCAATGTTTAAATCTATATGGTGCACCTAGTTTCTGATTTACAGTTTTGACTGTCCTCTTTATATGTGCTGAGCAAGTAAGATTGGAGTCCAATAGAAGTCCTGAGTATTTAGATTCTGAAACTTGTAACAATGAACCTGCCAAGTCATATAATTGTAATAGTTTGCATTTACTCAGTTTGGGTTTAGATCCAAATAGGATGCACTGTGTTTTTTTTTGTAGAACTAGTAAAAAACTTAAGTCATCTGCATAAAGTAATAAACCCAACTTAGAGAGGATTTTAGTAATAGGGTCAATCTACACTATAAAGAAAACAACAGAGGTCCTAATATGGACCCTTGGGGGACTCTTTGTTCCAATATATGTGTTTGGGACAGCATTTCATCAAAACCAACCCTCAAAGGATGATTCAAAAGATAGCTTTGGAACCAAACACAGGCATTTTCTTCTAGGTGGAGGTCCTTCAGTCTCCGGAGCAGCATGACATGGCTAACCAAGTCGAATTCCTTCAACAGGCCTATACAAACTGCACCAGTGAACCTTCCACGGTCCATAGATCTTAAAGTATGGTCAGTGAAATGTGCTAGCACAGTGCCTGTGCTATAAGACTTTCGAAAGCCATGCTGCTCTGGAGAGCAAAGTCCACCAGCCTCAAGGAATTCAGTAAGTTGTCCATTTATAATTTTCTTTAACATTTTACTCAGAGGGGACAGGATTGATATTTAAGCAATATACCATGACAGGGAGTGGGTATATTGGTGGATTTACCATGCCTGGTGTGGTTCGGTCACGAGGCGCAGCCGAGTGACTTAACCACAACAGAAGTGATAAATCCACCAATATACCCACTCCCTGTCATGGTATATTGCTATTATACAATGTTCAACTTGTTTTTTTTTTTGTTTTTATAGTGAAATAAAACTTCACAGTGGGTATACTGGAGGATTTACCACAGTCATGTGATCTGTTTTGACCAATGAGCTTTCAGGATTTTCATACCCCATTGTATAATGGCCAATAATTATCAGGGTCATTGAGGGAACCAGACTTGGGTATAAGTTTGATCACTGTTTGTTTCCATGTATCCAGAAACTCACCAGTGATCAAAGAAAGATTAAATATTTTAGTAAGAAGTCAATAAATAAAGGCAGCTATAAGTTTCAAAAATCTGGGCTCAAGGCCATCCAATCCAGAGCTTTTTTTAATAGGCATCTGTCTTAATAGTTTGAAAACTTGTTGTGACTTTATTATTCGAAAATAAAAAGGGATAGCACTTTCAGATTGGGTAGTTGTTGCTTCTTTGAATAAAATTGTGTGGTCATAGGAGCTACAAACCTTGATAAATCTGTAAATATATTGAAAAACAGATCACAAATTGCTTTGGCATCTGTTAAAACTGAACCACTATTATTAACTACACCTGATACAGTATTTTCACTCGGATCTACAAGTTGTTTTACTGAAGACCAGAATTTCCTGGAATCACCTAAAGAATCTGTTTGAATTTTTTGAAAATATTCAGACTTACTTTTCTGAATAAGTAGTTTACATTTATTTCTCAAGGTACAATATTTATTATATTCTACACTACAATTAGAATTTTTACATGTTCTCCAATGTCTGTCCCTCTCTCTCATCAAATCAAAAAGTTCTGATGAAATCCATTTGTTGTCAGTTCCCTTCACCCTCCTTGTAACCAAAGGAAAATACTCATTCTGTATATCAATCAGTGTTTTAGTGAACAAATCAACTGCGGTGTTTGGGTCTGGAATAGCTTCAATATATGACCAATCCATTGCATTTAAAGCTGCATTCAGTTGTTCAAAATGAAAACTATTATAATTTCAATAAGAAATAATTTTTAGAGGGGCTTTACTTTTGGTGCCGTTTCAAACACAATACACCAGGAGATGGTCATTAATACTATTAGGAAATATCCAACATGCAACAGTCTTCTCGATGTTTTTAGTTATATCCAATCTATTATTGAGTGTTGGTTACTGAGAAGATTCATCTGGATGAAAACAGTAATTATCTGAGTAAGATGACCTGTATTTAAAATTAAAGTTTCTAGGTGAGTTTGATCTATGGCTACCCAGTTTAAATTAAAGTCTCCTAGTACCAAAACATGTTTGTTAAATGCTGTTAATTGAATATGTTCCAGAAATTCAATTAGGTCTTTTTTTCCCTGACTTAGCTGGATTGTGTACTGTGTAAAAACTAATCCTATTACATGATCTCAATAACAGATCCAAAAATAGCCATTCATATCCCATAGTAATTTCAGTGGGCACATTATGAACTATATGAACTAACATATTCTATACTATCCTTAATAAACACCATAATCCCCCCCCCCACTTCTTTTTTCTGACCCTGTCTTTCCTGACAACTTTATATGCCTCAATACAGCAACAGTTATCATGAATAGTTGGTTTTAACCATGTTTCAGTTAAGCTAAGAACATCAGGGCCCTCATATTCAAAGAAGATATATGGCACATCTCTGTGGAAAAGGGAGATGTGCCATGCAACTCCAACAATGCACCCAGCATGATATTCAGAAGGTCGGGATGCGCCACCTTCAGTGGAATGGGCTAGTGCACAACAGTAATGTATGCCATGCGAGTGGAGGGGGCATTTGCATGAATAAGCAGTGCAGTGGCATATTCAGAAGGAATGCACCCCTCACTGACTAGAGATGTGCAGCCCAAAGATACACTGTGAGAAGCTGGCCTAATTCAGCTGGCCACCCACACGTGGGCAGTGCAAGTGCACATAGGTGCACTGCAGCCTGCCAGCCCTGTTGGACCAATGACAACCCCCCACCCCAGCCCCAGTCCCTGATCATACATACAGGACATGCCGCCTCATGTCACAACATAGAGGCAACCCCCACCCCAGTCCTGATCGCCTTACCAACAGTGATGAACTCCTCATACCATGGTAGGTCAGTGGACCCCCATCCCATCCTTATCCATGATTGCTAGTGTGTCAATATGAGTACACACCATTGCCAGGTGGTCTACTGACCCCTTCCCCTACCCTGCTAACCATAACTGACAGTAATTGCATCCACACTCCCTGGTAGTTTAGTGGCCCCCTTCCCCTGCCCTGCTTGCTGTAACTGGAAACTATCACATCCACACTCCCTGGTAGTCTAGTGACCCCCCCTCCCACTGGCCTGATCACAAACAACTGAAAACAAGAGGCCAGCAACTGGCTCAGCCACTCTGCACCACCCCACAGCCAGCCACCGACTGAACTGTCAATGAACGTATACTATACAGGGTACACGCTCATTGGTTCAGCCAATGAGTGCGTACCCTGTACAGTATGCACTCATTCACAGTTCAGTCAGCAACTGGCCGTGGTGATGTGCAGATGGCTGAGCCAGTCTCCTGCTCTGGCTGGGTGAGAGGTGGGGGCAGGGGGTCTGATCATGACTGGTTGGGGGGTACTGAATTATGGAACAGCATCGTGGATGTTTTCTTGTGATCAGGGATTGAGAATGGGTGGGGGGGCCTCACTATGGAATGAGATCAGGTCATACTGCAACTTCAATCGGGGATGGAGCATGGGGGGGCATGCAGTATGGAAAAGGGGCCGATCGGGATCGGGTATGGGAGGGGAGCCCTACACTATGGAACAGGATGGTTCAGCAGGGAATTACTGGCCATACTGGAGTCAGGGCTGGGTGGAGAGTTCCATATGACTGCCATGCCTGGCAGGGGTCTGGTCCTGTTGGCTGTGACCAGAGCTGGGAGAGGGCAGGCCTGGCGCATGTAGCCAGGCACAGCTATGATAATGAGCCCATAATGAGCATGCATGAGGTCTCCTTGTGCTCTGCGTGGCCAATGAGCTCATTAGCATACTGTGGCTGAATATCGCACTTGGGGGAATGGCACATCCAGTTATGTTCCACGCATTTCCCCGTAGGCGGTGTTCAGTCCAGGGTCCCATATTCAAACAGGATGCAGGATCTGTGCCGATCATGCAAACTGTTTGAATGTTGCTTCAGTGTTGGCCGGTGCATCTACATTGCATGACACACTGTTGTGCGCGCACAACCGGCCAGGACTGAATATGTCCCCCCAAGCTTATAAATCATTAAACATGCCTCAATGGCCTTTTTACTTAAAAAACTACAAATATTTATATATGTAAATTTTACATGCTTCAAGTTCCATTTAGGGACATTTTAGAAGAATGCCTGAATTGGTCCAGGATTACTCTCAACATTCATAGATACTGACAGAAGTATCCTGGCAAGTAATGAGACAATATATCCCAAGACTGAAAAATCCAGAGTATAAGCTTACATTTTTTTGGAGAAAAGCATGTATCCCAAATCTACTACAAACTGCTTTGTGAGACAACTAAGCAGAGCTGGTTGCCTAACTAGAGAGTGGGAGGATTTAGCTATTAAAGAGGACAGGACATCATTTCTAACTGGTAGCTGTTTATAAGGTTCTTATTCTCAGAAATTATATGCATTCCCTAAATTATCCATATTTAACTACTGTATATGTGAATAAAAAGTGATGTGAAAAACTGTATTTTACATTGTTTTGTTTTTATAGGCAGTATTCTGTTACAGTTCTCATCATGGAACCAGTAATTTGGAGTTTTTACTATGTCACGGTTTGTGTATAGAATGCTTATTATGAGCTGCTGGCCTATTAAAACCCTGTTTAGAGTTCTGTGCACAAACTGTGACATAGCTAAAACTCCAAATTATTGGTTCCATGATGAGAACTGTAACAGAATGCTGTACATAAAAACAAAACCATGTAAAATGCAGTTTTTCGTATCACTTTTTATTCAGGTACACTAAAATATGGATAGTTTAAGGAATGCATATCATCTCTGAGAATAAGAAGTTTATAAATAGTTGCCAGCTAGAAATTATTTCATTTCCTCTTTAAGTTTGACAAATTAAAGTAATTCCTGAAATCCTCATGGGACTGTTAGTTCCCAGACATAATTTTTATTTATTTATTTTATTTGAACAATCGGATTTACAACCTTTGAGCCAGAGACTCATTTGCAAAGATACCTCGTCACATAGAGGACACACAGTGTTACATATTTACAGCATACAAAACAATGAATGACATAGAGTTACACAGTTGTTTTCATACAGTGAGCAATTTTGAAACATTTCATGGTGGCAAAAAATTTGGCACATGGAGGTACTAACAGAAAAGGCAGGATGACAGAGGGGGAGTTTGGGGGGGAGTGAGGTGGGGGTTCAGCCCAGGGGGCATTGTCAGAATCTTTGTCCAAGTTTTCATGAGTGCTGCAAGGTGCACTTCAGTGTCTGCCAACATTGCCTACCATTCACTATTTTAATTACCTAGACCTTGCATTGAAGCAGACCCTTTTCCATTAAAGCCTTGATACCCTTTGGCTATTTACTTGTCCTTATTTCTCCCTGGTCTCCTTCATTTCGTGTTGATTGCAGGCTCTGAGATCAACCCCTCCTTGGTCCCTTCCCACAACCCAATTTGGACCTTGACTCTATGTTAGCCTGAGCTTCAACTGCAAGACCCAAGATTAGGGGGAGAACTAGGCAGGTTCGCCTTCCTCTCTCTTACCACCTTGGTTCCCACATACTCAGTCTCCCATGCAGTCAGTTTAACAATCCAATAAAGACGTCAAACTTCTGCACCAGTGCACTAGCCCCCTTTTTTATCAGGTGAAGGCCAACACCCTTTAATCCCATCTGTCTGAGAACCCCCCTGTCCACCACAAAGTGATGCACTTTTTCCTGACACCGGCTTCTTAGTCACCCATTGAACTCCTCCGTTTCTTCCCTCCTTATTCTATCCCCCCCACCCAACACAGTGAGGGCCTCAGAAAAGGTCAGGGAAACTGAGTGTGCTTTCAGTCTATCTGCCAGATTGTGAACATTCCACTTCACCATCTCCACAATCTGGTTTGCGTGATCATTGGTACCCATATGTCCCAGCACCCCCAGATTCCCTATTTTCTTTGCTGCCATCATCCCAATCCTGTCTACATCCCTGATGGCCATTGCTTAAGGAAGGCACCTGACCAAACGCATCCATCCAACCCTCCATCTCTACCCCCCTGATTGCTAAATCCCCAAACACCAAGACTCTCCTAATTGATGTCTTTCTATTTGTTCCCCTGGGTGCCATCAAGTTGTTCTGCACCTTTCCCCTAACTAACTCAGAGTCCCCAACAATGGAGTCAGGTACATGATGCTCCTCCAGGGTTGCAAAGTGATTTGCCACCTGGATGGTGTGGAACTGGGCAGACTCTTTGTTGCTAGCCCTGGCAACCTTCCCCCTCCTTCTGGGTTGTAGGGTGCTGGTTCTAGCTGAGCTGGAGATGTAGCAGTGATAGCTCACCTCTCGCAGCTGCCATCTAAGCATGGAACACTGTAAAGCTTTTGCAAATGGGGCAGTGCTCCTTCCTCTAGACCATACCCCTGGAGAAGAGGGCTTCACAATCTCCACAACTATCTCCTTGCTGTATCCCATCCCTATACTGAACCTAGGAACAGGGCTCCACCTAGAAAGGCTGTGTTGGGATACTTATTTAGTTAATTTAACTATTTGTAGAAGCAACATAACAATTACTACAAGCAGAAGCAAAGATCAACAGCCAAACGTGATAATTAGCTATAAGCAGAATCAATTTAGGTCATATGACTATAATTATATATATATACGGTTTATATATATATATATTTATATATATATATATATATATATATATATATATATATATATATATGAATCTTTGATGTACAGTTCTTCAAGGTTTGAACAACCATGCTACTCAACATTGATGTTACTATAACTTCAGCACCTTCAATCCAAATATTGCTCTGTAGTATTTTACTTTGTCTATCAAGATGATTCCAAAAGTTAGGGTAATGTCAATGTTGCGTCACGTGATTGCTTAAACACCAAGGAATGCCATACCACCTACTCAACAAGCCTTGAGGGGCAGACTTGTTCCCCTAACATTTAATTTTCCTACTCCTTAAGTTTGTGCTTTAATACTAACAGATTTTTTTTTTTTTTGCAATTTAGTTCCATAATTTTTAAAAATATACATTACAAAATACACCTTCAGCTTCCATCAGAGCCCTGCATAAAGCAACAGACCCATAGGGGCATGACACTGGGCCTTGATCTTGCTTTAGCAAGAGGCCTTCGGGCCCTGTGCAAAGCAGCAGTGCACCAAGCAGCTGCATGCTCACACAGAGTATGCTGGGCCTGTAGCATGTTTATTTATTCATTCATTCATTCATTTTTCTATATGACTTTATGGATGTGTTATTAAATCTATTAAGTTTTAGTGATGCAAAAAAAAGCTTGGCGGAATACTTCCATGCAATCTTAAGATGAAGAAAAAAGTATATAGAAGTCTTTTCACTACAGAATCTATGTATTTAAATAATAGTTGTCTATTTGCACATCACTTTGTAAATTGGGCGTTTTTATGTAAATCTATGTATGTACTGCATTTTCTAAGTTATGCACTGTAAAGACTTATGATCTATTAATAAAATGCTTGAACCTGAATATTTGGTAAATGAGTAGGTGCACTGAACCTGGGGTTTTTCCATTTTTATACATGATTAAATCCATGTGGTAAGGCTGGTTACAAAGTTAAAGGAATGTAGTGGAATATTACAAGGTTTGTTGGTAACGATATGTAAACAAACAGAACCTAAAGGAGACACCTCAAAATGGAACTGGATGCAAGTTTACAGTGTGGAGTATAAGAATAGGCCAATTCAGGCAGTAAACAATATGCAAAAAGGGGCTACAGTATGTTACACGTGATAGACAGCAATCGTAAACAAACAGAAAAATATTTATTTATTTATTTATTTGTTTATTGAAATTGTTTCACCAGGAAAGGCACACTGAGCAAAAAGATGCTTGTCTCACGGTGCAACCTGGGGGGAAGGGTTACAATGGAGGCAGATCATGTACAGAGAAAAAGAAAATAATGAATTGTGCAATACGGATGATGTACAATAGCTGGGAGGGATAACATGAGCACATTGTTTACAACAGATGGAACAATATAGGTGATCTATAGCGCATTTAAACAATAGGTGAAGCAGTACAGAGATCAGAACATGAAGGGAGGGTATACATAACATGGAACAACTTCCGGATAATACATGTTTAAGTAAGTGCCAGTAGCAATGCATGAGTGGTGATAGCATGACAGGAGTTGAGGCGAGTTGCATCAAGTTATCAGAAGGAGTGGGAGAGGAGTGTGGTGGGGTGATGAGGGTGGGGGTGAGAAGTGAGCAGTAGTAGTGCTTGAGGGTGAGAAGTGTGGGTAGCTGAGGAGGGAGGGAAGGAGAGAGGAGGGTAAGGAGGGATTAGGAGGGAAAGAGAAAAATAGAAGGGAGTGATTCAGAGCGTAGGGAGGGTATAAGCCAGACAATTGGCGAAGGTCAGCTGGTCAGGCACAAGGGGGGATGGTGGAGAGAGCTGATGGGAGGGGCTGGGGCAGTTGCAATTTGGTGCAAGGAAGCTGGTGAGGGCCAAGGATAGGGAGTGTTTGGAGGATGAGCGGTGGATTTGAGCTGGCAGGTAATTCCAGAGTTTAGGGAAGAGGTAAGAGAAGGCTGATTGGCCGGCGGTGGTCCTACGGTGAGGGATGGCCGATAGCCTTGCATCAACAGATCTGAGACAGTTGGTGGGTGTGGGGGGGGAGATACGGAGGATGCGAGGTAGGAAGGGAGGGAGCCGAGCCAACAGTTGGAAGTGAATTTAGCACAGTGAATTAGGCGCCGGTTGCTCAGGGAGGGTAGGGCCAGGGATCGATAGAGCTCACAGTGATGAGAGGGGGGGCATCGAGGATGAAACGGCAGAAGGCATTAAAGAGGGGGTCAAGTTTGGTTAGGGTGGTCTTGGGAGCGGAGTTATAAACAACATCACAGTAGTCAAAGGAGGGTAAACTCATTTTCTGGACTAATTCCCTTCTGACCGGTAGAGGGAGACTAGAGCAGTTGCGATAGAGGGCACCAAGCTTTGGACACAGTTTAGAAATGATGGCATCCATGTGTGTGGAGAAGGTGAGGTGACAATCCAGCCAAACCCCCTAGGTATCTGAAGGAGGGCACATCCTCGAGGAAGGAGTTATTAAGGGTATGGAAGCTGAGGGGGCAATTGAGTTTAGATAGACGCTGTCTAGTGCCGAAAGTCATGGAGACAGTTTTTTTGCATTTAGGGATAGCTGGTTGGTATTGAACCAGTGCTGGATTTTGTTGAAATCAGTTTGGAGTTTGGAGGAGACTTCTTCGTGAGTCCAACCGGAGGTAAATAGAACCGTGTCGTCCGCGTACATATGGATTGCAGTAGAGGAACAAGAGTTAGGCAGGTCATTTAGAAGGATGGAGAAAAGGATGGGGCAAAGAACTGAACCTTGGGGGACACCGGTAGTGATGGGGGGGGTAAGGCCGGCAGTTTTAGTGGATTGGATTCTATTTATGAGGTAGGCCCTAACCAGTTAGTGGCAGATTCAGTTAACCCAGCTCCAGCTAGGTGGGATAGGAGGAGAGGGTGGGAAACTGTGTCAAAAGCTTTTGCAAGATCAATGAAGATAGTGGCAGTGATTAGTCCATTATCCATCCCAGTAAGGTTGGAGTCCATGAGGCGTAGCAGGGAGGAGGTGGTCGAGTGGTGTTTACAGAACCCAGACTGAAAAGGGGAGAAGAAGCTAATATCAGAGAGAAAGTCAGAGAGTTGGGAAAGCACGAGGTGTTCCTGGAGTTTGGTGAGGTTGGGGAGGAGGGAGATGGGGCGGTAGTTAGCAGTGGAGGTAGGATCACCGCCTTTTGGGAGGAGTATGACAGTGGCATGCTTCCAATTGGAGGGGAGTTCCTCGGTGGAGAAGAAGAGATTTAGTAGGGCCTCGAGGGGAGTAGCAATGGCAGGGGCAGAAAGGAAGAGGAGTTTGTTATCCAGGCCATCTGGGGATTTGCCTTTGGAGGGGTTCAGGGAGTGAAGGGCAGCAAGGGTTTCGGTAGGGGAGATAGGCTGAAGGAAAAGTGTTCCTGCCAGACGGAAGGGTGGATAGGTGACTGGGGAGCGGGTGAGGCTATGGAGGAAGGGATTTTAGGAGGGCCCAAAGCAGGTAGTAAAGTAGGTATTAAACTCGGAGGCGACCAACAGGGGGTCGGAGAGGAGAGTCCCATGGGAGAGGAGGAGAGGAGGAGGGCTTATTGTTTGGGGGGTGAAGAGGGAGTTGATGACCTTCCAGAATTTAGAGGGGCACTCTAGGTTTTCATTTAGGGTATTGTTGAAATAGTCAGCCTTAGCTAATCGGATGGCCTTTGTGCATTTGTTGTGGAGCGTGCGGTAGGTAATGTAGTTATCTGGGAGGGATGAGGATTTGTAGTTTCACCAGGCCTTATCACAGGCTTGTTGGCAAGCTAACAGCTCAGGGGAGATCCAGGGTAGGTGGGATCCCCGGACTCTAATCTGGCGGAGGGGGGCATGTTTGTCCCAGATGGAGAGGAAGGTGTTGCGAAAGTGAGAGAGGGCCATATCCATGTTAGAGCAGGTAGGGCTTGGGACCCAATTTGAGTGGGCCAAGTCAGCCAGTAGGAGGGAATGGTTAAGGAATTTGTAAGACCATTAGATTAAGAATTTGGGAGGGGTTTTGGTTCTGTGGATCTTGTGGACCAAGTAGATTAGATGGTGGTCGCTGATGGAATCAGGGAGGAGGCTTGAACTGACGACGCGGTGTGGGTGGGAAGTAAGCGCCCAGTCAAGAAGGGAGTGGTTACTGGACTTATGATTAGAGCGAGTGGGTTCCAAGATGGTTTGGCTAAGGTTTAGGGTGGTTATTTCAGTTTGGGTTTTGTTAAAAGTGGGTGCTAGCCAGTTGTGGTTGAAATCTCCCAGGACATAAAGTTCACCTGACTGTGTGAGAGATGAGAGCTGGCCTAGGAGGTTGGTAACTATAGTGGTTGGAGTGCCTGGGCACATAGACTCGCCACATAGATAGGTAGTGGGGGGGCAGTTTTACCATTAGTATCTCAAGGCTTTGGTTCAGCTTTAGAGAAGGAGACAGGAAGTGTAGGGTTGATTTGATCGTACATAGCCACCACCACTACTCCGAGGGCCGGTTCTTGCGGTGATGGTGTACCCTGGAATAGTGATGGTATTGTCTGGAAGGCTGGGTTTAGCCAGGTCTTGGATAGTATGATTATGTCAGGGACATGGTGGGCGGCTAGGACCTGGAGCTGATCGAGCTTAGGGGCTAGACTACGAATATTTAAATGGAGAAGGTGGAGGATGCGGGGAAGATAGCCTGAGCGAGAGTTGGTGGAGGTCCTGGCTGAGGAGTTTGGTGTGTGGTGGTTGGAGCTTGAGGACGGGGTAGGGCCTGGGTTAGGGTGAATATCCCCTGCTGCCAGAAGAAGTAGGGCAATAGGTGGCAGCGTAGAGCGTGAAGGGACAGGGGTTTAGTCCTACGTGGGTTGGTGGAGGAGCTAGGGCGGGCAGAGTGAAGGGAAAGGGAGCAGGAGAGGGGGAGAGAGGCCAGTAGGCAGCCAAGGGAATGGGCAGAAGAGGAGGGGGGAGGGGAAGTGAGACCACAGGATGGCTGGGAGGGAAGCAGAGGACTTATAGGGGGCTTTTGTAGGATGGGTCAGAATATCAGGTGAAGGGGAGGGTGCAGGGTAGCCACTTGGGGGGGAGTTAGCATGGGAAGGGACAGTAAGATGGAGGAGAATAGTAGAACGAGGGTTGTTGATGGGGACAATATACCAATTTTGGGGAAAGGGTGCTTGAGCATAGTGATAGGGTAAATGGAGTGGTGAAGTATAAGTACTTTGGTTGCCACTTAGAGAGCGTAGATGCCACTTTGGAGTAGTGGTACTGTCACGGACTCTGGTGGGCAGGGTACAAGGTTCACTTCTCTAGCTGGGCAGATTGGGAAGAGGCCTGGCAGTGAGTGGGGAAACTAGGTGCAGAGGTACCTACAGAGACTGGGATTGGGCTAGGACAGGAGTGAGAGATAGTGACTCCTAGTGGCCACTGGGGGTAATGGATGGCAAGGTGATGGTCAGAAAGATGGGCAGCTAGATGCAGGATGAGGGTAGGGTGTGGGCAGAGGGAGAGGTGGGAAAGGGGACAGACGTACCTAGGCAGGAAAATAGGTTACAGGAAGTAGGAGTGAGCAGGTTGAGGTGATAGTGTCAGAAGGTCCCTCTAGTTGCTATGTGGTATAACCTGCAAATGGGGAAGTGGGGACTTAGTAAATTTGGGAACAGGAAATGATGTCACTAGGCAGCAGCTATAAAGGAAATGCTGAGCCTGGATGGGTGGGGCAGTCAATGTGTGCAGTGTGTCGATGGGCTAGCCCCCCTCACAAGGGTGCAACAGCTGGAGGAATATTACCTCTTGGCAGTCAAGGCAGTGTTCTGAGCTCCAGGAGGAGCCGCCCAGGGCAGGGAGGATCAGCGACCAATAATAAGACAAAAAACTTCAGTGCCCAAGCACTGAGGCAATGGTTACCCCATAGGGCGTTAGCCAGGAAGCCATGTTTTAAAGAAATACAAAATCACACATACCCCCATAATGCAAAGCATCATTGGCTATATATGCAAATCACCGTAGAATATTATGCTGGTTCAACTTTAAGCAGAAATCTATGGTGCCAAAAGGCCTCTCACTCAGTCTGCAAAGGGTGCCAACAATGAGGTATGTTACATTAGAGAGTTAGGGATAAGGTGCAAAGAGTAGAAAGCCCCTTATATAGTTAAGTAGCACTGGTGCACAAACAGGGACATTAAGTGCAGTGGGGTCCTTCAGGACACAGTGCAACATATAGCAAAACTCTGCAGTGCTACCACAGGAAACAAGGCAGTTTTAATGATAGTTAATAACTTGTGTTATGCAGGGATCTGTTACACTGCCTCACATCCTGACTGGTTCCACTTTAGTTCATTAGACTCTGTTTGAAGTTCAAATGACTGGGGCCATTGTCACTTCACAAGATAGGCTATTACATAGTTGTGGGCAGATACTGAGAAAGCTTTCTGGCACATGGTACTGGATACGAGGGGGTTCATCAGAGATTAGTAGTTTAAGAATGATGTTAGGGCTCTAGCATTCCACAGGCAACAGGACCCAAAACAGCATGGTTTCATGGCTGGAAGGTCATGCCAGACAAACCTGGTAAACTTTTTTGACTGGGTAACTAAGGCAGTGGACCAAGGGGGAGTGGTGGAAGTGGTCTATCTGGACTTTGCTAAGGCCTTCATCTTGGTTCCACACATAAGGCTGATAAAGAAGCTGGACTACTTCAGCATAGGTAAGGAAGTGCTGGCAGGGTGAGCAGCTGGCTGAAGGGAAGGACACAATGGGTGCAGGTAAATGAAGTGGTATCGATGGAGAAGGAAGTGACCAGTGCAGTGTCTCAAGGGTAAGTGCTGGGGACCCTACTTTTCAATGTGTTCATAGCTGAAATCATTAATGTATTGGAAGGGAAGATGTGTCTGTCTGCAGATGACACCAAGATCTGCAATAGAGTAGACATGCCAGAAGGAGTCAAGAGCATGGAATCAGACCTGAGGAAACTTGAGCTATGGTCAGATGCCTGGTAGTTGAAGTTCAATGCAAAATAGTACCAGATCATGCACTTAGACAAGGGAAACCCCAAGGTGGGATACTACCTGGGAGGGAAGCAGCTGGCATGTACTAACCAGGAGTGTAACCTAGGAGTCATTACATCAGATGACTTAAAGGTGGGGAAGCAGTGCGAAATGCTGATGGTAAAGGACAGTGGTATGCTGAGCTGCACAGTGATGGGAATCATGAGTCACAGAAGGGAGGTGGTGCTGCCACTTTACAGGGCACTAGTGCATCCCTACCTGGAGTACCGCATACAATACTGGAGGCTACACCTTAGTAACAACATTGATATGATTGAGACGGTGCAGAGGAGATCCACAAAAATGATTCAGGGTCTGCATCAAATGGCATACGAGGATAGGTTCAGGGAGCTCAACATGTACTCCCTGAAGCAGAGGAGGGAGAGGGTGGATATGACTGAGACATTCAAGTATATCAAAGGTATAAATAAGGTAGGGGTACAGGAACTCTTCAGGAGAAGAAAAGTGCCAGAACTAGAGGACACAATATGAGGCTTAATGGTGGGCAGTTCAGAAGAAATGTTAAGAAGTTCTTCTTCACTGAGAAGGTGGTTGACCCATGGAATTGCCTGCACCAGGAAGTGGTGGAGGCCAAAATGGTAAACGGGTTCAAAAATGCCTAAGAGAGGTACAAAGGTATTATTTTACAGAAAGGATGGGAGGGTAGTTACCCATATCGGGTAGACTAGATGGATCTTGCAGTCCCCTTCTGCCATCAGTTTCTATGTTTCTGCATTTCTCTGTTTCTATGTTTCTTCGGCACAAGCATTCCCAGAAAACAGTGATGTTGGGAATCCCTTATAAGCTTGGTGATGAAGCAGCCCTGAATAGAGATTTGATGTTCTTGGGGTGCTAGCCATCCCAGGCCAGCATACAATTTATAGTGGTGAGTTCAATAATTTGCAACAAGGGCTTGAAACAGAAAGTATACCAAGCAGATGAATGGTAACACAAACTGCACTGGACATACTGTATTGTGGGACAGGTCCCTTCTTATGACCACATGAGCTGTGAAACTTAAATCCCCCTCCAAGGTTGTTTTTGTAAGAAAACTCCAAACACCTGTTTAGAGGGGAATTTTTTTTTCATAACTTATGTGGTCATGAAGAGGGAGCTGATGTAATCAGCTCCCTACATTTGGAACACAGACTTATAAATTTGTAAATTGGTCATTTGAAAATCCCAGTGGGGAAAATAAGGTAAGATACAAGGTGGTGAAAGGACAGAATGAATGGAAGGAATATCAGGCAAAGTTAAAAGGGGTTAAGGTGTTAGTAAAAACTGCAAAGGCAGACACAGAACTGAGTATCACCAAGCGTGTGTGGGGGGGGTTGGACATATTCAGGAGAAAAGGAAGACTAGAGGGGGGTTGTCAATAAAGTTGAGGTGTCTAGGGTGGTGGACAATGACAAGAAGAAGGCCAATGTCCTATACAATTACTTCCGCTTATTGTTCATGGTAGAGGATGATGAATCTGTACTGGAGAGTGGAAACAAAGTGGTCACACAGGGAACAGGAAATGTGGAGGGTAGTGATCATGACTGAAAGAGTAGGGAGAGGGTTAGTGACCCACAGGGTGGGCAAGGCCCCAGGCCCAGATGGTCTGCATTTGATGATAAATAGAAAACTTGCTGCTAAGCTGGCAGGACCCTTGTCCCAGTTGGCAGATCAGGAGAGAAGTGTACACATAAAGATACCAGGTCAGAAATCACTTGGTATCCCAAAGCTTTTCATTACGCAAGATACAAATGGTACAAAATCCACAATGTACAGACCAGGGAAAAATCAGTGTATGCAACACAGTTGCAAGTATGCCCTGACACTTTGACTGGTTAGATCATTGTCAGGGGGAGGGTACCCAAAGCAAGATAACCTCTTAAATAACACAGCACCATGTGGTGGCATTGACTAACTGGAAGTTGCCATAAAGAAATGAACATGGGGAGGTCAGTGCTATAATAAAATGAGACACAGAGTGAGGCAGAGAAACAAAAGGAGAATCCATGGGTTAGAAGAGGAAATGAAAATAGTAAAACAAAGATGGTGAGAGTAAAAGGTTAGAATGGAATGGGGGAAAATGCTGTAAAGAAGGACAAGGTAAGGGACTATATGTTGGGGAGGGGGATTCAATGAAATGTGTGTTGTGAGGGGTGGTGGTTGGGTTACAGGAAGACTATTAGGAAGAATTGAAAAAAAGGGACAAAGCAGGCAAGAACCAAAAAGGGGGCACAGATGGAGGGTGATTTGGGGAATGGGAAGAGGTGGTGTGGTTGGCAGGGTTTGGGGGGGATAGCCTCACAAACACACAAAAAATTAGATCTCTCACAATATAATTATAAAGACAAGTCAAACATCAGTGATAGATCCCAATACCAGACACAAAGCAAACATTATTACAAAAGTTAATAAAAAATTAAAAAAATCCAGTCAAAGCCAACACAGCTGCAAAATGATGATTTTGCAGCATAGCCTTCTTATTACCCCATCTCATGAACCACATAGGTGAAAGTGTACAAATCCCTGTCGCAATCTAATTGTGCAGCACCAAAATGTCATTTCATGCCACAGGTGCGAAAATACATTTCGGCAAGGATTTGAAAAATGATAGCTGTCATGTTCATGAAGTGGTATGAAAAAATGGCTATGTTGAAAATTTGAGGTCAAAATATTTAAAATTACAGAAGTTATGAGTGAGCCTAGAAAAATTTAAATGTACCCTTGTAACTTTGACATTTTTACATATTTTGACCACAAAGTTTCAATGTAGCCTTTTTATGTCCCCACTTCATGAACAATGGTGGTGAGATTTTCAAATCTTCAAATCCTGCCTGAAAGGTGATTTCACCAAGTGACCACAAAATCATCTTTCAGGCCTGATTTGCATAATTCCACCATGACTGTTCATGAGGTGGGGTCCCAGTATGGCCACGTTGAAAATATGAGGTGAAAATATGCAAAAATGACAAGTTATACCTCAAAGTTCAAAACCCCATTGAAATACACTGAACTGCTTTTACCTTAGTTTCCCATATTACAGTCGTTGGTTCCAGCAGCAAGATATGTCCTTGATCGGAGAATGGATCTTCACGATGGGACCTGTTCAGGTGAATTAGGGTGTGTGGGGGTGTCAGGTGGTGACTGCTGAGTGGGAGATCAGGCTGGCAGGGGTGAGATCAGTGAGGAACCATTTTCTTTCTTACAGATTTAAAGAAAAAAAATCAAAGGACAGTTTTCTTTATTTCAGGTTACATTTAAGAAATTAATACATGGCCAGAAACTGGAGGCTGGGTGGTGCCATTAGACACCAGGGAAACATGAGGGAGACATAGGGATAGTGATCTGAGGGTGGGGGTTGCTACTAGATACCATGGAAACATTAGGGGAACAGGGAGATGGTGACCAGAGGGTGGGGGTGCCACTAGACACTGGGGAAATATTACATTGATAGGGGAATGGCAATCTGAGGGAGGGGATGCAACTAGACACTAGAGAAACATTCGAGAAACAAGGGGATGGCAATTGAAGGGTGGAGGGGTGCCACTAGACACCAGGGAAACATTTGTGAGACACTGAGATGATGATATGAGGGCATAGGGGTACTACTAGACACCAGGGAAATACTATGAAAACACGAGGACATTGATCGGATGGTGGGGGGGGGATACCACTAGACACCAGGGAAATATTAGATAGATAGGGGGATGGTGATCAGAGAGAGGGGGGGTTCCACTGCACACTGGGGAAATATTAGGGAAACACAGAGATGGTGCTCAGAGGGTGGGAAGTGTCACTAGGCACCAGGGAATCATTAGGGAAACATGAGTACAGCAATTAGAGGGCAGATGGTGACAGTAGACACCATGGAAATTCTACATAGATAGAGGTCTAGTGATTGGGGGGGTGCTACAAGACACCAGGGAAGCATTACATGGTGGGGGTGCTGCCTAGCTCCAAACTGGAACTGAAATGGAAGTGAAGTGCACAGCAAGAAAATAGTGTACCCGGGGGGAGGAACAGCCCTGTACTCAACTGAGAGGACTGCATGTGCTTCAACTCCACTATGGAAGGACACAGTGCAAGTATCCGGTCACATGCTTCCAGAGTTCTCTCTCTCTGTAATAGCAATACATCACAAAGCTCTGCTATATAGCCATAAAAAGAAAGGTAGGTTACTTAGCAGTACTTGTTGCAATGATATTTGTCCTGTTCTTAAATTTATACCAGAGTCCAGATCCTGGTCAGTTGGTGAGAGAGGTATCTTACCAGGCTTCGTGATCATCAAACAGTAAATATAAAGCATTAAAGTAGGTCCCGTGGGATATGAAAGCAGGCTTATTACCTCCCCTCCAATGACCTAGAGACACAGAAGAAAAAACAGGAGAGCCATTAAAAACTGAAAATTAAGCCGGCCTGCTGGTGCAGCGGTGGGATTTCCGTTCGCGACGCCGGCGACCCGGGTTTGGGAACGGACCAGGGTTGTCGGAGGGCCGGCCAGGGGAGAAGGATGGAATGTCCTATGGACTGCTCTCCTTCTCCGGGGGGAGGGTGCGGGTAGTGCTCGGAGCACTGAGGACCCCTGGCAGAGGCCGGGAGACCTCACGCTGCCGACGCTTAACATCGGGGAGGTGGGGCGGATGCCAGCGTCATTGCACGTCCCCACCTCCGTAAGGAAAAGCACAGAAAATCAGGCGGGGGCAGGACCACAGTCTCAGTGAAGCCCTCCCGGAAGGACCTCGATTGGCTGCCATTGCTGCAGGTCCCCCGACCAGTTACAGTTCCGTGACCACGGGAAGACCGTGGCCATGGCCCCACCCTCTGGGGGGTAAGCCGGGGGTGACTGGGGGACCCCGGCAGCAGTAGATGGTAGCCGAGGCTGCCCGGGGCCGTGACTAGTGCCGATAAATGACTGTCGGCCTGGCCAGATAAATAATAAATAGAAAAAAAAAAATGAAAATTAGCTAAAATCATAGCCAACAAATGTACAAGCATCTAGTAATAGGAATTAAGCAACATAGGATCTCATGGTGGAGACACAAACCACCAAAAAGTTGATTACGTATCAAAAAAGGGCTTTGATATCCCAGTCTTCATTGACACCATTTGGCTTGAGTCTCTTCAGACTGAAAATCCATGAGGACTCTCTCTGGAGCAGCTTTCTTGGTCTATCCCTTCCTCTTTTTTATCAATTGTGACACACTCTAGTCTCATCAAGTTTAGAACTTGTGTGCTGCCATCATGCATATCTGTAAAGTTGGCACCCACTGAAATATCCTGGTTAGGATTCCTAATATACTGGATAAGCTCCAAGATCCTTTCATGTAATGATTGTATAGTACAACCAACAGATGCCATGTTACAGGAACACCAAAGAACACAAATCAAAAAGCTAGTGCTCTAGTTAATGAAATCACTGACCTCTACTCTACTCAACTCTACTCTTCTCTGCTTTGCTCTACTCTACTCTGCTGAGCTTTGCTCAGCATATGCTACAGTGCCCACATCTGGGCATTCCTTTGGGGGTGGAGCCAGCCAGCTAGTTAATGACTCACTGGAGTTCAATAAAGTGCCATAGGATTGGAGGACTGTGGATGTAGTCCACTCCATGAGGGGGAGGACAAGGACGATCCAGGTAACTATAGGCTGGTAAGTTTTACCTCCATTGTGGACAAAGTGAGGGAGACCATTGCGAAGGAAAGTCTAGTGGCTTATGTTGAGGATTACAGGCTGAAGAACAGCAAGCAGTATTGGTCTGTGTTAGGAAGATCATGCCAGACCAACCTTGACTGTGTTTTCTGACTGTGCCGCTAGAGCAGTAGGTGGACAGAAGCCAGGCAGTGGATTTTCTCTACTTTACTTCAGAAAAGCATTTTGATATTGTGCTGCATAGGAGTTTGCTCAAAAAGTTGGAAGACCTAGGAGTAGAGCAGGTATTAGCCAATAAGTTTAGAATCTACTTAGGAGAAAGGCAACAAAGGGTACTAGCTAGTGGACTCAAACATTGGCACTGGTGGGAACAAGAGGAGCACCACAGGATCAATCTTGGGACCTTTCCTATTTAATATGTTCATTAGCGACATAGGGAAAGGTATGCAGGAAAGATGTGTTTTTTTGCTGATGACACAATGCTATGTGACAGGATAGATAGCAAGGAAGGGGTTAGGAAACTTCAAACGGACCTAGATAGGCCTAAGAGGTGTTCAAAGTTCTAGCAGTACAGAGTCAATGCCTAGAAATGTGAGTTGATTCACTTAGGGAATATGAACACATGCACAAAGGACTGCATGGGAGAGGTTAAACTGATCACTTGGTGAAGAGTCTGGAAATCATCTTCAGTGACTCAAACAAATCAGCCAGTGTAACAAGGCCTTTAGGAATGCTTCTAGGACACTGGGGTATGTGGGAGGGTTGACAGTTGGAGGGGGGTGGTGTTACTGCCCCTAAACAAATCACTGGTATGGCCTATCCTGGAGTACTGTGCCCAGTTTTGGAATCCTCACCAGAGAAAGGACATTGATAGGCTGGAGCCAGCGCAACAGCAGGTCACAAAAATTATTCAGGGCCCACGGCAGATCTTCAGAAGCACATCTAAAGGCATGTACACACTGGAGGCCAGATGGGATGGGGGGCATAATACAGACTTATAAGTTAATCAAAATATAAATAGAATAAATTGTGAGGACCAGTTTGTTGGAAACTGAGAAATTGTCAAAAGGGGCATAATTCAAGATTAGTGGAAGGTAAGTTTAGGCAGGATATAAGGAAGCTTTTCTTTATTTAAAATGTGGTGGAACCTTAGGATAGATTATTGGCAGAGGTTGTGTGGGCAAGAACCAATAATGGGTTCAACTACCGATGGAACAGTGCAAGCGGACTCATAGCCTTACTGGAGAGAACCAGATAGTGGGAGGAAGTGGATGGGACAGAAGGAATGAATAATCCACATTGGCACTTGGTCAGGTGGTAAGGTAGAAACAATTATGGCAGACTTGATATGCCATTAGTCTTCTTCTACCATCAGAGTCTATGCTTCTATAAACTAAGTCAATGCTCATGATAGTGAGGGATGGTCAGCACTCTGACCTGTGACATGGGGGGGGATCCTGAGGGCACTTCCATCACAAGTTGCACCAGAGCCCCTGACCCCTGTTGTCTTGTTGCTGGCCTGTGTGGCAGTTTGCTTTCTGCTCTCTGGCCCCCCTTCATGCACTTGCCTTCCATTTTATCATTATCCACACAACTGCTGCATTGTTTACGGTCCATGGGCCAGCTGTGGGCTGCATTTACTCCGGTCACGTTCTGCAGATTATGGGGGCTGTTGAGAATCCCACATTAGGAGATACAGCAGCAGTGGTCAGGTGCATGACCCCATCCACCATGGTGCATTCCCATGAGTGGTGTAGGGCTGGTGCAGGACCAATGTGGTGCAAAGACACCTGATTTTGATACAGCCTGCATTTGAAAATTGTGAGTATTGCAAGCTTTGATGCAAGGTGTCCCTTGCATCAGTTCCATTTTATGTAGGTACCATAACCAATTTGGGGGCTTTGAAAATTGAACGCTTTGAGTTTTAAATTTGGCATCAAAATACATTTTGTGGAACAAGATTCAACCATTATTTTGCAAAAAAAAAGGTCCCTGAGCATGAACAGTTATTTTTTTGAGGACTTACATGTTTCACATCATTGTGCTATTACTTAGTGGTGGTGGACACTGCAGAGATAAAGACAGTGACCGGTCAAGGTGGAAGGTGGGCTGTGCCAGTTACCCACCATGGAACCAGCACATCCCTGAAATCTTTTATAAAGGACATGACCTCAGTACTTAAGAAATTGCAGGACTTTATCTGGCAACCTACTTATACTTGGCTAGTGTTAGATATAAACTCCTTGTACACCAGTATCGATTATGGTCAAGGTATAAAGGCAGTAAAAATTTTGTTAACTGAAGCCAAAAAAGTGTATCCTGTTCCTTTTATTGTTGCAGCACTTGAACTCATTCTGAGAGGGAATTTTTTCTTTTTAATGGTCAGTATTATTAATAGAGAAGGGGGACAGTTACAGGGTCTTCTGTGGCCCCTCCTACGCCAACCTTTTTATGGATTGGTGGGAGGGGGGCCATATTCAACCGACTTCACAACCCTTACTTTGATCATATAATTTTTTATTTGCATTTTATAGATGATCTTTTGATTATTTGGGATGGTACAGAGTTGGAAATGAATGGATTTCTCCAATATATTGACCAAAATGAAATGGGAATAACATTCTCCACTAAAAGTGATAAGTTAGAAATTGAATTTTTGGATTTGCTTCAAACTGGAGTGAGGGGGGAGAGAGTGACCGCAAAGGTTACAGAAAAAGTACAACAGGAAACAGCATACTGTATGCACATAGTGCACATCCCAAACACTTAGTATAAAGTCTGCCCTACTCACAACTAATAAGGCTAAAATGAAATAACAGGGAGATAGAGTTTAAAAGGGAAAGTGAAGAGGTTTTTCAAAGATTAAGAGTGAGTGGGTATTCTGAACAAGTGTTAGAAAAAGCTTTAAAAAGGGTTAATGAAAGAAAAAGAGAGGACCTCTTTGAGTATAAACAAAAAGAAAAAGAGACAAGAATGAGTTTTGTCACAACATACTCAGCTGTGTCCATGGATTTGAGAAAAATAATAAATCTACACTGGCATCTTTTAGGTGTGGATAAGGATCTCAGAAAATTAAGTGAGACAGCTCATTTGGTATCTTTTAGAAGAGGTAAGAACCTCAAGGATTTATTAGTATATAGTGAATATAAAGATTCAGTTTCTGATGATAGCTGGGTAAAAGTTAAGCCTAAGGGATTTTTTCCATGTCACAATTGTGTAACATGTACTAATGCTAAGCAGGGCAATGTGTTTACTAACCCAACCACAAGCGGCATAACACAGTTTCAAATAAATAATTTCATTCCATGTAATACCACTTTTGTAGTTTATGCAATTTGGTGTATATGTGGTTTAATCTACATAGGACAAACTACACATAGGTTAAAAGAAAGAGTGCAGGAACACTTTAGGGCAATTAGACAACAACATTTATGATATCCTATTGCCAGACACCTAAACAGAATGGCAAATGACAGAGCACATTCCATTTGCTATATCATGTAGATCATGTACCCCCTCCTCTACATAGAGATGGGGATTGGGAAAAAGATTTTGGATCAAAAAGAATCTAGACTTATTTTTTGTTTAAAAACTTTAAAACCAGCAGGGTTCAGTGATTACATGGACTGGAAGCCCTCTTTGTGAAAGTTAACAAGAGCAGGGGATAGTTCTTCATAGAGCATTGTATTTTGATTGTGATTTACAGCAGACTGAATGACTCTTTAGGAGTATTTAAAAAGGAGAAAAGGATGTGTTTTGATAATTACATTCAGTACTTCATTCTATGTGTCTGAAAATAGTTTTTTCTTTTAAGTTTGTCTCATTTGGAGGGTTGGGTAACTGCAGTGTGCTGTCGGGGCAGTTCAATTTGGGGCTTTGAGTTTGGAAAAATGCTATTAAATTATGCCCCAGTTGGACAGAGGACAGCCTGGCAACATGAAGCAGTCACTAACCTTCCTCTGAGTGAGCTGAGGATTTTTCACAAATTCATGAATTATTCCTTATGCTCATGATGGCTGTTAAGCACTTTAGTAATCAGTTAATTAGTATATAAAACTGATGCAATCACATATTGGTAACAATGGAACACATAGTGTTATTAAAGTAATGAGTGAATAATTGGGCTTTAAAGATTATGAGAGATAATAATTGAATACAGCTGAGGTTTAAACAATATATAAAGGTACACATCACTAGGAGGTGACACCCCTGACGGAGAGGTCTTTGTGGCCTCGAAGCGCTGGGCTGCTCACACTGACATGGTATATGAATCTTGCACATTGTGTTTTATGAATTTTGATCACATATTTGATATATGTATTAATTAAAAAATACTGCCTTTTTATTATGAATATGCTCTTTTCTAAAGGCAAAGACAAATAATAAAATGAATGATTCTTAAAGATTTAAAACTGCCTGAGTGCCTTTTCTTGTATATAGAACCAGCACATACCACGTGGAATGCTATGTTTGGCTCTGGAGTTCTCATCTAAGAAAGGACAGGGACTGGCTGGAGATGGTGCAGCACAGGGTGGCCAAGATGATTTAGGGCCAGCGGGGCAGATCTTATGAAGATTGTCTCAAGGCACTGAGACTTAGTCTGGTTCAAGGTCAGTTGGCATTCATCTGTATCCCCCCCCTCCTCTGGGTCGTGCCTGAAAATAGGCATGATTTATGTAGTGCACTTACCCGGTCAACAAAAACTAAATAAAATAAATAATGTACTCACTGGAGACCTGGCAGATGGAGGGGATTTGACAGAAATCTTCATGTTCATGAAATGAACAAACAAGGTGAACTGTGGGGAACTGTTTAGCAGGAGTACAGAGTCAAGAACCCAAGATCATGAGGGGAAACTGTAGGGGGAAAGTTTAAGAGGCATGAAAGGATGTTCTATTTTACAGAAATGGTGGAAGAACTTGGGAAAGTTTACCAGAGGAGGTGATGAGTAGTAGTGAGTGAAGTGGCACCAATTTGCTCTGCAAAGTGATTCACAGAGTAATGTGGAATTCGTGAAGTACTCCGCAGCACAAAGCGGAGTACTTCGCGTCATAATGAGGAATGTAAAGTCTATTGAAAGCAATGACTTCATGTTATTCTGCCTACCCCAAACCACTACTTCACTTATTTTAAGGAGAAGTACATTGAAATCAGTGTACTTCGAATCAATGTACTTCGAATCACTTTGTCTTGTTGGTGAGCTTCAAAAGCAAATTTTGCAGTGATTCATGGGATTGCAGGTCACATGGGCTATAGATTGTTCTGCACAGTCTTAGTTCAGGGTAGTGTGTGTAGGTAGCTGTAGGAGACAGTTTGCTCTGAGAGCTCTCTGCAATTCAAACCCTCTAAAACCTCTTAAAAAAGCCTTTTTGAGTAATTTCCTTTTGCTCAACCTTTAGTGTATTGATTGTAGTAAACCCTCCTGTGCTCATATCATTGAGTGTTTACTGTTTGTGTGTGGATTTTGAATATTAATGTACAACATTCAGTCTGTGTACTGACAGACAATGGGACCGACGCCCCCTGCAGCCCGATCACGGGCATTTGTGTACAAGAATAAGCCCCAGCCCTATATCCCTGGTGGTCCAGTGGACCTCTATGTGCCCAATCACGGGCATTGGTATTACAACCCCCCCACATCCAATATCCCTGGTGGTCCAGTGGACCGCACTCTGCCCGATCACGGGCATTGGTATTACAACCCCCCATGACCAATACCCCTGGTGGTCCAGTGGACCGATCGCTGCCCAATTGTGGGCATCTGAAAATCATAACATAGTCCCATTACCCTGGTGGTCTAGTGTACCCCCCTCCCCACCTGCCCACTGAGCCCCACTACCCCGCTCCCCCCACAGTCAGCTGGCAGGTGGCAGCACCCCACCCGCCTGCTGCCCCACCGCCCACTGACTGACAGCTCGGTAGGGCTGTATGCCCATGCGCAACCCGTTTAAATATCTGGGCCAATGTGTTACTGTTGCAATCAAGTTGTAATAAGCCCTTCCTTTCTTTTTTTAGAAAACTTCCAGATGCTTTGTTCTGTCATAGTTACCTTATCCAAAGAACTTCAACATCATGCCCCCCCCCGGACTGGCAAACATGCAACAAGTAGAGGTCTTATGAATCGAAGACCATGACCATCATTACGGGACTGGAGAAGGATGCAGATAAAACCTGTGAAGAAGTAACCAAAAAATAAACCATTAATGAGACCTACTTGCAAATATGATAATCCACCCACCCAAAAAAGTACTTATCTTCATTGGCTTGACAGTATTCCATTTCCAATTCCAACACCACAATTTCTCAGCACAGGAATGCGCACACCAACAGTATGTGACCTGTGACAGAAAACAATACAATGAGTACATGTATATTTATGTCAACCCCCCCAATAAAATACATATATGCATATATCAACTCACCAAGGATACTATTGGTGTACACACAAAGAGCACCCTTCCTGTTGAGGTGATTGCAGCACACTTTGGGCAACCAACAGTTCTCTCTTTGTCATCATTTGTGATGGTACACTGAATAGTCATTCATGTTATCCCTTCTTCATACGGTTTGGCAAGACACTGTGCATCATCACATCATCATCATCACAGTAAGGTCAATACGCAGCAGCATTACATGTAATTGCAACGGCAGTAGCATTTCTTGTAATGCTCCAGTTTCACCTCATCAGCACTGGGAAATGTTCTGGACACAAGACAGTTGCATTTTGGGAATGCACAAAAATTCTGGTGACTATGTGTGAGCACTGTGCACATGACTGAGTGCACCATTAATTCTGGGGGACTTTGCATTTGGTGTAACAGTTCCATTTCACTTCATCAGCACTGGGAAATTTTCTGGACACAAGACAGTTGCATTTTAGGGATGCACAAACATTCTGGGGACTGTGTGTTGTGAGCACATAATATTATAAATTAATGTCTATTTCAAAAAATAAATGTTTTTGGAGCCTTAGTAATGTTACTTTCTGTCATGAAGTGTTTGTCCAAAAGCAGGACTGAGCAGTGCAAGTATGCAGTGCTAAACTGCATGTGTGCAGTCAGTGTTCTTTCCTGTGTGTGCAGACACTGTCCAGCTTCGTGCAAACATATATATGGTGTGACTTGTTGCAGTATGTAAAGAATAAAGATAAGAATATATAACGTATGTTTTATTTGTACCATCATCAGCAGCGGAGCAAGTGATATGATAGTTTTTCAGAGGTCTCAGGCCACTGTGCATCTCAGTCACTCATAGTGCATACATGACTTTGTGGAGATAATAGCACAAACAAAACATGCCTTTCAACAAACCATACCCAACAGACATTAAATATTGCTGAGGCACACAAAATATGTCATGGTGTACAGACATTTTAAAGAGGGAATATATAACAGGTCCTGCAGTCCACTGCCACTAAACTGTGCAACCACTGGCACTGTGTCATGTTATTGTGTAGATCAACTTGCTAAAAAAACTGACACTGCCAGTCTAAACTAGAAAGACATAACTTATTCTAGAACAAAAAATGAAAGGAACTGTGGTAGCACAGTGTGTTGGCATTTGACAGTGAGTGAACTGGACCTTATATATTTTCTGACTTTATAGTGTCTGTACACCATCCGTCAAATATTTTGGGTGCTTCACCATCACCAATACTTCATGTCTGTTGGGTACAGTTTGTTGAAAAGCAGGATTTTTTGTTGCTAAATGATCTCCTAAAAGTCATGTGTTCACTGTGTGACTAAGGTGCACTCTGACCAGAGACCTCTGAAAAAATATCATAACACTTAGTCTACTGCTGATGATGGTACCAATAAAATATACATTATATATTCTTAACTTTATTCTTTATACCATAAACAATTCCACAAGTCAGCATATATATGTTTGCAAGAAGCTGGACAATGTCTGTAGTCCACACACAGAAAAGAACACTGACAGCACTCATGCAATTTAACACATTGTACTTGGACTGCTCAGTCCTGTTTTTCCACAACCATTCCACTGCAGAAAGTAAACATTACTGAGGCACCGAAAAAAACATTGCGGTACACATTCTTAACTTCGATTATAACACAGCGGGTGGGGGGGGATGTTAAAAAAAGCTAATGTGGGATCCTCTGCTTGTCCAGCAGCAGATGGAGCATCGACACAATCTGCAATTGGTGTCCTTTATGTGCTTTAACTGCTGCTGGACAGAACTCACCCTCTCATTGTTCTCTTCTACCACTGCCCACAACACAGCAAGGTCGGCCTGAGTTACAGGCAGCATGTGGTCCACTGCTGGTGGTACAGCTGATGGTGGTGGTGGTGGTTCTGGTGGTGGAGCAGCTGCTGCTGTGGCCCTCCTCTTGCTGTGGCAATGCACAGCAGCACCCTCTGCCACTGCCACAGAAGGGCCAGGACTGTTCTATGGCAGCCTGCCACTCCACCTTGTGGTGATTAACCATGTGGGTGTACTGGACCCCAGTCCCCAAGTGTGTCCCCCAGGGGCCATGGTGCACCTCGACACCACAGATGTGGCACTGTACCTGGCTACTGTCCCCCCCAACATAGTCAAAGAACTCCCAAACTGGGGAGCTGTGGGGGGACCAGGCATGGGAAGGCCAAATACACTGGCAGCAGCCTGGTCATGGTGGTGCTAAATCTCTGGCACATCCTGCTGTGGAGGTGGTGCTGCTGGAGCTGCTGCTGTTGCTGCTGGTGGTGGTGGTGGACTTGGTGGTGGTGGTGCTGCTGCTGCTTCTGGGGAGAGAGGTGGTGGTGGTGGTGCTGCTGCTTCCTTGGGGGGGGACCCAAGATTTTCAACAGGTCCAACATCACCCAGCCATGCCCCCCACAGGTGCGCACTCCTCCCCTGCTAACCATGCTGCCATGTGGTCCACTGCCTCAGGCACTGTCCCAGACATTCGCTGACTTTCACCCTGTCCATGGTCCATTTCAGCAACTTAAGTACTCAAACTTGACTGCCCTCCCTCCTTTCCTCTGTCTGAGCAATGACAAGCTGACAGTCAATAACGACAACACAAAACACTCACACACACAACACAGGCACACACACAGTCAGACACATACACAGACAAACAAAACCTTATAAAAGTAAAAAACAAAGAAAAAGAAAAAATTAACAACAATATAGCTTTGAAAAAAGCTGTTGGGTTGGTTATATATGATCTCTGGATCCTCTGCTCCTACTTACTACTACACAGAAAAACTGCCTTCTCTGTCTACCTCTGCAAAGGAGAAAGTGAAAGTATCTGCTTTACATGATTCACTTCCTTCCTGCCTGGCTAAAGAATGAGACTTACATTACTGTAAGCCATGTGATGTGTATGGGGGGGACTGCCTATATTGTTGTCACTTCGCCTTACTTCGCGTTAAGGTGGAATGACAACACAAAGTCATAATTACAATACGAAGTGAGCCTTTCACATTGGCCACTCTGCTTAGCTAACGACAATGCAAATTGCCCACTTTGCGTTCACTTCACCAGTGAAATTTAAATTTGCTGCATCTCTAGTGGTGGGTGTAAAGACAATAAATGGTTTCAAACGTGGCTGGGACAGAGTGAAGGGTTTTGTGGTTGCTCAGGTCAGTAGCAGTAGGGAGATGAGCAGCAGGGTGGACCTGGAGGGATAAATCCCTTATGGACAGTCCTGGGACACATACTGAACTTTGGGCAGACTGGATAACCCTTGGTCTTTTTCTGTCTTCATTGTCTACATTTCTAATAAAGTACTGTTTCTACTCTGGGTACTGGGAGAGGGGAGGAGGGTGGCATGGGTGCCAGAGGGTGAGCTTAATTTTTAGGGAGTGAGCAGGGTTTGGGAAGAGAGTGAATGACAATATCTACATAGTGTGTAGGGGATGGGAGGTGGGGGGAGGTGGTTGAGGGTGTTTTCTTTTAAAAACTTCTGAGAACAGTATAAGTAAGACACTGGCAATGTGCACTTAATGACTGCAAATCTTTTAACTTCTTTTTTAATAACATAACATGGATATATCAGTGTTGGGCATTCAGTGTTGGAAAGTGGGGGATATCTGACACCTGGACTGAGCGCTCCATTGGAAAAGAACATTGACTTTTTTCTTCATTATTGATTTAGAAGCCAGTCATGAAGAAAAACATTGAAGTGCCTGTGTTTCCAGCAGTGTAACAGCGGGGAGCAAGGGAGGTGAGAACACAATGGTTTTTTTATTATTCGTGATTGATTTTAAGGTCAATTCTGAAAGAAAAATAAAGCTGTGCCTTTTGATAGTTTTTTTATTTCCAGTTGTGTTTTGTTCTCCATTTGCATGTGTGTGGGCTCCAAATGTTTTCAAATACAAATACTTTTGCCATTGTGAAAAATATTCAAAGACATCTTCTGGGTCAATATATGTGGAAACAGTATATCGAAGTGGGTTAAGGCTCAGAACTGCAGATCTGGAGACCTGGGTTTGAATCCCACAGCCACCTAGGTGCATACTGTGTGATCCTGAGCAAGTTACTTAACCTCCTTGTGTTCCCGGGTCACATCTGGAAACAAGCTTAGGCTTAGTGTGCTACTCCTGGTTAAACAATGTTCCCTTTCCACCATAATATATGTTGATATAACAATAAATTATTAGCTTGCATTTGGCATTTGGTAGCTATCTCTTAATGTTAGATGATGCAGATTAAAAAAAAATGATGCTTACATATTTGTTATCCCTTTTTGTACTTCTAGTAAGTTGATCTCTGTTAGATCAAATCCTGTCACAGTTTACTCATTTATCAAGTGGTAATACTTCTTTAAGTGGACTAATACTTAAATGAGCTGATAAAGTGATTTTCCCTGATGAAGCCAGCATGTGAAACATTGTGGTATTTTGGGGTATTGTGTGGGGTCCATCCAGTAGGGTGTGGTGGCACTTCATGTTTTGCATGATTTGGAATGGACATTCAATGTAAACTGTTTGTGTGCATGGTATCTGTTACTTGGTGCCTTGCTTTTTGCTTTTGTTTGAATTTGTGTGCTGCACTGAGCAAAACATCTTCTGCTCAAAGTTGCTTTCTAGATGGTTTGCCATTGTTTTTTTAGGCTTGATCCAGAGAACAGATATGCAGTACATGTACAGTATCTGTTGCTATCAGTGTAACTTTGCTTGTAGCATGCTTCAAATATCTACAGTGAGTAATACTGAGAGGGATGTCCACTCTACTTTTTGTGATTCTTTGTTTAGGCATCAAGGGAAGAATAACTCTCTGCTAGCAACCACTGATGCTATTACATCTGCATACATTGATGATGGTGTGTTGCAGACATTATGCATTGTATGCAGGAAACATTCCTGAAGCTAGACTTTCATAACTCTTAAGTGTTTGGTGCATGTATTGAAACTGCACTATATTAGATGCTTACTGTACTTTCAGATAGGGAGGTGCCTAAAATCCTGAGACTCATTAAAGCACCTTCATTTGGCCATGGTCATGAATCATTCATGAAGAGATGAAATTCCATTCTGTAAAGTGCATCCATGCAGCTTAAATGAATAGATGGAATGCTGTTCCTCAGAGTGCATCTTTGCAGCATTTTAGCTGATGCAAATGATGTTCAAAAGAAGATAACAGAGGACATGAACTCTAAATCGTCTGTCTTCTTATTATACAGAATGAGTCTGCCATAACAACAATTGAACATTGCTCTTAAAGCATCACAAAATAGGATGTTGAAATAATAGCAGTAGAAGTTAAAAAATTTGAAGGGGATGCTACAGACTATGCAAAGTATTTAGCTGGATGAAAGAGAGTAAATCTACAACATGTGTAAATCAATTTCAGCCATTACCCTAGTTCCATTTTAAAGACCACAAATAGCTTCTCTTTGAACTTTAGCACAGTGGCTTCAGTGTTTGAAATCAACAGTGGGGATGATTTTGTAGTTGCACCTCCACCCCCACCCCAATCTCCCAAGACCAAGTAACCATACCACAGCAGGAGGGGTACCAGATTTGAATTCAAAGAAAAAAAATGAAGTGGGGTAACAGGGGTCAATCCCACTGTGAGGATACAAGGGCATTACAAGAAAGCATACTAGAAAAAAGAAATAAACATTATCAACCACTCCTTATATGAACTATTGAAAAGTGAAATCAGAATCTTACAAGAAGGATTCGGATGTTTGCAAACAAATTTCATTTGATTTAATGACATGCTGGCTCAAATTGAGACATGCATTGAATCATACTGTATTTTTTAATAAAGGAAGACATTTGGGAGGCTAGAGTAGGCAGAATCAAGATAATTTTATATGTGACAGTGAAGTCACAATTGGTAAACATCAGATGGAAACCATTAAGAAATTCAACCGTGTTTTGTGCCTCTGACCATATCTGAGAAAGTATGTGAAATGGACTTTGAAAAACTAATAGGAAAACAATTGTGATATAACTATGATAATATCACAAAGATGAAGGATGAAACAAAATAAATCTTTAGAACAAAATCATCAAATCATCATCCAGACAACTGGCAAGAGGGTTCTTTTGTAGTAATTATGGACACCCCAATGTATGTTGCCAAGATAGCAGGGAAGCTAACCATTTCTGATTGTTATACCCAATCATATCTAATACAACTAGGAATTTTAAAAGTGATTTGATGAACTATGAGCGTTAGGTGAAATATTATTGCTAAACAATATTTAGATTGTCTAAATATTAACAAACCTTTTAGATCAGCCATACATACCCTCCTCAAACTGCAGAAGGAGCTCAACAATCCTCTCGATCCCTTACTAAACCTTTGTCCAGATTTGTAGCTAATCCTATTAAAGATATAGAGGGAAAACGTCCTTTTACATGGGATACAACCCATATTTTTGTATCCCTGGAGATATCTAGTCAGAACCAAGTTGGTTCTTGGTGACATTGGGGGCTCAGTTCTCAAAAGTTGATGCAGGGCTTGCTTCAAGCCCTGTATCAAACCCAGTGCTGCACCAAACACATTGTACACCTTGTGATTGAGTCACAAAGATCATGCACATGTGCAGTTCTTTACCCACTTTATAGTGGCTTGCACCAAATGTGTGGCAAAAATCCTATAAAATGTTCCATGATTGCCACAAAGTTAGATAGCAAAAAGCTTGCCTGACTCAGCATGTGGTACAAGGGATCCTGAGTGCTAGCCAGGGTATGCAGTATGCTGCAAGCCCCATGTACCATCTATATGGTGCACCCAGGACTTGCAGCATTCTGACAAATTTGAGAATCAAGCCCATGGTGTCAAGTCCATGTACTCCAACATATCACATAAAGAAGGACATGCAGTCCTAAAATATTGGTTAGATCAGAGAAATACTCAAAATACAGCTCAAAAGTCTTTTGTTATAATTTATTTTTTTGAAAACCCTATCTCCAAGAAAAGGGTACGATCATGGGTCTCCTTTTGCCCCAGATGATGCCAACCTTTACCTGGGAAAATGGGAGAAGTATTCTGTCTATTTTTCATCTAACCCCCATTTTTGGTGGTGCTATATTGATGATGTTCTAATGGTATGGCAGGGCACAGAGAAGCAATTAACATTTGTTTTCCACCAATATTACCTCTTGGCAAAATGTCTTGCTTCTGTTACTTGCAGTATTAAGCAAATCCATTTTTAGACTTGTTTAATAAAAAGAGATGAGAAGGGAGGATTGATTCCAGATATGTTTTTTAAAAAAACACTGTTAGAAACACATTCCATCCTTCTAGTAGTTGTCATCCTCGCCATATCATCAGAAGCATTCCAAAGAATCAGTTTCTCAGACTCCACTGCAACTGCAATGAGGATTATACATTTGCATAAAAGCAGGTGAGTTAGAGGGCTGGTAGAGGGGATAAAGAAAGGATACAATCCAAAGGGTAATAACTAGTGCAAGTGTAAATCCACTGATTTCTCTATTATAGTATAAATCAAAAATCCTAATGGGTATGTAAGAAATAATTTTGTTTTAAATCGTTTTCACCCAAAGCAGGAAAATCGAGACAAATTCTTGAAAGAAAAATGGTCCATTCTTCAGAGTGAGCAGTTTTTGTGGAAATCACAAAAAAATTCACCTCTATGATTAATTGAAGGCATGGAACTTTCTCAGACAGAGCTGCCTTTTTTGGAACACAGATCACTTACAACACATGATTAACTATTGCCATTTCTATGTCCAAGGAAGCAATACTACCTGACAGGGTGAGCAGTATTATCGCTGCTGGAAGGTCCAGTATTGCCCATACCACCCACCCTGAAGGGTATTTAGGCACTTAGAAAATGGGTTTTAGGCTGCTTATTAAGGAAAAAAAGTTTAAACATTTAAAAAAAATGACTGTAAATACTTATTTTAGTAAATAAAAAAATCTTATGTAAAGTAGTTCCTGTACTGTTGTCACTGACATTAGAGGGTGTTGTCATTTGTCTGATTACCAATATTGTCAATGTTTTGTGTTGTGCCAGTGCTTTGATATTCCTGTCACCTGAGCATCCTCCTTACTAGTGGCATTATTCTCTGCTTAGTTATACCCCCCCAACACACAAATACACGGCAGCCTTGTGTTTTTTCTTTTCTTTTTTTTCACTCAGACAGTAGCCTTGTATTATTTTATTCTTCTGTTAGATGGCTGTTAGAAATGCTCAGCACAGATTGCTGTTTGTGTCTGACTTCAGCAGTGTGGTTGCTCTCAATAACTCGGAGATCTGATTGAGTGCCTGGAATGAACATGGTCAGAAAGACCATCTGGGAATAAATGAGTGCTAAGATCCTTTCTTGATGTGTGTTAATTTTTATTGCTTTGTTTATGAGTGACACCCATGGCTGGGAGGTAGTCACTGTAAGCAGTAGGGATGGCAGAAATACCACGTGCTGCCTCTGCCTGCCCAAGCTCACATTTAAAAGGGATGGTAGAAGTACCATGCACTGCCTCTGTTTGTAGAGATCATAAAAAGAAAATGAAGGCAAATATATCAGTGAGGGTGAGAAGGGCATACAGTGAAGGATGGCAAAATGGATAAGTTGTCAGCCAGTTTATCAGAGCTCATCTGGCGCACTGTGACTTTACCACTGGATCTGATCATCAGCGATTTCCCCCTGCCCACCCTACTGTGGCTCACTCAAGGTACTAGAGAGACAGACATCAATTAGAGATTCTTTATGAAAAAGTTTTGTTATATTCTAATGCATTTTGATAGAAAACTGAGTGGGTGGCAAGGTATGGGTTCTCAATAAAAAGCAGTAAACAGTGTGCTGGAATCTGGAGGATGAGGCATGTGAGATTGTGGTTGTGACAGTGGTGCTGTTAGAAATGAACACGGCTATGAGAAACACTGTTTTTTTCTCTCTCCCTGACCATTCACATAATAAAAACTGGTGTGTATTTCTTTCTTTTTTTTCATAAGCATAGCCATTTTAAATTTATTCTGGATACCATTCATGTGAACTGGGGGGCTTTCCTCATTCATAAGTGACTTTAAAAAATTGGAAGCAATTTCAAAATCTGTGCCCAAAGCTTTGGCCAATGAGGAAGTAGGGTGGACACAAGGATACCAGAGTGGGTGAAGGGGAACTTGGGCTGGTACTTTTTGTTTCCTGGGCATCTATTGTAAGTTAATGTACCCCCCAGCATGGGTATCAGCCAATGAGATGCCAGGAAATAAAAAGCCCATTTCTAGTGTAAATTATTGTAATCCCTCTGTCCTGGTGCTGTCTTTAGCAGTGTTAAAGGGAAAAAGGAATACCTTATATACAGGTTCATAAATTATAGCACTGAGAGGTGATAAAATGCACATGGCCACTTCTTACTGTAAAGTCTTTAAAGCCTTTAATATTACAAAATCTAAAAGACTGATGAAAGGCTGGGTTGGGGAAAACCTAGAGCCAATAAACCAAGGCAATCTTGAAAACACATTGTCTAGACGTGCAGGATGTAGGAATGACAGTGTTGTGCATTCCTTGTATTGAAAGATGCTTAAAAAGTTGACTGAATGTCAGAAATGGGGAACTGGACAAATCTGCTTTTATGAAGAGAGGCCTTTTGGACACATACACTAGAACAATTCAAATCTGCTGGTCTTAATGACATTTTGAATTAGCTCCTTTCCCAGTGAAACAAAATTGCTGAAGTTTCTGCCCTTTGTATAATGACACAATAGTGGTCCTGTACTTTTGTTTGTCAGTATTAAAACAATTGACCTTTTTTTATTTTTGCATGGAGTGTTTGCAATGAAATCAATGTATGTATTATATACTGTCTTGTGCATGTCTGTATTCATTTCAATTGATGAATTCATGAAGATGTACCAATATGTGACACTGTTTCAGTCAGTGAGAATCCTGAAATATAAAATATTTATTAGTGTTCACAGTTTATACCATTTTTTTAACTTGATCTTTAGACATTTGCCATTAATAAGTATTATGTATTACATGAATCCTTTATGAGCTTGCATTTTGTTGTATGATATTAGGGTTTTACAATTATCTCTTTATTCCCTTGTCTTTTCCACTCTGAATTCATCAACCATTATGTTTGCATTAACATAGTGTTTTCCAAGAATTTTCATTTTTTTAGTGATACTGGAATTGTGTCATCATTTGTTCAGGTTCCAAGGGGACCTGCAATAAAACAGAATTAAAAGAATATTTGCTATATTTCATGTCTGAGCCACCAAACACTTTCATGCAAGGTCATGTTGTGCTCTTTGAATCCTGTACCAACAATACTGTCTGTCTGGCTGTGCACAGTGTAGTGCACACCAGCTGTTTTCATACTGGGTGTGCAAGGGTCTTCAGGCTCTGTGCTAGTACCATGATTGTCTGACTATGCACAAGGATCCTTGAGCCCTTCACATAGCCAGAAACCAATCACCTTCTTGCCTGGACTGGCAAGGCTTTTTCAGCCCTGAGCCAACACAACAGTCTGTCTGCATGCAGGCATACCCTAACCAGTATCATGCTCAAATGCTCATGTCCCTTTGGACACAGCAACAGCACAAAAGCATGTCTGTCTGCATGCAAGGCCCTGCAAGCCCTGTACACATTCTACCACCAACCACTCTCATGTCAGAATATGCAGGGCAATTCAGGCCCTGTACCAACACAGTGGTCTTCGTGGCTGTACAGAGTCACACTAACTGATTTTATGCCAGAAAACACAGGACCTTTTGGACACAGAGAGGGACATCAACCATCTTCATACCAGGATACACAGGGCCCAAACAGAATGTTCTGCCTTGCTGAGTGCAGGCACACACTAATCACAATCATGCCAGAATGTGCAGGGCCTTTTTTGCCTATCACCAACATAACTGTCTAGCTGTCAATGGCTCCACACAGGGCAATGCAGGCACTAAATAAAAACAAGGAAAAACAATGAAACTACAACAAGCATAACTTATTGAACCAGTGACATAAAAGTGATGCAAATAGTCAATTCAAATATTAACAAGCATTTGTCAATGGTGACTGTTCGGCACTGGTATTGCTGTTGTAACTGGTCTTGCTTGTACATGTTTTTACAATATATTTACTTAGGATGGAGCAGATAAGATGCAATATATCATTTTTAGAGGTGTCCTGCTTTGACACTTTGTTAGATTGTAATTACCTAGGATAGGGAAGATAAGAGGCAATACCTACTTTTAAGTGGGCTCCCACATTTTCACCTGAAATGTCCAAAAGTATTTTTATGACCTGACATTATGATGCAGACAGGTGAATTTTTTTAAAATCCCATCGGAAAGGTGATTTCACTGTGCCACTGTGGAAACAAGTTTCACAGGTCATTTGAAAAATTACACCTGCCATATACAGGAGGTGGGGTAACACAAGGGATCTGTTGAACATTCAGGCCAAAATATGAAAAAAAAAAATAAAGTTGACAAAATGTTTCAACAATTTGCTCCCTCATAACTTAGTTTTTTTTTTTTTTTCAAATTTTTGTCCCCAATTTTAAACACAATCTTTTTATGGCCACTCCTTCTGAGCATGACAGGTGTCATTTATTAACAATGGCTGAAATGTAATTTTGCATCATAAGTGTTAAAACACATTTTGGGTAGGATTTGAGAAATGACAGCTGTCACATTCATGAGGTGGGGTGAAAAAATGGCTATGTTGAAAAGTTGGGGTCAAAATATTGACAATTACCATTGTTCCGAGCATGCAATGAAAAATTGTGATATAGGCTAGTACAGATGTGATAGCCAGGATGCAACAGAAATGCTGCAGAATATCTCAGAATGCTTCAGTTTACTGCAGAGACCATTGTAAGTCAATACAATTAAGCCCTTTTGTCATACAACATTTTGTGGCATGTCATTATTACAAGTTACTGCACTTCATCATGGCTGACTCAACTCTAACTTTGTTATTTTCTCATATTGTGACCCTACCTTTTCAAAATAGACTTCTTATGACCCCACATGGCCTTTTTATGAACCCACCTCATGAACAAGGGTGGAGAACATTTTCAAATCCTGCACAAAAGGTGATTTTGCACCACAAGTGCAAATACACATTTTGACCAGGATTTGAAAAATTACATCTGACACATTCAAGAGGTGCTGTGAAGAAATGGCTATGTTGAAAATGTGGGGTATTTAAAATTACCAAAGTTATTTTAAGCCTTCCTTTAACCATTTAGTTTTTTTTCCCATTAGTCATTCTTTAAGAAGGTAGTTGTCCTGATTATGAAAGAGCTGCTAATTCCACAAAGAAAACTTTGAAAAACATATTTAGTTACAGTTCAGCTTGCATGCAATACATATTACATGGGTTACTGCTCATTAGTATTTATTAATGAGGAAATGTGCATGGATACATGATCATTACCCCCAAGAGTTCATATGCTTCTATAGTTGACTCCCTACTTCATGTCATAATTCTATATTGTGACATCACAATCTAATTCCATGGGAGTAACTGTGATGTCACAAGCAGTGCATTATGACCTGAGGTAGGGAGAAAGCAACAGGACTAGATGAACTCTTAAGCAGCAAAGATCCTGTTCTCATGCAAATGACCTCAGTAATAAATAATGGAGAGGAGAAACACAGAACTAAAGGGAAATACAAGCTGAACTATCTCTAAATATTATGTTTTGTTAAAGTTCTCCTGAAGGTGTCAGCTGCTCTTTAATGATTGTTAGCCAATAGGTTACTAATCTGTATTCCAACAGGATTTTAATTGGTATTCTTCATAATTCTGCTCTTACCATTGAAGAGAAGGTGAAGGCAGAAACCTTGAGTAGAGCTTTATAAAAGTATAAAAAAGTTGTTTCCAAATGTAATGCTATGTCCACTCCCAAGATTTCTGCTCCATAGAGTATAATTGGATTTATTTTCAGTTGGTCTGCTTTTAATGCTGGCGCTATTGAACTTCCACCAAACTGATAATTAAACCTGAGTAATGCTTTTACTGCAAGCTTTGCTTTACTACATTGCTCCTTGAGGTGGGAGCACCACCTTGTGGTAGAGGTAAATTTGACTCCCAGGTACACATATTCTTTCACCATCTTTATTTTTTCCATTCCTATGTAAAAGTTATATTTATCAATTTTAATTGTGTTTCTGGACAGTACCATAGTCTTTCTTTTGTTAAGATTAAATTTTAGTTCCAATTCCTTCCATATCTCTGTGGACATTTTAATCTTTTTTTTGCAAACTGACAAATGAGATGTATAATAGCACTATGTAGTTTGCGTGAGAGTCATTTTCATTCGGATTCATGGATTCTAATAAGGTGGTAATATACACATTGAACAATGTGGGAGCCAGGAGACACCCCTGTTTCACCCCTTCTGTTTGTATGAAAACATTCTGCAAAATTGCCCTTATTGTCATACCTTACCACAGTAATTGTATTTATAGCAAGGTAATTGGAACTAAGAGAGAGTGGTTCAAGCATTTTTTATTTAATGTTTCCCATAATTTACCTCTGTTGATTGAATCAAGGGCTGATAAAGTCCACATATAACATACATATTTTCATTTTCCTAATGTGGTCATATGTTTCCACTATATGTGATAAATAACATATATTGTCCATGGTTGCAAACACCTGTCTAAATCCTGCTTGTGCATATGACAGTGGAGAGTATGTTTCAAGCCACTTGGTGAGTTTTCCTAACAATATTCTGGTGAATATCTTTGAACTGATATCCAGTAAACTAACATGGTGAAAGTTAGTGGGATTATAGACAAATACCATGTTGTGTATAGGAACAGTGATGTTATTTGTCCATGATAAAAAATGTATTTTCATGCGAAGCATATATTAAAAAAAGTCGTAAGTGTAGGAATCCAAAAGTATGTGTGCTTTTTGTATATCTCAGGGGATATCATATCAGGACCAGGAGCTTTATTTTTCTTAATAGTTGAGATGGCATCTTCAACCTCCTCCATTGTGATTTCCAGCAGAGAGTAGTTTGTTTCCATTAGCCAGATGTTTTTTTTTCATTCATTCTTATTATGTCTACATTAATAAAAATAATTTTAAAATGTTTTATCCATATGTCTTTTGGAACATACCTGTATACCGCAAGTGATGGTTGAAAGGCATTAACTCTTTTTGTCCACTAGATTACAAAAACTTTCATTGTCTATTTTTTTGGATGACAGAGTGCATCTCTGAGTATTGCCTTTGTTAGAATTCTTCTATTTTTATTTTTAAGAATGTTTTATATTGTTTCATTACTTTATTCAGATTCTTGAACTTTATTCTTGATGGGTGGCTTTTTTGTCCATCCTAACTGTATTTTTATTTTTTTTTCCTTTTGTATGAAATGTCATACCAAGTATTACTTTACTGAGTAGTTTCTCTGTTATCATAAACACAGATTTAATTTATTATTTCTTCCTGTAAAATTGGATTTTATATTCAAAATCTGAGGCTTGCTTATTTTCATTAGTGTCTTCTAAAGTTAGTTTGTCCTGCCAATTTTCAAAAATATCTGTTACTATTCTCATTTGTACTTTTGAGCATTTAAGTTTTCAATTATTTGTTATGGTCAGTGAGGCCAAAGGGTTATCATTAGTTTCTATCAGTGTGCCTTCTTTTCCTGTTACTACTTCTAGGATTAAAGAGGCATGATCACTTTCTGGTATCATATCTGTTAATAATAAAGGGAAAAGAAAAAAAACTTTCTGTTGAGCACAATAGATAATCAATAACACTTTGTCCATTGGAAGTGTAGTAGGTGGTATTTCCCCTTATATCTCATAGAGTTCTTCCCATTAATATCAATAGGATATTTCCTTCAATAAATTGTTGAAATGTTTTCCCTCGTTGATTAGTGCCCTTGTCCAAACTCTGTTTTTCAGCCACCTCCCCTACATCTTTTAAAGTTCCCATTGATTTAAAGTTTACATAACTGGCAATTCTGGCATTGAAATTTCCAGTGACCAAAACTGTGCCATTAGGACATTTTCTTTGTGCTAAATCTATATATTTAGCTAAGTTCTCCCAAATACCTTCATGAATCCTGGAGTACTCTTTCAGTGGAACATATGCATTTGTGATAATGAATAGCTGCTGCCCCCAGTTTATCATTGCAATTATATAATTTGATTTACTTGATCCTTTTCTAATAAAGTAATTCATTTTCTTATCTTGATGTAAGGAATTAGTCCACCCATTGCTCTATCATGCTTCTTTTTCTTCCTTGCTGGAGAATGCAATGCCTGATAACCATTTGTATCAACTACTTTGTTATCCCATGTTTCTTGTAGCAAGATGATTTTATAATTCCCTATAATTTACAGCAGAACTGTGTCAGATAATTTGCCTGTTAATCCTGATATATTCCAAGACATGCATTTTATTTTTCCATTACTGCCAGATTTAACATTGATAGAACTTATAGAGGTCACCTCAGGTTCTTCTGTTCAATCCTTACTTTCTCTCTGAGGTAAGGTATCATTTTTGTGCATGTTATTTAAATCAGCTATCAATATATTAGCAAAATCCAGTATTAGTGATATGTGCAGTGTCTCTTGTGCTATAAAGGCATCACTTAGCCTAATATCAATCTGATCACAATGCCACTAAGGGTAACCCTCTCCACTCTCTCCATATTTTGGGTTTTAAAATTGATATTAAAGAGCTGTTGATGCTTCAAAGAAAACACTGAAAAATATAATAATTAGGTACAATTGAGCTTGCATCTGTACATATTCTATAGCTTTCACTTCCGTAATATTTATTACAGAGAAAATTAGGATGAATTCATGATCTTTATCCCTTAGAGTTCATCAGCCTCTACAGTTTACTCCTTACTTCAAGTCATAATCCTGTGTTGTGACATCACAATCCATTGCCATGGAAGTAACTGTGGTGTTGCAAGCAGTGCATTATGAACTCGGGTAGGGAGAAAGCAGCAGGATTAGATAAACTCTTCAGGAGAAAATATCCTGTTTTTATGCAAACTACCTCAGTAACACATACAGTAATGGGTAGGAGAAATGCAAAATTAATGGGACATACAAGCTGGACAGTTTCTAAATACTATGGCCCAGATATTCAAACTGCACCCAAAAAGTGCACAACAGCAGGAGCAAGCGCAAGTCCACTGTGCCCATGTGCAAGAAGTGCAATATTCAAAAACTGCGCAGGCCAAGATGCGCCTATGGCAGACGACTGAATATCGCACCACCTGCACCACAGCACAACTAGGGATGTAAAGCTGAGCATATCTGATGTGCCATAGCACAACAAGGGATGCTCAGTGGAGCAGTCCAGATGTGCCATAGTGCAACCAGGGACTGAAGCAGGGCAGCAATGCAACAGCACAACCAGGAATACAGGGGCCCACCACCCATGCCACAGATGGGCAGAGGAGCACACAGCAGAACAGACATCACCCCCCACACTCCATGCACTGCACAACTGGGGGAGAGCTTGAATAACCACTGGCCCATGGATACCAGCAACCAACCCACAGCCAGGCCATGGTGCCCCAGCGAACCCCCTAGCAAGCTGTGACTGGCACACAAGGAGGGCTGACCACCCCATGGCACACCATCCCACCAATGCAGAGCACACCCAGCACCACAATCACCATACACCCTTCCCAGGAGTAGCGCCCAACAGTGCAGGACACCCTATGCATGCCACCACCCCCACTGTGACACTGCAACCATGTGCACCATGGAGCCGTGCAAGGCATCCCCACCATGTGCACCCTGCTGCAGGCATCAGCAGACAGCAGTGCAACAACAGCAAACACAGTGCCACCCTGCACATCCCCCTTGAGGTACAGCTGAGAGACCGACCATGCGTTGCCACACGAGGTACCCCACATGCAACAGAGCATGCCCTGGACCCACCTCCAGTGGCACAGCACCCTGCACACCCTCCCAAGGACACATCCCATCCCAGCACTGGCCACAACATCCAGCACAGGCACACACAGTGTAGCCTGGAAGCATGCACCACACAGGATGCAACACAGTGCATGGACAAACACCCACCCATACCCAAGGGCACACCAACACAAGGACACAGTAGCGGGTCAACCAAGCCACTGGTGTGTGGCCACAGCTGACATGTACACACAGCCAGCACCCCTACATTGCACAGGTGTGCCAGCCACCCTGCGCAGGCACCATGAAGCTGTATGCCTCCAGCATGCAGCCGGAGCACCGGTGACAGACATTGGAGCACAACCCAATGTGTGTAGCATGACTGGGTGCCTGTGTGCCACCTCCTGTAGCGGCCTACAGTGCTGTTGCCCCAGTGTGCCTATGATGCCCCAGTGCCACAGCACCATATATGTGAACAGCGCTGTACTGCCACTGGCACAATGGTGGCTGTGCCCTGCATTGCCTTCCATGCACAGCAAATCAGCAGCATGGCAGGCACCTGCGTCATCAACCCGGGCATGTGCAGTTAGGTGTGTACTGTGCATGTCACAGAACTGCGCCCTTGGCTCAGTACATTCAACACAATTGCACAAAGTGCAACAGCGCGATATTCAGCCGGCATATGCAAATCATCTAATCAGCCATTCAGTGGTGCAGTCACTGCATTTGCATCCACTTAAAAATGCGCCTCGCCTCATTTGCATGGGTTGCGCTATAAAAATACGATATTGGGCTGCACTGGACATAGTCGGTTACTGCAGTCTATTGTGGTGAGTTGCATGCTGTTTGGGAGTGTGGACTGTGGTGTTTGGGACATGCATGGGACTGCACAGTCACAGGTAACACCTGTCATTCTCACAGGATGAATCATGACCAATCGTGAGGTGGAGGAAGAGGAACAGAGATGTGGGAGGATGAGGAGGCCAAACTTCACAAAGGCAGAGACAAATGCCCTGTTTGAGGCCTACCTCAACCAGGAGCCGCTGCTCAGCGGACACCAGGGAACACCACAGGCCCGTGCTGCTGCATGGGAGGAGGTGGCGCGTGCTGTCAACCTGTATGGCAGCCACCAGCGCTCCATGCAGGAGTGCAAAAAGAAGATGGGCATGGACAGGCGGAGAATTAAAGAGAAGGTGGCTGCCATCAGGGTAGCACAGTCTGCGACTGGTGGGGGACAGCCGGAGGTGCAACGCCTGACCCCACAGGAAGAGCGGGTTGTTGGCAGCATGCAGCGTTGTACCATCGAGGGTGTTCTGGGTGGTGTATTCCAGATGGGTGGTAGCCCGTCACTGCATGGTAGGTCCTGGTCTGTCAGTGGGGTGGGCAGAGTAGGTCAAATACATTAATGATACTATTTTTCCCTTACAGCTCCTGAGCATCTACATGGGTCAGCCGTGGTGGGCTTCTCCACTGAGGGCAGTAGCTTGGAGATGGTGGAGAGCCCGTCCACCTCCACAGGCATAGGGGGGTCAGGACGACAGTGGGCCCGCCTGGATGTCTGGACTGATGTTGGTGGAGCAGGTGTGGAGGAAGCCCTGCCCGTGTCCCAGCGTGCCAGCGTCCATGGATGACAGCATGCTGAGACTCGGGCTGGTACCAGATCCATCACCAATGATGATGGAGCTAACATCATGGGCAGTGAAATATGGGGGCCACAGGATGGCCACACAGCAGGTGACATCATGGCCATGGCTGTGGGTGGTGTTGCCGTGAATGCCTGCGTGACATCACAGTCCCAGCCTGTGCCTGTCTGTACCAGTGGGGCAGCACTGGTGTGTGTCCAGGACAGTGGGGTTGTTGCAGCCACTGCAGTGGCACTATTGAGCCCTGGAGAGTGGCAGCCGGAGGGGCAGTATCAGCAGTCAGCCAATGACCATGGAGGTACAGTGTCAGGGGGCGGCATCAGTGCACCACCTGTGGACATGCCCAGGCCTGGCCCTGGTGTGCAACACCCACCCTCAAGGGGTGATGACCATCAGGGCTGTGAACACCATGAGGGACAGCATGCTGATCAGGCAGATGACCTCTTAGATGAGCACACCCTGCAAGCATCAATCAATTAGCAGATGCGGCTTGTGATGGCAGTGGATGCACTGAGTGTGGCTCTGCACCAGGCAGAGGAGCGGCACAGCAGAGACACCACTCTGCTCCTGGCAGGGATGGACCAGTTATGGGAGAATGTGACCGCTGCCATTGACAGTCAGACACAGGCATTCACAGCTGTCATGGTCACAATGGGCACTCAGTTATTTGCCCATGCGTCGCAGACACTGCGCAGTGCAATGTCCACCTTCCATTCCCGGCGTCGTGCGACACCCTCCTTGTCGACACCGGGTTCAGCTGTGGGCATCCTGAGCACACCTGGCGCAGGCATGTTCAGTGTGCTGCAGACCCCTGAGCGAGCACGGTCATGTTCACACAGTGGAACCCTTGGGGGACCGTTGGTGCCACCCCATGAGGCCAGTGATCAGCCAGTCACTGCTGGCAGGTCTCGGCAGGGCCGCCCATGCATCCTTGGTGGCTGTGGCACTGTGGTGCGTGACTGACCTGTCTCTCACTATGGCTACTGTCTGATGCTGCCCTGTGTGCATTGTGTAGTTCAGCATGCAATGCATGGGTGGGGTACCCGGCCCTGCACGCACACACACGTTCCATCTGCACACCCTCCCAGCTGCTGTCCGCTATGGTGTGTGCATGATGATGCCTGCGTCATGCTGTATGTCACTGTGCAATGGTGTCCAGCGTCTGACACACACACAATGACAGGCAGTGGGTGTGGTGGTCTGTGGACGTGTGTGTGGCTAGGGGTGGCGGTCTGGATCAGCGTGCCTCCTACCCTTTGTGCATGTCTTGTGAGGTGTGTGTGTGTATGACCGCGTGCCATGTTAGACCTTGACCATCCCTGGCGGTGTGTGGGGTTCCATGATCAGCCACTTCCCTTGACAGCATGCACCCCCGGTGTTTGTCTATGCGTGTTTGTGGGTTGTGCCTTTGCCACTGGTGGTTACACATGGCCCCATGACTTATCTGGGTTGGCTGAAGTGCTCCTCTATTATGGTGTCCCTGTGCAGCTGTGCCAACCAGATCAGTTGGGGGTCCCATCGCCCAAGGGGGGGCTGCCCATCACCATCTTCACCAGCGTCCTCATTGTCCCTATCGCTGTCACCCTCTTTGACCTGTATGGCTATCTCACAGTCATTGGCCATGTTGTGCAGGATGCAACAGGCCAGGAATAGCCCGCAGGCTTTTGAGGGGCTGTACTGTAGGGCACCACCACATGTGACCAGGCAATGGAAACGTGCCTTCAGCATCCCGAACACCTGCTTGATGATATTGCATGTGGTGGCATGTGCCTCCTTGTAGCATTGCTACGATGGGGTCGTGGGCCACCGGTATGGTGTGAGCAGCCAGGGATGGAGTGGGTGTCCACTGTCACCTGTGTGTAGAGGGTGGAGGTTAGTTTGGTAATCAGCATCACTCTGCCTTGGGCCATCTAGGCCAATACCCATGTCACCTCTGACCATGCCCCCTCCCAAGCTCTATGTTTTTCCATGTGGTTTGCATACTCACCCACTAAGTGGCAAGTGGGGATGTCCCCACTCTCGAATCTGTGGCACAGTGCTGACTGGTGCCAGATGAAGGCATCATGTGCTCCCCCAGGGTGCGTGGCACAGACATTGATTATGCACCCCCTGGCATCGCACACCACCTGGCAGTTGATACTTGCATATCCCTTCTGACTGATATATGCGGCCCCTTCAGGGCCAGGTGGTATGCGGATGGCCACATGGGTGCAGTCTATTGCCCCTAGCATGCCAGGCATACGTGCTACTGTGTGGAACTCCTGTATGTTTGCTGTGTGCTCCACCGGTGTGCTGAGGAAATGGATGTACTCCACAGCATGTGGCAGCAGTGTGCTGAGAAAATTGGGTGAGGTGGTGTGATGCGGCCGACTGGGTTATGCCTGTGGTGTCCCCTGTTGGTTTCTGGAAGGTACCCGTGGTGAGCAGGCACATGCAAGCTGTCACTTTTGTCTCCACTGACAGACCATGGCTCCGTCATGTGGGTGCCTGCATCACATCACTGCACAGCTCACAGAGCCACCTCAGAATTGCCTGATTCAAGCGGTACCAGCCCACGATCTTGGTACTGGTGTACAGCTCGGAAGCTGGTGCGGGCTCGGTACTGCCTGTTGGGGGCATACCACTGATGGGCCCTTCCATGGCTGTGCGCCCCTGCTGTATGCCTTCTCACCCCCCTCATTACTGACTCCATCTGGATGGTGGCACTGGCCATGTCCCTGGCTTCTGTCCCCCCCCGGCAGCTGTTTCTGTGTTCCCCCCGCTGTCCTGGCTGCTACTTCCCCTGCACCGGGAACATCTTCCTCTGGTGGCCTCAGTGCTGTGTGGCACTTCCCCCTTCTGCATTGTGGTTTGGCTGTGGCTCCCCACACCTTCCCTGTGCCTGTGGGTTCAGGGTGCCCTTTCCTCTGTCCTGCCCTGTGTGTCTGTCCTGCCCTGTGTGTCTGGCTATAGTTCAGCAACATGTGCCTTCTCTGTAGCGTTCTTGCACCTCTCCCTTGTTCCTTTTTTATTTTGGCTCATTTCCGCTATTGCACAACTTCCTCTTGCTCCCCTATTGCGCATGGTGCATGTTGTTGAATATCGCACTGCATCATTTATGCATGATTCCTCCCCCTTCAGTTGCGCATGCATTCATTATCATTGCACTCATGCTCAGCGTGATTTGGGGGGCACATCTGCTTTCCGCTGAATATCGCAGAATGGTGCATTTTCAGACTTGCGCTGGAGCAACCCTATTGTGCATGGTGCAACCCTTTTGAATATCTGAGCCTATGTTTTTCTGAAGTTTTCCTAAAGCTGTCAGCTGCTCCTTAATACACAAGTCAGTAGAGTAATTGCAAATGATGTGAGTCTATCCTCATCCACTCCTTTGAGTATCTTAATACCAAAGATAGACAGTGTTTTGACTTGTTCTATTACCCAAAAGTTCCATTTCAAGGTGGCTAGTACATGGAAGAATATTGTTATATCAGTTATGTCCTTTTCTATGGTATTAGTTTGTACTTCACTTTGGATACTTTGCCATATTCCTGGTGATACAATTTCCAGACTTAACAAAGAAAGTATCTGCTGCATAGACCAGATCTTTTTTTTCAAAGTGTATATCTGTAACCATCATGTATACAGGGTTAACATCCTCAGTTATATCTCTGAATACTTCTAGAACATTTTCTTCAACTTATTCCACCTGTAATTCTACTGAGAATAGGTGTCTAATTAATTATTGTAATGAAACAGAGGTTTTATAAGATTTTACATGCATGCCACAGATTCTAGTTATGACTTCCTTTCCAGCCAACGTTATACTGTATTGGCTCTTTCCTATTTCTAATTGTCTATTGTTGATTTCCAAATATTCTTTTTTATTTGGTGGTGTAATTTTGTCCACCATTTTCCTTGAGGCATGTTTTATGATATTATTTGCTTTGGGGGTACCCCTGTGTTCCTTAACCAATTCAGCTGGTTGCTTCTCTCCTTCAATTATTTCTACATTGTTTGTTTCCTATTACAACTTCTGGATTTAGTGGAATTGGGAGAGCAGCAGGCTTTCTGACTTATTTTTGCTTTGATATCTTAGGTTGTATTTTCTTAACCTCATTCTTTTTCTTCTAATTTTTTTTTCTCTTCCCTTTCTTGCAGTTATTATTCTTCAGTTGACCCTTATTTATAGATGTTTCTGGAATGTGGATCATTGAGAATGTTACATTTTGGGTCTACAGTTATTACTCTAATTACTCTATTTTTTCTGTGTAGTTTCAGAGTGTGCTTGAATAATCTTAGCCAAACTTTCCATCCTGTTTTTAATACCATTTAATGCTTCCAAAAGCACTATATTTGCCATTATAGGATGAACTAATGTTTTTATGTTATATTTAGACAAGTTGATTGGACACTGCACTATAAATGCCTGATCTAGCTCTATTTTTTCTACTTCTTTGTCCAGTTTTCCAAAAACTGTGTTTGGGAATCCTGCTACCACTAATGATAAGTCAGCTGCCAATGTTTCAGAGATTGCTATACCGATGATATCAGACATATTTAAATGGCTAAACATCTCCAGTCAGGTTTCACTCATTTTTTGGTTTGTGAGTTTATCATAACTAGATTCTGCATTAGATTCTCCTTACTTCTTTCTAGCTTATCTTTTTTCTGTACCTCCTTTACATTACTTGTAATATTGAGGTTCATTTTAGTTATTGGGGGAGAAGAAATTAGTTGTGATATTTTTCTGGCTGTTATCTTTCCTAGATTGTATCTTTTTTATATATTGTTTTTCTTTTGCTTTGACTTTTTACCATCTGATGCTATATTATTTGAAATGTGTTGCTGATTAGTCTCCTTCTGTGATGTAATTGATTCTCCCTTAGATTAAGTACATTGTTTGGATCTATCATTTTTTATGAGAGATTGCGCTAGTGAAATTTCTATGGTTTTAAGGGGTTTGATATCCTTATTTTTCCTTTTCAATGCTTATTTTAATTGCCTCTGTATATGAGAATATTTTGCTTTTGTTTCTAGTGAGGTAAAGTTAGTGATTTGAAGCTCTTCGGAAAAAGTACTACCATTATTTTTCTTATCCCTTAAAGTTTTCCCACCTCTGGTTTTCATTATAAGTACTTGCGGGGGGAAAACGAGTAACTTCACTTTCCAAAATATTATATGCTACCAGGATTACCCTAGAAATATGTTAAATAAACTTTTAAACATTTAAAACAGTTCAAAAGATCTTCAAGACTGTCCCTGCAAAGCAAAGCAGTTATACACTGTTTTTCAAGCAAAGGTAGAGGTCAAATTTCCTTGTTGTAAACAGTGTCCAAATAAAGATTTACCACAGACATGATGTAAAGCTGTTGCCTGTTGAAGGTCCAGTCTGTATGGTCACTTTATGCATGTCTACCAACTTGTCTGTAATTGAAAGGGTAATTATAGATGATGTAGTTGCTTTAGAGGCACTGTAGTTTTCAATATAGCTGCTTCATTCGTTCTTTGAAGAATCTTGCATTACTAAGGGCCTCAGGAGTGTTTCGTGGAATGTATCAGTCCATCAGATTTGAGCTGTGTGAACAGAACAAAAAAGAAAGGGAGGTAATCTGTGCAAGGGTAGTTTGCCTCCCCCCAAGCCAGATAAAGATCTTGAGTCAGACTGCTTATTTTTGCTCTCAATACCCTACAGTATATGGAACTGTGTCTAATTCATTATATTGCAATCCAAACATTCAGACATTTTTATTGCGATAGCAGTAGCAGATCTATACATTATCAGATAAACTTCTATAGATTTTAACAGGTTTTGCTAGTTTTGAGATATGATACTGTGCCATATAATATATCAGATAGTGACATTGAAAATTTTTTACAGTTTTTAAAGGTTTCAAAAACTTCTAAAGTTTTACTGGCTTTTAAATTTTAGAGCCACGTCATTAATCAGATGAAGAAAAAAATAATTAATTGACCATGATTAAGCATGTTTGATAAAAAAGGATTGGATAGTGTTTATGAGAATATGATTGTTGCAATAACAGTAGCTTAATTATCAAAGATAATAGAATTTACCTCCATTATTACTTTGATCAAATTCAACCCTAGAAGTTACAGCTCCAGGACAAAAATGCCAGTCCATCAGTCTTGATCTCTGACAAATATCAAGGAATAATTGGCTCCTGTTGTTATTTTACTATGGAGCTACAGGTCTGTGGATGAAAAATCACCCCTTTTTTTAGAAGGCGACTGAGTGTGATCAAAAATTACCATTTAAAACACATGTGGTGTCCCTTTGATTTTAGTTTTATCAGTTAAATTAGGGTGAACACACTTCGATTGTAAGCTTCAAAAGTAGAAAACTCTTCAGGACTTTTGAAACACTTTTAAACACCTAAGCTAAGAGCAAGGTAGACTGACAGGGCATTTCTCAGGCAAGCGCAGGTATATGGCTTTGTTCTAGAACACTTTTTATGCACCATGTGGCATGAATTTTAAAATGTTTTGGGCCAACCAGATAAGGAATTTGATCTTCCAGTCTTCCAAATTTTGATTTCTATGTTCCAAATCAAGTAAATTAACCATTACCCACTAGTGATACAGCAAATTTAAATTGTGCCCGTGGAGTACCAGTGAAGTGGGCCAATTCGCTTTGTGGAGCACTTCACAAAATTTTCCCACAGAAGTTGGAATTTTTCCAAGGCAAAATTTTGCCTTCCACAGGCAAAGTTTCACCTTCCTCAGTGAAATTTCACCATCCCTCCATGGGTGAAATTTCACCAGTTAGGCAGTTTTTATAATAGGGTATAAGCACAATAAGTAGATCCCTGGTGGCTAGTGGTCCCTCCCCCTACCTGTCCCACATGTAATTGTAATTGTAATTAAATAATTAAATTATCCAAGGTGGCTAGTGGTCCCTCCCCTCCACCAGGAAATAACTCGTCCCGTCACCCACTGTGGAAATGAACGGTAGCCCCCCCCACCTGCATCCCTCCATATCTCTTCCTTTACTCCACTCACTCCTTATTATTCTGTTAAACAAAAAATCTCTGGTGGTCTAGTGTTTTTTATTTTATTTTAAACCCCCTACCAAATCCAATCCCTCCCCAGTTCCCAATCCCATTTCCTGGTGATCCAGTGTCCCCCCACCCAGCCTCCACAGCAGCCAGATGTCCCTGCCACAACCCCGCTCCCACCCCATCCTAAATCCTGGCACAGCAATGGTAGACTGCTACAACCCTCCTCTCTCCTCCATGGCCAGTCCACCAACTGAGCTGTCAATGAATGAACTTCATTGACAGCTCAGTTGGTGAGCTGGCCATGGAGAAGAGAGGAGGGCTGTGCCAGTCTGCTGCTGCCATGCCAGAATTTAGGATGGGGATGGGGATGGGAGCGGGGTTGTGGCAGCTGGCAGGGACATCTGGCTACTGGGGAGGCTGGGTGGGGGGGCACTGGATCATCAGGGATTGGGACTGGGAAAAGGGAGATCAGATTTAGGAGGGGTTTAAAATAAAAAAAACAATAGACCACCAGAGATTTTTTTCTTAACAGGATAATAAGGAGGAGTGGAGTAAAAGAATAGATACAGAGGGGTGTGGGTGGGGGGTTACTGTACATTTCTGTGGCGGGTGACGGGGTGGGTTATTACCAGGTGATGGGGAGGGACCACTAGCCACCATGGATAATTTTATTTTTTAATACAATTACATGTGGGGCAGGTGGGGGAAGGGACCACTAGCCACCAGGGATCTACTTATTTTAACTTATATGGTACCCTCCTAAGGTGAAATTTCAGCCATGGACGGAAGGAGAAATTTCACCACCGAAGGTGAAATTTTGCTGTTCTGCCAGGCCAAATTTCTCATTCCACTACCCAAAATGGGTGGAGTTTCATGGATTGCTCCGCGAAGCTAATTCTGTCCACTTCGCCCACCACTATTACCCACCACATGAAATTGATGTTTTGTAATTAATAGCTAGACAATTGTGTCAGTCCAGTTTAGCTCAGTCAGTCTAGCACTTTATCAATCTTTGAGTCTAAAGGACTACACCAACTATAGGAGTGTTACTAAGTCACAATAATATGGTTATATAGTAATAAATAGTAATATGGTAATGTAATTAGTTCATGCGAACATACAAACTTATGAAAATGCCAGCAGATGCAGTCCTCACAGTCTATTGAGCCTGCTCGATCGTGCAGCTAGCCCCTCAGCTTGCAGCTGCCCCATCCACCCCTCTCCTCTTCATAATTGACCCCCTCTCTTGCTCTGTCCCATCCCCTCTTAAAACAGTCTACTGTGCTACAGGCTACTACCTCCTCAGGCAAATACTATCTACTGATTTCCATCCTGAATCTCCCCCCCCCCAATCTCAGCTGGTGCCCTGTCATGGTCCTCCCCCTTCTGATCTGGAAAATCCCATCCATACTAGTCTTGATTATCCCATTTTAATGTTTAAAGGTTTTGATCATTTCCCTCATATCCCTCCTCTCCTCAAGGGCAAATATGTTCATCTCGCCCAGCCTCTCCTCATAGGTGTATCCCTCTAATCCCTGGATCATCTTTGTTGCCCTACACTGTACACCCTCCAACAATCTGAGTCCTTCTTCAGGAATGGGCACCAGAACTGCATGCAGTGTTCCAAGTGTAGCCTGATCAGAGATCTGTAGAGGGGCAGGATCACCTCCCTATTTCTAGAGGAGATTCCCCTCACTATGCAACTCAGCATCCTGTTGGCTTTTGCTGCCACCTTTCTGCACTTAGCTGAGTCATTCATAATCCCTGTTATAAGCACCCCAAGATCCTTCTCCTCCTCAGTGAATTCCAGCTGTACACCCCCTAGCTGATAGCTCCTCCCCTGGTTCTTAGCCTGAAGTGCAATACCTTACACTTTTTGTCATTAAACAGCAACTGCCATGCATCTGACCACTCCTGTAGTTTCCTCAGATCCTCTTGCAGCCTCCACCACCCTTCAATGTCATCTACCATAGCTCCCATCTTTGTGTCATCTGTAAAGAGACTGATCTTACCATGTGGGATATATCAAATATGAAAATCCTGAATGACACCGGTCCCAATACTGATCCCTGTGGCACCCCACTTGCCCCCCACCACCGTTTGAGGCCTTCTCTTCAGCCAATTGGTGATCCAATTTACCATTTTGTTCTCACCCCATGTATACCAGTTTCCCCCCCAGGTTCCAATGTGGCATGGAAGAAAAGGCCTTGCTGAAATCCAAATACAGGACATCCACTGCATGGCCTTTGTCCAGTTCCTTTGTCACCCAGTCTTAGTACTCAATCAGGTTTGACTTGCAGGATCTTCCTGAGAGAAACCCATGCTGCTGACCAACCTGGAGACCATTGTTCTCCAAAAATGTCAACAGCCTCTCTTTTAGGATAATCTCCATGAGTTTTTCCACAGTTAATGAGAGACTCACTGGTTGGTAGTTGCCTGGTTTGTCCTTAGGTCCATGTTTGTAAATGGGTATCCTTCCTCCTGATTTCTTAAGTCACTGAGATGCCTTTTTCTTGGCCCTCACAACTTTCATGACCTCATGCATCAGCCAGCTGGGGTTTTTTGCCCTCCCCTTCTTACTCCTTGTTCTTGTACATGTCCCAGTAGCCTCCACCAGCCCTATTTTAATAATATCCTATTTTTGGCTAGCATCCATGCATGGTTGAATTCCCACGAGATGCCTGTGCAGTATATCCTCCCATTTGTTTTAAAGTCCATCCCTTTAAATTCAATCACCCTGTTACTCGTACCTTCTGTTTTCTTGCCCATGTTGAGTATGAAACATACCATGTGGTGGTCACTCCCAGCCAGAAGGTCCTTCACCTCCAGATCCCTTACAAGCTCCCCATTTGACAGGACTAGGTATAGAGTCCTATCTACTCTAGTTGGCTCCTGGACCAACTACACCAGGAAGTTGTCCTGGAATGCCTCTAATATGACCTGCTCCTTTGCACTTGTGGTGGTTTGGGTGCTTCATTCCACCTGTGGTAGGTTGAAGTCCCTCACCACCACAGTGTTCCCTTTCCTACAGACCCTTCTGATTTGCTCAGCTAACTCCCTATCCAGGTCATCCCCTTGGGCTGGTGCTGGTACACCATGCCCATCCTCAGTGTCCTACATTTTAAGTCTTGGAACTGCGTCCATAGGGCCTCTGTTTAGCCTTGCTCTCCCTCCTCCCTTATGCACCTTATCCTCTCCCATACATATATTGCCATACCTCAACTTTTCCCTTAGCCCTATCCTTCCTGAATATCATATAACCTTGGACCATCAAATTCCATTCCTGGTACTGGGTGGCTCATGTTTTCCATGCTGGCAGCAATGTCCACCCTCCCTATTGCCAAGAGAGCCTGTAATTCTGAAGAATTATTACCAAGACTTCTCTCATTCAGTGAGACCACCCTCCAACCTGACCCCACCCCTCCCCTCTCTGAGATACTCCCCTCTTACTCTCCCCCATGCCACTGCTCCAAGTACCTCCGTGTTAGTCTGGGGGTAAGCTCATTTGGCTCCCCTCTCTGGGATACCTGCCTACCATCTGTCCACTTACCCCACCACCTAGTTTAAATCCACCTTCATAGCTATGTATTCCCCTACCCTTTGCTTTAATACCTCCTTCCCCTCCTTGCTCAAATGTAGCCTATCCTCTCAAAAGTTAATTGTTAGGCCATCCCAGTGGTGCTGAGGGTTGAGGTGCTGGAGACCCCACCTCGCTTCATGCAGGCGATCCATGTTCAGGAACTAGCATGGGTTGCCGTGGGTCAGCGGGGAGGAGATGGATTGAGTGTCCAATGGACAGCTCTCCATCTCTGGGCAGGGTGATATCCTGTGGCCAGTGCTTGCCCGACCCCTAGCAGAGGCTGGGGCTCAGTGGCATGAAGCCGCACGCTATGGGGAATCGGGACACAGAAGACGCTTGACATGGGCACACACAGGAGTGTGCGGGCACCCAGTCACTGGCATCATTACAGGCCATGAGCCCACAGGGGAGAAAAATGGAAAAATACAGCTCCAGTTAATGAAGCTGTCCCTGTGGTGCCACCCCTGAGAAGGCACCTCCTTGGCAATCATCTGTTGAGGTGGGTCAAGTCACTCCCCACCACCCTACCATGAAGTGTAAGTCATGGGTGCACAAGGAAGGGGGTCTGACTTCGGGGGGGTTGGCATCGGGTGATAGCTGAAGGTGAGCATGCCTTCGGAGCTCTGGAAGAAATGCCATAAAAAAAGTTCATTGTTGTCCCAGAGTCTGTCCCAGCCTCCCAACAACCCATATCCCCTGGACTGATACCATTCCCTTAGCCAGTTGTTGAACTCCCCAATCCTTGCTTTCCTCGCTGTGCTGCACAGGGTACTGGGAGTACCTCTGAGAAGGCCACAGATTCCCTCATTTCCACACACAGCCTGCCCAGATCCTCAAGCCTCTCCTTCACTACTTCCACCATCTCCCCTACCAGGTCATTCGTACCCACATGCACCACGAGATGCGGTTTCTTCCTACCCCTCCTAGCATACTTAAGAATTGACTGCCCCACCCTGTCTGCAGTTAAGCCACGTATGGACTCCACCCAGATGTGACTATGCCATTCCCCTTGCTGCCCCATCTTATCCCTTACAGTATGAAATCCCCCAGCACTAATTCTCTTCCCTCTCCAATCCACATCTCACCCTCCACCCTTGTACCTTTGTGTCTACTGCCAGAGTCTGCCTCAGCTGAAACCCTTCCCTTCCCTCCTATGGATCCTCCACTCCACCACAGAGCTATATCTGCTCCCCCTTATTGCTTCCTCACACTCTTCCCCCTCCTTCCCTTCCACGCTGGGCTCCCCATCCCTTCCCCCTCTGCTAAGTCCGTCCCATTCTCCGCTGTAGCCTTGCTCCTTTCCCATTTACCCCTGCTCTTTTCTTCTGTCCTTCCAGCTGTGCCACTTCCCCCTTACCTCTACCACAATCCTCTTCCCAACTCCTGTCCCTTGTGCAATCCTTTCACTTCCCTTTACCTACTCCTCCTGGAGATCCCACACCTCCCCCCTCCAATGTCACCAGCACCAAACACCTATTACTTGCCCTCTTTGCCATGCTATAGTATATGTGTTATCCTTTGATGATTGAGGTACACTAAACAAGGAGCAGCAAGTAATTTTACCTACTATAAGCTATAAAAGTGCTTCCTGTTATCGGTTAAAATATACTTAATATCTATTTCAAAAGAAATAAAATACAAGCAATCAACAGTAAAAATACATATGAGCATACACCAGATCATTGCTTTAAAGACTCCATACAGCCCTTAATATACCAGATATAAAAATGTCACAGTCAGCATCAGCTTATCTATCCTTGGAGCAGAAATAAAAAATACAATTTAAATGAGAGTTTGTTTTTTTTTTCTTATGAAGACCACATTTGATAATAGTCTTTTTTTTAAATATTAACAATGTGGGGCTGACTCGGTGAATGCTTAATAAATTTGAACAGAATGCTGTACTATCTTTAGGCATCCAACCATCCACAAGGCTGCCCTAAGGTCTAACTACTTGGGTGGGCTCTGCCACCATTGGAAATTTGGCACCGTAGTGAGACTAAGGTGCGATAAAGTAGATTCCAGCAAGAATGACAGCAGAACAAGAAAGACTTGAAAAGACACTGGCCCAGATATTCAAATTGCGCCCAAAAAGTGCGCAATAGCAGGAGCAAGCACAAGTCTATTGCACCCATGTGCAACAGATGCAATATTCAAAAAAGGAGCAGGCCAAATTGTGCCTACAGCCAACATCTGAATATCGCACCTGTGTCATAGCGCAACTAGGGAGGGGAAGCTGAGCAGATATGATGCGCTATAGCGCAACAACGGATGTTCAGCTGAGCAGTCCAGAGGCACCATAGCGTAAGCAGAGAGCCCCCCAGCAGCAGAGCAATGTAACAGCACAATCAGGGAGGTAGGGGCCCACCACCCATGCCACAGATGGGCACAGGAACACACAGCAGAACAGACATTGCCCCCCCACACCCCAAGCACTGCACAACCAGGGGAGGGCTGGAATAACCACTGGTCCATGGAGACAAGCAACCAACCCACAGCCTGGCCATGGTGCCCCATCACACCTACCGCAAGCTGTGACTGGCACACAAGGAAGGCGACCACCCTAGCCACACCATCCCCCCCAGTGCACAGCACACCCTGCACCGTGACTCCCAGACACCCCCCATGAGCAGTGACCACCACTGCAGGAATCCCCGTGCATGCCACCACCCCCACAGTGTCAATGCATCCCTGTGCACAACAGAACCATGCAAGCCAGCCCCACCATGAGCACCCATCAGCAGGTTGCAGCACACGGCAATGCAACAATGGTAGACAAAGTGCCACCACGCACAGTCCCCCGAGGTACTGCTGAGAGACCGACCATGTGTTGTCACAAGAGTGACCCCATATTGGACGGTCGTGTAGTTGACACCTCCTCAAGTGGTACAGCGCTCCGCACAGTATTCCGGTAACACACCCCGGCCCACCACTGGCCACAACAGCCAGCACAGACACCTACAGTGGTGCATGGAAGCATGCACCACACCAGATGCCACACAGCATCTGGACACACACCCATCCATACCCAAGGACACAACAACACAGGGACGCAGTGGTGGGGCAACCAAGTCCCCACTGTGGCCCATGTAAGCTGTGTACACACAACCTGCAGTCCACCATGGCACTGGAGTGCCAACCACCCTGTGCAGGCACCATGGACCAATACTCCACCATGTGTCACCTGGAGCACAAGCCACAGACAGTGGGGCACATCCCCTGCAACACACACACAAGCCACAGCACGGAGGTGGGACAATGACCGTGTTGCCCACAGTGCCACCTGAGCCAGGCATGCACCACACCAGTGACATGGGCAACCCAGCAAAATGATGGGTACAATGTCTGCCCCGCAGGGAATGCCACCGCTGACATGCCAGCAGATCATGCAGGTCACAGACAGGCATGTGTGTTAGCTTCACAGGCCATGGACGGGCCGATGGGTGCACCATGGACACAGAGCACGCGCCATGGACCACTGCACAGTCATCCAGTGCATGGGGAACAACACACACAACACAGACACTGACTGATATCTACCACCACACCATAGACACCTCCACATGGACACACACACAAACCCATGACTGCACCACCCCTGATGCCGTGCACACCACTGCAGCTGAACAACTATAGCCCGCTGAAAATCAGAGACCACCATGGTATTCATAGAAAAGTAATATGTATTATAAAAACAGAGAAATTAACTATTTACATGAACAAGAACTATATACATTTTTTGGGGGGGACACACAAAAAAGGTGGGGGTGGGCAGGGGGAAGGGGTGGACAAATGGGATGGGATAGGAGGGGTGTGAGGGTGGGTCCAGAGGGGGATGGGAGGTCAGGGATAAAGGGACTATTGTTGCCCATGCTGGGCCAGGCTCTGGCTCCCCCTCACTCTGCGCCTCCGTAGGACCCCAGATTCATCAAGCCATCTAAGGTTGGTCACTGTCTCCTGTGCCAGGGTGAGGAGTTCCCGTAGGGTGTCCCTGATCTCCCTCAGATGTCTCGCACCTAGGACAAGGGAGCACAGTCAACAGGTGTGAATGCACAACCCCATACAGCCCACCCACTATGCATGGCATACGGCCATGGGATATACCACTGTGATGGTGTGTGACCAGCCGCAGTGATTACGTCCACAGGACCTGCCCAACCAGGTGCACACAGCCATGCGGAATGCTGCACACACCCACCAGCCAAGTCATGCACAGCACCACCGTGGCCGTCTAGTGACATGGCTATGTGGTGCAAAGGCAGTGGCACAGCCATGCACCCAGTGCATGCATGCACCACCAGTGATGCACACCCAGACATGCATTGCCACTGGACAGTGTTGACTGTAACCAGTGGCGTGCATGGCAGTAATGTCAATGAATGGTGGCCATGCCCCACTGCCCACCTTGCCACACAGCATGCAATATTAATCATGGATGTCTGTCACTCACCCTCATCGGGCTGGTCGGGTGGCCGTTGTTGACCCTCGGCCCGCCTGGCTGTGGCTTCCACCACCCTCCACTCCGCACGCATGCGGTGTACTTCATCTGGGCCTGTGGGGACAAAAGGTGAGAAGAACATCAGTGCAGTCCCAAAGCAAAGTCCCCCTGCCCAAAGGAGTGTGCCCCCCACCCAGTCAGACCCACGCACCCCACACCCTGTGAACACCACCATGGCCAACCCCATACGGTCCCTCCCCTATGTGCTGGACACAAACAACTATGTGACTCATATGGACGATAACAGTGTGTTGATGGAACCCCTACCTGGACGTGGTACTGTGCCCCTCCTGGCACGTGACCTTAGACTGGCCAGTAGCTCTGGCTCCCTCCTCTGCAGGTCACCATATCAGTGCCTGCACTGCTCTGCTGTCCTGCCCCTACCTGTCACCACCTCGAGGGCTGTGGCCACCTCTTGCTACACCTGGGACCTTGCCCTATCTGGGGGGGGCCTCCCCAAAGAGAGGACCATGGTGTGGCTCTACTGTAGCCACCAGATTGGCCAATTCAATTGCAGACCAGGGAGCAGCCCTTCTCCACGCCATTGCATTTGCTATAGTAGGCAATATGGTGCTCTGCAGCGCGGTACTCCACGTGCAGATGCTGCGCAGTACAGCGCTGCCATTCCCTATTGCGCTGTTACCGAACAGCACGATAGAGGTGCACCTATGCCTAATGCATGGTGCCAAGGGGGCAAAGGTCGGGCACAGGGTCAAGGGTCCCTGGCACAAGGCCACGCACAGCGCCATCAGACGACAATGTGTGTAGTGCGATTGGCTTCCTGTGTGCCAGTGCCACAGCGGACTATCGGGCAGTTGGGCCATTGCACCTATGAAGGCCCATTGCCACAGCGCCATGTAGTGACCTTCGCTATAGCGCCACTGGCACAATGGTGGCCATGCCCTGCATTGCCTACCACATACAGCATGTCATCAGCATGACAGATGCCTGCGTCAGCAACCTGGGCATGCGCAGTGAGGTGTACTATGCATACCACAGAACTGCACCATTGGCTCAGCACATTTAACACAATTGCGCAAAGCGCAACAGCGCAATATTCAGCCGTCATATTCAAATCATCCAATCAGCCATTCAATGGCGCAGCACTGCAATTTGCATCTAATTAAAGTTGCTCCTCGCCTCATTTGCATGGATTGCGCTATAAAGGTGCAAAAATGTGCTGCAGTGGCCATAGTCGGTTACTGCAGTTTATTGGTGAGTTGCATGCTGTGTGGGAGTGTGGACTGTGGATTCAGGGACATGCATGTGACTGCACATTCACAGGTAACAACTGCCATTCTTACAGGCTACATAATGACCGAGCACGTTTTTGGAGAGGAGGACAACAGTGGTGGGAGGAGGAGGAAGCTGAATTTTACTAAGGCAGAAACCGAGGCCCTTTTTGAAGCCTACCTGGCTCAGGAGCCACTGCTCAGTGGACGGTGGGGCACCACTCAGGCCCGTGCTGCTGCATGGGAGGAGGTGGCACATGCCATGAACCTGCATGGCAGCCACCAGTGCTCTGTGCAGGAGTGTAAGAAAAAGATGGATACAGACAGGAGGAGGGTAAAGGAGAAGGTGGCTGCCATCAGGGTGGCATGTGCTGCAACAGGTGGGGGACAGCCAGAGGTGGTACAGCTCACCCCAGCGGAGGACAGGCTTGCTGCAAACATGCACCGGAGTGCTATAGAGGGAGTTCCGGGTGGTGGCTTCCAGACGGGTGGTGGCCCATCTCTGCATGGTAAGTCATGGTCTGTCTTGGGGGGGCTGGGTAGATCACACGCAGTAACGCGACTTTGCTTCCCCTTACAGATCCTGAGCATCTGCATGGGTCAGCGGGGGTGGGCCTGTCCACTGCAGACAGTTGGACGGAGTCAGAGGTGGGACCATCCACCTCCACAGGTATGTGTGGGTCTGTACGACAGTGGGGCCGCCTGTCTGTCCACACTGATGTCATTGAGACAGGTGTGGAGGAAGCCCTGCCTGTGTCCCAGCATGCTGGCATCCATGGACGCCAGCAAGCTGTGGCTGTGGCTGTGGCCGGGGCAGAGTCCGGCACCAGTGATGATGACACGACCATCATGGGCAGTGACACGTGTGTGCCACAGGATGGACACACAGCAGGACAATTCGCACCCATGGCTGTGGCTGGTGCTGCCGTGGGGGCCTGCGTGTCAGCACAGTCCCAGGCTGTGCCTGTCAGCACCAGTGGGGCAGCACTGGTGTCTGTTCAGGACAGTGGGACTATTGCGGACACTGCGGCGGCTCCACTGAGCCCTGGTGTGCGGCAGCCAGAGGGGCAGCATCAGCAGTCACCCACTGGGTCTGGGGGTACAGGGTTCAGCGGTGGCATCTGTGCACAACCTGTGGACATGCCCATACCTGGTCCTGGTGCACAGCATCCACCCTCAAGGGGTCCTGAACATCAGGCCCTTGCACACCCTGAGGGACAGGATGCCAAGGAGGCTGATGACCTCTTGGACAAGCACACCCGCCTACTGCGAGCATCGGTCCAGCAGCAGATGCGGCTTGCAACGTCTGTGGAAGCACTGTGTGTGGCTCTGGGGTGAGCAGAGGAGCATCGCAGCAGGGACACTGAATGGATCCTGGCACGGATGGACCGTTTGCGGGAGGATGTGACAGCTGCCATTGACAGGCATGCACAGGCGTTCATTGCTGTCATGGCCACAATGGTCACACAGTCAGGTGCCCATACATCGCGGACACCATGCAGTGCACTCTCCACCCCCCATTACTGGCATCGTGCGACTCCCACCCTGTCAATGCCAGGTTCAGCTGTGGGCATCCCAAGCACTCCTGGTGCAGGCATGTTAGGTGTGCTGCAGACCCCTGCACAGACACAGTCACGTTCATGCAGTAAAACCCTTGGGGGACCATCGTTGCCAACCCATGAGGCCAGTGGTCAGCCTGCCAGTGCTGGTGGCTCTCGGTGGGGCCATCCACGCATCTGTGGTGGCCGTGGCACTGTGTCACGAGACTGACCTGTCTACCAGCGTGGCTACTGTCTGGTGCTGCCCTGTGTGCATTGTGTGTTTCAGTGGGCAGTGCACGGGTGGGTACCCAGCCCTGCATGTGGACACACAGTCACCTGCACACCCTCCCCGCTGCTGTCTGAAGTTACATGTGCATGATGATGCCTGCATTGCGCTGTACACCAAAGTGCAATGGTGCCCAGCATCTGACACATGCACATGGACAGGCAGTGGGCGTGGTGGCCTGTGGACATGTGTGTTGCTAGGGTTGGCATTCTGGGTCAATGTGCCTCCTGCCCTCTGTGCACTTTTGGTGCACTGTGTGTGTGCATGTGTGTGTGTGTCCATCCATGTGGCATGTTAATCCTCACCCATCCCTGGTTGTGTGTGTGCTTCTGTGCCCTGCCACTTCCCTTGATGGCATGCGCCCCTGGTGTGTGTCCATTTGTGTTTGTGGCTTGTGCCTTAGCCACTGGTGGTTGCACATGGCCCCATGACTTACCTGGGTTGGCTGAAGTGCTCCTCTGTGATGGTGTCCCGGTGCAGCTGTGCCAGTTGGATCAGTCGGGGGTCCCGTCGGCCAAGGGGGGGATGCCCATCACCATCGTTACCGGTGTCCTCATCGCCCCCATCGCTGTCCCAGTCTTCGACCTGTATGGCTATCCCACATTCATTGGCCATGTTGTGCAGGATGCAACAGGCCAGGAATATCCCACAGGCCTTTGAGGGGCTGTACTGTAGGGCACCGCCAGAGGTGTCCAGGCAACGGAAATGTACCTTCAGCATCCCGAACACCCACTCAATGACATTGCATGTGGTGGCATGTGCCTCATTGTAGCATTGCTGCGATGGGGTCGTGGGCCACCGGTAGGGTGTGAGCAGCCAGGGACGGAGTGGGTATCCACTGTCACCTGTGTGTGGAGGGTGGAGGTTAGTTTGGTGATCAGCATCACCCTGCCCCAAGCCATGTAGGCCACTACCCATGGCACCTCTGGCCATGCCCCCCCAGGCCCTAGATTTGTCCATTTGGTTTGCATACTCACCCACTAGGTGTCCAGTGGGGATGTCCTCACTCTCAAATCTGTGGCACAGTGCCGACTGGTACCAGATGAATGAATCATGTGCTCCCCCAGGGTCCATGGCACAGACATTGATGATGCACCCCCTGGCATCGCACACCACCTGGTAGTTGATGCTGGAATAGCCCTTGTGATTCATGTATGTGGCCTCCTCGTGGCCAGGTGGTGTGTGTATTGCCACATGGGTGGTCTATTGCCCCTAGCATGCTAGGCATACGTGCTACCCTGTGGAACTCCTGTATGTTTGCTGTGCGCTCTGCTGCTCTGCTGGGGAAATGGATGTACTCCGCAGCATGTGGCAGCAGTGCACTGAGGGATTGGGTGAGGTGGCATGACGTGGCCGACTGGGTTATGCCTGTGGTGTCCCCAGTTGGTCTCTGGAAGGTACCCATGGTGAGCAAGCCCATGCAGGCTGTTATCTTGGTCTCCACTGACAGGGCATGGCTCCATCGTGTGGGTGCCTGCATCACATCACTGCACAGCTCACAGAGCCACCTCAGTATTGCCCTGTTCAGGTGGTACCAGCCCACAATCTCAGTATCTGTGTACAGCTCAAAGCTGGTGCGGGCTCGGTACTGCCTGTTGGGGGCATACCACCAACGGGCCCTTCCATGGCCACGTCCCCCTGCCGCCCACCTTCTCACTCCCCTCATTATGGCCTCCATGTGGAAGGTGACACTGGCCATATCCCTGGCTTGCGTTCACCCCCTCTGGCAGCTGTTACTTTATTTCCCCCTGCTGTCCTGGCTGCCATCTCCCCTGCACCGGGTACACCTGCCTGTGCTGGCCTCTGAGCTGTGTGGCTCCCCACACCTTCCCTGTGTCTGTCTGTTGCTGTGGCCTTTCCCTGGCCTGCCCTTTTCCTGCCACTTGCCCTGTCTGTGCCTCTGCCTCTGACACATGTGGCTTCCCTGTAGCATTCTTGTGCCTCTTCCTTGCTCCTTTTTATTTTGGCTCTTTTCCGCTATGGTGCAACATCCGCTTGCTCCACTGTTGTGCATTGCGCAAGTCTTTGAACATCACACTGCGCCATTTATGCATGGTTCCTCCCCCTTCGGTTGCACATGCCTTCATTATCATTGCACTGTTGCTCAGCATGATTTCTGGGGCGCAACTGCCTCCTGCTGAATATCGCAGAATGGCGCAAATTTGGACTTGCGCAGGCTCAACCCTATTGTGCATGGCTCAACTCTTTTGAATATCTGGCCCACTGAGTTTAAAACAAATTAGATCCCATTTGCTCTACCTATAGAGAACAACCCAAGGCAGGCAACGGTGATAAATCTGTTCCTGAATAGAAGCGAGCCTCTCAGCATCTCTGCTGCTACTGCTCCCTGCAGTATAGCATGCAGCTGTACATTCACCTCAAGTCCCAACAAGAACAACCAGTCATCTCCAGCTGAAGACAGGGTCTTGCCTCTATTGTACAGTTATGTAGTAATATTTATGTGCAGATTTGCACTCTGCTAATAAATTATCTCTCCTTCATAATTTTCATTTGTGCAATGTGTCATGACTTGCTGTTTTTTTCCCATGCCATGCACTATTTTGACTTGTGGCCATTATCTTGTGAGTACTATTATTTTATACATTATCAAGGCATAGTTCATCTCTGTATTATCACACGATACCCTAGTTGTGACTGACATCTTTTCTCAGTGTGCTCTGGCATTTCTGACCATGGACCAAAATTCATCTACTGTCACAAATGTGTTGGAGGGGAAGTTCTTTCAACATTATGGAGCTCTACAATGAATGCTTGTGCATTATGGAGCTCCAAATGAATGCATTCTGACCAAGGGAGTGATTTTGAGAGTTGTCTCATAAAATAACTGTTATCCCTATGAGGGATTCATAAGTCTTGAGCTACTCTATCACCCTCAGGTGATCCGCAACCAGAGAGGTTTAACCAACCTCTTTTTAACATATTAGGAACATTGAATTCCAACCAAAATTCCAAGTGGAGTCAGAAAATCAGTGTCCTTGTACACGCGTACAATTGCAAGAAAAATGATGCTACTGGCTATTTGCCATATTACCTAATGTTCAGAAAGAGGCAAGGCCCTCAGTGGACTTGTGATGGTGCCAGACTTGAAACCTTCCTGCAGTAGTTATTCATTTAGTTTTTGTTGACTGGGAAAGGAAGGCTAGATATTTCTGCCTATTTCAGCCTCATCCCAGGGGAGAGGGAAATACAGATGGTAACCAACTGTCATTGAACCAGATTAAGCTGTTAGTGGTATTTTTTTAGTAACAGGGTGAAATTTGGCCTGGACACTGGGGAAGTTCCCCTACTCACTGGTAGGAGGAGTTGCTGTCTGTGGATTGATGGCCATTTCACCCTGAGATGTCGATGGAGGTGGACGTCAGGGAGGTAGAGGAGTGGGTCTCCTCCCCAACCTTGGCTTTGCAAGAGACCCTAGCTGATTCTTTGATTTCATACTCGACTGAGCTGTCTGCTTTAGAAGGCTCATCCTGCATGCTTCAGGACACTGCTGTTTTGGATGGTCCAAATCGGAAGATTGCTCTGACTCCTGTGGAAGAGTTGGGCAGTTTTGAATCTGTCTAGTCTGCTGTTTGAATGTGGCACCTTCGTTTGCTGACTGTGACAGTGCTGCTTCTGCTACTGGAGAAGTTCCCGGATGTGCGACTACTGTCCCCAATATGGGATTGTGGGCGTCTGCTGGGGATGTTGTGCAGCACTCAGAGGAGCCACTCTCTGGAGCTCCACAGAAAGGTAGGCCTCTGCCGGGTAAATTTGGGAAGCAGTCGGGGATGGTTCACAAAATGAGCATGGCACCTAGGAACTGTGAGGACTCACTACAGTGAGAAAATGACACTATGCCTGCTTTGCGGGCCACGGGCTGGATTCCTACTGAGAGCAGCTGGTCTCCTGACCCCTCAGATGTGACAGTGCAAAGGTATGCTGTTTTGGTGATTACTGATACGGGGAAGGTTTTTCAGAACTCTGCATTTGTAGCTGAGGGACCGGTGCCTGTACAGCAGATTTCAACTGCTTCGGGACTTAAGGTTACAGCGGGGACTTCTTTGCCTCCAGCTGCTTTAGTACAGGATCCTGCTTCTGGGACTGCCCCTACTCACAGTGTTGCCCCAGGACAAGAGCAGTCTGCTGCTTCCCAGTTGGGGGGGATGCGGGCTGTGATTTTGGGAGCTGCTACTTTACAAGCTCCTATTCAGGACAAGGTTTCTAAGCCTGTGTTATGGATGGCTGATTTATTTAAACCTGCTCTCAAGGAACTGCTCCTCGAATAAATGCAGTTAGACTGCTTTATAAAGGGGGATTGTATATATTGGGAGACGTCTGTTGAAGGATTCTTTAAAGTTTCATGCATCAGAAGTGTTTGCTTTGATTCACATTGATGAACATAATTATGACATTAGCTTTAAGACTGTGGAAGCTTTGGATCGGTTCTGGGTTAAATACAACTCACTGAAGAATACTCTGCTTTGGACTCCCTTTTTGGCTATCCCACTCACTAAACCGGCTGTATGCACTATTACAGTTTTATTTAGGAATGAGGGGGTAGAGATGGCTGATATCTTGTTTTGGTTGAAGAAGCGCTGTGAAATGTTAGAACACCCGGTTCCTATTATAGATTTTGAACAGTTCTGGACTGGTGGTTGGAAAATAAAGTGCAAATTGTTTATGACTAATTCTGGCTTTGCCCATTTACCAGGCTGTTTTTTCCTGGGTAGAGACAGGGGTTCTCTGTTTTACCCGGGACAACCTAGATCTTTTCATAGGTGTGGCTCTAGATTACATCTTAGTAATGCTTGTGACTCCTTGAAGTGTAGTCATTGCTTGGAAACTGGTCATTTGGCTGCAACTTGTATTAATTTGTTTAGTTGTCTTCTCTCTGGTGAGAAAGATCACTCCTATGTTAAGTGTTCGTGGGCCTCCCATAACTCAGTGGATGACCATTCGCATGAGGCTCTTATTACACAAGCCCAAAAAAAGGGCTGTGCTATGGCTTCTGAGAAAAGAATGCAAGACCTTTTAAGGACACAAGGCCCTCTTGTCACCAGACCGGTGCCCCAGCCGGAGTCAGGTTTACAGGCTGTACAGCATACTGCTCTTGTTTCTGGCTTTAAGGCCGGTAGTGCAGCAACATTGGTACAAGATGCTCCAATGGTGGTAGACATCGCTGGGCAGGTGGACCATCTAGAGCACCAGTTGGTTGCTATTGCAGAAACCAGCTCCAAGTCTGAGGCTATGCTTGTGGAAACAGGTTGACCCTGTGGTACCGTCCCTTGGTGACGAAGTCCCTCCCTCAGATACCTCTACTATTCCTCACTGCATATTAGATACTGACCAGACTTTTCAGGCTGTCTCTTATAAAAAAAGACAGAGGGGAAAAAAGTGGGATTCCAGGTCCTAAAGGGAAAGAAAGGAAAGTTGTAGCTAAGAATAAACTTTTACAGTCCAATAAATTTGATGTGTTGCGTCGACAAAGGAAGTTGAGGGGTACTGAAGGGGAGGACGAGGATTCAGCGTCAGATTCCTCTTCTGTTGTTTCTTCCATGGGTGCTTCTTCCAGAATGGAGGATGGGGTTTCTGGGAAGCTTAAGTGGAAAACCCATTCACAGCAATGATGCAGATTTTGATTTTTCTTTTCTTTTACCTTATGGGTGCTTTTCGTATCTTGACTTTAAATGCTAATAGTATGAAGAGTGGGATACGAAGGGATTTGATTCTGACTGAGCTGCAACATTTCCAGTCTGATATTGTCCTTTTGCTGGATACTAGGATTAAAACTTTTAAGAAGATAGTGCAATGTTCTTCTTCTTGGAAGTTGGGAGCCACGTTTTGGTCATTAAGGCCTGACAAATGTGATGGCTTGGGTATTTTGGTTGCCAATGCTGACTTACAAGTTTCTCAATTGGTTGATTTGGAACCTGGTAGAGCTATGATTTTGGATATTTCTTGTAAAACAATGGAGATTGTGTGTCATTAATGTATATGCACCACAGAGTAAGGCATCTAGGGGAGACCTTTTCAGGAAGATTCAACCGTTCTTATGTACAGCACGAATGGTCATTTGAGGAGGGGATTTCAGTTGTGGTGTACAGTGGGGGGACAGGGGTCAACAGATGGACAAATTGTTTTGTGATTCCAATGCTTTACATGATATTGTTACCACTGCCAATTTGGTGGATTCTTACAGATTGTTTCATTCTACTGGTGGCTTTACTTTCTGTAAAGGATTATTACGGACCAGAATAGATTATAGTGTTTTAGTGATTTAGTGTCAGTGGCTCAGTAGGTAGCACACTCGCCTCTGAGGCCAGGAGATCAGAGGGCTGTGGGTTCAGTTCCCACATCTGGCACTTGGGTTAATATCCCAGTACTGACACTGTACTGCAGCATGAGAGGGGTGCTGCACTTCTGAGGTGCCGTCTTTCGGATGAGACGTTAAACCGAGGTCCCATCTGCCTGGATTGGTGGTAGTTCAGGTGGATGTTAAAGATCCCATGGCACTTATCAAAAAGAGTAGGGGAATTTCCCTGGTGTCCTGGCCAAATTTCCCTCATTCACTAAAAATGCCACCAACGGCTTAATCTGGTTCAAGGTCAGTTGCCATTCATCTGTATCCCCCTCCCCCGGGTCGTGCCTGAAAATAGGTAGGATTTGTCTAGTGCACTTACCTGGTCAACAAAAACTAAATAAATAAATAAATAAATATATTTGGGTTGCTAAATCAGTGCAAGTTACTCTGTCAGGCATTATAGACCTGGCCTTTTCTGATCATTCTGCAGTATATGTTGAATGTCATTGGGGTGGGACCCTTTCTCATGACAAACCCTCTTGGAAATTGAATGTCTCCTTATTATCAATCAATCAATCAATCAAAATCTTTATTTAATCAGGTGAACATCATTGAGCATAGCTCATTTACAAGATGGACCTGAGTGGTCAAGAAGTGCAAGTGTTATTACATTGACAAGGGTAGCATAAACAGTAATACAATGACAGGGATAACATAAACAGTAATACAATGACATAAGTGCTAATATATAACAATATACATATGTACATGGCACATTAAAACTTTTAATCTGTGAGACAGAAGGCAATGGGCACATCAGGAGTAATATGTAGATTATAGGACCTAGCAGGCATTTTGAGGTGAATCTTGGGACTGAAACGGAGTTTTATCAGCATATAGGAACACGAAAAAAAGGGGGGTAGGTAGGGCCGGGGTTTAGGCCTTGTGGAAGCAGTTGCAGAGTTCTGGGAATAGGGTGGTGAATAATCTTTTGAAGGATATTAAGGGTAGGAGGTTATTTAGCTTCATGGTTTTTTGGAGTGAATTCCAAACAATTGCTAGTGAGTAGCTGATAGCAGCCCTCCCAAACTGGGTGCAGACATTGGGGACCTTAAGAATGATAATTTTGCTGATCCTTAGGTTGTATGGCCTAGAAGTAATTTGAGTAAAACAGTCTGAGATATAGGTAGGTAGCTTGCCTGATAAGGCTTTGAATATCCAAATTGCAGCATTCCTATTTCTTCTGTGTTGTAATGATGTCCAGTTAACTGCCTTATAAAGGGAGCAATGATGGGTGCTGAAGGAAGGTCAGTAATGAATCTGATGGACCTGTGGTATAGGGTGTCCAGTTTATTTAAGAGGGGAGGAACAATGTCCATACAGAAAGTCAACATAGTCAATGAGGGATAGGAATGAAGCCTGGATTAATCTTTTTTGGAGTCTCTGTTGAGGTAGTGCTTTATTCTAAAAATAAACCAAGCCTTTGTCTCAGTTTCTTTAGTAGCTCCTCAATATGGACAGAATAGTCAAGCTTGTTATCAATCCAGACTCCAAGGTATTTGAAGTTATCAATGAATTCCAGCTTCTCTCAAGTAAGGTGGTTAGTTGTAGGGTGGTGGATGGTGGGGTAGTGGCAGAGCAACTCTTTGAGGTAAAGAACATAGCTTTGTTTTTTTGCATTTAGAAGTAGTTTTATCCAGTAGGTTGTGTTGTAGGATGGAAAATTCAGATTGTAGCAGTTCACAGGCTTTAGATAATGAAGGATTGCTAACATATAATACAGTATCATCAGCAAACAGATGGATGTTGGATTGAGTGAGGTTAGCATCAATATTATTAATATAGATGGCAAAGAGGATGGGGCCAAGAATAGAGCCTTGCAGTACACTCTTAACAGTGGTTTTAAGGTGGATAGGTAGTTTCCATCTTTACCAGTTGTGACCTATCTGATAGATAGCACTTGAACCAATTGAGTGAAGGAATCCAACCCTATTGAGCCAAGGGAGGTGATTAATGATTCATGATCCACTGTGTCAAATGCTTTGCTCAAATCCAGGAACACAGCACAGGTACTGTTCTTCTTATCCATAGCAATCTGCCAGTCGTTGGTTACTTTGGCTAGGGCCAAAATGGTGCTATGCCTTGATCTAAATCCTGATTGTGCTGTATTTAGGAGGTTATTGTTATCCAGGTAGTCCCTTAATTGTGAGTTTACTAACTTTTCGAGCATCTTGGATATAACTGATAGGATGGAAATGGTCCTGTAATTATTGAGGTCCATGGGATCACCAGATTTGAGTAAAGGAACTACTTGAGCTGTTTTCCAAGTGGAGGGAATGGATCCAGTGGTGAGGGAAAGATTGAAGAGATGAGAGGGGCAGATAAGACTTGAGATGCAATCTTGAGGAAGTAGGGGTCCAGGGAGTCTGTACCTGCACTTTTTGAAGTATCTAAATTGGAGAGGAGATCTTCCACCTCTTTCAAGGATATTGGGTTGAAGGAGAAGGTTGATGTAGCCTTTTGACCCACGGTGGATTGAAGGTTCAAGGAAGATCTAAGATCTAAGATCTTAGAACAGGCACGTATAATTATGGAATGTAAGACTTTATGGGCTGCTCGATGTTCTGTACAATGTATGTATGACTCCTTAGTAGATTGGTGGAGGGATTCAAAGTTAGAAATTAAGGCCTTTTTTCGAAAACTGCTGGGTTATGAATTAGAAATGGTTATTTTTGCTATTTACAGTGTAGGAAGCACTTTCATAGATTCATTTCTCTATCTGACTCTACTGGTCAAGATTTTAGCTCACAAATTCAGCTGGCTAAAGCTGCTATGTATAAGTTCCAGTATGATGGGATTAAAACCCTTAAACATGAATTAAGGTTTGGCATGACTGGTAGGAAACAGACGTTTAGCCCTTTTAAAGATAATCAGTATAACTGTAAAAATAAATATATGGAGGGGTTGATAGACACAGATGGGAAGATATGTCATGATAAGGTCTCTATCTTGCATATTGTGTCTGCATATATTAAGGATACTTTTGGATTTAAACCTCAGACATGTCAGATGGAATCTTATGTGGCACAGTTGGAACCACAGACTGTTTCCCCAGATCAGGTACAGCAGCTTGTGGCTTCCATTACAGTAGATGAAGTCAGGACTGTTATTAAATCTGCTAAAACTAATAGTACTCCAGGACTTGATGGGCTTCTGGCAGAATTTTACCAAATGTTTTGTGATATTTTGGCTCCGGTGTTATGTGACTAATTTATTACTCTCTTATGCTTACCTGAAATACCAGAATGGTTGGTGGAAGCAGAGTTGATTCTATTGTATAAAAAGGATGATAGAATGCAATTACAAAACTGGAGGCCTATCTGTTTGCTGAAATCAGACATTAAGTTTTTGAGTAAAATGCTGTCTAATAGATTATCTCACTGTGCTCATACTCTTATTAGCACTGTACAGGTTGTGATGTTCCTCAGTGAGGTATACAGGATAATCTGATTTTGCTTAGGGAATTATTTTATAGAAGTCAGAAGCAGAGCATCTCTGGTTTGGTATTTAGCCTGGATAAATGTAAGGCTTTGATGCTATTTCACAGGACTATTTATTTTTGGTCTTGGAATGATATGGGATACCTTTTGAGTATATTTCTTGGCTCAAGAAACTTTATTGTAGAGCTACAGTAGTGCCTAAGGAAATGGTTAGAAAGGGGATAGGATTGGTTTGGAAAGTGGTGTGAAACAAGATTGTCCATTGAGTCACTTGTTATATGTTTTTGGTATAGACCCCCTTTTAAAGCAGATTCTTAGTGATTCAAGGATAACAGGGATACCTCTGGTACATTACCTTCCTCCATTGAAAGTACTCGCTTATGCTGATGATGTGGTTCTTCTAGTGCAAGAATGTACTAGTGAAGAAGTCATACTACAACAGCTTACTGACTTTTCCGCTGCTTCTGGATCTAGTATTAATATGGACAAATGCTTTGGATATCAGTTTGTGACTGATGCTCATAGGATAGATATGTATGCTGGGTATATCAGTATCAACAGATCCAGTCACTATTTTAGGGCTTCAGTTTGGTGATGTCAATCCAGCAGTTGTTAATTGGGAAAAGAAGTTGCTGAAAGCAGAAGGGTTATTGGCACACTGGATTCAAGGGTCTTTGTCCAAAAGAAAAAGGATATTGCTATTGAAAACCTTGATTGTACTTCTTTCTTTGTATGTCAGTTATATTTATCAGCCACCAAAAGTTTTGTATACTAGATTGTATAGTTTATTTTTTAGAGCCTTATGGATTAGTAGGTTAAACCCAGTAAAGAAAAGTATTACATATAGGAGTATAAAAAATGGCGGTTTGGATATGCTTCATCTTATATCGTTTTATTTTAGTGTTTTTCTTTATTTCAATGTTCTGGAAATCAATCAACCACATAGTAAGTGTTGGTTTGATTTATTGACTGAATGGCTTAAACCCAGTTTGAGGGCTTGGGAAAACAGGAATACTAGACTATTCTCTAGGATGGAAGTGGTCCCTCAAGTCATTAAAGAAATGTTTCAGCAGCTTATTACTTGGAAAGTTGACTTTAGTGTTCTGACATTAACTAAGCGGGTGGAAGTTTATGAGGCAATTGTACGGACTCAATGCTTGGAACCTCTTATATTGCCATATTGCACTGCACACAATAGTCAGGGGTAGTTTCTACAATTGTCAAATGCTAGGTTACCAGTGTTTGTTTGGGATTTGGTATGGTTGACTTTGCATGGTAAACTGAATGTTAAAAATAATAATAAGCATAAGGCAGTTCAGGAAAGGTATTGTTTACGACATACTTGCACCCAAATTCTAGAAACTCAGGAACATTTGTTTTTAGAATGCATTTATGCATAAAAATTTTGGAGTTTCTTGGCTGATCATTAGAAGATACCACAGTTTAGCTCCCTTACTTATCAGGAGTTAATTTATGTTACGGGAACATCAAGTTGGCTATTGTTTCCACTGAAAATGTTGCAGGTTTTATCTGCTGTTTTAAAATACTGTCTTTGGCAATCTAGGTGTAAATGGGTACTGCAACAGCAATATGTTCCATATGATGTATTATTACTATTAGTGACCGGAGTGATCAAACAAGTATATGAGAAAGATTCGAAACAGCTTATGACTAACCAGTTGAAATGTCTATGGAGAGCATGTTAAGGCATATTATGGTATACTTAATTAAGAATTACTAGTTCTCTGATTTGTCATTCAGTGTAGTCTTTCTCATTTGTCTTCTGCGTGTTGCCTGTATCTGTTCTTTGGCTACATTTTGTTATAGTAAGGCTGACTATGCTATTTGATGTTTGCTTTCTTTCCTGCTTCTACAGTACTAGTTGTTTTGAATTATAATTCCCTTTTTCCCCACAAAATTCCCCAACTCATTGGTAGGGGGCATCACTGGCTCTGAGCTCAGATCTGAGTATTGAGTTGAAGGAGGAGGATGTCATGCAGAGGCTGGGGGTTCGGTCCCCAGCCCATGGACTGAACTGCCCTAGGAATGAAGAAAATTGGATATGCAGGGAAACAGTAGCAGTAAGGGAAATCTCTTCTGGATCAGCATCTATGGATGGAAACATACATAATGATATGGAAATTACAGTTATATACCTTGAAAAGACTTCAGTAGCTCTTACCCAGTTAAATAATTCTCTGTGAGGGGTGGGGCACAGCACTCCCTTACATTCTGCCACTGGAACTGCTGCTCTAGAAGTTTCATGAGCTGTTCTGCAGGTGCTGCTTGAAACTATTGAGCACCAAATCTCTATGGAAAAAAAGAAATCAGAAGAGGAAGAAAAAAATGTAAACTTGTGTCAGACTCTCAAGGGGAGACCACGTTAGCTGGTCCTGCAAAGTTGTTTGTTTTTGGCACTGGCATACCTTCACTCCAGTGGTGGAGGAAGGGCAGTAACAGCTGCAAAAACAGAAAAAAAAGACTATTCTATTCCAGTGGACTGGTCACCAGAAAAGGCCTTGCAGGAGGCAGGGTGGATGCAGTCTGGGTCAGGCCAGTGGATCCCCAATCTGAGGATCCCAGTTCCTGGATCTTCTCCTCCACAGCCTCAGGCCATGGAGCAGATTAATGCACAGCTGAATGATGGTAATGCTAACACAAGCTCCAATTCAGGTACTATTTAATTTTCTCCTCTAGACATGCAGGGAGAAATGTTTTATGATGCAGCCTCTGAAATGATTTCACAAACTATGAAGAGTAAAAATACTGAACCCAGACCTCATGATACCATGATGCAAGAGGGAGAGGAGGCCCCTGGCTCCCTGCAGGCTGAAGAGTCGGCTACCTCAAGCCAAAGTACCCTCCCCGATCAGAAATTCAGAACAACATACATATGCCAGTTTGTTCAACAAACCCATAGACTTGCCTAAAAAGAGGAACACCATCTGGGTATGATATTTGGGGGGAATGGAAACCCTGCTAGACAAATTATTTTGTAGGGAAGGTCCTGATCAAACAATCTTTGGGATTTTCTTCCTCTGACATGTATGCTGTCATCCACACCCCAGAGGAGACAACATTTGATAGTAGCTTCCATACCCCAGAATTGCTTGAAAGATTCTGGAGCAAACATGCAAATTTGAAAACTAACCCTTTTCAGATTATCCCGCTGACCAAACAAGCATTCTGGGTTATACCAGTATTGTTTTGCAATGAAGGGGTAAATATTTCCAATATAATTTACTAGTTGGAGCAAAGGTGCGATATTCATGGAACCCCTGAACCCATTTTGGACACTGAAGGATTCTGGAATGGTGGATGGAAGTTTAAAATAAAACTTAAGCAAACTTTGAATGATGCAGAAAATCTCCATAATTGTTTTATATTGGGAGGGACAAGGGGTTTATCTTCTACCTGGAGCAACACAGAATATGTTATAAGTGTGGTTCCCCACGCCATATCTGTAATAACTTTGAAATTCTGAAATGTACCTTCTGTGGGGAGTTGGGTCATTCAGTAGGCCATTGCACCAAAAATCCTAAATGCAATCTTTCTGGCAATGAAGGTCATACATTCACAGACTGTCCATGGGTGGCCCAAAATGCCAACGATGCTGATTCTGGTGTGCAAGATTATTATACTCACAAAGCAGGAAAAAAACAAGAAACCCTCCTTCCCAACTGAGAGACAGTAGGGCCCAGCCCTCAGAATCAAATTACAGTGAATAGACTACACCAGACCAGGGAATTAACACCCAACCTCCCCCTCCAACAGAGGTGCAGGAGGGTATGGAAGTAACTGAGGTTTCCATGCCTCCCTCCCAATTGATGTGAAATTCAGCTTCAAAACAGTAAAGCTAAAAGGGCAAAGCTAAACAGAAACCAGCTCCCCCAAAACATCAGACTGTACCTGTAGGTAGAAATCCAGAATAAATTTACTGTACTGACTTGGGGGGAGTCTGAAATGGAGGAAGACTCTGATGGTGCATCCACTGACCGGGCTTCTGAACATGAAGCTACTGTACAATTGGACCTGTTAATAAAACTGACAGATGGTGAATGGGCACTAGGGCAAGTGTGAAGAATAAAACAGTTTATGAGGCCTTTGTTAATGTTATATGTCATCTTTTGATTTTTTCTTTAACTGTTGTTTCTTTGAATGCAAATAGTATTCAATCTAAAAGAAAGAGGCTGGTGACATTCAAATTGTTTTCCAGAAATGCATTTGATATTGTATATTTACAAGGTACTAGGCTTCATTCCACATATGAATTAGACACAGCCAGTAAAGCATTGATAAGGGGCCCACATTTCTGGTCCATGGGAGAGGAGTTATGCAGTGGGGTGAGAATTTGCTTCACAGATCCAGCCGTCTACCATATTCACATGGTAGATGTACTCACTGAGATAGTGCTCCTTTTAGATATTAAAATGGGTAATTCTGATTTTCGGTTAATAAACGTCTATGCCACCTAGGCTAAGGCTTATAGGGTGCACATGTTAAAATTAATCCCACCATGTCTTTTCACATCAAAACATATCTTGCTTGGAGGTGACTTCAACTGTGTCCGGAGAAGGTGTGATAGAGGGCTCACAACACCTAAAATATATAGTGACTCTGTGTCACTAAATAATTTGAAATCTCAAACTGCCTTGATTGATGTTTTTAGGTGAAATATTCTAAAGCACCACATACATACAGTACTTTAGAGGGTGTTTATCCACCAGAATCGACTATTGGTTTCTTTCTAACGCACTTCCCATTCATGAAGCAAAAGTGACATGAGTTAGTTCCTCAGACCATGGCCTTTTGACCTGTGTCATATCTAACTTTCAAAAAACACAGTGAGGCCCAGGGTACTGAAGACTCAGTTAGAGTCTGCTAGATATCCTGGAGGTAAGAATAGGCTTACAACATGTTTTACATGCTAGGAAATCTGCTTTTTGTTTCTATATGAGGAGTTAGATGTTTGATGAGAGGAAAATAAACATTATCTTATAAAGTTTTGTAACACTATCGGGGGAATAAATGGACATGCAAAACATAAACATTATCTTGAACTTCAAAAATAATTATACACACTTACAACCGTACTGTACAAAGGGAGTCACAGGTGAATCTGGAAACACAAATTAAACAAGTCACTGATGCAATGAACACCATTCAATATGATATAGGATGAAATTCTTGGTAAAAGAACAATGTTTTGGGACACAAGGGACACATGGGCATACCAACCCTTTCGACTATTGTGCTTCCCTTAGGGATAAGAAAACCTTGAACCAGGTTACAACAGCAAATGGCACTATTATAGGGGATATTGTCTGAAATAGAAGGTTATATTCACAAAATGGTACAGGACCCTGAAATACAAGGGGAGGTGATGGATGACTGGCTAGATTCCTGTGTAGTGCTACATTTACTCCCATAGATTAAAACTGCTTTGGCGAACCCTGTTTCTAAGAAGGAAGAAGACTCTATTATTAAATGGTTAAAAGCTGGGGTTGCTCCGGGGAGGATGGCTTGCACAGTGACATATATGAACAAATGTTTCAAGTCTTAGGAGAGGAATTAGCTAAAATGTACAATTACTGCCTAAATGTGGGGAAATTACCCAATGGTATGTACAATGGGTTATTAACTGTATTACATAAAACAGGAGATAAATCTATTCTTATCAACTGGAGGTCTATAACACTCTTGAATACTGACTGCAAAATATTGATGAAAGTGCTGGGGAAAAGATTGGCCATGGTTTTGGACCTAATAATCCACCCTTCAGAGTTATATGGTATCCCTAATTGAAAAATTTCAGATGGCCTTATATGTTTATGAAAAATTATGGATAGAGGGAACTTGGAGGAACTAATGGGATATTTAGTGAGTATTGATCAGAACAAGACATTTGATAGAATTTCTCATGATTACCTATGGAAATGTCTGGAGGTGTATGGCCTTTCAGATACATTTATTGAATGGATTAAACCCTATTATAAAAAATCCACAGTGGCACTATATATAAATGGCTGGGTGGGGAAGAAATGTGCAGTAGAGAGAGAGGTATAAGGCAGGGGTGCCCCCTCAGCCTCTTCTTATATATTGTAACTATTGATCCTTTATTACATGGTATTCATATAACTGACAACATTGTAAGTTTATCCCTTTCCTCTGAGGACCAGGAGATTAAATCCATCACTTATGTTGATGATATTTGTTTAATTTTGGTAGATGTTGCATCTAGTAAAGTGGTAGAAGAGGTGCTAATAGACTTTTCGGCAAGCACCGGATCAGAAATTAATTTTAGCAAAAGCAAATGTATGACAATAGGGAATATGGGACAGGATACTGAGGTTATAATGGGAATCCCGATTAAAAGAGAAAATTGCAAAATATTAGGGATATATTTTGAGTATGGGGACATGGGATATTTTAATTGGGAATTGGTTTTAAGAAATGCACAAAATAAGGCCACTTTATGGAATAGGTGGAACATGTCCAAGAAAAAGTGTATTTTTATGATAAAAACATTTTTAATTTCAATGTTTATCTACATAAGCATGGTTCCCCCCACCTTTAAAACTGGAGACTGTCCTATATGGGTGTTTTTTCAGCTGCATTTGGGGTAGCCAGCTGAACCCAGTCAAGCGAGGAGTGACCTACAGTGGTTGTTACAAAAAAGTTCCTTGGTACCGCGGTATTTTTCCCATAACAGCGGTAAAAATTATCGTGATTTACTGCTGCCATGGTAAAAATCCCATTGAATAACATTGTTTTTTTTAACCGTGGTAGAAGTAAATCTGTGGTATTTTTTACCCCGGTAGCGGGAAACTACCATGGTACCACAGAACATTTCTGTAACAACCACTGTATTTAACATTTAGGGAGGGAGAACTTGTGATGGTAAGTCCTTTTGTATTCTTCTATAGCATATTCATATATATGGATATTGTCCCTATTTTGAAAACAGCTAGGAACCCATGGGCCCCTTGGGTAGTGGACAGATTGTTTACATTATGTAATGAGTGGGGGATTGATGTCCCCACACCTGAACAGAAATACTTAGGGAATTTACTAAAATACTTCTTGGAATGTTTTGGCAAAATTAAATTTTGGAATATAAAAAAAATGGATCATACATACTGAGAATAGAACGATGTTATTTGGGAACATAAACATACTGGCTGAGAGATACAGTATTTAGACACCAACAGATATTGTATTACAGTATGAAGACATGTGAAATAAAGCAAATAAATACCATGTTGACAAATACTAGGTTTTCAGAAAAAATGAGGGATGTACAGTGGTTATGTGCTCATGGTAAACTCAATGTACAGGGGGATTGAAAACACAAAGAACTTGCTGAAAGAATGTGTATTAGAACTGAAACATGTATGGGCAGCTGCAAAATAAGGGGTGCTAGCTGCACATTCGAGCAGTCTTGATAGACCTCTAGGCCTTTATCTGCTGGCAAATTTCATATATTTGCACTGGAATGGTTGAAACAATGGAATATTTATACTTTCAATGCCCCCATGTTTTACCCTTTTGGACCATTTTACATGGTAAATGGAAATAGTCCTCATTCTTTTTTCTTAAACCACAGATATTATTTTTGGGTATTCTCCCTTATAGATGGCATCCCTATGAACAGAGTACGATGCATGTAATTTTTTTTTTTAAATACTATATCTGGCAATACAGATGCATTTTTTCTTTGCAACAAAAAGATACAAGCCCTTTGCAATTATTTACAATTATTGAGACAGCACTCATAAATGTGAGAGAAAGAGAAAAGAGGATTCTGGCAAAAGATACATTGGAGAGATTATGGAGAAATATTTTATGACTTGATACAGGATAAACATAACAGGATATGTATGTCTTTACTGACTTAAACAATGTTTTAACTTATTCTTTACAGTACCAGATGTATTGTTTGATGATTCCCGGCCCTGACTGAAATAGTTCCCTATTCTTTGGGGGGGGGGGGTGAGTAAAATGAATAGAAGGTTTTATATATATAGACATTCAGTCCTAGTGTTTGCTTTTTTATTTTCAGGTGATGGAATAGAATGTAATTAATAGAAGGAATATGTATGGATTAATACTTCCTATTGTGATTTACTTCTTTAGTTACTCCATTTAATAGCAAACAGGTTTTGAATAAGGAAATTGATTGAACAGTATGAAAGAAATACTTTTTTGATTTTCCTTTTTAATTTCTGTATATTTTCAGAGTGTATTAAACTGTTATTATTTGTTGTTATGTAGTTAGAAATAAATCCCTCTTATCTTCCTTTGGAGGGGGAGGGAGAGTAGGGATAAGATGTATGTTTAAATGCAGATAGTTCAGTTTTCATTTCAAACATTTCTTTTTCTCAGGGTAGTAGGTCATAATGATTTTGTTGAAGAATAGTATGAATTAATACCTCATTTTGAGTTTGGTTTCCTTTTGTTTTACTGTTCTATAGCACATATTTTCTCTTTCTATTTGATTATTTTTTACCAGTATGACTGAAATACCCTCATGTCATTTTTTATGATTTCTGTATTAATTTGATGTGATACAACATTATTTTTTATTATTTGTTATGAAATTATAATAAAAAAATCCCCTGGTCTTTCTGCAGGGGGCGCTGTCTCTCTGCTGGAAGGTTGGAGGATCTCAGAACAGAGCAAGATGTTTCAGGGAAAGGTTGTGTTTCAGTGGAGACACAGGACAAAACCGTTTATGGTCCTTTACAAGATTTGGAGAATATGGAAATTGCAGAGGAATTGGTCAGTACTACACCTGTCAATAATACTAATGTTCTCCCAAATGCTTTAATGGATACTTCTAAACCAAATATTTCCACCTGTATGGATTTGTCAGAAGATGAAGAATTATCGAAAGAGTCTGAGACAAAAATAAAGCACAATTATTAGTTATGCTAACGGCAGTGGAGAATGAATATACAGTATAGAAAACCAAAACTTAAAAAGAATGAGAATGAGGTTGGTGGCTGGTCCACTGTGCATGACTGGCAAACACTTACCACTGGATGTCTCTTCAGTAATTGAGTACCCTGAAGTTTCTTGTAGCACAGACATACCCTTAATGGGAGACAGTCAAGGAGACAGTATTACTTTCAGCAGGTATTCCACGGAATGGTCACCAGAATCAGCCCTGAAGCAGGCGGACTAGATATTCATCAATAACGAGTGGATACTGATTCTGGGAACACCAGAATGAGTACAGCAGACCTCACAGGATACAGTCTCTTTGGTTGCTTGCCAGGCCCAGAACAATGTTGAGACAGTGGTTTCAGCTGTTGCAGCTGTGCAGGATGATGAAGAGGCTCTGGGGAATGTTGCTGCACCCGACACTGAGAGTGGTGTATCATGGGTCCCACTAGAGAAGCAACATGGGAAACTTATTTTGCCTCCTCCATGTCTTACCACTCTGTAGAGAATGGCATAGATGATGAGGACATGGACATATGTCCAGCAGGTATGGAACAACTTTCAATAAATTTGATGGAGGATAATGGGAGGGAGGGGGGGTACACCAAACAGACCAGGTACCAACACAGCAGCAAAAATTAAATTATGCAGGACTTTTCTGAAAGCCAGTAGAGGTGGTGAAACACCACTTTGTGGTGTGATTGAGATATAAGGGAATTTCCACACAGGCACCAGACAGACATTGGGTGTGTTAGTCGCTAATTGAACAATCTTTGCGTTTTACACCAGCCGAGGTATATGCATTTATGAACTCGCCCAGGGACTGTAACTATGACATTAGTTTCTGCACTGCTGCCTTGCTCGATAAATTTTGTAAATTGTACTATGAGGTGAAAAATACAGATTTATGGAAAGATTACCTGGCTAAACCTATTACAAAACCAACTCTAAAAACTATATCTATTTTATTTCATAACGAGAGGGTGAGTGTTAATGATGTGATTTTCTGGTTAGAGAAGAAGTGTGACATGACACCCAAGGCACCCTTAATCCAATTATGGATGACAACAGCTTTTGGATGGGTGGTTGGACTTTTCATATTAAATTCAAACAGTCTAAGGAAGGTATACAACATCTGCCAAACTGTTTCTTCTTGGGCAGAGACAGAGGCATCTTATTTTATCCAGGACAGCCTTAAAGTTGTTATAGGTGTGGCTCCCTCTCTCATTTAAATACAGAGGCCCAGATATTCAAAAGAGTTGAGCCATGCACAATAGGGTTGTGCCTGCGCAAGTCTGAAATGCGCCATTCTGTGATATTCAGCAGGAGGCAGTTGCGCCCTCCAAATCATGCTGAGCAACAACGCAATGATAATGAAGGCATGCGCAACCGAAGGGGGAGGAACCATGCATAAACTGCAAGCCCGCTATTCAGTCGGGCTGTGCAGAGTTATGCAGATGCAACCCCTACCTGTGCCTGCACAACTTTACACCAAAAAAAAAGGATCAAGTCGAGGTCCACCCACAGGTGAGCTACCGCATTGCAGGGCACAACACAGCAGCTGCCACCTGTGGGTGGCCCTCCATTCATTCCCGGCGGTGCCCCCCCATGCCCCGATCATGGGCTGAAGTGTCCCCCCCCGCAACCTAATCATGGGCATAACTTATAGTCCCCTCCCTGCAGCCCGATTGCGGGCATAAAGTTAATGTCCCCCTTAGCCCGATTGCAGGCATACCGTTCCGTTTCCCCCAGCAGCCCAATCGTGGAATAACATTATGTCCCCCTCCAGCAGCCCGATCGTGGGCATCGGACTTCCCCTCCCCCCAAAGTCCAATATCCCTGGTGATAAAGTGGACCACGAGAAGTCCGATCGCGGGAATAAAGTTAACCCCCCCATCACATATCTGGACTGCCTTGTACGGTATGGGCTGCATGCCCATTGGCTCATGCTCTGCGCCAATGGGCATGCAGCCCTACCGAGCTGTCAGTCAGTGAGCAGCGGTGCTGCAGGTGGGTGGTGCTGCCACCCACTGGCTGATGGGTGAGCGGGTTGTGGGGCTCCATGGGTGGGTGGGTGGAGGCCACTAGATCACCAGGGATGACATACTTGGGGGTAAGGATGCTGCATGCAATCTGGCTTCTTGATGTCCACTGGACCACCAGGGATATTGGACTTTGGGGGTGAGGAAGTCCAATGGCCACAATCAGGCTAAGGGGGGGAAATTAACTTTATGCCCGTGATCGGGCTGCAGGGAGGGGGGAAATTAACTTTATGCCTGCGATCGGGCTGTAGGGTGCATTGGTTCCTGATGGCTGCTGCCTGGCAGGGTGCCAGGCGCAAGTCGTCGGGGATCGGCGCACCCGCATGCTAATGACATGCAAATGGGTCCATAATTAGATGCAAATGGCCCCCACGTGTGCCTTGTATAAATTATGGCCCCATTTGCATGTCACCTTTTGAATATCGCAGGTTTGCATATGGCGCAATGGAACTTGCGCCACCGCATCTGAATGCTCCACTCTGACCACTTGCAGTGGTGCAGTTCCACTGCACCATGCACAGTGGCTGTGGCCAGGGGGCAATATTCAAAGAAGTTGCTCAATAGTGCAACTCCGTTGAATATCACCCTGGCCACACCCCTGCACAACTTTTTTGAACGGCGCAGGGGCTTGTGCCACAGAATGGCGCAGTTTGAATATCTGGCCCAGAATGTACAAAATTAAAATGTATTCACTGTGGTGTACTACGCCAACAGCCAGTTTATGCACAGTACCACCTTTCTGTAATTTATGCAGAGACTATGAACGTTCTTTCAGCACATGTCCCTGGACAGCTCACAATTCCAAGGAATCAGCAGAAAAGGACTATTATTTACATTTAGCAAAGAAAACATATAAGAACACAGAGCAGGCTAGAGGTATGCCGCCACCAGCTGTTAGATGATGAGGATGATGTGCAGGGAGTAGACCTCCAACAAGATCTGAAGTACAGTTGATTTCTAATCCTACTGACATACAAATTGACCTGCTAGGACAACACAATAACCTTTCAGGTAATGAAGAGGATGTACCCACAACCAGGCAACAAACAAACTGCCCTTTGATGACCTCAGAACACTCTCAGATCATGGTAACTGAGCCAGAAATAAATAATGTATCTCCCCTTCCCCCCAGAATGAGATTGCAGAGGGCTCAAGAACAGAGGACATGCCCCCCCATCTCCACCTTCAGTGGCACCTCCCAAAGATGTGACAGATTCTTTTCAAACAGTGCCAAAAGCAGAAAGACAGACACAGCCTCGTCCAGCCCAAAATCAAAGTACAGAACCTATATCCCTTGACAACAAATGTGAAGTCTTACAAAATTGGGGAGACAGCATGGAGGAAGAGGATTCTGATGTTTCTACACAGTCTGTACCTTGTGAACCACCAGAAGATATTGTGCCTAACAGTTCTAGAAACAAATTGCCTGAGAAAAAGAAAAGAGTGACTCGTTCTAGTACCAAAAAATACGTTAAACAGACTATAACACCATCTCTGTGGCTTGGAAGCCTCAACATAAACAGTATTAAATCTGCCTTAAAGTGTACTACTACCTTTGCAGTGTTACAGCAATTGATATTTGATGCCTCCTTTTTTGAAAGACACCAGCCTACATACAGTGCATGAAGAACAAATGGCTATAAAAGACTGGTTCCTAGGATAATCCTTTTGGTCTATTGGGACTGATTCACGTTGTGGGGTGGGATTTTGTTTTATCACACAGGAAATATCTGTTCAAAAAAGGTAGTGAGGTGGATCCAGGGTGAGCCCTGATATTAGATATTGTTTTTAAAGGTCTTGCCTATTGTTTTATAAATGTTTATGGACCATAGACAAAAGCCCTAAGGACTGAATTATTATGCAAAATTCAACCTTTTCTTTTTACTAGTGAATAGATATTAATGGGTGGAGACTTTAACATAAATCTAGTATTTACAAAACAGACCCCCACACTGCAGAAAGTATATTGTGATGAATCTTTCCTACAACATCTATTGAAACAAACTGCCCTAATAGAAGCTCATGTGTAACCAGGGCAAAATCTGACTCCTACCTTTCACAAATGGAAGCTATCATCCAGAATAGATTTTTTTCTTTGTTTCAAAATCAGTGCTGATCCTCTCTACTATTACAATGCCCATTGAAACCTCAGACCATTTATTAGTAGAAGTACTTGTGTCCTCTATTCCTCCAAGAGTACCCGGTAAAGGGTTATGAAGACTAAATACTAGTTTATTACTAAATCCAGAGGTACTGCAGGACCTTGTCACTATTATTGATGATAGAAAGTCAGTTTTGTTTTTGTATGATTCCCCTTTTACTTGGTGGGAAGATACAAAAGCATGTCTTATAGGATTTTTTACCCAAATGTCCAAAACCAAGCTTTCACAGCTTATCAAAAATATATGGCTTTACATAGAAAATTAAATAACTTAATTTCAAAGCCATATACTTCTAATATGGATTTGATGGAGGACATTGCTATAATAAAACAAGAAATGTCATTTTCAATATAACTGTCAGAAAACGTTGGAGCAGGAACAAAAGTTTGGGACCCAGCGTAGGAAGGAACTGACTAACCCTTTTGATGACTGCCAAAACAGAGTCCATAAAAGGAATTTTATTCAGTTGTGCTCCACCACAGGAGAACGCCAGACTGATAATGCTGGAATCATGACAATATTAGAAATTTTTGTTACAGAGACATTTGGCTCCCCAACCCTCGATTCAGAATTTATGGATCTACTGGTTCAGGCTGCGGTTCTGCCAAAATTGAGCAAAGCCCAAACACTCCCTTTAATAACCAACTTCTCAGTCCAAGAAGTGGGAAAGGTGATATTATCTTTATAAAAAAAATATCTCCCCAGGGTTGTACAGACTCCCAGGGTAATTATATAAACTATTGTGGGAATTTGTGCCCACCATACTAGTTTCTGTATATAACTCCTTCCTAGAAGAAGATAGGCTGACTGAACAAATGTACAAAGGTCTTATGTTTTTTTTTTGTTTAAAGCAGGATTAAAAGCAGATATCCATAATTGGAGACTGATTACTTTATTAAGTACCAATTTTAAGATTTTTTTTCCAAATTACTTAGCAATCGCCTGTCTAAAATTTTGGACTATCTGATTCATCCCACACATTTTTCTTCAATACCAGGCAGACAAATTACTGATGATCTACTGTTATTAAGAGAAATTATGACTGCATGAAGTCAAGCTAAAATTCAAAGCTATGTGATTAGTCTGGACCAGTACAAGGCTTTTGAGAGGCTGTCTCCCACCTATTTGTGGCTTTATTTAGCTAACTAAGGAATCTCATCAGAATTTATCCACAGGATTCAGATTTGCTATGCACTGGCATACGTACAGCCCTATGAGGATGGACAGATGGGAAACAGATGTTCAATAGAAGTAGGAGTTAGGTAGGGTTGTCCCCTAAGTCCTCTCCTTTATATTATTGCACTAGACCTAGTTTTTTGGATTCTTCATGCTTTGCCCCCAGTTCAGAGGATTAGTTAAATAGGTACACTAGCCTTAAAAAACTATTGTCTATGTGAATGACCTGTGCTTACTGGTAAAAAATAGACAGTCTGGGTAGATTGTCTGTACCCTTTTATGAGCAATAGTGAAAGTATTAGGTGTAGCAATTAATCTGAATAAAAAACAATCTTTAAACGTACAGAATACTGATCATTGTGAAGAAGATATTGCAGGAATTCCTGTAAACATTACCCCTTGTAAGATTTTGGGCATATATTTTGGACCAGGAGACATGGCCACTTAAAATTGGGATATTTGTTTGGCAGAAGGGAAAACTAAGGTAAATCGGTAGAACTTGTGGCATGTGGGGAAACAGAAATGAATATATGTGATTCAAACTTTTTTAATACCAATTTTTTTATATCTTAATTATGGTTTTCCTGTCCCCCAAAAGTAGGAGATACACCTTCTACGATACTTTTTTCCTGCTTCTGAGGGAGTAGGTTGAATCCAAGCAAGCTGAATATATTGTATAAGGATATTAAAATTGGGGGAATGGGAATGCTCAATCTAATAGTATTTTATTTTTCTATTTTTCTAAATGCAGATGTGCTTCCAGTTATACAGTGTCGCAAACAATTATGTTTAGGGTGGACCACAGTTTCTATAACAGGGATTACTCAGGAATGGGTATCAGGTCTATTTTTGCACAAAACTAAATGAACCCCTAGAGTATTACTTATGTGGGAGACTGTTTTTCATAATATTAAAAAAATAGGAGGTACCATATGCTTTAGTTTTGCAATTTCCTAGAAAAGTGATATACAGTATATTAATATCTTGCAACGTTGTTTGATGGAATGCCCTCTTTCCTCTTTCTCTGTAATTAATCAAGATCATATAAATTCTTTGTTACTGGACTCTAGAATTCCCCAAAAATGTAAGATATTGTATGATTGGGGCGCACGGTAGAATTAATACAAAAGAAAACCAGAAACACAAAGCAATGAAAGACAGGTACTTCCCAAGACAATCGTGTATCACCCATATAGAGACAATGAATCATCTGTATTTTAAATGTCCTTATATTTTAAGTTTTTGGGATTTGTTAAAGGATAGATGGAAAACAGATATTCTTATTTAACTACAGATAGTTTGTATTTTGGGATTGCCCCCCACAGTGGAATAAGCACCATGCCAGTAGTATGCACCTAGTGACAGAGAGTTGCCTGTATTGGATATGGGAAGTAAGATGTCGATTTGTTCTTCAACAAGAAGTTACTATTTCTGAATTGATATCCATGATTACAACTGAATTAAAAGTGATTTGTAATATGGAATGTACAACTCTAAATATACTATTGTGGACATCATATTGGAATTCTCTAGACTGGTTAAAAGTATAAATTTCAGACACCATCTATGCGAAGTGGGTGACTTAAATACTCTGAATTATCTCTTTTACATTTTTATATTTGCATTTGTACTTTTCTTTCCTTTTTCTTTCATGTGCTGTTGACATGTATTTTATTGAGTTTGTATTATTTATTTTTATTGTTTTAAATAAAAAATTCCCTTACTTTCCAATAGGGGGAACTGTCGTCTTTCCAAGATGGCAGACTCTGGTGCACCTTGTGATGAAGGAGGTGCAGAGACTTTGCTGTAGGTTTGAACCTCAGCCTCTGCCGACTTTGACACAGACCTGGAGCTTTCCACTCCTTTACCGCTTGAACTGGATTTTTCCTGACCTGATGGATGCCCTCCAACAAGATGAGGATGCTCTTTATGCAGAGATTATATCCATTGATTCACTGACCACAGCTCTGTTAACACGCGACAAGGATAGCAAGAAACTGCTTCTGCATTTGCTGTATGTGGAGGATGGCGGGATTGTGGCTGAATGACAATGTTTACTCACTCTCCAGCAAAGTGCTATGACAGGTTCTTTGGAGGTTGGCATGTTGCCTGATGTGGAGATTTCTGACAGGGTGTTTTTTTCCTGCACCTGAGGACCACAGCCACCTACTGGGTCCCACTGACATTTTTTCACTGGCAGGGCAGTTGGCAGCCGATCCAGCCTTCTCTTGGTCCCTGGAGAGAGTACTTCAGTCGGCTGGATGGATTGTGACTATGTCAGGACTCTGTGTCTCAGATGCTAGAGACCCAAAGGTATATCAGCATGATAGGGTTGCAGTTGTTCAAGGCGGTGCTCCCAGAGCCCCGTTGGGCACTGATTGTTCTTTTGTTCCTATTCTCTCTTCACCTGTCTCTGTTTCAGATGATAGAGTTTCTCTACCCCAGACCCTGCTATGCTTCCATCTACTGTGACTGCAGCTGTTTCTGGGGAGTCTCTCTGTCTTCTTTCATCTGTGGCTGCTGTTTGCCCTCTGATTGAGGGTTCTGTCTCAGCTACGGGTAGTCTGGAGATCTCTGGTCCTTGTGACTCTGACACTGCAATACATGAGGTTGCTGGGGGAAGAAGTGAGTCAGGTCACTCTCAGGATGATTGGCCCTGGCACAGAGCACCTGGGCAGCCATCTGTGGATACAAGTCCCAACAATATTGTATTTTTTTCTGGACTCTGGGTGAGCTTGCACCTCATAAAAATGTGTCCTGTACTATTTATAAAGGGTGTGTGTAACACCCACCTGACTGAGTGTACATTGCTTGAACATGGTTGAAAGATTCTCTAAAGTTCTTTGCCTCTGAGATTTACATGCATATTCATACTGATGACTTTAATTACGATGTCAGCTTTAAACAGATTTACAGCTTGGACTGATTCTGGAAACAATACAACCATTTGAAAGATACCATATTGTGGCTCCCCTATTTGGTGGTACCCATTACCGGTAGCACGGTATATAAGCACTGGGGACTGGTCACCTACAATAATGGAGACCCAATCCCTGATGCATTTCTCCAGGGCTACCATGGAGTAGAGGGCGGCTGGAAGGGGGGTTGGTGAATATAGTGACGGGATGACACTATACATACGTGTGTGGGGGGAAGTGAGCCCACACAGCAAGGGGAAGGAAGGAATGTGAGGGGTGGTGCCTCAGTGGGTTGCCTACCCAACCCCGTGGTGTGGTGGGTGGGTTGGCGGCATTGGTCGGCAGGGTACTGGGTTCAGGTCTGGGTGCTGGTGCATTTTTTGCTCCCAGCCTGAAGCTTTTTTCCTAATGTTTTCATCCCCCCTGACATGCACCCCCCTGTAGTTGAGAATCCTTAAGTAGAGCGGTGTGGGGGTGAATCACACCATGGGGGGGTGCGGGGAGCACAGCCCCCTACACAAAACATTAAAGAACAAATTCCCTGGTGCTGTCTTGCTGTGAGCCTGGGTGTCAGAGTGGCAAAATAAATTTTCGGCACTCTGACGACGCGGTAACAGATATCGCCTCTGCCATTATCACATGTAACCCCCATTACCAGACCCACTGTCCGAAAAACCATGATGCTATTCCACAATGACAGTGCCAATGTTCAGGACAGATTTTGCTGGCTTAGGTAGCGGTGTGAAGTTTTGGACCTTCCGAAATGTTTTGAACTGATCAAGGAGTGTTGCATCTACCCAGCAGTTTCATTGTGGGTAGGGATAAGGAAATGCTGTTTTAGGTCTGCCAGCCAAAGTCCTGTTTCAAATGTGGCTCTACGTACCATTTAAGTAATGCATGTGGCAATTCCTGCTGCACCCATTGATTGGAATACGGGTATCCTACTAATGATTGCAGCAACACTTTCAAGTGCAACCTATGTAAAAAGAAAGGTCATCCTTTTTCAAAATGTCCTTGGTCCTCATATAACAGGGGAAGTACCTTATCCCAGGAAGACCTTGTTACCCAGGCACAACAACAATGTGCTGCTTGGGCCTCAGAGAGGTGCATGGAAACTTTAAGGGCTGTTGCACCAGTTTCCCCGCTCAGCAAGCGGACCCTCCCCAGCAGAGGTTACTGCAGATTCCACAACCCTGACAGATGGTCTGGTTCTTATAGATTCCAGGCAGGTTACTAATGTGCTCCCTTTATACCCTTTTACCCCTGCATCAATACAGACCCCAGGCCCCAGTGTACACATGCCTCCACCCCCTGATGACTTTGAATTGGTTTGAACTATAGGTAAGAAAAAATTACCACAGTCTGTGACTCCCCATTTCTCTAAGGGGAAAAAAGGGAGATTTGGCATTGCAGAACAAGTACAGTGCTATGTCACAGAGTAAGGACTGGGGGGCACTGAGGAGGATGGAAGGGTCTCTGACACATTCTCCCTCCCATCTTCCATCCACAATCTTTCCTCTGATCTTGAGGACCCTCCCATAGATACTGAAAACCCTTTGACAAAAAAGAGAGCTACCAGTTACTCTGTGAAGAAGAATAGAACTTGATAGTGCTCCCCCACTTAACCCTTTTCCATGATGGGATCCCTGACTCCCATCACACTGAATATTAACTGCATTAAAGGCTATAAGAAATGCTGGCCACTTTTACAAGGTTATTTCCTTGTGCCTCTGATATTCTGTTATTGCAGGGCACTAGAATAAAAACTCATTTTGACATTTCTCAGGCTTCCAAACTCTCGATGAAAGGCCCTACTTTCTGGTCTGTGGAACCCAATAGATGTGATGGGGTGGGGTGATGATCTTGTTTGTCATTATTGAGTTCCGGGTGACCAAATTAATTGATGTTCAACCAGGAAGACTATGATTCTGGATGTCTTTTGCCGGGGGGAACATCTGCATATTATAGTCATCTATGCTCCCCAGACGAAAGCTGCTTCTGTGACTTTGTTTGAACTAATACAATCAATCAATCAATCAAGTTCTTTATTTTACCAGGTGAAACACCACTGAGGAGAACTTATTTGCAAGGTGGACCTGGGAGGTCATAAAAGGAATTTACATAAAAGGAGAAAAACAACAATATATAAAAAAACAATGATAATATATGTACAGAAAAAACAATAAATTGCCAATATATGTATAGTGTGTATATAGGGTAATATTGCAACTATGATACAGTAGGCTACCATATTCTGTGCTAATGATACAACTGCTCTCAGAGACCAAATCAACAGTTTGTCCTAGTACAAGTACAATTTTCAGTGTTTCATGAAAGAGATAGGATTTATCCTACCCAAGAATAGCCTCACCTCAAGGTGAGTAAAGTACTAGAGGTCATGCAGGTCTGAGGGGGAGAGATCATGCAAGACTGAAAGGGGAGGTAGTGAGGGGTGGAGGTATACAGAGCTGTAGAGAGGTAGGGGGAACTCAGATGATTAGAGTAGGGTGGAGATTAGAGCATCATCAATGGAAACAATCGCAGACCTCCTTGAAGGTGCTCAAGTAAAGAGTTTTGAAAGCAGACAACTTCAAGAGGCTCATAAGCCTCAGAGCTTTCCGCATAGAGTTCCATAGAACTGGGAGAGTGTGGCTTATTGCAGCTTTACCAAAACATGTCCTGATCTTGGGGACCGATAGAGAGATGTACGAGAGGCTTCTCAGTGGGTAGTTGCCGGACCTGCAGACAGGCAAACAATCTGAAATATACTGGGGGAGCATGTTAATGATTGATCTGTATGTCCAATAGACAGTATTTCTTTGTCTTCTGGCACTTAAGGAGCTCCAGCCTACCTTGGCATAGAGAGTGAAATGCTGAGTAAAGTTTGGTAGTCCAGTAATGAATCTAATAGCACGGTGATAAAGAGTATCCAGCTTGGACAAGACAGTGGTTGATCCATGGCCATAGATGAGGTCAGCGTAATCCAGTAGGAGCATGAAAGTAATCAGGACTAACCTTGTTTTGCTTCCTGAGTGAGATGATTCCTGATTCGAAAGAAGAGACTGAGTCTTTGCTTTAACTTTTTGGATAGCTCCTCGATATGATCAACGAACGACAGGTTGAAATCTATCCAGAAGCAGAGGTATATAAATTTAGTTACAAACTCCAGAGGTTCACCCCGGTGTGTGCTTACTTGTGGGGAAGTGCCAGAAGCATAGGACTTAGATGTACTGGTAGACAGGGGAAACAGCAAAGCTTTGTTTTTGTTTTTTTGCATTTAGCAGTAACTTCAAATGCAGCAGATTTGCTTGTAGTTGGTCAAAGTTATGTTGCAGGTCACTGCAAGATAATTCTGGCATGGATCTGTCAATGTACAAAACCATATTGTCAGCAAGTAAGTGAATGTTTGCAGATTCAAGGCCCTTATTAATGTTATTGATATAAATGGCAAATAGTAGAGGGCCTAAGATAGACCCTAGGGGTACACCTCTCAGTAGGTGTTTTGGCAAGGAAAAGACCCCATTAGCCTTGACCAGTTGTTTGTGATTTGTCAAGTAGTTATTAAACCATTTTAGAGCTGATTCGCCAGTCCCAATGTATTCCTGCTCAGTCAGGAGCAGATCATGTTCTACAGTGTCAAAGGCTTTGCTCAAGTCAAGGAACAAGGCACAAACGTAGTTCTTAGTATCCAGTGCTATCTGCCAGTCATTTGTGACTTTCACATGCACGGATTTGGTACTGTGGTGAGGTCTAAAACCTGACTGCACTTCATTTAGCAGATTGAGGGATTCCAGGTAGTGCCTGAGTTGAGCGTTGACAACCTTCTCAAGTAGTTTCGACAGGGTGGGTAAGGGTGATATTGGCCGCTAGTTGTTTAGATCACTGGAGTCACTGAATTTGAATAGGAGAATGACATGAGCTGTTTTCCAGATAGATAGATAGAGTGCACCCTTGGCAAGGGATAGGTTGAAGAGATGCATGATAAGAAGGGATAAAGCGTGGTAACCTACTTTGAGATAGTAGGGCTCAATGTAATCTGCTCCAGCAATTTTGCTTGTGTCTAAATCCTGGAGCAATTCTTCCACTTGATTCAGTGAGACAGGACAGAAGGAGAAAACTTATTGTTGTGCAGAGATTTATGCATTTAAATGTGCTAAATCTATGTGATTTAATGTAGTCTGAAGGGCATTGGCTGGTGAGGTGTCAAATGCTAATCCTGCCATAGCAAAGTTATTGTTGATGAGTTCCAGTATCTCGCATTTGTCTGTGGTGGTGTTGCCCCCCAGTGGTGATTTTCTGGGGAAGCGTGCTGGCTGGGCTATGACCTCCAATGTCTTTGAGGGTTTTCCAAAATTTTGCTGAGCAATGGAAAGAAGATTCGAGTTCTGCATGGAAGCATTTAGCTTTCTCGGCCCTGATCAGCTTGGTACACAGGTTTCTGGCAGATCTAAAGGCAGTCCAGTCAGCTGCCTGTCTGTTTTTCCTAGCCTTTTTCCAAAGGGCATCTCTATTATTTAGTGCAGCTTTAAGACTGATCGTGAACCAGGGGCATGTTTTTTTCTTAGTACAGATTTTATTTGGGGGGGGGCATGTCTATTAATAGCCTTGAGTACAACAGAATGGAATTACTCATATGCATTGTCTACTGTGGGAGCCAGATAAAAATCCTGCCAATTAATGTGTTGAAGATCTATTATGCATGCATTGGGATCAAAGTGCCATAGGCTCCTCTTCACAATGTATCTGGAGGTGGTAGCAGCTTTGGGTACTGACCTCACACATGCCATTGCACTATGATCACTGAGATCATTGGCTAGAGTTCCAGTATGGGAGAAGAGATGAGGTCTATTTACTAAGATAAGATCAAGTAGTTTGCCATGGTCCGGATTTTTATTGTTAGGCTGAGTGATGTTATTCATGAGTTGGGTAAGCCCGTATGCATTGCAGAATTCTTTTAGGGGTCTGGATGTGGCAGTTAGCCAGTTCAGATTAAAGTCTCCCATAATGATTACTTCAGTGGACAGGGTATCCAAAACCTCATTCAAATGTTTCAGAACTTTTAGGCCTGGAGAAGGAGGTCTGTAGCATCCAATTACAATTATATAACCCTTTCTGCACACTTCTTAGCTGGTTTCTCTAGCATGTGGTTTTTGAAACAAACCCTGGTCTTCTTTGCACTAATATCCAAAATGTAACTCTCTCTCTCTCTCTCTGCCCATCTGGACCAATTCAAAAGGGTTGGAACTGGTTCATATGAATGTTACTAGCCTTAGACCCAAGTTACATGAACTTAAGGCCTGGGTTGACCAGTATTCCCCTGATGTATTAGCCATCTCAGAAACCTGGCTTAAACCTAGCATCTTAATTCTTGAGATTGAGATCCCTGGATTCAAATCTTTTAGAAAGGACAGAACTGGAAAAAAGGGTGGAGGGGTTATTATATAGTGGCTAATAAGTAGACACTTATTATTAGTGTCAGTGGCTCAGTAGGTAGCACACTCGCCTCTGAGGCTGGGAGGTCAGAGGGCTGTGGGTTGAGTTCCCACATCTGGCACTTGGGTTAATATCCCAGTACTGACACTGTAGTGCAGCATGAGAGGGATGATCCACTTCTGAGGTGCCATCTTTAGGATGAGATGTTAAACCGAGGTCTCATCTTCCTCAATTGGTGGTAGTTAAGGTGGACGTTAAAGATCCCATGGCATTTATTGAAAAGAGTAGGGGAAGTTTTATTGGAAAGAAACACAACATCACAAAAGGACACACAATGAATCAGGTTACAATATTGTACAAAATACATAAATGTAAAAAATCATACAATACCACCAAAAATCATACAGAAATAAAATTGTGCCAAAAAGAATCTACTTTATCTTTAGAAAATTTAACAATACCTCTAGTTTTAACAGAAGCTAAACCATTCTCAATCTGTAAGAACATAGTACTAAATAACATTGTTTGTTGCTGTAATATAAATTGACACCGGGCCTGCCATGAAAAATATTGTACAAAGGAAAAAAAAATATTCAAAGTACTTTTATGATACAGGCACCAAATCCCTGTATAATCACTGAGAACTATGGTTTGATATGAAATATGGGTTAAAAAAGTCAAATTCCAATGTATGGCAGCGTCCTGCCAAAAATTTTGACTAAAGGGACAAGTGATAAAAAAATGAACCATAGTTTCTTCACAGGTGGGCCTCAAGCCGAACCTCTCCAAAATGGGTTTATATTTTAAGTTACTTCTGACCCCTAACCGTCCTTGCATAGAGAGCCAGACAATATCCCAAATATGAGGGGGAATCCTAAAATCTGCTAATTTCCTAAGAGAGAGAACAGCATTTTTGGAGGGGACACATTCTGGAAATAAAAGAACACTTTTTTGAACCTCAAAAACAATAAAGTTGTACAAGGATTTTCTAGAGAGAGTGAGTAGATGTGGAAAAGAGATTTTCCACTGTTGTAGCTTTTTTAAAGTGAACATCCCATAAGAAGGTAAAGAGTCAGTCAACAGAATCTTGGGAGGTAGTAAGGACCATAAAAATTTTGACCATAACTGCCAAGACATGGAGACTGGAGACCATAAATAAGAAAAGGAACCGAACAAAAACAGGGAATGGTAAAAAAAATAATAAGGTTAACCATAGCCAACCCTCCCTTTTGAAGTGGTAAATAAGTAATGTCCCTATGTACAGGATTCAGCCTATTTCCCCAAAGCATCTGAAAAAAAGACTAAATAGTCTCGTTTCCAGATGCAGTGGAGGTGGAAAAACATAACTTAGGTATAAAAAAAACGGTAGCAAAAATTGTTTAATGATCATTACCCTTTTTTTCTTCCCAAACTTCCAACCCTTCCAACGGTGAATCTTAAATTCCCCAATATAGAACTGTTTTTCCCAATTATATGATACCAAATCTCCATCCCCAAACCAAATCCCTAAAATTTTATGAGGGGAGGAGACAACCAGAATGCCCCTAATATCCAAAGGACCTGAAAGCGAAGGGTTTAAAGAAAAAATAAAACTTTTCTCTAAATTAAGCTGGGCTCCAGATAAATTTCCAAAATGATAAAAAATCTGGAATGCATAGCTAAAGAAGAGACATCTTGTAATAGTAAAGTGACATCATCTGCATAAGTGGTAACTTTCTCTTAAGGTAATGCAGGAGAAGGAGCCAAGCCTATAATATTAGTGTCCCATAGAATTTGTCTAATTACTGGGTCTAAAACAAAGGAGTAAAGTAACAGACTTAAGGGACATCCCTGTCTGACCCCAACAGTAAGAGGAATATCTGTTCCAAAAAGGCCATTAACCATTGGTACAATAGTAGCTCCTTTATATAGGGTAGATATCCAAAATATAAAAGGTTTCGGAAACGCATACTGCATAAGTGTAAAAAATAAATAAGCATACCTAACCTTGTCAAAGGCTTTAGCTTGGTCTAAGGCAACAACATAACCCAAAATGTTATTGCTTCAACTGAGTTCAAATAAATCTCGTAAAAGGTATAAGTTATGTTGAATATGTCTGTTGGGTATGGCACAAGTCTGAGCCGGGTGTATAAGGAAATCTGCTACCAATAATAACCTATTGTTAAGAATTTTAGCAAAAATTTTATAATCACTATTCAATAAGCTTAGTGATCTCCAATTTGAGAGTAAAGTTTTATCTCCAAATTTATATAAAAAATAAAGTAGAGAAGTATTAAATCCCAAATGGGAAAAAGAGGAAAATAATAACAAATTAAAAACTTTGGGGAGAAAATAAAGCATGTATGATGAAAATATTTTAAAGAAATCATTGGGAATACCATCCAATCCCGACGATGTACCTTTACTTAATTGAGATATAGCAATCTCCACTTCCTGGGGAGAAATAGGCCTTATTAATGTAGATACCTGAGAAACAGGAACCTGAGGTAACGGTGCAGTGAATCCCCAGACCTCAGGAAAAGACTGGTCAGACCTGTCATGGAAAGTAGTACAAACATATTTCTGGACTATTGTTAACATCTCTAGGTCCTTGGATACTAAATTACCATTAGGTAAAGCAAGCTGGAACATAAGGGTATTATCTAACCTTGATTTGCAGGCTTCGAAAGGATCTGAAGCTGGTGTTCTTCTAGTACCAAAATTAAATTCCAATTTTAACGATTTAGCTCTGTCATATTGGAAGGTTTTTATCTGTTTTTTTGAGTGCCAAAATTTGAGAATGAAAATTGTTACTATTACTAGGAGGAAAATACATTAATTTATATAACTGATTCCTTAAGAGGAGATATTTTAAGTAGTTAGAATTAGCTTGAGTTTTACCAAAGGAGAGTAAAAGCTTCTTAAGCTCCCTCTTAGTATCTAGCCACCAACTTAATAAGGAGGCATAAGCACATGAAACCGAATCTCTACTAGCCAAAAAAACTTCAATCTGTGAAAAAAGAGAAGGATTGTCAAGAAGAGACAAATTCAGTCTCCATCGGTTATATGTGGAAAAAATCTTAGGAGGAAGAGAATGTAAACTGAGGGAGCAAAAAAGAATATTATGATCGGAAAATTCCAAAGGTCGAGATTTACAGGAAATGGGACTCAGATGTGTAGAAACAAAAAACATATCAATACGTGTAGCATATATAAATCTATGGTAGGTAGCGCCCATACCCTTAGGATGTAGGGTACGGTAGGCATCCTTCATACTGGCACTAGAAAGAATTTGTGACAAAGCATTGGAATCACAGTACATTCTTTTTGGGGTGACCCCTGTCAGTTTGGTATCCAAAGATCAATTAAAATCACCTCCCCAAATAATATGTAGTTTAGAAAATAAAAAAGGCCTAATTTCCTCAAATAAGGTAATTCTAGCAGATTTGGTTTGAGGGGCATTAACATTAATAATGCGAAAAGAAAAGTCTCTAAGGGAACCATCAAGAATTAAGGCTCTGCCTGGACTAACATCAATAAGTCGCAAAATGTGAAAATGAGTGGATTTAAAAAGAATGCCAATACCATCTGCAGGTTCTAAACCAAAAGTCCAGAACGACGGCCCCCAATGACATCGCTTTTTAATAAGTTCCACCTCAGTAAGTGAGGGGAGATGAGTCTCTTGAACTAAGATAATGTCCACTGAAAGAGACTCAAAAAAGGACAGTAAAGAGATCTGTTTTTTATATGTTTTTAAACTGCAGACATTGACTGACAATAGCTGTAAAGTAGCAATAAAAAGGAGGAAAACAAAACCCCCTTTATCATGGCCCTCCTTTTAAACTATTCCTAGCCTTTCTTTTTTTTCCTTTCTTTCCCTTTCTCTCTTTAGATAAGTCTGTGGATGTGCTTTCTTCATCCTCAGTAACTAGTTCGGATCTATGGGAGGCATCTGATTCCAAATTTGAGTCCCCAAAGTCCTCCTGCAGGGGAGAAAATATATTCATGGTGGGAATAGGACAAGGAGTGGGGATTTTCAGTGAAGATCTAGTAAATCTTCTCCCTTTAATAGTTTCAAAAATAGGGGGTGGAATAGTGGGTCTGTTAGAAACAGTATTAGGAGTAGTATCAGTAGAGGGGCCTAAATCAGGAGTGGTCACAGGAACATGATCTGGGCATTTAGTAGGCCCAGTATCATTCACAGATTCTGTTCTGTTCAACGCCTACGTATCTGACATAAGGACAGGAATCAGGAGTGAGATGAGTCTCTTTGCAGATGACTCGAAACTGGGGGCGGTGGTGGATGGGGAGGAGGGGAGGGTGGCCCTGCAGGGGGACCTGGAGGCTCTGGAAAGATGGTCTAGAAAGTGGAAGCTGAGGTTTAATGCAGGGAAATGCAAGGTACTCCACCTGGAGGCCAGAAACCCAGGCCAAGTGTACACCCTGGGGAAATACTACAAGTCTCAATGGCTGAGAGGGACCTGGGGGTGGTGGTGGATGTCAAGATGAACAACTCTGAGACTTGTAGGAGGGCATCAGCCAAGGCCAACAGGATACTGGGATGCATCGCTAGGGGGATCACCTCCAGAAGGAGGGAAGTGATACTCCCTCTGTATAACTGCTTGGTGAGGCCGCACCTGGAGTACTGCGTGCAGTTTTGGAGGCCGCACTTAAAGAGGGACATTAACCTCCTGGAGAGGGTCCAGAGGAGGGCAACCAAAATGATTTGGGGCTTGGGGGACAGGACCTATCAGGAGAGGCTCGAAGAGCTAAATATGTACACTTTGGAAGAGAGAAGGGACCGGGGGGACATGATAGAGGTCTTCAGGTACATGAAGAGGGTAAATAGGGGAGGAACAGTGAGGGTGCTTCGAAGGAAGGAGGAGGGGCCACTAGAGGGCATGGGTGGAAGCTGGAGGGGGAAGATTCAGGGAGAAAGGAGGAGTGTACATCACTGAGAGGGTGGTAGGCCATGGAATGCACTACCTAGGGGGCTGGTGGAGGCAGAGACAGTGGAGGGGTTCAAGAGGGGTTGGGACAGGTACAGGGGAAGGGTTCAGGAAGCAAAATCCAATGCAGCAAGAATATCTGGAACTGGGAAGGGAGAAGCCAGAGAAGGTGAGGGGGACAGCAAGGTCAGCACCCAGGTTGGGGGCTGACCAAAGAAGCAGACACGAAAGACCATTAGGCCTATTCTGCTGGCATTTTAGTATGTTAGTATGGGGCTGGTTCTAATACAACAGAGTGTGGTGTAGTAGACAAAGATGAGGATTCAGTGGGTGAATGATTTTGCTGCTTTTCTTGAGCCTGAAGCACTAACTCATCATGATTCCACCCCTCAGTCCTATTTCTCTTAGCCCAGGGGCACTGATGGAAAGCATGCCCTTTGTTATCACATAGGTTACATTGAAAGATATTATCACATAAATCCATAGAGTGTCCATATCCCCCACACAATGAGCATTTTAGCATATCACATGCACTACTAATGTGAGTTCGAGAACCACATTTATAACAAGCTCTAGGTTGTCCACTATAAAAACATACTCCTCTATCTTTACCTAGAAAAAAACTGTTGGGTAGATGTATGATATCTGAATTTACTTGAAATAATTTAACTTTAAATTTCCAGCCCTCCGTCCATATATCTTCTAGATCCAATAAAGCAATAGGGGGTCAGAGAATATCACTATGATTTTGCAACCAGTGATAAATGTCGCTCACATTTACCCCCTCATTCCTAAACATAATAGAAACATTTGCGGCCTAGTAAGAGGAATGGCTAAAAAAGTAACCCGCAGAGGAGTGTTTTTCAGGTTAGAATACTTCTCCCAAAATAGTTCCAGGCTACGATTAAGCCGGAAACTAACATCAAAAGAATCCTCCCCCGAGACATGTATTAAGGCAAATAAATCAGAAGGTAAAAAAGACATAGAGCCCCTAAGTAAGGTGTTAGCAAAATAATATCTGTCAGGATGAGAGTCCAAACCACCTCTATACCTTAGTCTGACTGCATTTCTCCTGGGAGCTTGTTCCAATTTATTTTTGAACAAGTCAGCCATAGGAATGCATTTAGAAGGCTCAGGGCCTTTTCCATTAGGAATACCTGTGTTTGATTTGGAAGTTCCCTCTGGTCTCCCCCCCGCCGAAGAAGTACTGGGGCTGAAAAGAGCCTCAAAATCCTCCAACAACAGGTGTGCACCAGTATTATTATTTAGAAAAGAAGAACCAGTCTTAATACCTGAGCTCAGGGAGGTGGCATGCTTAGCAGAAGTTGGGAGAGTGTCCACCCAGTCAGGATCCAGAATCCAAGTCCCTGCAGAGTTTCGTATCCATCCAGCTTGATAAAGTGAATTATCCACCGACCAGTCCCTGAATCTGGCAGGGTTAGCCACCTGTAAACCAAATTGTTGTCTCAAAACTTGAGATGTGGAAGGTTGCTGGACTTCAGTTTCCATTACCTCCGTAACTGCAGAGTCGTCCGACACCGAATCCGGAAGCGTAGTACCTCAAAAATCCTCCGACAGAGCAACAGCCACTACTGACCCAGATGATCCCATATCTTGCTGCAAATAGGTAGGTTCCACTATGGAAGTTGAACTGACAAACGAATTAGAAATCTCCCGAATCGGCAGCTCACTGATCCCCTCTTGAGCCTCATTCAACATCTTTGACTCCAATGCCCTGATTTCAGGGGCAACATCAGCTTCCTCCAGTACATCCAGTGTAGCTTCAAAAATGGGAGCCTCCACAACAATGACCGACTCCATGGAGCACTGCAATGCTTCTGCCTTACAGCAGAACACTTGCAGCCCTCTACTGGCCACAGAGCACCAGCAGAGTAGGGGTGATTTTATTAATTATAAAGCATAATACATAATACATATACATAACACATAATAAAGCATAATACATAATACGTAATATATATATAATACATATTGTAAATACCTCTAATATACTAACTACTATTATTTTAGTTCAGTATCTTGAGGAAAAAGAGAGAGAGGGAAAAAAAGTGAGAGAAAAAACACTAAAAATTTCCTTTCCACAGGACTAACACTTCTTCTATTTATACTTAATGATGTGTGAAAATCCTTTCCACCATTTCTTAACTTTCTCTTCATCGTACATTTGTATATCTTTTAAATATACTTTTTGTAATTCATTAGCAACATATTGGCAAAAACCTTCTTCAGAGATTTTCTTTTGATATATAACCCATTGACATCTAACTTGCCACAGGCAAAATTGTAAACAAGCAATAAACACCCATAGATTACCTTTCTCATATTTCTTTAACTTTGGAGATAAATTTCCAATTACCAATAACTCATAAGTTGGTTTCACTAACCAAGCCATTGCCCATTTCTTTACTAAATAGGTCCATAGTATTGTTGAAAAGGAACAATACAGAAAAAAAAGTTGTATAGTTTCTTCCTGATTAATGCATTTTAAGAATGGACAATTCCTCTCTTCTTTTGCCTTATATTTTGCTGTCCCTCTAATGTTTAAATGCCCATACATAATTAGCCATTGTGTCTCCCACATATAGGATGGTAATCTAGGATTATTTAACTGATTTATTACATTCTGGTCCAAAGCTAAAGGACAATTTTTAAATGCAGGAACAGAGGGGTAAATGAGGGCTAATACCTCTTTATACAAATTCTGTGAGGAGCATCCACTAAGTTGATTTTTAGTTATCTTCCATTTATAGAGCTTCTGTGCGGCTGGTTTAAAAAAGTTTGGAAGGGAAATGTGAGGGTTTATTTTTGGTGCACAATGTATCCAGGCAGATAAATAACGTCCTATTACTTTCTTGAACCACATTTCTTCATATTTAACTGTATCACCTACTGTGATTTTAAATGACTGAGAACAAAACAAAGTAAAGCAAAAAACCACCGGATCAATCATTCCTACACCACCCTTAGTTTTGTCCATATATGTATAGCATCTTTTGATTGGATTGAGCCTATTACCCCATAATAACTGAAAGCAAAGACTATATAGTTTTGTTTCTAGGTGAGTGGGGAGGGGATAGATTACTGCTATATATTGTAAACATGGCAGAATAAATTGTTTTAATATCTGTACTCTTTTCAATTTGCTAAAATGAAACCTTTTCCATCTATTTATTTTCCTTTCTACTTTATCCAAAATTTTTACCCAATTATCAACTGGAAGATTTTGTGTTCCATAAACGACCCCCAAAATTTCAATAGGTTCAGTTGTTATTTTGATAGATTTGTGTTGTATGGAGGTTTGATAAGTACACCCCATCAACAAACCTCTTGATTTTGAATGGTTAATTTTAGCGTTAGAGAGATTAGCATTTATCTGGAACTCTTGGAAGAAAACTTCTAGTTGTTCTACATTTTTAAAGAATAGACATAAATCATCTGCATATGCTTGTATTGTTAGGGAAATATTTGTAAAGGGAACTTTAAATCCTTCCCACTTCAGGATGATACTTATTGCTCTAATCAAGGGTTCTAATGAAAAAATATATAATAATGAACTTAATGGACAGCCTTGGCGCACTCCAGTTTTAATCACCAACCCTGTCCCTATTGTCCCTTTAATAAAAGGATACACTGTGGCCAATGTGTACAAGCCTTTTATTAAATTAAGTAGTTCCTTGGGAAGTCCAAAATATTCTAAGGTCATGAATAAGAATAGATGGTGAACCCTATCAAAGGGTTTCTCAAGATCAAGTGAAATCAGACCACCAATACTACCTAACTCAGTCAACTACTCTATCAAATTCCTTATTATAGTTAGTACCGACTGAATCTTCCTATTAGCTAATCCACAGTGCTGTATCGGTGAAATGGCTAAATTTGCCATTTTTTTTAGTCTATTACTGATTAGGGTGGCGAAAATTTTGTAGTCTGAATTCAACAGAGTAATTGGTCTCCAGTTCTGGATGTTCCCTTTATCTCCAGATTTAAAAATATAGATTTGTAATCCTTCGGAAAAAAAATCCAGAATAGGTTCTTGGGCCATAAAATTATTAAGTACTTCAGTTAGACAGGTTATTATTTCTGTACAGAAAACTTTATAAAAAGAATTAGACAAACCATCCAAACCTGGGGAAATATTATCTTTAAGATTAGTTAGTACTGTCTCAATTTCCTGAGGTGAAAAGGGTTTTTTCATATTATCAATTAATTCCTTATCTAACTTTACGGGGAGAAAGAGATCTGAATAATTATTGATCTCCTGAACAGATGGATCAGATTGAGATTGGAGTTCCTGGAAATGTGCTTTGATATGATTGTTGATTGATTGTGTATCTTCTACTTTACCTGAAAGTGATTCTGAAAAATCTAAAGTTACAGATTTTCTAATTGTTTTACATAATAAATAGGGGTCCCTGATGACCGACTTTCCCATATGGTTATTTAATAGAGCTTGCAAAGTTCTGGCCCTATCATATTGTAATTTTTTCATTTGTAATTTAATATTATTAATTTGTACTGAGAAATCCTGCTTTGAAGAATTGGCTACTGAAATTAAATGTTGTAAATGAGCCCTGATCTTCAAATAAGATAAAAAATTAGAATTCCTCTGGTGTGTCCCGTATCCTTTAAACCATTTAATACAGTCTTTTTTCGTTTCCTCCCACCATACCTCTAGATCTGAACATAAGAAACTTACCGATAATCTGGGTTTTAAGATTAACTTAATCGAATTCATAATTATTTGTTCTTGTAAAGTGGAAGTATTTAATTTCCATCTTTTTCCCTGATAATTTTGCTTAAAATTAGCATCTACTTCCACCTGGAGCAACATGTGATCTGAAAATTCTATGGGCACCCTCTTACAGGCTTTAACTGGAAAATTTTTGAAACAAATAAATAATCTGTAATAGACCCCTTATTGCCCTTAAAAAAGGTACATCCAGAGCCCTTACCTTCCATCTGATTACAATTAGATAAATCTGCTAGTTTAATGATTGATTTTAGACAATTTGTGTCACAATAGATTTTTTTAGCATTAAATTCTTTAGAAATTAAATTACAATTAAAGTCTCATCCCCAAAGAATAGGTAAAGAGGTGACCAAATAAGGTTGAATGTCGTTCATACATGAAATTCTAGATGCTTTCGTCTGGGGATTATAAAGATTAATCAATCTGTAAGAGTTAGATGACCATTTGCCATCTATTATTAATACTCTTCCAGGGATCAAATCAATTAGTTTGTGTAAAACAAACTGATAAGAGTTAAAGAGAATCCCAATACCGTCTGCTTTCTCTCTACCAAAGGACCAAAAGGAAGGTCCCATGGCCTATTACTTTTAAAGGAATGAATTTGTTCTTTCGAGAACATCCAGGTCTCCTGTAAAAAGCAGATAAAAATGTTTTTGTCGTGCAACAAATGAAAAATTGCTTTACGTTTTATTTTGTTCAGTATACTGTGTGTATTTAATGAAGCCCAAAGAAATCCCATTAAACAACAACAAAAAAAAAACTAAAGCAGAAACTTGAACCTCATTTTATTCTTCTTTTTTTTTCTTTTCTTTGTAATCCTCTAAGATTACTCCTGCAGTATCCTGTACTGATTTTTGTGAGTCTGAATCCCCAACTTCCATCTCTGCGTCTCTCCATGTGGGAAAAAGGGCTGCGTATGAATTCTGTGATTCAACTGATTCTGTGATGGGGGGAGGAATTGATTTAAAATTCCTACTAGACCTCCTTGGAGGTAGTGGTATCTGCTGGGTTGCTACAACTACTAATTTGTCCTCTGATTCATTATAACAAACTGGTATTAATAGCTCTTTGTTCTGAAGTTTTCCCTCTGTTTTTACAGGTTTGCTTTTTGTCTCCTGAAGGGGTGGGGGGGTGGAAGAGTTACCATCACCTCCAGGTGAATATCGACTGGACTTTGAGGTAAGGGGAAGGGGGCCTTTACTGTGGTTCCACATGATAATCCCTCTACAGCTTCTTGGGCATGTTGTATAATCAAATCAGTGCTTCCACAAGATGCTTTGTTCTTTACCGCCCAGGGGCACTCTCTAAAAGCGTGCCTGTACTCTTCACAGAGGTCACATCTAGTATGATTAGCACACTGCATTGTGATGTGTCCTACCTCTCCACAATTATCACATCTTTGTCGATCACATATACTAGAGAGATGAGTATTTTCACAGCATTTATAACAAGCTCTGGGCTGGCCACTATAGAAACAAACCCCTCTATCCCTTCCCAACAGAAAGGAATTGGGGATATGCTCTACCCCCATTTCAGTTTGTCATAATTTAACTTTGAATTTCCATCCTCCTGTCCAGAATTGCTCTGTATCTAAAATTGGATCTGGGTCTCCTTGTATGTCACATTTCAGTGATAACCAATATGTAATGTCCTCAACATGGACTCCCTCATTCCTAAATATTACAGTTACATGTTTAATTAAAGGTTTAGTAAGTGGAATAACTAAAAAGGGAGTCCATGTTGGGAAGGATTTCACTTGGTTATACCTTTCCCAAAACAGATCTAGTAAATAAGCAGAGTGGTAACTAAGGTCATAGTTATCTTCTCCTGAGATATTAATAAAAGCAAGCACATCTCTGGGAGTGAAACGGAGATAATCTTTTATAAGCATTTTCCCCACATAATACCTATCTGGTCTTTCAGCCAGACCCCCTTTATATCTAATGCGCACAGCATTGCGTCTAGGCGCAGCCTCTCTTTTGGCCTGAGTAAATAATGAAGACATTAATGGTTTTTCAGTTACTTGTTTAACGCTAGATGCATCTGCTAGAACAGTTTCTATAATGTTATTGCTCATGTCCACCTTAGCACCAATACCCTCATGTATAACTGTGAGCAGGGAACTGTTTTTTATTTCCCCTTCAGTTGCTTTCAAATCTTGTGCTCCACCTGGTTTCCACCCAGGGGAGCTGCTGTGTAAATCAAACGCCGAGTCCCACGCTAGATCGGGAGTCCAGACTCCATTACTTGTTTTCTCCCAGCCAGCTGCTAACAGGGCGCCCTGTGGTGACCATGTCTCGTCATGTAATTGTGGATTAATAGTTGTGGCAATAGAGGTAACAGACATTTTTGAACTTGACTCATTACTAGTCTTTTTCATTTTAGCGGTTGCGTATTGTTTTACTATATCCACATGTGGAGTAGTTGTTCTACCGAAACTAAACTCTGTAACCCCTTCTTGATTGTTTATGTTCATTTGGTATTTTACAGGGTGTTGAAACATCATACTCATATTTTCAATTTCTGTAGGTTTAAATACAAATCCCGTTTCTTTGTTTAGGTTTACCGCCCCACTGCTAGTTTTAGCCTGAGAAGTACTCACCGGTAGGGGTTTTGAATCAGTAATGGGAGTGAGCTTTTCACTGTCTGAAGCCACCGAATGTTCCGATGGCTCTACGCCCTTCACTGCTCCTGAAATTACATTGCTACTCACGGGAAGCATATAATGAGGGTTTCTTCCCCTTGCAACAGGCTGCATTTCACTCGTATGTGGCTTTGGCTCTTGCGTGGTTACTTCCGCATTCTGAATATCCACTTGGATGTCTCGTGAGACTATGGAATCCTTTGCTGGATGAGACGCTGTAACGATAGTGATGTTTAAAGGTATAGGAGCCTTCGCTGTCTTAGCCTTCAAGTAACTCCCGCCATTTCTTTCATCCGGAGAAACACTATCCATTAGTACCAATGCTTCATTTGTTGATATTGCTTCATGGAAGATTTCCTCACCTTCAGTCTCCAAAAAGGTGATAATCTGTGATTCAGATTCTATATGCTGCACGGCCTCCTTGCCTGCAGCGTCCACCACCTTCTCCTTCAAGCATCACCTGAAGTGGCCATCCTGCAACGAGATAGCCAGTCCCCCTACTGGCCAACAGTAGGGGAATTTCCTTGGTATCCTGGCCAAATTTCCCTCATTCACTAAAAATACCACCAACAGCTTAATCTGGTTCAAGGTCAGTTGGAATTCATCTGTATCCCCCTCCCTGAGTCGTGCCTGAAAATAGGCAGGATTTGTCTAGTGCGCTTACCCGGTCAACAAAAACTAACTAAATAAATAAATAAATAAATATATGTTAAGGTGTCCCTAACAGCTTCTATGGTAGCATCACCAGCCCTGGTTGACTTGGGTTGTAAAGCACTCTTTGATAAACTCCTGCTAGGTGGTACTAAGCCCTTATTAATAGGCTATGTATATAAGTCCCCTAAAAATGCAGTGGATGTGCTAAAGACCCTTACAGAAATTATTCCTGACCTGCCTTCCTGTGAGAAAATAACCCTGGGTGACTTCAACCTTCACTGGGGCCCACTAGCCAAATGTGAGATTAAGTCCAGCCTGCAAGTGGTCAACTTGACCCAGCTTATCCAAGAACCTACTAGACTGAATTTAAAATCTGGAAACCACACCACATTGGATTGGATCCTTGTGTCCAGCTCCAACAGATTCAAGTTGGCTTGCACTTTTGCTTACTCAAGTGACAACGTCCCTATCTTTGGAATATGGAAAAATTATTATCTCACCCCACCCCCAGAACCTTTTCAGCATGTGATTACTCCAAATTTGAGATAGGTTCCTTCCTTGGTACCCAATCAGCAGTGGACTGGGCCCAGATTAAACTCACTCCTAGTCTAAACACAGCTTTGAACTTTTTCTCCAACAATTTCCTTTCTGCCACTAATAAGCACACAACCCTTAAATAAATGATGGTCAAAGAGCAACAGTCTAGGTGGCTGATGTGTGACCTGAAAAAAATTATTGAGGGAAAGAGACAGGGTTTGGGGTAAGTTCAAATCCTCTAATCTGTCCAATGATTGGGTCTGGTACCAAGAACTCAGGAATAAATGTAAAAGAGAACTAAAGTGGGCAAAGTGACAGTACCTCCAGAACTTGCAAACAAAGAATCTTTTTGACCCCAGAAAGTTCTGGTCTCAAATTAATGTTCTCCTAAAGGGACATGCCACACAGAATGTCTGTGACATTGTTGTGGGTGGTGTATGCCACACAAATTCTCTATATTTTGCAAATACCTTCAATGCATTTCTTACAGACCTGGGTAAATATAAGGATCACCCCATCTACTCTAGCCTAATATCCCACAATTATACCATGAACTCCCTCCTGACACCTAACTTCCACCTTAAGCTGGTGTATAAACATGAGGTTCTAAAGCTGCTCAAAAGTATTAAGGTCATGGGTTCAGCAGGGTATGATAAACTTGAACCCAGACTACTCAGGTTAGCAGCCCAACAAATTGCCATGCCAATCACATGGTTATTCAACAGGTCTCTGTTGGAAGGTAAAGTTCCCACAGTGTAAAAAGTTGCCCTGGTTACACCCATTCCCAAAGGGGGTCAAGTGAGTTGGTTGAGAATTACAGACCGATTTCTACACTCTGTGCACTAAGTAAAATGCTAGACAGAATTGTGTACCAGCAAGTCCAAGAATATACTGAACAACATAATCTCCTCACTCCCTGGCAACACGGGTTCTTAAAGCAACATGGCACTGATACCACTTTGGTTAGCCTCACATCAGACATCCTTACAGCCAAAGATAATGGGCAACTAACCAGTGCAATCTTTATAGACCTCACCAAGGCCTTTGATATGGTGGACCACCAGCTGCTTATCTCACAGCTCAGATCCCTTGGACTAGACAACTACTTAGTGCAGTGGTTCATGGATTACCTACATGGTAGATCTCAAATAGTCAAATGGCTGGTGGCTAAGTGTGACAAATGCCTAATTTTAGATGGGGTCCCTCAAGGTTCAATATTGGGGCCCCTCTTGTTTCCCCTATTTATCAATAACTTGCCCAAGCACTGTGGGGGTGCCAAGGTGACCCTTTATGCTGATGATGCCGTGCTGTACAGATCATCTCAGGATGCAGCACAGCTAAATCAACTTCTCAGCCAGGACCTCTCTATATCGGAGAACTGGTTCCTGACCAATCAGCTACACCTCAACAGGAAAAAAAACATAGCCATCTTATTTTGACCCAAAAGTCTGGGCCTTGAGAGGTCATGCTTATTGTCCCCCAATCTGTCCAGTGGTTCTAAAATACAGGTAGTGGACTGCATTAAATATCTGGGGGGGTGTATATAGATCAAGATTGTTCCTTCAAGGATCATGTTGATCAATTAAACAAAATGGTGAACCAGAAGCTTGGTCTCCTGTTTTGTCTGAGCCCATTCATCACTCAGAAATTGAAGTTAAGGGTAGCCATGGCATGCTCTTGCCCACATTGTTCTATGGGGCTCCTGTACTACTCTCACTGAGAAGAACTGAGATGTAAAAGCTGAGAACATTATACCATAGGGTTGGGCATTTTGACCTAGATGCATGGCCCCTAGAACACCACTGCAAAGTACTGTACTCACTAAATTGACCTTCTCTTGATGGCAGATTAATGTACCCTTCACTATGTCTGACCTTCAGGCTTCAGCAAACTAATGCCCCCCCTAGTCTGGCTGATACTAAAACACCTAAACAGACTGGAAGAATTCTGAGGTCCTCCAATTGGCAGCTCCTTCATGTATCTACATTCTGAACATCTCAATGGCTCCGATCATTCACGGCTTATATACTGTCCCTCTGGAATGGCCTCCCTAATAATCTCCAAGAATGCAGCTCCCTTGGAGGCTTTAGAAAAGGCCTCAAGACCCACCTGTCTGGGCTAAGCCTCTGCTCATGTTACCGTTGAGTATCAGACTACTCCAAAGGGCTACCTCAGTAACTACTGTCGGTCTCTTCACTGGCCATTACTCCCATATTGGGACACTTACCAATTTTAATAAGCTATATGTACTGTTTTATTCTTTTGTAACTGTTTTATTCCTCATGATGATTACTGATTGCACCTAACCTGCCTATTGTACCATCTATTACATCCTTACTGTCTGTATTACTCCATTTGCTTTGAGTTGTTATTCCTATTTTTTTCTATGTAATTAATCCCAGGTTACCCCTGAAAAAGGGACTGTAATGGTCTCAGTGGGCCTACCCAGTTACCATTTAAATAATAAATAAATAAACTCTGTTCTAATGTTATTGCTCTTATTGTTATCAGATTATGTAATCTCATGTTGTTTCTTGCTGGAGTGTCTCTTTTTGTTAATCCATTGATGTATAACATGTATAATTTTGACATGGAACCTTGTAAATAAGATTTTAGCTCAAAGGTTGTAATCCAAGATATTAATAAATAAATAAATAAATAAATAAATAAATAAATAAATAAGTGCAGATCATAAAATCCTTGCTAAAAGTTTGGTGGATACATTGGCTATTGTGGCCACTAAACTGATCAGTTCTTTCCAATCTTACGCTTCGCAATCCAGACGTATACAGGACAATCTAATTTTATTAAGGGAAGTGTTTAGTAGAGGACATAGCTCCCTTTTAATGGGCTTTGTGTTAAGTATTGACCAAGAAAAGGCCTTTGACAGGTTGTCCCACATCTATTTCTTCGAGGTCCTTAGGACTTATGGCCTGCCACCTGTTTTTGTTAGCTGGTTATTAAAATGCTTGTATAACAGAGCTTTGGTTGCACACTAATTAATGGTTAACTTCGATCCCCCTGTATTCTTCATAGAGGGGTTAGACAGGGTTGTCTTCTCAGTCCATTGTTGTATATTTTTGGGCTGGAGCCTTTATTGTGCAACATTGCCTCAAACACCAGTATTACCAAAATAATGTAATCCCCGCAGTCCCCACCAGTAAAGGTTTTGGTGCATATGGATGATGTTGTCTTACTGATATGGGACAAAGCATCATGCTGGGAGGTTAAACAAACCCTGGATGACTTTTCCTTCATATCTGCTTCTAGGCTGAATTATGATAAGAGTCATGGCTTCCTAATTCATAGATTTCATAGATTTATTCAAGCAAATAGACTTACATACTTAAAGCTTGCCTTTTACTTCTAAATTCAAAACCTTTTAGTCATTTCCCCAAAATGCAAATCCAAGTTATCTTTAAATTGTTTTATACTCCCACTATTAACTATGACCCCTGGTAGAGCATTCCAATGAGTAACCACCCTCTGACTATACCAGTGCCTTCTTGCATTTTGTTTCCATGCAGATCGTATCAGTTGTTTGTTGTGCCTTCTACTACCATTCTCGTCTGTTCTGGGGAAAATTCCTAGCTCAGTTCGACAGTTAACATCTCTGACTGCCCTATACAATAGGCACATATCTCCCTTGAACCTCCTGTAATACAATGAATAGAGATTAAGGGAAGTCAGTCTATCTAGATATGGTTTAGTTTTCAACCCGTGTATAGAATTAGTAAATCTCCTATGGGCAGATTCTAATTTAATAATGTCTTCCCTATTTTGAGGGGAACCACACCTGGATGGCGTACTCCAAATGGGGTCTCACCAGAGCCACATAAAGTGGACTTAATACTTTTGGATCCCTGTTTGCAATATATCTTAAAAAGCAATTCAAGTTTTGCTTTGCTTTTTTTTTGTCTGAGACCTACAGTGGGTGCTAAACTTAAAATCAGAACCAATTGTAATACCCAAATCTCTTTCTTCATTAGTAACTATAAGTGGTGAGTTTGCAAGTTTATAATTATTATGTTTATTTGATTTGCCTATATGCATTACTGTGCATTTTGTAGTGTTCAAAACCAACTTATGGGCAGTGGTCCAATCAGAAATGCTATCTATGGTGTTCTGCAGTTCCATCGCTTCTTCCTGATTATTCATGACTGCCCCCACCCTACAATCATCAGCAAACTTGTATAAACATACCTTTGGATTGTTAGCTTGAAGAGAGGCTACATATATGTTAAATAGACTAGGTCCCAAAATGGAACCCTGGGGTATGCCACTAGTAATAGAAGAGCATTTTGAAAATGTACCCTTAATGGATACCCTTTGTTGTCTCCCCTGCAACCGAGCTGACACCCAAATTACAAATATTAGAATTCAGGTAGATCTTTTCCAACAGATTTAGTAATTCTATATGGGGCAATTTGTCGAATGCATTCACAAAGTCCATATACACTACATCAACTGAATTTCCATTGTCCAATTCTCTATTTACATTTTCATAAAAAGCCAGCAGATTTGTCTGGCAAGACCTGGATTTAATGTACCCATGCTGTGATGGGTCCACCAATCCATTAGCCTCCAGATGGTTTATAATTAAATCTTTAATTACACCTTCCGAAACCTTTCCCATAAGTGAAGTCAAACTCACTGGTCTGAAATTTTCTGGTTTGGACCTAGCTCCTTTTTTTAAAATGGGCACACTATAGCTATTTTCCAATCCTGGGGTACCTTTCCTAGATCCACAGAGGTCTGAAAAATATACATAAGTGGAGTAGGCCAAAACAGCTGGCAATTACCTTAATACCCTGGGATGCACGTCATCAGGACCTGGAGATTTAGTAATATCTAATTTGGATAGTCTATCATGTATATCTTCTATCTTAATAATAACTTGTCCAGGACTTGAAATGTATTTCCCACTATGTGTACTTTGGTTACTGATGTTAAAAACTAAACAAAAATATCTGTTTTGAATGTCAGCCATCTCTTTGAGGGTAGCTACCTGCCCCATAGTATTTATGAAAGGGCCTATCATATTATTTCCTTTATTCTTACTATTTATATATAAAAAAAATGATTTTTTGCAATCTTTAACTTTGTCGGCAAGTGTTAGTTCGAATTGTGCTTTTTCTTTCCTGATCTTTAGTTTAATCTGTTTGAGACGTTCTCTGTAGGAATTATAATTTAAAAGTGCACCATGACTTTTGTACTTTTTAAACAGTCAGTTTTTCCTGTTTATAATTTTTTTGATGGAACTATTCATCCAGGCAGGCTTGTTCATTTTGTAACTATCATGTTTATATTTATTTGGCATATATTTTTTAATAAGCTGTTTTATTTTAGATAACAGCGAATCCCACATGTCTTGAACAGACATACCATGTAGTTCTCTTTCCCAGTCCCAACAAGAAAACTCTGTTTTGAGGCCAACAAAATCAGCTCTACCAAAATTTTATTTAGCTGTTATGCCTGGTATATTTCCAATGCATGGCTCAGAAATGTTAAAATGAACAGAAGCGTGATCGCTGTTACCTAATGGACTTTTTATTAACATGTTACTAATTGAATTACCCATGTTAATAAGAACCAAATCCAATATGTTTGACCCCCTGGTACTACTATACACTAGCTGTTCCAGTCCCATCTGTTCGAACATCTCAAGATATCTCTTATTTTTGTTACCATTAGCCTGCAGTGCGTTCCAATCAAAGCTGGGTAGATTAAAATTACCCACCAAAAGTATTCTGTCCACAGGATCCAATTTACCTATTACATTGAGTATTTTAATATCATCTATTACGGCAATGAAGAGTGCTCTGTACAGTAACCCTAAATGATTTGGTGCCTCTATGTAGAAACAGCTTTACCCACAGGAATTCCAAATTAGACATATCCCACTGTATTTCTTCACATGTAATAGATTACTGTATAAAGATAGCTATACCCCCTTCCCTTCCTGTAAGATCTAAATTTTGAGAACAAAGTATACCCTGGGACACTTTTTTCCCCACATGTCTTCACCAACCCACCATGTTTCCATAACCATGGCCAGATGTATGTTTTGTTTATGTAACAATAAACTGAATTCATCAAATTTTCCCACCAGGCTCCTCACTTTAATACGTACTGCATTTCACTAAAGTGATTTTATGGAAACAGAATTTGTATCTGAATAACTATTGAATTCATTTACTAACACCCCCCCCCAGTTTAAATTAAATGTTATTACATCATTCACTTTTTTGCCTAAGATCCTTGTACTTGAGTGACGTTAATGTAGACTGTCAGGTTTAAAAAATACCTTTCTGTTAAAAGTCCCGGAATTGTTTTCAGTTTTACAAAATTGCCTCAAACATAAATTAAGTTGGTAAGATGCTAGAGATTATCTCCTCATTTTTTTCTTTGATCTTGTTAATTATAGTTTTATATTCTACCTGAATATCCTCCATGTTACTTCTACCCTCATCATTAGTACCCATGTGTAAAATCACAAGAGGACTTCCTGTATTTTCAAGAAGCCCCTCCATCATTATAGTCAAGACATCCTGAAGTCTAACGCCTGGTAATGTACTAACCATGGTACATTCTTTGCGTCCCCAACAAACTGCCATTTCTATCCCCCGGATAATGGAGTCACAAATCACCACTATGTCTCTATTAATGATCTCCTCTATTTTAGTGAGCTCAGCATTTGTCTGTTTATGAATTTCTACATTTGGGGCAATATCTTCAGTTTGTGGTTTTGAGCCATTCGCTCCCAGTATGTCCTCATTATGAACAGGCAAGCAACCAAACTTATTGGTTAACTGGAGGGGTGAGTTCAATGTATAATCTTGATTAAGGTCCTTCACAGGTGCACATAATCCCCTAGTAGCAACCCTGTTGTCCCCATCACCTATTCTATGAGCAATACCAACCCATTCTTTATCATTTGTTTCCTGAGTGCTCTGACTAATATTACATACCATTTCATCTATATAATTCTCCAACTTACCAATCTCCTTCTGGGTTTCTAATCTTTTAAGTAGTTGCTGGATCTCCCACTGAAAGGTAGCAACTAGGAGGCATTTATCACATGCAAACTCATGAATTACAACATCCTCTGTGAACATTCTACATTCTATACATGATTTCTTACCCTTACCCCATTTAGTTCTTCCTAGTGCCATTTTGTACTTCAATTAACAATAGATCCTTCCCAGTCTACAAGGTTTATGGCCATAAGTGCTTCCCCACCAGTCCACCAGCATCCACAGTGGACACAGCAGACATGCAATGTGCGTGTCTCTGCATGTGTCTCCACGCATGAGACGAGCTCAACTCGGCTTGCTACGCTCACCAACTGGAGCAAATTTTATGTGCTGTAAACCCTGAAGTCTACACCAAGACTGCTCTCTCACTACAAACTAAATGTTTGTTTTAAAATAATCAAACAAGGCTACAAATAGGCCAGTACTCCAGGTCCTATAAGTAGGCCCTCCCAAACTGTTTAAAATATAAAATTAAACATTTACTACAGAACTGTAGTTTAGTCACTCATGGACTAGACTACAGAGTCTCTCTCTTCCTGGTTCTGGTCGATACCAGGACTCCCCACAGTATAATATGAATTTAAAATCTAAATGAAGTTAGTAAAATCACTGTATTCTCATTGCATATAGTTTCATATAATGGAGCCAGTTTCATAGGTATACAAACTGCACTGAACTTTCCTCATTCTGTGGCCTCTATTCTTATTAATCAGGAGGATTTACAGATGCTGGGAATTACTTTAGGGTTGCCCAACATGTCAGGGCTCAGTTGTGCTGCTTGTCTCAAGACTGCAGAATCTTGGGTCAGTTTTTGGAATCTAAATCTACTTGTAAATTGAAGCAGATTTTGCTGATTAAACTTTACTTTTGCCCCTTTTTTGGTATATTATTTATGTGCCCCCCTCCAGTTTAGAAATGTGGTTGTACATTGTTTATTTCCAGTCTCTTTTGGGCAGTTGTCTTAATCCTGTGACATGGATATCAGTGTGACATGGAAGTCAAAATGGAAGTAGCTTAATTATCAGAGCTCTCCTCTACCTGTGACTATCCAGGAATATCCTGCACAACAAGGGCAGCATACTAACAGAAAAATAGACCATAAAACTGCTGGACACACAAGGAAAATGAATATCTAAACATTTTCAACAGTAACAAAGGGTAACTTACCTGAAATGCCTGATACTCCTTTTCAGCCTGCAGTAAAGAAGCATGGGGACCCACAGAGCAGCATGGCCACTGGTCCAGAGACAAATGCTGAAAAACCCCGGGAGACCTGTGAGAGATATGAGAAATGTTCCGCATGCTCCTGTCACAAATTGGGGAGCTAAAAGATCAAAACAATACAAAACAGGACATAATACAAATCTCTCAAAGAATGGATGACACGGAGAGACACATTGCAGTGCAGGCTGACACAACTGACTGCATGGAATGACAGATGGATGAGCAGGACAGAATTATTCAACAACTGGGTGACAAGCTGGAAGACCTAGAAAACTGTGGGAAGCACAACAATCTGCACCTGGTGGACTTTCCGGAGGGATCTGAAGGCCAGGACACTGTCCTCTTTTTACAACAAATGTTACATAACACTGCAAAATCACTGGCCTTCCCCACTGGAATTGAAAACAACATGCAAGTTGCTGGCCCCCCATCCTAAACCTGGGGAGCAACCCAGACTAATCCTGGTCAGATTTCTGAGGTTCCAAGTTAAGGAACAGATTTTATGGCTGGCCAAGGACTGAGGACTCCTGAAATAGCAGGGACAACACATTCAAATCTTCCCAGACTTCTTGTTGGCTCTGTCTGAGTGCCAGAGGGAATTCACCAGGGCTAGACGTGCCCTTATAGCTATTCAGGTCCTCTGTAGCCTCCAGTACCCAGTCATTCTCAAGATCGAGAGGAACGCTGTCCCCCACTCTTTCTATGACCCCAAAGCAGCAGAATGTTTCATCCTCCGATCAAGGCCAGAGGCCCAGCTTACAGACAGACCCAGATTTCAGGGCCATTCAGGCATGGACACCACCCCGGCACCAGAAAGTCCTCAACCTGCCATGGCCACTTCAACAACAGATAGAAGGCCTGCATCACAGCCCCACACTGATACATGGCTTCAGGCATCCAGGAAATGAAACAGAGGAGGGTCAGGATGCTGAAGGAAGGTCAACAGGAGCCCTGACCTGCCTGCCTCTTCATGGAGGAACTGCAGGTGCTCCAGCAATGGAGACAGTGGTGACAACAAACCCGAGGGGGAGGACCCGGAAAACTAATACTCTCCATTAGTTCAGCAGCAGCACAGTCCCACAGACCCAGAGCCTAAACCTCAGCAGTGCAGTGCTGCAGATTCACAGAGCTGTGCTCAAGGAAATGAAGCACTCCACCCCGCTGCACTGGAGCAATTGAAACTTACCGAGGGTGGACCCAAACAGCTGCCCTCATATGCGGCTGTAGCCACAACTCCTGTTTCCCATACTCTTGCCACCAAATGAAGGGCTTCATAGCAGGCTAAGATGTAGGGCCTGGAGCCACGCAGTAAACTTGATAACAAAATGGACCCAACGCCTCACCAAGGCCCATTTGTTTCTTCTTGTTGTGAAGCTTCATCCATTGAGCTCTTCTTAAAAAGGATTGGAGGTTTGTTCTGCCCATTTGGTGGTTTTGAGGGTGAGACTTGTAATTCTTAATGGGGAGCCCTAGTGATCCTCCCTGAGAATTGCTCCCTGCAGCTTTCTGTCAGGCATAAATGTTTTAAATATAATGTAAGTTGGCTGAACTATATATGCAAGGGACCCACACCAGTAATCACAGTCTACAGATTACTTTTTAAGCAGGGGCGCCTAGGTCACAACTTAAAAGTGTGAATGTGGTGGCATACAGAACAACCTCAATAGAGGTATATTACATTTAGAGCTCCCTGATATGTGGCCACATATAGAAAGAGAATCCAACCACCCAGGGCTCAGTCTGAGCCCAGACCCTACAACAAGCTCATGGTCCAGAGTGAAGAGCGAGCACTCAATTTTAATCCTCCCTTACTCTTTAATTTTTCCCCTCCTGTTCTTAAAGATAAGGGCATGGGTGTAACTTTGCAGCACAGCCAGAGTCAGAACCAAATGGATAAAGGAGAAAATAATGACTGAAAAAGGAAAATTAAAAGTCTCCATCACCAGTACATATCATTTATGCACACAGGCGGCACTTTGAGGTGGGCACTGCCCCTCCAGCAGTATCCCCCTGAATTACACTGCTGCAATAGGCATCTGTGAGCTCCCTCCCAGATAAAGGGACACTGATGCACAACTTAGTGCCCCCACATTAACAGCAATATACCCACTATGCTGGAAAACTGTCTGATGTAAGCGCATGCTTACTTAGCTTACTTAGCTAGGGAGGTTATGCCTAAATGGGTATCAGCACTTGGCGACATAAAGAGCCGCCACACATTGGATGACTTCTGGTGATGTCATGGCCCGACTAGCAGCCTGAATCTTGAGCTGCCTCTGCTCCTCAGAGAAATTGTCCACAAACACTGAAAAAATGTCAAAAGATTTGCCTGATAATGCCTCTGAGGAAAAAAGGTGGACACAAGCAACCAAGATCGAGACCAATAATGAAGTTAACCAAAGAAGATGGTTCTCGATTCCATGTCTTAAGTTCAGAAGGGAGCAGGAGCCCTTCCACAGCCTCCAGCCACAGTGATCCTGAAGCCACAGACATGGAGGAAGAAAAGCTTTCCTGTAATAGATTTGAAACTCCACTGCAAGAAATCTGTCGATCCAGAGCTGAAAATCAGACTGACTTTGAAAAACTGCACACCTGCTGTACCCAGATTGAGCAGCAGACGGGGAAAATGAGAATCGTACAGCCACATTAGAAGAAAATGCCTCCCATATGCGTTCAGCCTTAAACACCCTAGTCGAGTGCCCAGAGGCTCTTCAAGACAAATGCTTAGATTTAGAATCACGATCCTGTTGAGAAAATTTGAGGGTCTCAGGTCTCCCTGAAGGGGCAGAAGCGGGCAATATGTGCGACATTATGAAAGACCTTCTAACAGATCTTCTCATTCTGCCACAAACCTTTAAGTTTAACATCTAGAGAGCTCACCGAGCCCTGACCTCTAAACCTCAGTATCCTGCAGCAAGACCTCGAACCGTAGTAATGAAGATCTTTTCATACAGAGCTAAAGAAGACTTAATACGGTTGGTCTGGCAAAAAGGAGAAATTAAATACAATGGGGCGCATTTATATGCTGATCATGATTACCCCCCAGAGATACAAAGAGCTCGGTTGAAATACCTGGATATGAATAAGGCACTGCGAACCAACAAGGTGATGTTCCAGACTCCATTCCCCTCTCAGATGAGGATCTTTTGGGAAGAGGTCCCATGGCTTTACCAGACCACCAAGGAGGCCTTGAAGCAGACAGGCATTGAGATCCTCTGGCACTCCACTGCGCCAAGACTGCAACGCAAGAATGGAACACCTACATATTGACAAGCAGTTTCATAGAGGAATCCCAAAGCCAATGGACGTGCTTCTGCGTTGGTAGACATCAGACGCATCCTTTGGACACCAGGCACTGCAGGGAGGAGTGAAGAAACCCCTCCAGATACCTGAAGGACACATAAACAGTGAGTTGTTTGTCTAATTTCAGATCCCTTTCATGGCACTCTGAAGTCATGCTATGGGAACCCAATCTGCGGTTCATGCCTGTGAGGTCGGGGGGGGGGAGAAGTCAAGCAAACCGGACTGATGACTTTCTTGCCAAAAACAGCAAAATCAGTCACCTTACACTGAACTCCATAGTAAAGATCTTCTGGGTTCCCCTCTGAACACACTTTTGAACTGTGAGCTGAACCTGCATAACATAACCGGGAACTCCAGGGGCCCAGGCAGATGGAAATGATGATTGGAAATAGTACTTTTTTGTCACCCGCCATACTTTATATCTCATTCACAAGAGACTACTATCTGAACGATTTAGACCATCGAGTCTGTGTAGCAATGAGACAATGTAAATAAGTCTAATAAGCTACATAAACCCTGTAAATTAAGAAGGTCAAGGTAATATCGGTCTTAATGGCAAGCTTTTCCCACAATTAATGTACATGTACCGTGGAGGCATGGATGGGGGGCAGACAGAGGGTATGAGATATGAGAGACCTCTATATTTTTGAATACTTCAAGATTTGCCATCCAATGAAAATATCATTACTCCTGGTGGGGGGTGAGCCATGATGGTACCTCTAATCACCCAGCTACGAAAAGGCTGCAGCTACTCGTTTTTCTGCTCATCCTGCTTGATGCGGGAACTTCTTACAATGAAGCAGAAGCAGTGACCCCCACAACTGGGGGGAACTCACTCACTGCTACTTTGTCACATGGAATATGTCAGTTTCAGGCAACCCTGCACAAAGTTAGGGGCGTTACAAATAACCCCCCTGCCTTGGAAGGTTTTGGTCAACTCAGTCATATATGTTAAAGTTATGTTTGTTATTGTTAATATGCCTATTTGGCATAACATTGAAGTTGTTAGTAGAAATTTTAGTTACTGTGGAGTATCTGAACATACTAATTTGGGGTAGACCTCAGGGCACACAAAGGGCTCTTTTAAAATTCTATTACAATCCACCAGGATCAGAAAGAGAAGATACCTTTGTGGATAATGGATAACTCAGACCTTAAGAGTCTCACCTATAATGTCAATGGTCTAAAGAATCCTGTCAAATGGAAAAAAGTCCTGACCTATGCGAAACAATCCAAAGCACACTTTGTCATGCTGCAAGAAACTGACTTGTCAGCAATGGAACATCAGAAGCAACAGCAATGTGGCTTCGGGGAAGTGTATGTGGCATCTTACAAAGGAGGGAGGAGGAGAGGAGCCACCATTTTGGTGCCACACGCAGCCCCATTCACCCTACTGGAGAACAATATTGACAAAGAGGGTAGATACATGTTTCTACGGGGCACATTAGATTGCAAGCCCATAACAGTAGCATCTATATAGGCTCCCCCAGGCTTCCCATATTAATTTTATAAAAATCTGTTGGTTGGGGTTGTAGAGAAGGCAGAAGGTATGGAAGACTTAGGAGGAGATTAGAATCTCATCTTTGACCCCCACAGAGACTCTACTTCCAAGATTCTTAGAACTGACCACGTGACTGCTAAGCAGGTTCCCACATTACCAGAAAAACTAGATCTCTATGATGCGTGGAGACACACAGAGTGGCCCACATCTGGATATACTTTTTATTCTCATACCCACCAGACCCACTTCTGAATTGACCACGTTTTTGTGAACAAGGAGTACATGGGGCAGCTAAAGAAATGCACAGTGGGGATCACAGCAATCTCAGATCATGCACCTCTCACTTTGGAGAGCACATTTGGTACACAACGTAAAACCAATTTTAGGAGGCTCAAGGAGGTTTCAAACGCGCTCCCAGAGATGATTGACCAAGCATTACAAGATAATGACTCCACATAAGTCAAGACTACTGGAAAGACTGCAAACCTTCTGAGGCAATTTCTTGCCTCTGCTGGCCTACCATGGGAGTTAGTGTTGGACAATGGTCCCCAAATTTCTTCCCATGATTTCAAAATGTTCTTAAAGCAGAAGGCATCCAACATATTTTGACTCCACCTTCCCAGCCAGCATCCAATGGTGCACCCAAAAGAGCTGTACAGACATTCAAAAACGCTTGAAATAAACCCGATTCACAGCAAGTACCTACAGCTCAAAGGTTAGCTCATTTCCTATTCACTTGCAGAAACACTCCTCGAATGGTCACAAAGTGAACACCTGCTGAACTGTTTCTCAGATGACAACCTCATACCCGTTTGTCATTGCTCAAGCCACATTTGGCTGATACTGTCGGAAAGCACCAAGTGCAGCAGCAAAAGGGCCATAACAAGTCATCCAAGCCAGTACAAATTTTTCATCCTGGGATGAAGGTGATGGTTCGAGAATGTAGACATTCCAAGATTTCTTGGATCCCCAGGGTGGTGATTGACACACGTGGACCTTTGACTTATGCAGTTTGTGTGGAACACTGACTTGTTTACATACACATGGATCACCTGCTGCATTACAAGGTCTCGGCAAATGCTGTAGAAGACATCATCCCAGATTAGGACCATGACACTGAGGACTTTACTCCTGCCTGTGAAGTTGTACCAAGGCCAGTGCCACATAATAACTAAACACCTGTTTCACCAGCACCAGTTCTTCCAGCCCATGGATATCCCATTAGGCATCAAAGATCACCACAAAGACTTGACCTTTAAAGTCATGTACTGAACCTATACCTCTTTGTAATGGAATTCTTATTTGTACTGTTACTTAGTTAGTGACAAGTTCTACCCAAAGGGCAGAATAATATCCTGAACTTGTTTCTGGGTACCGAATAGTGTACTTCAGCCTGGAGGTAAGGAAATGATATTGTTGAAGTATTTTTGACAAGTTTCTGCCTAACGGGAGGAGTGTAGCATATACATGTATATGTATGGTAGAACATACATGAAGATATATATATATATATATATGTGTGTGTATATATATATATATATATATATAAAATGCCATTAGGATCATAGTTTATGCATATGGGGCCCTATGCGACAATGGGGCTTAGATATGCATGACATGCGCATACCCCATCTGTAGAGCTGCGCACCAGTGGACAGGTGTGCACCAGTGGCATTCACCACAATCATCCACCTGTCCATGGCCCTGCCCCCCCCAAGTGCACAGGTCTGCGCAAGGCGGGCACGGGCAGAATCGTAGACCCAACCAGGCATCCAATCTGATGCCTGGCATGGGTCCAACAGTGGATCTCTTACACAGTGGGGTGCACATTGTCAAAGTGCCCCCTGGATGTCCAAGGGTCAGTGGCTGTGGCAGGTGGTAGGAGGGCAAGGCCACCAGCCCTCTCTGATGGCACCGAAGTGGTGAAGTTGGACAGTGAACATGTCTGCTGGAGGGGGGGAGAACAGTACTACCAGTAGTGGGGAGAGGAGGTTTACATGTGGTGCAGCTGGGGAAGGGGGGCAGCAGCCTTGTGTTGGTGCCCCATGAGGGGTATGGGTGTTGTGGGGGGGCTGCCACACTCACCACTGTGTGCTGGGACGGGTGGGTGGCATTGGATGGCCATTTCCTGTAGCCCTGGAGGGTTGGTGGGCTGTTTGCCCTGTCCTGCAGGGTGTGCGAGGGGCACATAAAGGGTTTATGGCAGGGTCGTCCCTAGCATACCCTGTGCCACCTATGCACCCCCGTGGCCAGCACTATGCACCTTAGCAATGGCACGTTGTGTCAGCCTGCCCTTTGCCCATGCCAGTATGTTGTTCCTCATACAGGAGGGAGATCAGGTGTGTATGTGCTGCTCACCTCCCTTAGAGCATCCTGCATGGGGGGTGCATGGGGTGTGGAGTGGTTGCGCATCCCAGATACACGAGTGTAGCCACTCCATCCCATTAATGCATAGGGCCAGTTGATATTTGTAGTCCTTTCTAACACTCTCTGAGTATGGTATTTATTTTTTTTTGTAGTTCAGATGTTGTGCAGTATAGTCTGTTTTCTTTTCCTTTTTGCTAGTGGTTGCTGTCAGTGATTGTAGGACATTTGTACTTTTCTTTCAGGTTGATTTATGTATTGCATAAGAACAATTTTCTGTGGTGTTTTGTATGGTTTGATTTCCTCTAATAAAAATTCACCTACTCTTTTTAAGAAGTGCCATGGGATCTTTACCATCCAGCTGAACAGCCACCAGACCAGGCAGACAGGACCTCAGTTTATCTTCTCACCCGAAAGACAGCATTTCAGGAGTGCAGCATCCTCCTTATGATGCACTGCAGTGCCAGTATTGGGATTTTAACCCCACGTGCATGGTGTGAAGCTTGAACCCACAACCTTCTGCTGTTCTGGCCTCAGAGGTAAGTACATAACCTACTGAGCCACTGGCTGAAAATATGTTCAGAGACTTAAAGGCCAATTGAACTCTGATTACCACCTAACCTCAGAAACAGCTATGAAAATGAACTAAGCCAACAAGGTGAAACATGGGTCTCAATTTTCAGTGCCACTTGAGTCATAGACTTTTTGGCACAGGCACCTTGCATCAAATATAACCATTTGAAAATCAGGCCCATGATCAGAAAATGCTAGCACAAGAACTGTAACCTGGAGCTAGAGTCTTGATTCAGAATCTTGGATTGCCAGGAAAGCATGAGATTGTTGATTGTTGGGGAAATGTCCCATGTGTTGTTAAATAACAGTTACAAGGTATGCCAATATACAGACTTCAGCTCAAAAACAAAACAGGAGTATCTCATATGATCCACCATAACTATCTGCTTTCTACTGGTCAAATCAAGATAACAGAGACTGTCAGTGAGACAAATGCAGTTAGTAAATTACACTCGGACTGCTGAGGGCAGAAACCAAAATAAAGAAAGTAAAAGATCCGTCTCCTGCAGGAAGTTGCAACTACTTCAAATGTTTTGCCACCACAAAATATTTTGCCACCAGAGGACTTGTCAGATGAAAGATGGAGTGTGATTACTATTACTCTACAGAGGGACATTCCAGGTGTATTTAAAGAGTTTTTTTTTAAGTTGTTGCCATCTGATGGGGGTACCATTTAATTGGACGGTGATGGGGAAACAAGCTCAGCCTCAGTGCACCAGTCACAGTTGTATGTGACTAATCAAGTTGAAAGCAATACAGAGCCACCTGAACTATATGATCCAGAGGTGCCATTTCAACTGAGGATTCTCTATTGTGGGATGAACAAATGGAGATCTCTACTCCGAATTCCAAGGAAGAAAGGGCAGCAACTGTGAGACACTCAGAAAGACCAATCAGACCCATTCTAAAGCTCTCATGTGATGCCCTTGGTAACTTTACTGATTTGCTCATGTATGTGGAACACACCATAGAGGGATTTATGTCACCCCTAAGTCAGTGCTCCATATTGTATTCAGTGGTGGCCATGGGTAAAATGCAAAATGGGGAGAAACCAACTGTTGTTCCTAAATAGCAAAATCCATTATGCATAAAGCATGTGAGTAAAATGATGTACAAATTGTTAGCTGTAGAATTACCTGTTTAAATCAAACTGTACAGTGCTGGCTAAGTAAAGTGGTGGTACAAGAATCAATGGGAATGTCGACTGGCTCAGCAGAGGGAGGGGCTAACCAACCCTGGATGCAGGGCTTACCTCCCGAGTCACCTCCTGCTGCAACCATGTTTCCCAGTACTCCTGCATCTGTTTTTCTGCTGTCCCCACTGCCTGGTTTGTCTTCCTTTGTGTGGGTGGGGAGGTGGAGAGCCAAAGAAGGCACTGCTTTGCTAGATTGCATAGATCAGAGCCAGCAGGGCTCACATGTAAGCTTGAGCCCCAATAGCAAGTGGGGCTCAGCCATGTAAATAATCAAGTGCACATGCACGCACCTGGGGGTGAACTTGTAAGTACAAGCGGCAATAGCAGATTTAAAAAGGTGTCAAGGAGTGGTGAATAATGGGGATCAACTCTCATTTCTTCTGATTGGCCTCCCAGTGCAAATAGGGGCCCCAGATCAAATGTTTAATTAAATTAATTTAAGGACTACTGGGGAAACATTTAATATGTGTAAAACTGATGCTAGCTATATCTTTAAAGGCCATGTTTATTTTGTGTGACTAGGGGCTGCCATGTTGATTTCCTGGCACCCCAGTCTCCAGTCAGTCACAGGCAGCCACCACCTCTGGCTGGGACTTTAACTCGTAGCCACTAGGTTGTCAGATATGTACATCACAGCACGTTTCAAACAATTAGAACCTGTAATTCCTCCTGTGACATCTGAAGTGTCTAAAAAAGAGTGGGTTAGTCTTGTTCAGACCACTGAAGGAAGCAGAGGCTATCAGCCTTTCTCCTGCAATGTGAGCTTCAGCCTGCTACCGAATAGTCCAGTGCAGACTTAGCCTATTTTAGGTCCTTGTGCAGGTTGCTACTGCTGCTCTGACTAGACAGTGAGAGTAGCCTGATTTTTTTCGTTTAGGGGAACAATCCCAGTTTAACTGTAATATAATTAAAGTTACCAGAAACCTCTCTGTTAATTGTTAAATAATTGCCATTCTTCAAGATCATTCATTCCTACTGCCATGGAAAGTCTTCAGCATTATCCTGCTCAGCATGTGATGACCCTTTGCCAGTGATATCTGGAAGATCCTGTAAGAAGCCACACACCTGCTGGTCATCCCCCTCTGGAACTGCAGAGACCCATCTTGTCCATCTTTTGGGTTTCAGGATCCATGAGTACTTTGCTGGCTGGGCAATGTTCACCTTTCTGTTGATTACCTTTAGAAATTATCCTTGGGCTGGCTCCATGGCGCTGGATGATAGCGGATCGCCTGCCACACTGGCAAGCTGGATTCATACCCGAGGCCAGGCCAACAAGAACAGAGGCTATCAGGTGGTCTTGGAACATCTGAGGGATGCTCTTCTCCCTGGGGGTGTGGGTCAGTGTCAGTATACCCTTGAGCAGCTCCTGGCAGCTGGTTGTGGTGACGCACTTTGTGGCATGGGTGATCATGCACTGCATGTGTGTCTGGCCAGGACACTGCAGGTGTATGGCTCATGTGGGTAGGGGATGGACAGGGAGGAAAAATGGGAAAATATGGCTGCCTGGCTGTCCGGATGATGGCAGCCACCTGTGCTTGCCATGAAGCCTGTAGGTGTCAGTGCTATGCCCTCCCTAGTGAGGAATGGAATACCCCACTGGGCAAAAAAATCTCCTCTCCTGGTCATGATCATAGGAAGGGGCCCTGCTGATAGAAACATAGAAACATAGAATTTGATGGCAGATAAGGACCGCTTGGCCCACCCAGTTTGCCCATTTCCCTACCTAATGGATAAGCTGCAGATCCTAGTTAACCAGCAGCCTACTTCTTCCTACCCCAACCCCCTAGAATTGCCTTATGACTGCCCCATGCATGCTTGAATTCCACCACTGATGAAGGGATACATCAGATAGCTTAGGGTACAGCATGATGAGGGGCAGTGGATGGTGACAGTGGAGGTCAATGGTGGGATGCGGCTTGGTAACCTGAAAGAGTGGTTGGCCAGGAGGGGCCATGGGGGTAAAACAGATTAAGCAAAATAAAAAAAAAAAAAGAAAAAGAAATTACCTTTGGAATACCCTGTGTGGGGAGACAGTGTGTTGGGGTGGGCTCATGGTGGGTACAGCCTGATTGTACACATTGTTGTTATCTAACATTTCCCTTTTTCCCTACAGGACCAGTAAATAAAGTCATATCAACTTCATATCATATCAATTTTATTTGTGAGTGCAATTCCAAAAAGATCAAAGCACTGTACAATAAACAGTAGAATTAAAATCTAAAATATTTTTAAAGCATAATCATAAATATAAAAATTAAAGTACACTAGCTATCATTAAGATCAGAAGAAGCTAAATGGAACAGATAAGTTTTCAAGGCAGTTTTAAAACTCTCGACGGTCAGGCACTCTCTAATCTGATGAGGTAGAGTATTCCACCGGATGGGGTCACAAAAGCAAAAGAGCGGGTCCCAAATGTCTTCTGTCATACCTTGGGAATCTCTAGCAATTCCTTGTCAGAGGAATGGCGTGAGCAGAGGGGGCCATGGGGCAAAGAAGGTCTTCCAAGTAGTGTTCTGTTGTCAGTTTTGATATCTTGTCTGAGCACATGATATTTTGCACTTTCTACCATTGGCACTGCAATGCATTGTCTGTTTAGGTTCTCTTCATGAGTGGGATACAGAGTGGTGTTTGCACCAGTGGGAGACTGGGCAGGTACTGCACCCAGGGAGTTGTAACACACCTATCATTAGGCCCACTGATCTGTTCTCTGGGTAGAGGCACCACATCATTTTGTTTTCTTTTTGCATATGACCCCCCCAAGGTGTTTAAAAGAACCCAGGCCCCTCAGCCATGCAGGTCTGTGTGTGTGTAAGGCAGGGGTTGTAACCACAGTTTTCCAACAAAACACATGGTGACCTGATTATGCAAGAATACAGATATTTATTTCTTCACCATTCTGAGTCCAAACTATGTCTTTCATTTTGTGTTCCTTTGGCAATATTTTCTATAGGACAAAGTTTCCATTTAAATAGAAAAAAGGCAGATATATATGTTTAAATTGTAGGGTACTGTGCACCCTGTGACTGCTTTGTAACCTCTGGCTGAAGCATGCAACTGAGCTGGCTGATGTGATGGAAAAAATGATGTGAATTTGAAACTTTTACAGAATTTGTATCAAAATATTTAGCTTACAGTATATTATGCCAACAGATGGGGGTATTTCTGTGATTTCCACTAGTATTTGAGATAAAAATAAATAAAAAAGCTAAAGGATCATTCAATAGTTGAACATCTAATCCAGTTATTAGTCTGAGAGTTGGCTAAGGGAAAGGATGTTATCTATGAATAATGAATCAGCAGCCTGTGAATTTAATTTTAGAATGCATCATGATTAAATGCAGGATGTTCAGAAAATAAAATCAGACACTGACATCATAAATCACCTACAACAAATCCCTGGTCTTCCCCAGCATTATTTAAAGGAAATTAATTCTTAGAGCCCACAGACAGCCCACAGACATGATTGGTTGATAAACGGCATGTTAGTGCCCAAGTAATTAGGAAAAATGATCTCTGTTTACCCGAGTGCTGGGAGTGACATTTTTATTTGTCTGTAAAGCCTACTTGCAGCTCCATTTATTCATTATCTGGAGTTTATAAGTCATACACACAGCTGTTTGCTTAGCCCATTTGTAATAGCAGGTGCACACTGGATATAGCCTGAACTGGTTTCTGAAGCAGCGTTTTGATTAATGATGTTTGCAAAGTATTGAAACCAGGGCAGAAAACCAGAACAACTCTGTGCCTCAGTTTTGAAATCTACTTTTCCCAGTGGGTTCATTCTAACAGGACACTATTTGGGATGTGTCCATTAGGGACAAGTTCCCCAGACCTATTAAGATTCCAGGCATGATACTGCCAACCATTTTGGAATGAACTACTGCTAATTCTCCAAGCAAAAAGGTAGAGATTGTCTACCATTTCGAACAGCCATGCAGAAACATTTCAGAACTTTAAAAGGATGTTCCAGTTTCCTGTAAAACTAAGTTACCACTTGCAACAAGACCCAAATAACATAACAATCCCCCAAAATATGGATTCCAGGACATCCCATTCTCTATTACCATAGACATTTGCATGACAGCAGGCCCTTTGCTCCTCAAACTCCATCTGTCCCTGCTACATTTCCTGCCCTACCACCATAATTCTCCGCTTTTGACATCAGAACACATCCCATGACATCACACTGTGAAGTTATAAGCAAAAGGTAGTCAGCCTGGTGGTGCAGAGGTTTGAGGCACTGGATGCCACACCTTGCACCACACTGGTGAGTGGCAACCCGAGTTCAGATGCTGACTTGGGTGGTCAAGGGTAGGCCAGGGAGGGAGAGGATACAATACCCAGAGGACTGCTCTCCTCTGCCAAGAAGGGAGACTTATAGTGCCTGGTGTCAGCATGGCCTCTAGCATGGGCAGGGGGTATGGCAGTCAAGGACTATCAAGATAGAGGGTGGTGTTTTGGCTGCAAACATCCTATGTAAGGCAGCATCTGTTGCATGCCCACTCCTTGGACAAGGAAGAAAAATAAGAAAACATGGATTCCTGGGCAGCCACTGACTTCCAGGCACCCGGTAAACCTGTACCCAATGAATGCTCAGGCCTTAATGCTTTTACGTAATGGTAAGTTCTGGTGGAAAATTGGGGAGTCAGGGCTGGAGTGGGAGGCATCCAGAGGGCTACTTGGGGCCAGGAGAGAAGCAGTACTAACTGCATAAATAAGCAAAGGGTGATGAATTCTGGGCATGAGTAAAGTAATAAACAATATAATGTATGGTGGAACATTGTTAACTTCAAAGATCCATCATTTATAGGGTTGTTGTACCCTCAATGCAACGTCAGAATGTTGTTATACCATCGTGGGTACATCACATCGATGGTACAACAACATGGAATGTTTTGTGCATGTGTGTTCTGTGAACCACTGGGTTTACTAAACATGCCATGATAATTAGAACTGGACCCAGAGAGAGTGGTGGTGAGAGCACAAAAGTAAGGATCCTAATCAGTTCTTGCTGAAATTGAAGGGGGCTGATGCCCATACACTACACTCTATGTTCACTTCTCATGGTTTCCATGACAACGTTGGTATAGCTTTCTAGGTGGTCTCTTGAGGATTACTTACTGTAGGTTGTCATGGAAACCACTCAAAGCCAGCATAGAGTGATTGTTCATTGATTCCCATACATTATCCTCTATATAAAGATTCTAAATTCAAGTATTGTGAGAATTTCATGGAGGTGAATTCTGCTGATGGCAATTATAATTTTTTTGTTGGAAATCAGAAGATCTCTAAGAATGGGCTCACCTCAAACATGGATTGGTAGGCTGTGAAGTGCTTCATAACATCCTAAAGAACCCTGAACTAGCTGGTTATTTACAGTAGATTAAGGATTTTAAGAATGCTCAATCTTTAAATAACCCTACTGGAGTCACTAGAGATTCTTCAGATTAAAATTTAAACTACTACTTTCACATTGCACAACACACAGACATTTCTTCTTGATTGCAGAGGTTTTTTTGGGAGGGGGGGTAGTACAATTCCTGACATTCTGAAATTAAACCTGAGCTATAACTTTAAATCACTGACATGTGTGCACATCCGTCAAGTTCATTTGTTTTGAACACTGGAAATCTCAGTGTGACTGGATGCTGACCAGCAGCTTCAGTCAAAGATGTTTTTTTGATCAGAAATTATGCTCACAGCAGGGCATTTAATGCTTTTACTGCACATTGTAACTGATTGTTTGCCTTCTGCTCACTGTATATTTACTTGAATGTTTACCCACTGATCTATTGTTAGTACTGTCAGTCTGCATTCTTATCTCTGTGACGTGGATCCTTTGTAAATGAGTCTATTGACTTACAGGTGTTTCTGAATTCCAAATAAACAAATAAAAAAAATTATGAGCAATCTAGCAACAGAGAGCAGCTACTGTTACAGTCTGAGCAGAAAGAAGACAAACTGTTTTCTGCCCACAGCTTGCTAAATTGGCACTCTGTGAGTGGCAGGAGAATGGCAAACATAGAGTCTTGGGAATAATAGACTGGATTTTTAAGGAACTGCAGCACATTTTACACAAATGCACTACTTGCTGCATGACTATTAGAGTACATAAAATGTGCTCTAACTTCATCTTTCAAGTACCAAGAGTTGTGTTTCAAAAATGACACCTACATCACAGTAAAGGCGGAAGAGTCATTTTATACCACAAAGTGAAGAAAGTGCTGCAAATCTAAATATGGGGCAAAAATATTGTGGCACATTTACCACGATGCAGGTTGCATCTAAAATATGGACTTGTCATGAGTTTTGAAAATTTCAGGTCACATTGTCTGCTCACCCCCAGCCACCCTGTTCTACCACAGCTGGCTAGTGAGAAGTTGAGAAACTGCTTTGCAAAATACTTTGTGAAGCTTTTCAAGTTTATGAAGTGCAGAGTAACCACTCTAGGTAGTTCTTTGCATAGCAAGGTGTCAGGCAAAGTATATTTTTTTAGTTGATTTTCATCTCACCCTCTCATGCAGGATTTTTGTCATATCGGTCTGACCTCTATTGCCATCACCAAGCTCCTCAGAGGCTTAACTCCATCTTCAACATTTTCTTTCACAGTTTGCCCCCTCTGGTGAGCTAGTGGTGGGTTCCCCATGCCCCTGCCAATGATAGTGGTCAAGTTTTGTTGAGAAGAGTGCCCTGATGCCATTGCAGGGACTACAAGGTCTAACCTCCCGTTGTGTGCTACCTGGCTTTTTCCCATTTTTCTCCCAGGGATGCTGACTCCATTGTGATACAAGCTCATGTAGTCATGCAGCACACATGCTTGTTTAGTGTCCTTTCCTCATGCTATACCAGCCAAAGTGTACTGCCACTGCTAGTCACCCAGGTAGCAGTATCGGACCAGGAGTAGTCATTCTCCCCTCCCTGTCCTCTGTGACACACCATGCTCCTCCCCCTGGCTGGCTATTGATGACTTGGGCTTCCTTCCAAATCTGGGTTCCCAGCATTGGGAGCAGCAGCACTACCACTGCACTTGCAGGTCAGCTTTGAAGTTGTCTTTAAAAACTAAAGTCACCCACACTCTCTGTTTTATTGTGGGCAGGAGGAAGGGAATTGTGGCTTCACAATATATTTTGCTGTGAGCATGATGGAGGAGGGAAATGGAGGCCTAGAGGGGAATGAGTGGAGAGAGTCTATTTAAAAACATATGGTGTGGAGGTAGAGGTGTGGACCACATGACGCAGAAGGAGAGGTCACAATTTTTTTGTTTTGTTCATTTGTTAAATAGAAAAAATGCAGGCTAAGTTGATGTGACCCTTGGGCACTTTATAAATTCTTTACAAAGTGTGTAGTTCCTGACTTCACACCAACTTTTCTTGCTAATGAAAATGTTGCATCATCTGCATAGATGACCCATGACTGGAAGTCATTGTTGATTATGGGATTGCCCCATAGCATGATTTAACAATATTTACAACCAATTTCTGTTGTCATAGCATAAAATAGTACAGCATTTTTACATGAATACCCTGTACCCCTGATCTAATATACGTATTATAGTGGTGCAGTAGTGCCAATATAGTTAGGGTTGAGCAGGGCTTTCTATGTTAAATCTCAATCTTTGCGGTTTAGTGTCTTTGCAACCATTCAATGGATTTTCTGGAAATGTTGAATGCCCAGTTTTGTGGGTTAGATCTCTTGACATGCCAAGTTGTGTTCTGGTCGGATGTGCAGATTCCGAGATGCAGATAGCAAAACAAAGTAAAAACATGATGTTTTATTAGTTTTTTTCTCATCATGCTGCACCCAGATGGTTTGGAGTATTGGTCTGAAATGTTCAGGGTAGAAGGGGCTTGGCCTACAAATGCACCCTTCACTTTTTGGTGAAAAAATATTAATCCACTCCAAAGTTATTAAATTTTAAAATTTCAATTATTGTCAATGGGTAGTACAGTCTTTTGGATAGCTGCTTGGAATGGAAAAAAGAATTTGACCCGAACAAAAAAGGATCCTTTTTCATTTTGGCCAATCCTTTTTCAAAAGGAAAAAATCCCTTTTCATTTGCTGCCATCTTGTGATCTGTTTTTTTTTTGTTTGTTTGTTTGTTTTAAACAAAACTGAAATCCCACAAAAATAATACTCTACAGAGATACCAACACATTTATCTTACTCATTGGCACTCCATTAGGTGGATTCTGCAGTTATTTGGTGGAAAAAATTACTTGAGATTTTTTTTAACATTTAAAATCCCTTTTTGTGACTTGCTAACACTTTTTTTCATGAGTGCCTTTTCATTCAAATGAAAAAGGATTTCTTCTCATGAAAAGGATTTTGGACTGTGCTCCCACAGGGAAATAAGGATGTGATTATACTACTGTATCTCAAAAAATAAGGAAAATCATTGCAAAAAAATTTGTTAATGCACTAGTAAGGGTTAAAGTGAAAAGAGCAGGGAAATGTAGTTTTAGGATTTCCAAACTTAACACCCCATTTCCACCCTCCTGGCAGCAAATCAAGCATGGGGTGAGCCTTGGGGTTGCCAAGCCTAACGCTCACCCCATTCTTATACACAGTACTCATCTGAGCTTATTTACTGATAGAATGGGGTGAACATTAGGCTTGACAACTGCAAGGCCCACCAACACCTGATTTGCTCCCTGCGGGGTGGGAATGAGGTATTAGGGTTGGAATCCCTAACACCACATTTCCCAGCTTTTTTCACTTTAACCCTAACTAGTGCATTAACAAAGTTTTTTGCAATAAGTAGGGTTGCCAATTAAAGGCAATCTGATTTGTCTGATGGCAGCCCAGAGGAAATGAAGGAAGCTTAAGGGAATGGGGGATGGGGAGAGGTAGAAGGGGAGGGGGTGAAAAGGGAATAGACAGGGCTATAAAAAGGGGAGGAGCCTAGTGAGGTCACAAGGATTGATGGGTGGAATAAGGGGGGGCCAGGTGAGGTCATGATGGACAGGTGCAAGGGGATGATGCATACACCTGAGGGGGGCATTGGAATGGCCCAGGGGTGTGGCTCAGAGGGGTCCTTGCAATGGGTCCTTAAGGGCTATTTCTGCTGGGATTTTACATTTAGAGTGGATCCCAGCACAGCGATGGCAAAATTTTCACTGAATGTTTGCACCACTAGGTAAGGTATTACAACTTTGGGGACTGGGTACCCAGGCCCTGAAGGTTTTTATTTTTAAAAGACTGATTTTTAGTAAAGGAAAAGTCATATTTTCTGCTGATTGTGAAGGTTTGTTTTCTATGTTGTAATCCAGGGCAGTTTAAGGATATATATAAAAAAGTGTAAACAGGATAAATAAGAGAGGTGGTCTGGGGAGAGACCCCCAGGGCCTCCTGGCCACATGGCCTAGCTTTATGTTTCATGAAGCAGTACAATCATCAGAGACTTTACGCTGCCTTATGAAGGGAGACTAGCAGGCATGTGCAATCCTGAGTTCTGTTTAATATATATATATATATATATATATATATATATATATATATATGTTATTTTACAGGGGAGTTAGTAAGGCATGATGGAGAAGCAGTTTGCTGTAGAAGCTGAGTGGAGGGACCCTACATTATGAAGGGAGACTAGCAGGCATGTTCAATTCCAAGTTCTGTTTGAAAAAAAAAATATATATATATATGTATGTATATTCTTTGCGAAAAATTGCATTAATGCAACAGTTAGGGTTTTTTATGGTGACAAAAGTGAGGAAATGCGACGTTAGAATTTTTAACCCTAACTCCGACTCCCCCCACACTGCCACACATACACACACACACACATGTAGACACACACACACACTCACACACACACACACACACACACACACACACACACAACATACAACTATGGGGGGCAGTACAAGGCAAGACAACCAATCACAGACACACACCATAACACAACAGAAATAACATACAACTTCTTAAACATACCACAACAGGCATCCATCATCATGTTTCACCAACTGTATCGCTTCTGCTGCCATCCCAGTCTCTTATGTGGGTACACTAACATCTGGTAGAAAGATCTGAGATGATGCTACCAATACATCTGTTTTATCAGTCATATGATGCTGTTATACAGAAATGGGCAAGTTGGTAGCAACACGGGACTATGGTGTTATGGAAAAATACGAAGTTGGTGGGAATACATGATTTTACTACTTATATTATGGTGGTATGCAGAAACGGGCAAGTTGGTGGGAACATGGGGCAATGCTGTTATGCAGAAATGGGAAAGTTGCTGCAACACAGGAAGCAAAGGGGCCCACACTCTTGCCAATTCATGTCATTTACTTCTTATATTATGATGTTATGCAAAAATGGGTAATTTTGGGAAAGTTGGTGGAAGTACAGTAGCCCGAATGCTCCTGGGGTCTCACCAACACATGTGTTTTTCTACTTATATTAGGACTTATGTAGAATCGAAGAATTTAGTGGGAACATCGGGCTATGCTGTTATGTGGAAATGGATAAGTTGCTGGTGGTTTGGTCCCATGCTCCCACCAATACATGTGTTTTAATAGTTATGTTATGCTGTTACACTGAAAAGTGCAAGTTGGTGGGGGCATGTGCTATGCTGTTATGCAGAAATGGGCAAGTTACTGGGAGCTGGGTGCCATGCTTTTACCAATACATGTATTTCACTAGCCACTTTATGATGTTATGCAGAAATGGGCAACTTGGTGGGTGCATGGGGCTATGTTGTTATGCAGAAATGGCCAACTTGATGATACCATGGGGTTATGCTCTTATGCACACATGAGCAACTTAGTGGAGGTATGGGTATGCTCTCATGCAGAAATGCCCGAGTTGGTAGTAGCATAGGACTATGCTTTTATGCAGAAAGGGACAAGTTGGTGAGACCATGGAGGGGCCAAAGGGCTCTGCACTCCCACCAAAACATGTCCTTTACTATCTATAGTATGCTGTTATGTAGAAGGGTGTACACATCCAAGAGACTGGGATGGCACCTGAAGTGATACAGTTGGTGAAACATGATGATGGATGCCTGTTGTGGTATGTTTAAGAAGTTGTATGTTATTTCTGTTGTGTTATGGTGTGTGTCTGTGATTGGTTGTCTTGTCTTGTACTACCCCCATAGTGGTGTGTTCTCTGTGTGTGTGTGTGTGTGTGTGTGTGTGTGTGTCTGTGTGTCTGTGTGTGTATGTGTGGCAGTGGGGGTGGGGAAAGTTGGAACTGGGTTGAAAACCCTAATGTCGAATATCCTCAATTTTGTCACTGTAAAAAACGCTAACTGTTGCATTAATGCAGTTTTTTGCAAAGAATGTCCTTACTTTTTGAAAAAGAAATAACAATGAGAGGTTCTCTTACCACAGTACATGTAAACAAGATTATGAAACTTTTATAAAAGAGACTCCGGGAACAATGTCTCACCTAAGTAATGCCCCCACCCCCACATAACAGGTACTGCATTCTGACTGCAGAGCCATAGCCCGACTAAGACCATGAACATCAATGGTATACCTCTGTGATACCAACTGCAGACTAGTTATTACACTCATGAGTTGCATGACCTCAGCCAGGCAAAGTCCCCACCCCCCCAGACCAGTAATTGGATTCTGAGTGCAAACCAACAACCCAACTAAAGCCATGGACATAAATGGTACATGTATACCTCCCTCATACCAGCTGTACACAAGTTAGAACACTGAGGAGTTGCACGGCCTCAGCCAGGCAATGCCCCCCCCGAACAGGTACTGGATCCTGAGTGCAGAGCCACAGCCCAACTAAGAGCATGAACATCAATGGTATACCTCTGTGATACCAACTGTGGACTAGTTATGACACTCATGAGTTGCACAGCCTCAGCCAGGCAATCCTCCCACCCCCCAGACCAGGAACTGGATTCTGAGTGCAGACCCACAACCCAATTAAAGCCATAGACAAAAACAATATACCTCTGTCATACCAGCTGCACACAAGTTAGAATACTGAAGAGTTGCACAGCTTCAGCTAGGCAATGCCCCCCCCCCCAATCAGGCACTGGATCCTGATTGCACAACCACAGTCCAACCATGGCCATAAACATTAATGGTATATGTCCATGATACCAACTGCACACTAGTTATGAAACTCATGACTTGCAGGGCCTCAGCCAGGCAATGCCCCCCCTAAACAGCTACTAGATCCTGAGTGCAGAGCCACAGCCCAACTAAGGCCATGTACCTCAATGGTATACCTCTGTGATACAAACTTCAGAGTAGTTATGACACTCATGAGTTGCACGGACTCAGACAGGCAATGCCCCCACCCCCAGCCCAGTAATTGGATGCTGAGTGCAGATCCACAGCCCAGCTAAAGCCATGGACATCAACGGTATACCTCCCTCATACCAGCTGCACAAAGGTTAGAACACTGAGGAGCAGCACGGCCTCAGCCAGGAAATCCCCCTCCCAAAACAGGTACTGGATCCTGAGTGCAGAGCCACAGCCCAACAAAGGACATGAACATCAATGGTATACCTCTGAGATACCAGCTGTGGACTAGTTATGACACTCATGAGTTGCACAGCCTCAGCCAGGCAATGCCCCCACCCACGTAGACCAGGAACTGGATTCTGAGTGCAGACCCACAACCCAACTAAAGCCATAGTCATAAACAGCATACTTCCCTCATGTCAGCTGCACACAAGTTAGAACACTGAGGAGTTGCATGACCTCAGCCAGGCAATGATCCACCCTGACCAGGCACTGGATCTTGAGTGTGCAGCCACAGCCCAACTATGGCCATAAACATCAATGGTATACATCCATGATACCAAAGGCACACTAGTTATGACACTCATGACTTATACGGCATCAGCCAGGCAATACCCCCACCCCTCCAGACCAGGTACTAGATCCTGAGTGCAGAGCCACAGCCCAAATAAAGCCATGGACGTTGACAGTATACCTCTCTGATACCAGCTGCACACAAGTTAGAACAGTGACCCTCAGAATAAAAGTTGTTGACAATAAAAAAAAATTCTAATATTCATTAACAAACAGAAAAAATAAAGAAAATGTAAAAACAGCATGTAAAAAGACATACATTTCACCACTATCCATTTGTCATTCCAAAGAATGGTACATCTTAACAGAAAAACACATTCAAAATCTCTCAAATAGGTGATTTTTCAAAGACTACCAAGTTCTGTATTTAAAATCTCAACTTATTCTCGCGATCAAAGAATTTGTAACCTTGAGAATGATCCTCGCGATTAATGCATCTCGTGATCAAAGAAAATGCAGTCTCACGATCAAAGAATGAAAAAAATATAGAAAACCTTCAATAACTTATGCAAGTAACAATATTTTCCAGTAATACAAATTTGATATGCAGTAGAACCAGATTCACCCCAATCCACATGTGAAAGTACAAAAAATAGTTTATTTTCGAAGATGTACAACATCTATAGGGTAAATCTCACGTCATTCTCATGATCTAAGATTTTGTTACCTCGCAGATGATGTTCATGATCAAACTGAGTCACAATCAATAAATGTGCATGCTCATGACCAAAAATTTCAAAATACAACAAAATGCAAGAAAACATCAAAAAAATCATTACCACACTAAAATTCATGTCCCATAAGCAATAGAAATATATCTGGCTACATACTCAGTCAAAAATTGTTTCAACAAATTTATTCTTTTAAGTTACACATGTCCCACAATGGAAATCTCATGTTATTTTTACGATCAAATAATTTGTAAGTTCGGGAACGATTCTCGTGATTAAAGTGAGTCATGATCAATAAATTTGCATGCTCACGAGCAAAGATTTAAAAAAATACAATAAAATGCAACAAAACATCAAAAAATAATTATCACTGTAAAATCCACATCTTATAAGCAATAAAAACACATATGGCTACATACTCCATTAAAAACTATAATAAAAAAGATATTTTTTTAAACTACAGATCTTCCACTATGCAAATCTCATGTTATTCTCATGATCAAAGAATCTGCATGCTCGTGAAAGATCCTCGCGATCAATGCGAGTCACGATCAAAGATTTTGCAAGCTTGTGAAAGAAGAAACAACAAATTTTACCATGTGACGTCTGTGAACCAATAGAATCATATAATAACACTTCATTGGCCATTTTATGACTGTTAGAGAAGCAACAATGACTCCAGGACACAGTGGTAAGTAGAAATTAATCTATTCTCAAAAAGTTTGCTAATTAGACAATTAAGAAGCTGCAAACAATTTATGTGCCTCAAAATCAAATTGTATGCACTTTTAAGGGATGTATGTAGCATACTAACAATATGTTCTTATGTGTTTCAACAAGAAGTTTTATGTAAACTGTTACAGACAGTCTGTGTGCACTTTATCTTCCATATATATATATATATATGGGATATGACATGGCCTGACTGAAGATATCATGATATCACTGGCCTCGAGTGAAGATAAATATGATATCTTCAGTCAGGCCATGTCATGTTCTGTTTATACAATATATGCTTTGCCCCCAATACAACTCACCACATGCCCCTCTCAATGCAATGGTGACATAAAGGTGATGGCCCTAGCAATACAACCCCACTTTACAGAAATGCTGCCAAAACAGCAGATGTCATTTATTGTTTAAAAATATCGGTGGATCCTGCTATTTATGGTTAGTTTTAAAAGTATTATCTGGTTTATCCTGTCATGCCCCCCCAACAGAGCTCCACATGCCCTCCTCCCCAACATAACAGATTACATAGGGTTTTCAAATATCTGGTTGATCCTGTCAATTTAAAGTTACTAAAAATATCTGGTTGATCCTGCTATTATTTTGGGGAAAAGTGATATTTTAAATGCTTATCTGGTTGATCCTGCCACTCTGAGCACTTTCACTTTCCCTGTAATTGTAGCGTGACCGAGTGCTATCCACACTGACGATTGCTACATTGCCAAATGTTTTCTAGGAGGTGCCCTGGGTTCAGTAAGTGAGAAAACACCATGCTTTACGCTCAGCTTTCTGTCAATTGTTGAACAAAAGCTGCCGACTGCACATAGACTGAAGCAGTGACCGAGCCGGCAGCTTTTGAGCAGTAAAGGAAGCGAGCTGACTGCTGTTACACAGACGCCACGCCCCTCCTCCGCTGTTCTAAAGTCACAAACTCACTTACTGCAGTCTATGTGCAGTCAGCAGCAAGTTTCATATGACGATAGGAATGTGGAGATAATAAATGACGATAGGAACATGAAGATAGCAATGTTATCTTCACTGCCCACCTCAGATATTTTTATACCATTATTTATCCGAAAACATACATTGTATATATATATATATATATATATATATATATATATATATATATATATATACCCATTCATACAGTATATATACAACCTGTTCACCATGGCAGGCACATGTTTAAAATATTTTCCACAAGTACAACAGATCTGGTAAGGTTTTTCACTTGTTGAACAAACACCAGATCTAGTGTGTAATCTGTCTGCCATCCATTGTTCCATTAACTTAATAGTTATCTAAAATTATCAGAACTCAGTTAAATTTAACCTGTTTACTTCATTCTATATACAATATGAACAACCACTTAGATTTGCTACTTACTATATAAACCTTGTTAACTAAAAATTTGCTAATGACTCCTAAAATATTAATTCTGTTGCTGCAATCACATATTTTTCTAAAGTTAGTAGTCTTATGAACATACGAACATATGAAATTTGCCAGCAGATAAAGGCCTAGAGGTCTATCAAGTCTGCTTGAATGTGCAGCTAGCTCCCCTTATTCTGCAGCTGCCCCTCCCTTCCACCCTTCCCCTTCATTAACCCTCCTCCTTGTCCTGTCCCATCCTCATTTGAAGCAGTCCACTGTTCTACTGCATACCACTTCTGCAGGTAACGCATTCCACCCAGCCACCACCCTCTCTGTAAAAAAGTGTCTCCTCATCTCCCTCCTGAACCTTCCTCGCTCCAGTCTCATATCATGGCCCCTGGTGGCCCTCCCTTCCCTTACTTTGAACAGCCCCTCTGTACCTGTCTTGTTTATTCCTTTCATGTATTTAAAGGTTTCAATCATGTCACCCCTGTCTCTCCTCTCCTCCAGTGAGTACATGTTCAACTCCTTCAACCTCCTCTCATATGATAAGTCCCCCAGCCCCTTGATCATCTTTGTCACTCTGCGCTGCACCCTCCAGTAACTTAATGTCCCTCTTCAGATACGGACGCCAGTACTGCACGCAGTACTCCAGGTGTGGTCTAACTAATGACCTATACAGTGGCAGAATCACCTCCTCCCTCCTCGAGGATATACCCCTTGCAATACAACCCAGCATTTTGTTGGCCTTTGCAGCTGCCTTCCTACACTGTGCCGAGTTGTTCATTGACCCTGTAATGAGTACACCCAGATCCTTCTCCTCCTCTGTCTGGGCTAGCTGCACTCCCCCTAGCTGGTAAGTCCTCCTTGGGTTCTTCATCCCAAAATGCAGAACCTTGCACTTTTTGGCATTAAAGCCCAGGTGCCAGGTGTCTGACCAGGTTTCAAGCTTTGCCAGATCATCCTGCAACCCCTGCCATCCCACTAGGTCATCCACCACCGCGCCAACCTTGGTATCATCAGCAAACAGACTGATCTTGCTCTTGATGTCCCGTGATATGTCTGCAATGAATATCCCAAACAACACTGGTCCCAACACCGAGCCCTGTGGGACACCGCCGTCACTGCCCTTGGGTGTGAGAGCTCCCCACCCACCACCACCCTCTGTTGCCTTCCCTGCAGCCAGTTTCCTACCCATCTCACCAGCTTTGCACCGTCCCCTGTGCCTACTAACTTCCTTCCCAGCCTTCCATGTGGCACCGAGTCGAATGCCTTACTGAAGTCCAGATACAGGACATCAACTGCATGGCCCCTGTCCAGTTGCCTAGTTACCCAGTCATAGAACTCGACCAGGTTGGTTTGGCATGATCTGCCACGTATGAAGCCATGCTGTCTGCTGTCCTGTAGTCCTTTGGCCTCTAGGAGGGCCACCAGCCTCTCCTTCAGGATAGTCTCCATTAGCTTACCCACGATGGATGTGAAAACATACAAACATAATAAATCTATAATATATGGTAAGTGCCTATTAACCACCATAATCAGCAGTCACACAGCTTTGTTATGCACTGTTTAGAATTTCAAAAGTTGTTAACCCACTTCGGAATTTCCAAACAGTGGCATAACAAAAAAGAATGCACCAGAGTTCCATAATTCTCACACATAGAATGCAAACAGTGTTTTTTTGACCATACACTATAAAAGGTGATGGCTGGGGATTGGGTGACAACCACACTGAAATCACCTCTCGTGGTTGCTAGTGCTACAGTAAACCTCTTCAGCTGCGCTCTCGAGGTTTACCATGTTGCCCTAGCAACCACTGGAGGTGATTACAGTGTGGTTATCACCTGATCCCCAGCCATTATTCTCTATATCATTCTCAGAATATACTTAATGAGCACTAAATAATTACAAGTGCTACTGCTCTAGTGTTTAAAAAAAAATGTTCTGAACTCTTTAAGTATTAAAAACGATTTCGGTAAGATAGGTAGCTGTACTTGCCCTCACTGTAGATGTCCATGTCTTTAGTTGGCTTTCACTCTGGCACTCAAAATCCACTACCTGGTTTGGGGGGGCATCCATGGCACCATTGCCTGGCAGACTCTGTACATGTCCACAGTGTCCTAACATGTGTCCATCTCATATAACTGAGGCATACCATAGATGTCAACAGCTTTATTTGACTGTGCCTCTGCACTGAAAATCCACCACCTGGTCTGGTGGGGGATAGGGGAAACTCCTCAGTGTCACTAATTTCTGTGCGCCTGGTATCAGGGAGATATACCATTAATAGCAATGGGTTTACTTTACCTGAACTCTGCCTATCAACTCAGCATCCAGTACCTCTTTGGGGGGAAGGCATTGCCTGGCTGAGGCTGTGCAACCCCTCCGTGTTCTAACTTGTGTGCAGCTGATATGAGTCCATGGAATTATTTGGGCTGTGGGTCTGCACTCAGCATCCAATTACTTGTCTGGGGGGTTTGGGGCATTGCCTGGCTGATGCCGTGCAACTCATGAGTGTCATAACTAGTCTGCAGTTGGTATCACAGAAGTATACCATTGATATTCATGGCCTTAGTTGTGCTGTGGCTCTGCACTTATGATCCAGTACCTGTTCTGGGGGTGGCATTGCCTGGCTGAGGCCGTGCAACTCCTCACTGTCCTAACTTCTATGCATCTGGTATCAGGGAGATATACCATTAATAGCAATAGGTTTACTTTACCTGAACTCTGCCTATCAACTCAACATCCAGTACCTCTTTGGGGGGGGCATTGCCTGGCTGATGCCGTGCAACCCCTCAGTGTTCTAACTTGTGTGCAGATGGTATGAGAAAGGTATACCATTTATGTCCATGGCTTTATTTGGGCTGTGGGTCTGCACTTAGCGTCCAATTACTGGTCTGGGGGGTGGGGCATTGCCTGTCTGACGCTGTGCAACTATTGAGTGTTGTAACTAGTCTGTAGTTGGTATAACAGAGGTATACCATTGATGTCCATGGCCTTAGTTGAACTGTGGCTCTGCACTTAGGATCCAGTACCTGTTCGGTGGGGGGGCATTGCTTGGCTGATGCCGTGCAACCCCTCAGTGTTCTAACTTGTGTGCAGATGGTATGAGGAAGGTATACCACTTATGTACATGGCTTTATTTGGGCCATGGGTCTGCACTCAGCATCCAATTCCTGGTCTGGGGGGTGAGGGCATTGCCTGGCTGAGGCCGTGCAACTCATGAGTGTCATAAAGAGTCTGCAGTTGGTATCACAAAGGTATACCATTGATGTTCATGGCCTTAGTTGGGCTGTGGCTCTGCACTCAGGATCCAATACCTGTTCGGGGGGGCATTGCCTGGCTGATGCTGTACAACTCCTCAGTGTCCTAACTTCTGCGCACCAGGTATCAGGGAGATATACCATTAATAGCAATGGGTTTACTTTACCTGAACTCTGCCTATCAACTCAGCAACCAGTACCTGTATGTTGGGGGGCATTGCCTGGCTCAGGCCGTGCAACCCCTCAGTGTTCTAACTTGTGTGCAGCTGGTATGAGGGAGGTATACCATTTATGTCCATGGATTTATTTGGGCTGTGGGTGTGCACTTAGCATCCAGTTACTGGTTTTGGGGGGGCATTGCTTGGCTGACGCCGTGCAACTCATGAGAATCATAATTAGTCTGCAGTTGATTTCACAGTGGTATACCATTGTTGTCCATGGCCTTAGTTGGGCTATGGCTCTGCACTTAGGATCCAGTAACTGTTCGTGGTGGGTGGGGCATGCCTGCATTGTATTTCAAAATAAACTGCTCTTTTTGTGAAATATTCAATCCATCAGACAGGTACTCTCACTATACATATTAACATACATTTAGTAGTACAAGTTAAGTGAAGAAAAACTTAAACCTGTTAGAGGAACACTTACTACAGTACCTGATGTCTTAGTATTAATACTTAGGATGGAATATTTAAACCTTTTAAAATGAAACAAATGATTAATTTACAAAGATGCTGCACTACATGAGATGATCAGTACCACAGAGCTCCAATACCTCACTTGCTAACTGTTAAATATGCGTTAAATGACAAAGCAGTAGACTTACAGTTTAACTTGTCGTATATAATGAACCACATTCAAAACCATAACTAAATTATAAACTGATTCTTTCTTTTGCATGTTTTTATACAGGTTAGCCATGCCTTGGGGATAGAAGAATCTCACCTGCCAGACGTTCTACATAATAAAGGCATTAGCGGGTGAGATGCGCAGGAGCATCCGGTAGTGGTATCACATAGCATTCGTTATGTGGGAGGAAGCAGGGAAGCCAGAATTTGGAGACCACCATCATGGTAGTAAGTACATCTTTTTAACAGTCTTCAATGTCTTAAATGTCATATCTTCAACAAATCTGTCAGAGCAGTAAAATGAATCCAATGACATCCTCAGTATCTCATTAAGTTTGTGTGAGAATCTTATTAAGTAATGTCATATATCACAGATGACAGCATTAGTAGACTGTAATTGTACTGCAATACAGTATTCCATAAAAACAAAACAAGTGTGATTGCCACCTAACAAGACAGTATATTAGCATGTTACAGCATTACACCACTCTTATTGACTCTTCCAATCTCTAAGTACCATCAATACACATTGTACTCAGATTTTGAAACATTGTCAAAAACTTCTTAATCCTGTTCAATTGGTTAGTCAATAACATAAACTGCCAAAACTGCAGTATAACCAGTATACCTCAAAAGAGTATAGATAATCTCAACATTTTACTGTGGCTGATGTGTTCTTTGGTCCGAAGCTACAGATAAGCACAACAAACACACCAGCCGTGGGTAAATCTTGGCATCACCCACATCCTCTAGTGGCATATTATGTCTTGTTAATTCTTAACATAGACTTATTTATATAGTGATTTATTGCTGGGAAGGGAAAAAGAAGTATGGCATAGAACTGTAGATATTGGTTCAACGTCTAATACACTTGCAGAGACTGGCACATTGAATGCTAAAACTGTGCTGTCAGGTAATACTAATCACAGTTGTGAGGCATAGTTTTTTCTAAAAAGATTTTCAGAATGTTAAAAAACATTCACCAACCTCAGTGTGATGTATCAGTGAAAAAAAAATCCCATGTGCTTTTTTTTTACGTTTACTGCAGTCAGTACCGACAATATTCAAGATGCTAGCAAATATGTTTGATGTTCCATGTCAGAGGCATTTTCATAGGTAATAAGTCAAGGAACTGTACCTGAAACATTGTCACATTGGTTACTAGAAGGATTTATAGTTTCTTTGTCTTGTCCACTAATGAATCAGGAGCCAGCTGTTCTCTTACCTATTGTAGTATTACAAATATAATTCTATGAAACCAATAATACATAACAGTACATGTGCCATGGTGAAATAACAAAATATCTTACATATGTTGTATGTGAATCCATAATACCTCATGGACAGTGTTATCCCAGCATGTCTCATCATTTGAACTGTGTTATGTCAATCATGATATATCAAATGTTTTCCCAATATACCTGTCTTTTCCTATTTATGTTACTTCTAATTGTTCCACTCAGGTAACATAACAGGTCACATAAAACATACTCTGCCTAGACTATATGTAAAAGACTAAGACCAATCAATGACATACAGTACAATATGTAAATCTGTGTTGTAGTTATTACTGTGTTACATCAAGATGTAACACATGCTAATATAGTGCAACACAATATTAAAATAATAGTGGAAACACAACTTCAGATACTACTAAACTGATACTGCACATTATACACACATATAGAAAACATTCAATATGTGTTTCACCCTCAGCTGCAAGAGCAACCATCCCTGCTTCCTCCCAGGGTGTCCACCTAGTACCACTCCTGGAAGGTGAGGACTGAGGGGCTCCAGTTGAGCAACTACTAGTGCTCGACTCTGCTGGTGAGTCACAATGATATACTGAGATCTGTCCTTCTTCTGAAGGTCCAGTATGTGCTTCTGCCTGCTGAAAGTATTGCATGGCACAGACTGTGCAGCTATTCAATGTTACAGCTTCTGTCACCTCATGTCAGAGAAATTTGACATCAATGTTTGAAGGTTTATTTCATATGTTCTCTGTAGTCAGGATGTCATCCCTCATTTTCAGTGTCTGTGGACTACTGTGCAGTGAGCCCATCCAGCAGATTAGTTGAGCTGTACCTCTGCATTCATAATGCAGTACCTGGTCTGCTGTGGGCGGCAGTTGCATTGTCTGGCTCACACTGTACAACTCTTCATTGTCATGACATGTTCGCAGCTGGTATTACAGAAGTATGCCATCCATATTCACACCTTTAGTTACTGTGTTACTCTGCACTGAGCATCTACTACCTGATCTGTGTACCTGGAACCATCACCTGTCTGACACTATGCAACTTCTCAGAGTCCTAAGTTGTGTAAAGCTGGTATCACAAAAATATACCATTGATGTACATGACTTTAGTTGGGTTGTACCTCTGGACTTACGATACACTACCTGACCTGATGGGGGAATGGGGCATGTAAGAGACCTTCTCTGACTGAGGCCTTAAAACTCCTTATGTTCAGCTCTTATCAGGGAGGTACACTATTGCTCTCCACATCTTTAGTTACTCTGTGACTCTGCACTCAAAATCAGCTACCTCGTTCAGCATTGGCAGTTGGAGCATGCAAGTCGTCAGTGTCATAACTTGTGTTGATCTCATATTAGCAAGGTATGCCATTACTATCCACAGATTTAGTTGCCTGTAGCTATACACTAATGATCCACTACATGATCCAACAGGGAGGAGGGATTGTCTCAGTGAGTATTTCAAACTCCTTAGTGTCCTACCTTCTGTGCAGCTGATATCACAGCGGTATACCATTGATGTACACATCTTTAGTTAGTCTGTGGCTGTGCATGCAGCATCAAGTACCCGTCCTCAGCAGTGGTAGGTAGGGGGTTTGGGCATTACCTGTGAGACACAGTGCAACTCCACACAGTGCTAACAACTGTGCACCTGATATCACAGAGGTATACCATTAATATCCACAGCTTTACTTATTGTGTGGCTCTGCACTCAGGATCCAGTACCTGGTGTGAGGAGATGGGACCATTGCCTGGCTGACAGCATGCAACTGCTCAGTGTCCTAACTTGTGTGCAGTTGCTGTCAGTAAACTATGCCACTCATCTTCACGGCTTTAGTTGGCATGTACCTCTGCACTGAGACTCAACTACCTGATCCAAGTGTGGAGGGGAACTATTGTCTGCCTCAGGCCTTCATAGTACTTAGTGTCCTACCTTGTGTGCAGCTGTTATCAATCTAATACATCATAGATCTACACACCTTTAGTTAGTCTGTGGTTGTGCACTCAGGATCTAGTACCTGTCCTGGGGGGGCAGGCCACCATTACCTACCTGAGTCAGTGCAACTCCTCACTATCCTAACATGTGTGCATCTCACATCAGGGACATATACCATTCATATTCTATAGCTTTACTTAGTCTGCTTCTCTGCACTCAACATACAATATCTGTTGTAGAGAGGTTGGAGCACTGCCTGGCTGAGGCCATGCAACTGCTCAGTATCTTAACTAGTGTTGAGCTCCTATCAGGAAGATAGAGTTTACATGTTCAGAATTTTAGTTGCCATGTACCTCTGCACTGAGGATGCACTAACTGATCCGTAGTGGGGGGGGTGGGATTGTCTGGCTGATCTAGTGTCTGTTCTGGACAGGGAGTAGCATTGCCTACTGAGTCAGTGCAACTCCTCACTGTCGTAAGATCTGTGCACCTCATATTAGGGAGGTATACCATCCATATCCACAGCTTTAGTTGGTCTGAACCTCTGCACTGAGCATCAACTACCTAATCCAGTGGGGGTGGGGGGAAGGTATTGTTTGCCTGACACCTTCAAACTACTGAGTGTCTTACTTTCTGTGCAGCTGCTATCAGTAACATATAACATTGATATGGCTGTGCACTCATGATGTAGTATGTGTTCTCCGGGGCGCGCATTGCCTCCCTGAGTCACTGGAACTTCTCACTGTCCTAACACCTGTGCACCTCATATCATGGAGGCATCCCATCCATATCCTCAGCTTTACTTCATGTGTCACTCTGCACTCAGCATGCAGTAGCTGATGTCCATAGCTGGCAGCATAGCCTGACTGAGGCCATGCAACTCCTCAGTGGTGTAACTTATGTGTAGATGCAATCAGGAAAGTATACTGTTGATGTCCACAGCTTTACTTTTCATGTACGTCTGCATTGAGGATCCACTACCTGATCCAAGGAGGGGGGCTGGTATGGGTATTGTGTAGGTGACCCCTTGAAACTAAGGGATTCAATGGGGGCAAGGGGCAGGACATTGTCTGGGTGAGGCGTTCAAACTCCTCAGCATCCTACCATGTCTACAGCTAGTATTAGGCAAGCATACCATTCATGTCCTCATCTTTAGTTACCCTGTGGCTTTCCACTCAAGATCCAGTACCTGTTCTGATACAGGGTGCGGGGGTTCTACCTGATCCTATTAAACTCCTCAGTAAGTAAAATTTAGTACAAGTGGTATTACAGAGGTAGACATGCACATAAAAACGTATACAAACAAATAATGTTTTTCCTTTTTCTATATTTTTCACAGAGGAAGAATCATCAGCGGAGGGTGCTGCTGGAGCAGAAGACCCCACAGAGGAAGCCGAAATTATCAACATCAACCCCTCTGTGGAGGAAAGACCAACAGCTCCAGCAGCGGGTCATCCACCATGTGCTGCAGGTCTGCCTGGGCCTCCAGCTGAGGAAAGTAAGTAACTTCAATCATACCACGTACATAATTGAATAGTCAATCAAAAAATGAAACTACCAGTTTCCCACTATTCTAAATCTTCTGATAACCAATCTCTACACATGACAATGGCATATATTGCATATAGAGCATATAAATTAATACAATAAAAATAAATAACAGCAATTAGTAAGATAGTTGTATTTTATGATAACAAAAAATGCATTAGTCTCATTTCTGAAACATACCCATAACATATGAGTTATCAGGAGGATTACCATGCCTGGCAAAGATTTACCCACTCAACTGGATCTTGTAGGCAAACCACTGGCGCCATCGTAAATTACACCATACAGTATCTGATAATCTAAAAGACACTGGAGTATATTATGCTATCTTAAAATACCATTGCAGTATTTTTCACTAGCAAATACTGCTTGGGTGTTATTTTTCTAAACAATATACTATGACAGAGAGTGCATATATTGTTCCATTTACCACACTTGCTGTGGTTCATTCATGAGCCGCAACCAAGTGATTCAACTACACCAGAAGTGGTAAATCCACCCATATACGCAGTTCCTGTCATGGTATATTGCTATTATATTATGTTCAAGTTGTTTTATTATTTCCATAGTCATGTGAAAGATTTACAGTGGGTATATTGGAGCATGTGTCAGGGTCAAGCAATGTGGTTTATCCAATGAGGTTACAGGATGTTCATGCACCATTGTATAATACAAGTCTAATAACAGCTATTTAGCCTATTTAATTTGTTCTGTTTTGCTGTATTTTGTTTCACTGGTATAACACATAGTAATTCTGCAGATAACAGCATTGTACAATACTACAACCCTAACTATCACCTGCCCTGTCCCAAAGCCACCTGTTCTTACTAACCTAGCAGTCCCAGCTCAAGACTAATTTGTCTGCTCAACCAAAGCTTGCTTTCCTCTCAATCTTATCCGAATAACTGTTTTACCTGTCAATACCTAACCTGTTACACTGTTATTGTAAACAAAGTCATTTACAGTAGATATCTGCCATACTGTTGCCTGCTATGATGTAAAAAAAAAAAAAAAATGTTGTTACCTACAATGATGTAATGAAATGTTGTGCTTTGTATTGTCCTCTTTGTGACGAGGTACCTTTGGAAACGAGCCGCTGGCTCAAAGGTTGTAAACTGATGTATAAATAAATGAAAAATAAAAATAAAATAAATCAGTCTTTGTGCATATATTCAAGGGATATATGTACTGCACCTGTCACAACCATGTTATTTGAACAGTAGCCTTTCACCTTGAGAAACGTCATGAGTAGCAAAGCAACAAGTGATGTTTGCAAAACATCACAGACTACTGCACAAATAACTTTGTTGTCCCACAAGTACACCATGCATATGTTCAGTAATTTATGTAGCTGGCCTTTTCCACTTGACATCTGTAATACCTTACTGGCCTCTTGAGTTTGTATCCATCTGTTTTTATCGCCCCTAGTTTCTCTTTTATTTTCAGGTTTGTCCGAGTGACAAAAAGATAAAAAAATATTTGTTGAAAAGTGTTTCCATTTAAAATGTATTTCTGTTTTGGGAGAAAATTGCTGAAGCTGTGCATTTTTCTGAGTCTCTAGCAGTGTGATACCTTTCCTTATAAACAATACTTTAAGAAGGTAAAAGTGAAAGAGGGAGGCAGTACTACTGACCATGCAACACACATAGTTCTGCTTAGTGAAGCAGTCACTAAGTAGATAAATGACTGATCATGTCATGACTATATACATATTTTGAAGATATACAGATGAGACAGGATTCACAAAAGAGATGCTCCCAACACATCTGAGATCCTCAGTGGCATCCCTGACATGTGCCCAGTGACGATTCTGGCAGGTGGCTGATGTGCTGGCGCAACCTGGATGCAGCAACACATCCCAGATACTCCACATACCACCACTAATGGTATGCGATGCATCTGGAGGAGCTGTGAAGTATGTGTTCCCATTCATACCAGTCACAACCCCATCCACAGCCCTATTCTGTGGCACATCCCCAGGACAAGTCCGGGGATGCGGCACAGAAAGCTACATCTAGAAATACTAGACTTAAGTGGGTGACCACCCACAGGCCAGCTGCCATACTTCAGGAAGAAGCATGGCACCCTGCCCACTCTAGCAGTCCAGTGTCCCCCCCCCATACCCCCGTAAGCAGCCACTATTGGCAGCGGTGTGAAGGAATTCACCCCCTTCCTCCCAGCCCCATAACCTGCCACTCCTTGTGGCACCATCTGGTAATATGAACCCCTTCCCCAGTTCCCAGTAAATACCAATCCTTGTGCTAGTATCCGAGGTCCCTGCAAAAAAACCTCCCCACCCCAAGCCCTCATGAATGCCACCCTCCTAGCACTCTGATGACGATGAAAGACATACTCCCCCACACACCCCAGCCCACCCCTCTCCCCCCACCCCAGCACAGTTCCACCATCGACAGGCACCTCAATCAACCCATACTGCCACAACTGCCCACCAATAGAGCTGTCTGAGACTGGCAGCTACATGACTACCTGATGCCCATGTGGCCTTTGGGTGGTTATGTAACTGTTAGTCTCACACAGCTCTGTCAGCTGGCAGTCATGACAGTATGCAGGTGGGTTGAGCTACCCACCACGCTTGGGACCATGCTGAGGTGGGGGGACAGGGTGGGCTGCTGTGCCTGGGTGGGGGTGGTCTTCATCATCATCCAAGTGCCATGGAGGGTGGCATTCACAGGGGCTTCGGATGAGGAGGTTTTTTTTTGTAGACACCTCAGGTAGCGGTGCAAGGAGTATCATTTACTGGGAGCTGGGGGAGTTCATACTGCTATACAGCACCACAACAAGTGACATTTACTAACATCTGGTGGGTCCATACTGCCAAATAGCACTGCAATGACCAGCAGGTTACGAGAGCTGGAGGAGGTGAATTTCTTTTTACTACTTCTGAGTGCAGGTCATGACAAAGGCTGGTGAGGAGGGGTTACTGCATACATACCACTGCAAGGAGCACCAGGTTACAGAAGCTTGGGAGGAGGGTGTTTACGGCCTTGGTTGGGCTGTGGCTGCACACTCAGGATCCAGTTCCTGGACGGGGAAGGGGATGCATTGTCTGGCTGAGGCCATGCAACTTCTCAGTATTTTAACTTGTGTGCAGCTGCCATGAGGGAGGTATACAATTTATCTCCATGGCTTTATTTGGGCTGTGGGTCTGTGCTCAGCATCCAGTACATGGTCTGGAGGGGGAGGTGGAAGTACTGCCTGGTTGACATCATGCAACTCATGAGTGCCATAGCTATTCTGTAGTTGGTATCACAGAGGTATACTGCTGATGTTGATGGCCTTAGTTGGGCTGTGGCTCTGCACTCAGGATCCAGTACCTGTTTTGGGGGGGGGGATTGCCTGACTGAGGCCCTGCAACTCCTCAGTGTTCTAACTTGTGTGCAGCTGGTATAAGGAAGGCATACCGTTGATGTCCGTGGCTTTATTTGGGCTTTGGGTCTGCACTGAGCATCCAATTGCTGTTCTGGGGGGATGTGGGTATTGCCTGGCTGAGGCTGTGCAACTCATGAGTGTCGTAATTAGTCTGCAGTTGGTATAACAGAAGTATATCATTGATGTTCATGGCCTTACTTGGGCTGTGGCTCTGCACTCATGATCTAGTACCTGTCCGGGGGAGGTGGGGCATGCCTCGCTGAGGACATGCAACTCATGAGTGTCATAACTAGTCTGTAGTTGATATCACAGAGCTAAACCATTGATGTTCATCACCTTACTTGAGCTGTGGCTCTGCACTCAGCATCCAGTACCTATTCTGGGGGGGCATTGCCCTGGCTGAGGTTGTGCAACCCCTCAGTGTTCTAACTTATGTGCAGCTGATATGAGGGAGGTATACCATTTATGGCCATGGCTTTATTTGGGCTGGGTGTCTGAACTCAGCATCCAATTACTAGTCTAGGGGAGTAGGGGCATTGCCTGGCTGATGCCATGCAACTCATGAGTGTCATAACTAGTCTGCAGTTGGTATCACAGAGGAATACCATTGATGTCCATGGCCTTAGTTGAGCTGTGGATATGCACTTCGGATCCAGTACCTGTTCGGGGGGGCATTGCCTGGCTAAGGCAATGCAACTCATGAGTGTCGTAACTAGTCTGCAGTTGGTATCATAGAGGTATACCATTGATGTTCATGGCCTTAGTTGGGCAGTGGCTCTGCACTCAGGATCCAGTACCTATTTGGGGGGGTGGGGCATTGCCTGGCTGATGCCATGCAACTCCTTGGTGTTCTAACTTGTGTGCAGCTGGTATGAGGGAAGTATACCATGTATGTCCATGGTTTTATTTGGGCTGTGGGTATGCACTCAGCATCTAGTACATGTTCTGTGGGGGTGGGGTCATTGCCTGGTTGACACTGTGCAACTCATGAGTGTCGAAACTAGTCTGCAGTTGATATCACTGATGTATACCATTGATGTTGATGACCTTGATTGGGCAGTGGCTCTGCGCTCAGGATCCAGTACCTGTGTGGGGGGGGGGGCATTGCCTGGCTGAGGCCGTACAACTTCGCAGTGTTCTAACTTGTGTGCAGCTGCTATGAGGGAGGTATATCATTTATGTCCAGGGCTTTATTTGGGCTGTGGGTCTGCATTGAGCATCTAATTGCTGCTCTGGGGGGTTGGGGGCATTGCCTGGCTGAGGCTGTGCAACTCATGAGTGTTGAAATTAGTCTGCAGTTGGTATCACAAAAGTATACCTTTGATGTTCAGGGCCTTAGTTGAGCTGTGGCTCTGCACTCAGGATCTAGCACCTGGTGTGGGGGTGGGGGCATTCATTTCAGTACAACCACTGACTATAATATTTATTGCAGCGAGAGCAGCATTTCACAGGGATGGGGTCAGACCAGGGAAGGGTGGGAGTGTCCATATGTTGGCGCATTCTGCCATGGCTTCCCTGTAGGCACTATGCAAATGGGGCCATAATGGCATGATAATGGCCCCATTGCACCATGCATGCCTAATGGACTCATTTGCATCCCCTTGGCTGTGCATCACATTTTTGGGCACAGGACATCCTGAGTACCCTGCCCCAAATGGTTCACTGCCTGTCATGGGGGATGCGCCTGCATAGCCTGGCATGCCTTGCCTCATCCTGGGCAGGTCACAGCTGTGCTATTCACAGAGGGGATGCGCCTGGGACATCTCCCTGCGCCTTCTCTGTGAATTGCCTATTTCATGCAGCTAAATCACATATCACATCAGTAATTGTGGTCTATCCTTTTATAATAAAATCAATTCTATCAGCAATGCAGTTTAATCATAGTATTATGAAATTAAGACAGCTATACTAATCTACCGTAGATGTAAATATAGTGACTCTATCATTAATTAAAATATATAGTTCACTACAATATATTAACATAAGAGTACAGAACAGCTCAGTTTTCTGACATGTCTCTTGTTCTCATTTTTCTCTCCACAGAGTCTCTGGCTGTTCCGCATACTATCAGCAGCACTCTCAGCCAGCTGCTCAAGGCCGTGGAGGGTGGCAACAGGGCTGCAGCCCAGCACGCCCATGTCGCTACAGCAAAACTCGACCATATAATTAATCAAAACGCTGAAATGATTGATTTGCTGCAGCAACATGGGCGTGTGGGGCATGCAGCCTTAATTGCCACCCGTGGCCTTGAGCAGAGTAACAGGGGCCTCACCCAAGCCAAAACATCACTAAGAGAAATGGAGGAGGCCTCTGTTGCTTCTCTCAATACCACCCACGGTCTCATGGTGCGGCTGGCTGAGAACCAGCAGGAGGCCACGGAAGCTATACACCATCTCTTCCGACAGGACCTGCAGCATCTCCAGAATGACCAACCCTCTGCAGCTCCTCTGTAACAAGAGCCCCTCGAAGATGCCCCTCCCACAACACCAGCAGCACCTACAGATGAGGTGCACTAAGTTCCACCAGCTCCTGCACAGTCTTCCTCCTCCTCCTCCTCCTCCTCTCCCCAAGGCACAACATCCTGAACTGCCAGCACTTCCCTATCACTCCTGGCCACTCTGTTTAATATTTATCAAAAATTATTTATTTTTTTGTATGACTTATTCCCCCCCGTGTGAAGCAACACTTTTATTTATTTTACTGCTTTTATGTTATTTATGTTTTATTTATTATCCCTTCCCCCATGTGAAGAAACTCTGTTATTTATGTAAAGGTTTTCTCCTAATATAATTTTGTTAAAAATATATTTTTATAAAAAATAAGTATATTTCAAAGTAGAAACATAATTCTCTAAACAATCACGTATTTGCCTCCTTCTTTAAAAAAAAAAACAGTTGGTATCACAGAGGTATACCATTGATGTTCATGGCCGTAGGTGGGCTGTGACTCTGCACTTAGGATCCAGTACCTGTTCGGGGGGGTCATTGCATTGCAGAGGCTGTGCAGCTCCTCAGTGTTCTAACTTGTGTGCAGCTGGTATGAGGGAGGTATAATGTTTATGTCTTTGTTTGTTATGGCTTTATTTGGGCTGCGGCTCTGCACTCAGGATCTAATACCTGGTCTGGAGGGATGAGTGTATTGCCTGGCTGAGGCCGTGCAACTCACGGGGGGAGGGGGGCATTCTTGATTGAGGCTGTACAACTCCTCAGTATTCTAACTTGTGTGCAGCTGGTATCAGAGAGGTATACCATCGATGTCCATGTCTTTAGTTAGGCTGTGGCTCTGCACTCAGGATCTAGTACCTGGTCTGGAGGGGTGGGGTATTTATTTATTTCGTTTTTGTTTACCAGGTAAGTGCACTAGCCAGTAGATGACTATTTTCAGGCACGACCCAGGAGAGTACAAGGCAATACATACAGAAGGTGTTTACAGGGGAAAATGACATTTGACAATACAGCTTGGAAGACCATAAACAATAGACAATAAAGCAAAGTGCCTGGCATGAAGCATAAGTGGCTGAAATTAGCTAAGTAGGCTTGGATATCAGTAAATGAGCATTGGTCAGCACTATATGCAAAAATAGCAGAAGGAATACAACAGTCAGCAATGCAACTATAAATTCAGGTGCAGGTTATAACATGAAGGAGTATGGTTATTACAGATATTCATAAAATGCAACATGTAGGAATAAAACAGGCATCTAGACGAGTAAGCATGTTTAGGAAGATGAGCGAGAAAGGAGAGAGGAGAGAGAGATGTGACGTATGGGTGGGGGGTTTCATCAAGCGAGAGTTTGTGGATCGTCCAGTGGAGATAGGCGTGGGGCAGGATTCATTGGCAAGGTCAGGTAGGGTCAAAACAGGTACACTGTTCAGCAGTAGCTAGATAGCGTCGTAGCCCACTTTTAAAGTGATAGTGGGATGTAGATTGCCTTAGATCCAGTGGCAGCATATTCCACATCTGAGGGGCAGCATGCCCGAAGGCCCCGGTGCCTTTGGAGGTGTGATTCCTGGGCACCCTTAGTAGTGATTTATCAATTGACCTCAATCCTCAGTTTGAGGTGACAGGACGTAATAGCTCTGCCAGTGATGCTGGGGTTTCTAGCCTGATTATGGAGTCAGATAGACAACCAAGATGGTATTGTCTGGATGCAGAGGGGGACAGCCAGTCAAGGTCGCTATAAAGCCGACATTAATGCTTGAGCCATGGGGACGATGATGCATAATGACAGACATTATTATAGGTGACATCCCATTTTTGTAGTGCTGATTTGTGGGCAGCTGCCAGGATAGGAGCACAGTAAGTCAGGGCTGGGAGTAGGATCCCCCTGGCACTGGCTAGCTTAGCAGGAGGCATTAGCATATAGCTTGTTCTGTAGGCGGCATCCAGTTTACTGTTTTACAGGTTGATTGAATGTGGAGGTTTAGGTCTAGAGATTGGTCAAGCAAAACCCTAAGATACGGAAATGTGGTGACAGTCTCTAGTTTGTTCCCCTCCAGGTCGAGCACCATCAAGGGGGAGGGGCAGGTTCTTAGTTTGGGGGTGAAGCCCAGGAGCATGGCTTTAGTTTTGTGTGTATTTAGAACCAGTCAATGATTGCTCAGCCAGTTTTGAATACTGTTGTAGGCCGTGGTCAGAGACGAGTTTAGGTAGTCGATGTTAGTAGAGCTGGCGTAGATGACCAGGTGATCAACATAGAGAAGAGAGAAGCTAGTTGAGATGTCATTCAGAATGTTGTTTATAAAGAGGGAAAAAAGAAGATGTCCCAGAATGGATCCTTGGGGAACTCCAATGTTGATTGTGGTGCTGTCCGATGTTGCTGAATTGAATTTCACTGCTTGCGTCCTGTCAGTTAAATAGCTCCTGTACCAGTTTACAACAGGAGTGGAGAAGCCTATGGTTTGAAGAGTAGACAGGAGTAGGGAGTGATCTACAAGATCAAAGGCCTTGGTAAGATCAATGAAGACAGTGCCTGTTAGTCGTCCAGCGTCCATGTTGGAGAGAGTATCTGATGTGAATTTGGCCAGTGCCGTTGAAGTGCTATGGTTTTTCCTGAAGCCATGCTGTGCATCACAGAGCAGGTTTGAAGTTTCCATGAAATCCAGGGTTTGAGTGGCGACAAGCTTTTCCAGTATTTTGCTCAGGACCGAGAGAATAGCTATCGGCCTGTAATTTTGAGATCTCATTCCTATCCCCTTTTTTGAATATCAGAGTTATTCTGGAAATCTTCCAGAGATCAGGCACGACACCACTGCAAAGGGATAGTGTGAAGATTTTGGCCAAAGGTGAGGCAATGAGATGGGCGGCCATCTTCAAAAGGCTGGTTTCAAGAGAGTCAGATCCTGGGCTGGTGTTGTCGGAGATAGTTCTTAGTAGCTTTAGGACTGGCAAGCTGGTTATGGCTTTGAAGTCGAAAGTCTAGGCCAGCAGAGACCCATTTGGTGAAGACGAGAGGCCTGTCGACTTGCTTGAGTTGGTGGGCTGAGATACGATGGGTGCCTGTGGAAAGATGGCGGTGTAAGGTGAGAGATTGGAGAACATTCTGCTGAAGGCATTCACTATGGTGTAAGAGTCATTACAGTGGGCACCTTTGAGGATCATCTCTGAGGGGGTTATAGATTGGGATGCACCAAGGAAGGTCTTTATATGGGCCCAGAATTTCTGAGGGTAGTGGGCTAAGCTGGGTAGCAGGTTCTGGCAGTATCTACTTTTGGCTAGCCTTATATGCTTTTTGCAGGAATTTCTATGTTTCTTATATGTTGTATAATCTGTAGGTAGGACAGTGTTTTTGTAGTGCTTCCATAGTTTGCCCCTGTGCCGTAGTTCTAAGAGCAGGTCTTTGTGGAGCCATCTGGTTTAGTTTCCTCTGACTCTCCTTTTCAACTTTGGTGTATGTCTATTCTGAACGTCACTGAATTTGTTAAGGAAAGCTCATAGGGCATCCTCAACCTTTAGAGCACGGTAGACTTCAGACCAGTCTATGGTGGAAACATCATGAAGGAAGGCATCTGCGTCCATGCCTGCAAAGTTTGTAAAGGTGACAAGAAGGGGTGGAGGAGAAGGTGGGGCACCTGAGGTCCATTGACAGAAAACTGGAGTGGTCAGTTATAACATCTGCCACGATACCTGCCTTGGTCACTTGCTCAGGTCGATTTGTGAGAATCCAATCAATAAGAGTACCTGGTTTAGATGGTGTTACCGTCCTAGTGTTCTCGGTTATGAGCTGGTACAGGTTAAAACTGTGAACTAAGGACATGAGGGCACTGTGAGAGGGACACAACCAGTTTAGGTTTACTTTCCCTAGTATTAGAGCTTCATTTAGGCTGACAGATTGTGATGTTAGGTTTAGTAGGTCCTGAAATCCAGTCATTCCTCTAGATGGGGGGTTGTAGATGCAAACTATGTGCAATTTCTTTTCAACGAGGGTGACAGTCGCATGAATGGATTCACAAGTCATGGGTGGGTCTTGAACCATGGCTATTGTGATACTGAGGTGGTTCTTGTGGTAGAGTGCAATGCCACCACCCCGCTTGGTACCAGGTCTGTCATGTTGGATAATAGAGTAGTTCAGTATATCGCACAATGCGTCAGGTATTCGCAGTTTTAGCCAAGTTTCTGTGAGGCATAGTATGTCAGATTTATAGACTTTGACCCATGCTTCCAGTTCAGCCATGTGACTCATAAGACTCCTAATGTTCATGTGGACAATGAGAAGTCCTTTATTTGCCCATCCAGTTTGGACGGTAGCAGTGCTGCAGCTGGGAGGGCCTGGATTTGGTTCAATATCACCTGATAGCAGAAGCTCCAGCAATGATAGGAATGTAAGCCTTAACATGAAGTAAGTTATGGGTGGATGGTGCTTCCTGCCCAGCTTACTAAGGGCATGAAGCATGTGGTACATGCATCCTTTTTTGTGGAAGAGATATTGCCATGTGGTGGCTGGCCAGCACTTGGAAGCCAGCAGATTAGAGAACCTGAAATCCCCGGCTGTAAGATGATTTTGGTTCAGTTCACATGGCAATGATAGTGAAATCCTATTCGCACAAAGTAATATTAGTAGGATAGACAAGAGATACAGTGCCCTTGTTATGCCATTTAGGGGCAGTGTGCCTGCAGAGATGGGTGGCATGGTAGTTGGCAACACCGCCTAGACCTAGTGAAGGCTACGAGCCAAGACTGTAGTTGATCAGAATAAATTAGAGAACTGTAGGTAGGCAGAAAAATGTGAGGGGTTTACGATCTTCTGTTCAACCTACAAGTAGCTAAAAGTTGTCCTCGTTCAGGTCTGTGGTAACCAAGATCGAGTTGGTTAAGACCCAGTGCAAAAGAGAGAGAGAGAAAGAGAGGGGTAGGGTAGGTAGTTTGGCGGGTTTCTGAGCAACTTGATCAGGAGGCTGATTCAGTGTGATGTGTGCTCAGCTAGGAGTAAAAATATCACCCCTAGTGGTGACAGAATATAAGGAGCCAATGAGAAAGTGGACACTTAGTCATATGGCAAACAGGATACATATAGCTAGAGGTCCGACCAGGGTGGGTGAGGTGGGGGCGGGTGGGAGCTGGCACAAAAGTGCCAGCAGGATAATTACCAGAGGAGCTGTACCACTTGGTATATTTGCCAAGGAAGTGCGTGCAGCGGGGAGAGAGGCCGCTCACAGCGGTGCCTGGCAGTCCGAGTCTCGAGCCGTCAGCAAAGGCAGCCAAAATTGCAAGTCCCAGGTGAAAATAGCCACTTTCAGTGAGCGGGTTCTGTCCAAGCAGCGTCTAGTGCTTCAGAAACAATTCCGGCAGCTGAAACTGCTACGAAACATACCTTAGAGTGGTTTACGGCTTTAGCGGGAGCAGGTGCTGAGAAATGGCCGGGCTGCTGGGGCTCAGTCCGGGCTTGAGTGTAGCATTTGGCTCCTTCCACAGGCTTATACTGGAGGAGCGAGGAGTTGTCTTGGGCGCTTGCTGCTGGGCTTTCTGCTTGACCAGTGGGTCCACAGCAGTGCTTGGGCCCATTGGAGGCAGCGATCCAAAGCACCGGTGGGCTTGGATGGACCTTACAGCGGTTTACTGCTTTAGCGGGAGCAGGTGCTGAGAAGCGGCCTGGCTGCTGGTCCTCAGTCCAGACTTGAGTGTAGCGGTTGGCTCCTTCCACAGGCTTATCCTGGAGGAGCGAGGAGTTGTCTTGGGCACTAGCAGCTTGGCTTTCTGTTTGGCCAGCGGGTCCACGGCAGTGCTTGGGTCCATTGGAGGTAGCGATCCAAAGCCCTGGTGGGCTTGGATGGACCTGGCTGAGACTGTGCAAGTCATGAGTGTCATAACTAGTGTGCAGATGGTATCATGGACTTATACCATTGATGTTTATGACCTCGGTTGGGCTGTGGCTGCACACTCAGCATCCAGTGCCTGCCTGGGGTGGGGTATTGCCTGGCTGAGAACGTGCAACCCTTCAATGTTCTAACTTGTGTGCAGCTGGAATGAGGGAGGTATATCATTTACGTCTATGGCTTTATTTGGGCTGCGGGTCTGCACCCAGCATCCAACTGCTGCTCTGGGGGTTGGGGGCATTGCCGAGCTGAGGCTGTGCAACTCATGAGTGTCATAAGTAGTCTGTAGTTGGTATCACAGAGCTATACCATTGATGTTCATGGTCTTAGTTGGGCTGTGGCTCTGCACTGATGATCCAATACCTGTCCGGGGTAGGCACTGCCTGGCTGAGGACATGCAACCCCTCAGTGTTCTAACTTGTATGTAGCTGGTATGAGGTAGGTATACTGTTTATGTACGTGGCTTTATTTGGGCTGTGGCTCTGCACTTAGCATCCAATTTCTGGTCTGGGGGGCGAGGGGACATTTCCTGGCTGAGGCCGTACAACTCATGAGTGTTATAACTAGTCTAGAAAAATGGCAGAGAAACAGCACCTGCTTTAAAACATTCAAAACTTTTTTATAACTCCTTCTCTAGGAAATACCAGCCGAGAATGCTAAAGTGCTCATATTACTTTAATGATGCATACAAAAGCACAAACTCACTTAAAAAATGGCCACAGAAAACTGAAGGAGTCCATAAATGATGAAGTTCATAAAGTTCCTTTAATCCAGAATCCAGAACTTGCCATATATTCAAAAACAGGTCACACAGAATGCTGCTGGCTGTATCTCCAAACAACAAAGAGCAAGAGCTCAGGGTTGTCTCCCAATGACGTCACCTGACGCATTTCGCACGTAGCTTTCTCAAAGGCTGACATCCAAAGATATCCACTTATATTTAAATAAATGACTTAAAAGGGTATTGCTCATTTCCCAATATAAATAATAACATAAGTCTGGGGATCACCAACATTCGCACAAAAAGAAACTGTAGTGATACAGACAAATATGATAAGAGGGTGAATGAACTGACTGTAAAATTACAAGCTAGAGGATATAGCAGGAATATACTTGATAAAGCGAAATGTGAAGTTGATGGTATGGCAAGGGAAGACCTGTTGATTGATAAATATCAGCCTAATGTTGGTGATCCCCAGACTACCTTAGTCACTACTTACAGTCCCCAATCAGGAGAAATAGCCGAGATTATTAGAAAACATTGGCACTTGGTCCGTTTTGACCTAAATTTACTCCCTATTAATGTTGGGGACCCACATGTAGTGTTTCGGAGAGGTAAGAATATTAAAGATTTTGTAGTGCATTCTGTGCAACCAATTCCGGAAAAACCAAGAAATTGGTTAGTTAAACCAGTGGAAGGTTGTAATAGATGTGGTCACTGTAAATGCTGTTCTTGGATAAAAATCACTAAGACCTTTCAAAATCATGCCACAGGAAGGGACATTAAGATTAAGGACTTTGTCACATGTAGTACTGCAGGAGTGGTGTACATTGCTGAATGCTGCTGTAATAGTTTCTACATTGGCAAAACGAAACGTCCATTTAAAATACGTATAGGAGAACATGCTAGGTCTATTTTAAATGGTGATGAAAATAATGCCCTAGCCCTTCATATACTGAAAGCAATCGATAAGACTGCACATAGAGTTTTGTTTACAGCTATTGAAAAACCTGTGTTAACAAAAAGAGGGGGGGACCTTGATAATCTCCTTCTACGTAGGGAACAGTACTGGATTTTTGCTATGGGAGCAATGTATACACCAGGTCTGAATGAAAGGATAGAGATTAGGCCTTTCTTGAAATATAAAAAGTAAATTGTTTTTATAACGTTTGGGTGTTTTTCTATCTAATGTCTTCTTTCTCCCTTCTATCTTTTCAGCAGTGCACAGATTACACTTTGACCTACTGGATAAAAGGTGTCAAATGTTGTTATGCTGAATATGTCCAGCAGTAAGTCTTGCAGCTGTATATCTGTGCTGTATAATGAATACTTAGCACAGTTCTGTTTTTTCTTTCTTGTTATTTTTGTGTTTTATGTTGTTATTTATATTGGGAAATGGGTAATACCCCTTTAAGTCATTTATTTAAATATAAGTGGATATCTTTGGATGTCAGCCTTTGAGACAGCTACGTGAGAAATGCATCAGGTGACGTCATTGGGAGACGACCCTGAGCTCTTACTCTTTGTTGTTTGGAGATACAGCCGGCAGCGTTCTGTGTGAACTGTTTTTGAATATATGGCAAGTTCTGGATTCTGGATTAAAGGAACTTTATGAATTTCATCATTTATGGACTCCTTCAGTTTCCTGTGGCCATTTTTTAAGTGAGTTTATGCTTTTGTATGCATCATTAAAGTAATATGAGCACTTTAGCATTCTCAGCTGGTATTTCCTAGAGGAGGAGTTATAACAAAGTTTTGAATGTTTTAAAGCAGGTGCTGGTTCTCTGCCATTTTTCTCTTCTAATTCTTTTGAACCAAGCAATGCTTGTTCCTTTTTCAGTCCATCCTACTTCCTCTACACTTATAAATAGTCTGCAGTTGGTATCACAGAGGTATACTGTTGATGTTAATGACCTTAGTTGGGCTGTGGCTCTGCACTCAACATCCAGTACCTCTTTGGGGGGGGGGCATTGCCTGGCTGAGGCAGTGCAACTCCTCAGTGTGTTATAACTTGTGTGCAGCTGGTATGAGGAAGGTATCCCGTTTATGTCCATGGCTTTAGTTGGGCTATCAGTCTGCACTCAGCATCCAATTCCTGGTCTGGGGGGTGGGGGCATTGCCTAGCTGAGGCCGTGCAACTCATGAGTGTCGTAACTATTCTACATTTGGTATAACAGTGGTATACCATTGATGTCCGTGGACTTAGCTGGGCTATGGCTCTGCACTTAGCATCCAGTACCTGTTCAGGGGGACGGGTGTATTGCCTGTCTGATGCCATGCAACTCATGAGTGTCATAACTAATGTGCAGTTGGTATCATGGAGGTATACAATTGATGTCCATGGCCTTGGTTGGCCTGTGGCTCTACACTGAGGAACCACTACCTGGTTGGGGGGGGGTTCAGAGGAAATTGCCATGCTTAGGCTGTGCAACTCCTCAGTGTTCTAACTTCTGTGCAGGTGGTATGAGGGAAGTATTCTGTTTCTATACATGGCTTTAGTTGTCCTGTGGCTCCGCACTCAGGATCTAGTACCTGGTATGGGGGGGCATTCATTTCAGTACAACTACTGACTATAATATTTATTGGAGGGAGTGCATATGGATGGGAGTGTGGAGCCCTTCACCACCTTGAAAAAAAACAAGGTTTCATTCATCAGAGTGGCATAATTCCACACCAGTTTACATGACAGACACCAACTTGGTGGGAGCATGGGTCCCTTCAGGTCACGCGCTCCCACCAACTTGCCAATTTTGAGCTAACATAACAGTACAACTACTGACTATAATATGTATTGGTGGGAGCTCATATGGGTGGTAGCGTGGGGCACCAACATGCCAATTTCTACCTAACAAAACAGTACAAATACTGAATTAATATCTATTAGTGGGAGTGCATACATGTGAGAGCGTGGGGCCCTTTGGGCCCCACAGTCCCACCACCTTGGAGCGCATATGGGTGGGAGTGTGGAACCTGAAGGGCCCCACGCTCCCACCACCTTGAAACAAAACAAAGATTCATTCATTAGAGTGGCATAATTCCACACCTTTTAACATTTCACACATCTAATGACTGAAAAGTACATCCATGGCAGTAAGGCTAGCTACTCTATAAATGTCAAGCCACTACCACAATACAAAATGCTGTCCGCAAAATGTAAACTGTGCCACACAATATCTCCACAACAAAATGTATTCTCTGACACATAAACACCATAATTCAAATCTACAGGACATCCTATCAACACCCTCCAAATTTCAAGTGAAAAGACCAAACCGTTTCCGAGATATTTAATTTTACATTTTTTTAAAATTGGTCTATCTGGTCCATTCAAATCTGGCCATCTAGTTCCTCCCTCACAATCAAAGATCACGATCAAAGAATCTCGGGATCAAAGAATTTGCAGGCTCATGACCAAAGAATTTGCAGGCTCGTGATCAATTGATTAATAAGCTGGGTAGGCTCAGGGTGGGTCAGACGTTGGTCAACTGGGTGGCAAACTGGTTGACTGGCAGAAAACAGAGAGTGGTGGTAAATGGTATACAGTCAGAAGAGATGCAAGTCACAAGTGGGATACCTCAGGGATCAGTCCTGGGGCCAGTCCTCTTCAATGTCTTCATCAGCGACATTGCAGATGGACTGGAGGGTAAGGTTTGTCTGTTCACAGATGACACAAAGATCTACAACAGAGTAGATGATCCAGATGGGGTGGGCAGAATGAGAAGAGAGCTGGATAAACTAGTAAAATGGTTGAAAGAGTGGCAACTGGGGTTTAACGCAAAGAAGTGCAAGATCATGCACATAGGGAAGAGAAACCCTGAAGCCACCTATAGGCTGGGAGGGGAGTTGCTGGCAGTCACAAGGGAATAAAGAGACTTGGGCGTCATCATCACTTATGACCTGAAATCATCCAAGCAGACCTCTAAATCAGTATGTAAGGCTAGAGGGATGTTGGGGTGTATTAGTAGGGATATCACAAGGTGGAAGAGGGAGGTAATAATCCCTCTTTACAAGACACTGGTTAGGCCCCATCTGGAGTACTGCATGCAGTACTGGAGGTCACACCTTCACAAGGACATTAAACAAACTCAGGCAGTCCAGGAAGGGCAACAAAACTGGTGCAGGGACTGCATCAGAAAACATATGAGGACAGATTAACTGAACTCAATATGTATACCCTAGAGCAAAGAAGGGAGAGAGGTGATATGATTGAAACATTCAAACACCTTAAGAGCATTTACAAGGTGAAAAAGTCTAACATGTTTCAATATAAGAAAAATAGCAGGACAAGAGGACACAGCATGAGATTAGAGGGAGGTCAATTAAGGGGTAATAAAGGGAAGTTCTTTTTCATAGAAAGGGTGGTGGATGCATGGAATGGCCTATCTCAGGAAGTGGTGGATATGAATACAGTGCAGGGCTTCAAACAGGCATGGGATAGGCATATGGGAGCAATACAGATGAGTATGAATAGATAGGCCAATGACAGAGCAAAGGCCTATGGCACATTCATAAAGTAGAAAAAGTAATGGGCAGACTGGATGGGCCTTGCGGTCCTTATCTGCCATCAACTTCTATGTTTCTATGTTTCTAAAGAATAAAAAATGGTGAAAGTCAATTTTTACACAAAAATAAATGAAACCACAGCCATGCCTCTATAGAAATAAATGCCCTGAGCAAAACCCACCCTCATTTGTCTTAATAAGCCACCCCTGAGCTGAGAAACTTGATTTTTTCAAGTGGCTATCAAAGATCACGCTCAAAGAATCTCGCGATCAAAGAATTTGCAGGCTCACGATCAAAGATCATTAGCTAGCCAAGATCAAAGAATAAAAAACTTCAAAACTCTATTTTCTGACCATTTTGAAAGAAACCACAGCCATGGCTAGATAGAGTGAAGCCCCCTGAGCAAAACCCATCCAAGTTTTACTTCAGGAGTCACCCCTGCACTGAGATATTTGAATTATTCCAATCACAAACTGAAAACAAGATGGCGGCTGTTGCGATCAAAGAATTCCTCACTATCAAAGATTCTTAGATCGCGAGCCTGCACATTGTTTGATTGTGAGGAGGGACTAGATGGCCAAAGCCCCATTCTTCTTTCATAAAATAACCATATACATTTTCCCATTGACTTATAACTGGAACTTAAAACTTTTATAACTTTGAATGGATTAATATTTTTTCACCAAATGAAAAGCGGCATGTTCCTTCACCCAAGCTCTTTCATATGAGCTAAGTTGCAGAGTGGCATGCCACATGATGGCTGCGGAGCGCCACGGACAAATCCAAAATATTGCCCACATAACTGGTGAAAAGTGCATTTTTCAGCATTTTGGTGTGCAAAAATTGTAAGTCTGACCAAAACTAAATTTGGCAAATCAAGAGATCTATGATGCCAAATTGTGCATACCAAATTTCATGGAAATCCATTGAATGGGTCCAAAGTTATTAATGCACAAAATTTCAAGTTTAACATAGAAGTGGCTTCATAGCCCTAACTAGACAATATATATATATATATATATATATATATATATATATATATATATATATATATATATACATATTTTTTTTATTATTATTTTACAAAGGAGTTATTTAAGGCATGATGGAGAAGCAGTTTTGTGTAGAAGCTGCGTGGTGGGATGTCATTTTCCCTCTGCTTATATGGGTAGCGAGAAACCAATGTTTGAAATTATAATGTTTTCAGGCTGTTTGTCTTTAGAACGAGAAGTGTCTTTTCCATGCTGGTTTTCCCTGCAGTTTGAGAGTAGTGAGGTTAGCTTTGGTGAGTGGAAAACCTCATTGTCTTACCGGACATAATTTTAGGCCCCTTAGATCTGGTGCTGTTTTTGTCGACAGCTAGTCTGCTTTTTCTGTGCTGCTTTGGGGACTGGGTGGGTGGGTGGGTGGGTGGGAGCATCAATGGAGAAAGGACAGCAGGAGGCAAAAGTTTCCTGGGATCCTGGGTGCTCAATTGGGCGGTCAGGGTTTTTGGCTATCTCGATGGTTGGTAGTGGGGATGGATAGAATCTGGGTGGGGTAGAGGTCCTGAGGGTTGAAGAAGAGGCAAGGTGTGCTTTTTCATTCTGGCACCTTTGTTGCTCACGGGACAGGAGGGCTCGATGCATGAGGTTGGCCCCAGTCCCCAGAGGGCACGGCAAGGGGTTGACTCAGCTGAGCACAGACTGTGGTGCATTCAGCTGCTGAGTGTTTGTTGGCAGCATGAATAAGGAGCTGAAGGAAGGGTACAGGGCGGCTGTACAAAAGATGTTTAGTGGGCACTTGTTCTATTTGGCTACAGATGAATTCCTCTTTCTGAGGCCCTTAAAAAGCATAGTTATGTAGGTAAAAAGTAATCAGCTGCGTGGCATGGTGTTTGACACTCGGGGGAAGGTGTTGAAAGTGGCACAGGGGGGACAGTTTAAATATTTAAATAAAGGGAGCAGGTCCAAAATAAAAAAATAAAATAAATAAAAATAAATAAACATCATTGCCAAGTGTCTTGCTGTGGGAGGGAAGGGGGGAGGACTAGGTCACAGTGCACTATGGCGAGTATGGGTAGTCATGGGATGGGAATGTATTTGTCCCTGGGGCCCCACCGGGACTGGCTGAACTAGTGGCACTATTTGAAAGAAAAAGACTAAAAGAAAAATATAAGCGTGAGTTGGACAACTGGATAGGTTTAAATAGGGTGCATGGAGCAAGTGATACAGAGAGCCAGATGGGTCCCTGTATATCAGGGAAGAGACTCTTTCTGCATCCTCTCTAGTTGAGCTCCCTTCAGTTTAAGGGACATTAGGATCACTGCTGGACCCGAGCGTTGGATGTTTAAAAAGAGATATCCATCTTTTTGGTTTTACAACTGCAGGTTTTCGTAAACACAGAGCTACTTGAACTAATGGGTCATTCAACCCGTGAAAACTGGTTATTCTATTCTGTTGCCACTAACAGTATTTTCTTTTATTTTAGTGGTAGTTCAATGGTGTGCAGCACCAAGAGCTCTTCTGCCATAAGGCATTATGTTTCTTATTATATACTTACTAGGGGTTAATGTTACAGGGCATCAGTTTTTCTGGAACAGTGTCTGCTTTTACTTGGACTTGAAGGGCCATGGCCAAGTTCATAACTGGTTGTGAAAAAAAAAAAACTTCACCGGCACTGTCTTCGGAGGTAGCCAGGCTAAGTGATCTTCCTTGGTGTGGGGGCATCAGCAGGCATTGGGGCTTCACCACAGATAAAGGGGGCAAGCACCCACTTGAGTGGGGAGAGATGGGGTTATACATATATTTACTCCATTTTTTGTCACAGGTCATGGCTCCTAAAAAGGGAACCCCAACAGTTTTCAGTGCCCAACTACTGTCAGAGGTGGCCTCCTTGATGATACCAGCCAACCTGGATGATGATGGGGTTGGGATAAAGGGAATCCCACAGGGGAGGGCAGTTTGAAGGAATATATATGGAAAGTTTGTTGGACGAGATGGGGAAAAGTGTCTGGGCACCATGGAAAAGATTTTAGAGGAATTTAAAAAATAAAAAGGGGGAAAGGGAGGGCTAATGGGAAAGAGGAAGATATGTCCAGTGGGGGAGGAAATTATATGATACTCACCATGGTTTCTCCTTGTGAGACCACATCCCAGCTTTCATTAAGGATAATATATGGAAGGAGGAAATATGTCAATATATTTGGCCTGTTAAATAAAAAGACAGCCAAAATGTACGAGCAAAAGGAGACAGTGGGGAAATCTGAAATGGCCGTGGCACTAGCTGTGGTGGGACATAAGGAGGAGAAAGCCACATATAAAGGGAAAAACCTGGACATGTGGCAAGCAGGATTCTTCATATATAGTACCATTTTATTAGAGAAGCCGCCGGATCATCTGTCTATCCCCCTACCGATATGCACAGCCACAATCAGGGACACCTATAAGGCACAAAAAGGGTATGGCTGGCTGGAATATGACAGAGCATTCCATCAACGGATGGCATCAAGGGGGAACCTGAGGTGAGATTGTACACATTCCAAACTGTGGGTGAGGAACTTGTCTAGTCAGGTGGGGGTGGTGTCGGAAGGGGTCAAAAAAAGTAGTCGGTCAGGGGGTTGCCAAGTTTAAGTCATGCTGGGTGTACAACAGGGCAGCATGCACCTGGGCAAATTGTAAGTTCAAGCATGCCTGCTCAAAGTGTTGGGTCTTGCACCCATTGCCAAAATGCAGAAGCAACACTGACTGAGCTGGAGGTGCAAGCGGGTAGGACCAGTCCTTTTGGGGAGGGCAGGTGGGGTAACAACAGGAATCTGGGGAGTAGGGGATGGCAATCCAGGGAAAGGGGGGTTCAATTCCAACTATTGTTGGAATTGATACCCAGGCGGCAATGGGGTTGCGATGGGGTTTTCCACTGGCAAAAATGCCAATAAAGAGGGATATAGTGGAGGCATGGACTGCAGATTACCCCGATCACAAAGTGGGGGCGTGGCTTAGGGAGGGTTTTTCCAGGAGGCATTCTTTAAAATTTGAAGGGGACAGGAAGGGCGCTAAGGCCAATAACTTATCTTCGGTTAGAGGGAAGGAGCACATAGTACAATATAAAATCAGTAAAGAGAAGGATGCAGGCAGGACAAAGAGGCGTTTTGAGACCCCACCATGTAGCCAATTTTGCCAATTTTGTACCTCCCCTTTGGGAATTGTGCCCTAAAAACAGCTGGGGGAGTACCGGCTGATTCACCACCTGTCATATCGAGAAGGTACTTCGGTGAACAACGGCATCCCTGGCGAGCACAGAGCTGTGTCCTATGCATCCCTGGACTCAGCTGTGTTGCTCATTATGGCAGTACAAGGGGCATGGTTGGTGAAAACGGACATTGAATCCACATCCGCCTGCTGCTAGTCTGACCTGAGGATTGGGACCTTCTGGGTTTCCAATTCGATGGCGGATTCTACTTTGACAAGGCCATTCCCATGGTGCACTTGGTAGCCTGCTCAACATTTGAGGCATTCAGCACATGGGTACAGTGGGCTTTTAAGCTCAGGTAGGGGCACATCTGGGTAGTACATTACCTGGATGACTTCTTGCTCATAGGTGAATCTGAGAGGGGAGTGCAGGGGATGTTGAGGGACTTACAGGCCTTGTGTCAGGCAATTGGTATTCCTCTGGTGGAGGGTAAGATGGAAGGGCTGTCCAGAGTGATGGAGTTTCTGGGAATTGAGTTGGATACAGTCGGTAAATGTCTTCAACTGCCTCAAGCCAAGATATGGAAACTGAAGGAGCTTCACAGCCAGGAATTGGGTAGGAGAAGGGTGCCATTGGTGGTGGTACAACAACTGCTGGGCCCTCTCAATTTTGCTTATTAGGCGATTCACCCAGGCAGAGTCTTCATGTGGCATTTAGGCCTGCCACAAGCAAGGCAAAGTGGCTGCACCACTGGGTGGACATCACAAAAGGGGTAAAGGAGGACCTTTTGGTGTGGAATGACATTTTGAAGGACTACAATGGAGTGACTTTTTTGCAGGATGATTCGGTAGACAGTGAGGATTTGCAGTTGTACACAGACGCATCAGGCGCATCGGGTTTTGGGGCATATTATGAGGGTAGGTGGATGTTGGAAGCCTGGCTGGCCAGCTGGTAACATTGGGGTTTGCAGAAGGACATTACATTCCTTGAGATTTTCCCTATTTGGGTAGCATTGGTGATATGGGGAAGGGAGATGAGAAACAAAAAGGTGTTGTTCTGGTGCGACAATAAAGGGGTGGTGGAAGTAATCAACAGGAAGACAGGATCCACCAAGATGGCGTCTATGGTTGCCAGACATCTGGTGATGCTAGGACTACACTTGAACCTCACATTTAGAGCTAGGCATGTGGAAGGGATAAATAATGAGATCGCTGACAACCTTTCACGTTTGCTGTTGGGGACATTCAGGAGGCTGGCCCCTCAGGCAGAGATGGTAAAAACTCTGATACCAGAACACCTGTGGGGAATTGGGTGACAAGAGCTCAAATGTTGTACCAAAGCTCCTGGTCGGCCAACACTCTGAGGGCCTATGAAGGTGCATGAGAAGCCTTCCAAGGGTATCAGGTGCAGCAGGGCAAAGTGGTAAGGTTGCTGGCCATTGGAGAACGGTAATGAGACTGATGGTGGACAGGTGGGAAAGAGGAGTAACTCACTCAACCATGGCAGTACAGTTAGCTGGCATAGGTTGGGCCTGTGGGACAAGGTGTTGGCCGGAGCCCAATAACAGTAAAAGGGTACAACGCCTGCTCCTGGGTTGACAGAAGGTGCAGGGCCTTCAAACAGACATGCGCAGACCCATACCACACGACATTATATCAGCAGTCAAGGGGGTGCTGGGGGCCATATGTGAATCAGCATCAGAGGCCTGCCTCTTTCAGGATGTCTTTGCATTACTATTCAGGGGCCTTTTAGGGTAGGCAAGGTGTTGGCTAAAAACAAGGATGACATCAAAGGGGGTTTGCAGAGGGATGACATTCAGTTCAACAAGGAGGGCTTACACATTTGGTTGTGATGATCAAAAATGCACCATATGGGACGGGGCACTCGAGTGTGGATTCAGAGCAAGGAGAAAGGGCAGGTATGTGTAGTTGAAGCCATTGAGAAGTACAGGAGCATCTGGCCATCAAACACAGGCTCTTGGTTTCAACATGAGAATGGGAGAGTGATGACCCATTACTATGTGGGTGGGCTACTGAGGGCATTGGCTTTTAAGGAACATGACCTGGCACAGTTTGCCACACAGTCTTTTAGAAATGGGGCGGTTTTGACACTAGCCTGGGAAGGGGGATCTGTGTAAGATATAAAAGAGATGGGTAGATGGCGATTCAACTGTTATAAGCTCTATATCAGAACCTGAAATTACTTTTGTGTGTTTTTTTTTTATAAGCAGATAAAAGGAGGAAATGATTTATGTGGATCCTGGGACATTCCTATATCTACTGGGTGGAGAAACACACTGCGATTGGTCAGGGGCAGAGGGAGTTTGCAAGAGAACTTGGAAGCCAGTAAATACACTGAAACTGGGTCCTGGGGATGCGCTGGTCTAAATTGTTACCTGTTCTGGAGGAGTTTAAATTGCTTTTGGGCATGCCGGATATATTGGTTATTCACCTTGGGGCAATGACATGGGAAAAATGCCATGGGGGGTGTTGTTGAGGGCTATCATGGCAGACTTACAGACCATAAAAGGTTGGTGGCTCAGGGTGGAGATTGTGTTGTCCAATATAAGATAAAGATGGGTATGTATGAGAGAGCACTAGTACCCTTTCATAATTCTACTTTCTTTGTATGTATGAAGCCTACTGCAGTAGCATAAGTGTGTGACCATGCTATTCTTTTTCTTTCTGTTCTATCCCTCGTTCCTTATTTCAGACTGGCCACCTGGAATGGGACATCTCCTTTCTTGCTAAATCCTTCACTGTCTTTCTGCAGATATGGAACTGTGGTGCTCGACCTGCCCCCCAAAGCAACAAACCATAAATAATGCTGGTGCAGCAGTCTGTAGCCTTAAAACATTTATTTATTGAGGCACAGGAATGTCTGCTGCTATTTGTTTTGGTTTTTCCTGTTTGTTTATATTCTTTCTTGTTTCTATAAAGAAAAAGGTGTAAGATGTAGTACACTAACAGTTTAATAACAGACTAGGTTGGTTGTCCAATCCAAAAAAGTTTTGCTGCTAAGTCCAGTGCTTTTCATAGCAATGCTAATAAACAAACAAATGCAGCATTAAGTATTTTCTTTAATAATGTAAATTAATATATTGTGACTGAGGCTGAGTGAGCCATGTAACAACTGCTGTGTGTGCTACTTGCCAGCCTTGCCCTCTTTACTAGTTCAAGTTAGAAATTCAGACAATAATTGTAAACAGAAGTTCAAACATGTTGAGAAAATGTGTAAAAGTGTCCATCATTGCACCCACACCCTTTGACAGTATGGTGTCAGACCACCAGTACTGGAGCAATTGAGAAAGACCGAAAATGGCTGAAGAGGAGAATGGCAGCATTTCTGAAAAAGTTGGGGGAGCTTGCATTTCACACCAAGGCATTAACTTCAACAAGCCACATCTTTATAGAGGGGATGAGGTGCATCTTTCTGATAGAAATTTGGCAGTATTTTTACTGACATTGTGGCAGCTGGTTGCGGTTAAGCTATAAAATAGACCGGGTCCCCACAAGTTGAGAAGCCCCACCATCCAACGCAAACTGGAGGTGGGGGCTAGTGGAAAGGGAATTAGGGCATAGGAAGAAGGGGCCTAGAGGGAAAAGGGAGGGGAGAACAGACAGTGCTGGAGGGAGGGCGCACGGTCCAGGGGTAGGCACCTGGATGTGAACGGGGGAGGTGTAGATAGAAGGGCTAGTGGTCAGGTCTATGGCATCCAGACCTAGCTAAATTACAGGTATGGAGGACTGGTGGTTGGTGGCAGGGGGCTGGATGATACATCTGGACCCTGAGAGAAGGAACAAAAGGGTAAAGTCAATGCAAGATTGAATTGTGAATAATGTGGACAATTTGAATAAACTGTTATGTTTGAAATATGATTTGATTCATACATATGTACAGAAAATTTATTATAGTGGTGTAAATAAAATCAGATTGCCTTCATACACCCATTCATTGGTCTGGACAATCAAATAATTTCAAAAGGGCTGATCATAGGACAAGTACGGTTGCAAATTAAAGGCAACCTGAATTGTCTGATGGCAGCAAGAGAAAATGAAGTAAGCTTAAGGGACTGGGGGGTGATGAGGTAGATGGGGGAGGGGGATTGAGAAGGGAACATACAGGGTTAAAAAAGGGGAGGAACTTAGTGAGGTCACAAGGATTGACAGGTGGAATAAGGGGAGGGGCCAGGGGAGGTCATGATGGACAGGTGCAAGGGATTGATGCATATGCTTGAGGGGGCACTGAATTGGCACAGAGGTGTGGCTCAGAGGGGTCCTCATAATGGGTCTTCAAGGGCTTTATAAGCCCAGGCTGAGGGTTGCTCACCTTCATTCTACTGGGATTTTTCATTTTTCCACCCACCTGCCCTGACACAGGAGGCAAAGGTGAGGAATGGAGGGCTTGGGCTTGTAAGACAAGGATTGCTATGGGAGGACTGAGGGTCCTGGGACAGGTGGACAGTTCCTGCTGTACTAGTAAGGATCTGAAAGAGCATGTGGGTAGATCAAAAAGGGAGGGTAGGATCTGAAGGTTAAAAGGAATGTTAGGTGAAGGAAAGGGAATTGGGGTATAAGACAGAGGGGCCAGAGGGAAGAAGGGGGGGGACAGGCAGGGCCAGGGGGGAGGTTACATGGGCTAGGGGTAGGCACCTGGATGTGATTGGGGGGAGGGGTGTTGACAGAAGGGCTAGGGGTCAAGTCTATGGCATCCGGACCTAACTTAATTACAGGTAGGGAGGATTGGTGATTGGTCGCGGGAGGTTGAAAATGCATCCAGACCCTGAGAGAAGAAGGAACAACAGGGTGAATTCAATGCAAGATTGAATTGTGAATAATGTGGACAATTTGAATAAACTGTTATGTTTGAAATTTGATTTGATTTATACACATGTACAGAATGTTTATTATACTGGTGTAAGTAAAATCAGATTGCTTTCGTGCACCCACTCATTGATCTAGACAATCGAATCATTTCAGAAGGGGTGATCATAGGACAATCTATCTATCTATCTATCTATCTATCTATCTATCTATCTATCTATCTATCTATCTATCTATCTATCTATCTATTTATCTTTCTATCTATCTATCTATCTATCTATCTATCTATCTATCTATCTGTCTATCTTTCTATCTAGCTATCAATATCAGTTCTTTGTGCGAGATCCCATTTAGCTTCACACACCTTAGGACAGTTTAAAATGGGGGCCCCATGTGGAAGAAATAGGTAAAAAGACTAGCAAAAGGATTTATTTCTTGTCAGCGCTGAAATGGGCAGGACTGTCTCAGCATGAACTTCTGTTGGTTTACACAACTTTGGTTAGATTTAGAATGGAGTATGGCTATCCAATGTAGCATTCTAGGTTAAAAAAAAGACATTGATATGACAGAATTACTTCGGAGAAGAGTGACTAGAATTATAGTTAATGAGGAATCAGATACAATGAGGAGAAGTTATGCAGATGCATAGAGAGCAGTGCTATCCAACAATATTGGTCCATGCTGGCACAGCTCCAAATGAATCTGCTTTGCCTCAACATGGATCAGGGTTTCATATGACCCACAAGGAATAGTACTGCCCAAAACAGGATAGCATCAAATCTCCTGTGGGCTACATTCAACCAGAGCACGAAAATGAGCAAATTGGGCATGCAAGGTGCTAAGGGGTCATTTGCAAGCCATTATGGGCTCAGTCACATGTGCAGCAGTCCCTTAGTGCTACTTACAATTAGATACAAAAAAATCCATTGGTTTTGATGGAATACCATCAAAATTACCTTGGTACGCAGCTCCAGTTATTGCATATCCATTATCATATATATTTAACCTCTCCCTTCAAACTGCTGAGTTCCCAGACCATTGGAAAATAGCTAAGGTAATTCCTATATATATAAATCAGGTGTTAAAATGGATATTGGAAATTACAGACCAATTTCACTTTTGTCCCATATCTCAAAGATTTTTGAGCATTTGGTATCTCGCCAGCTTGCCCATTTTTTGGAATCTGGTAAAAAAACTAAAATGTAGACAGTCTGGTTTCAGAATTCATCATAGTACTCAGACTACCTCAGTTAAGGTTGTAGGGGATATATATGATGGTTTGGATCACAGGCTTCTGATAGGTGCTGTTTTTATAAACCTGTTGAAAGCCTTCGACACACTTAATCATGTTACCCTTCTGTCTAGGCTGGGGGAGCTGAACATTTCCCCTAAGGTTGTGGAATGGTTCGGCTCCTACATCCTTGGTAGGCAACAATATGTATCACTGGGTTCATCAGATTATTCTCTTAAATATGCTCAATCTGGAGTGCCCCAGTGGTCTATAGTGGGGCCTCTACTTTTCAACATATATGTTAATGAACTTAACTTTCGCAGTATGAATGTCGATTTTCATCTTTACGCTGACGATACAGTGATTTATGCTAGTGGGGACTCTGTTGATTTGGTATGGGAAAGGCTACAGGTAGCTTTTACACATTTGCAAAATTTTTTCAAAATACAATCTATGAAATTAAATGTAAAAAAACCACAAACAATCCTGTTTAGTAGGTTTAGGGATTACGAGAATTCCGATTTAAAGATTCAAACTAAAGCCGGAGCCGAATTAAAATCTACGACATGTTACAAATATTTAGGAATGTGTTAGATATCCAACTAAAGTGAGACATACATATTCAATCATTAGTGGGGAGCATCGATAAAAAAACTGGAGTAATGTATAGGGTGAAAAGTTACTTGGATACTGACTCTAGACTTAAGTTGGTCAATAGTGCTATAATTCCAATCATAGACTACGGGGATTTTTTACACGTTGAGGCTACTAAAACTTTACTGAATTCTATTGATACAGTTTATAATAGGCTGGCTCGTTGTTTTGGATGTACACCCCAGAAGGCACCATTGTTTGATGTACTAAAAGCTAAATTCCTAGGTAGTGCCTGAAAATAGTCATTTTATGGCTAGTGCACTTACCTGGTTAACAAAAGCTAAATAAAAATAAATAAATAAATTGGTTAAGACTGAGTGAAAGGAGGGATTTACATAGTTCACTATTCATGGTAAAGGTTCTAAAAGGGACTGTCCCCCAATATGTTACTGACCTTTTTCACTCAGGTCAATACCATTAAATCTGAGGTCTGCTGCTAGTTTAGAATTTAATATACCCAAAGTTAGATTACACATAGGGAGATATTCAGTTAAATATAGGGGTGTAACAGTGTGGAATCAACTTCCTATTGAACTAAGAGATCCTTCTACAATAAATAAAAAGAAACCTGTTAAGTCATGTTTAACAACCAAAGTCATATTCCTGCACTATGTTGTTTGGTAGCAATATATAGGAATTACTAAATATTATGTTATGGTTTGTTGGGCCTATTGACTCAATGTATATATCATATTTATTGATTACATGTAAAATGTGTTTGTAATTAATGTATTATGTGAAAGTGTGTAAGGCAACTGTATGAATGTGTAACTGGATCACCTTGAAAATGAGTTCACTCAATGGTGATTTATTCATTTCATGGCATTGTTCTGAATAAAATATATTACTACTACTACTACTACCACTACTACTTCTACTTACAAGGTTTAAACAAGTAACCTGGTGGTCTAGTGGTTCCCCCTCACAAATCACCCCTTTGCTATAATTTACGTATTCCCTGAAGGTCAGTGTTGCCCCTCCCCCGATCACCCCTGTACTATTATTTGCCTATTCCCTGGTAATCCAGTGGCTCCCCCTACTCCATCACTCATCTGCATTAATTTATCCATACTTTGGTGGTCCGGTGGTCCCCTCTCCTCCCGATCATGTGTCTTATTCTCTCTAACATATTCTGTGGTGTTCAGTGGTTCCCTCACCCCAATCTCCCATTTACTCTGTAAGGTATTTCCTGTCAGTCCAATAGTTCCCATTCTCTGATGGCTTGTTTTCATTCTTTAAATTATTCCTCAGGGCACTGTGAACAGCAAACATGGCAAATGCTTTCTTAACAACTTGAGACCAGATATAATTAAAACTGCAATTTATGGTGCCAGAGCAGGTTTCAGAAAAGATTCACCAATGGCACTGGCAACCCCAGAACAGATATAGTAGTGCAATAGAGACCAGAAGCAGCAAGCTCAAAATATGGATAGCTTTTATTAGTGGAAACTGCACAGAAAGGATCGGGTCCTGCACAGCTTTGAGGATCAAGTGGAGTGGACCTCCCAACCACTTAAATAATGGCCATGCTCCACAAAATACAGTTGACCACAGAAGAATCAAACAAGCACCTTGCAGCAGTAGAGACAAAACTCGATAAGTGGATGACAAAATCCAGGAACATGCCTCCTTTATCCAGGAGCTCAGTCAGGAATCTGAGAAGCAAAGGGACAGTAATGTGGCACTGGAGAAGGACATGAACTTTCTCAGGGCAAATATGGAAGCCATCAAAAACATGCAGTGGCAAGCCAACATTTGTATAGTGGGCTTTCCTCCCGGCCTGGCTGGCAGAACTGTTGTGGATCTGAACTTGAATGGATGATTTTTAAATGACCTGAAGTTGCCAGCAGAGTCATAAATAAAGATCACCTGAGCTTTCACCATTCTGATACAAGCCTGTCAACGTGGCAGGAATCTACAGGAGCCATTAACAGTCATAGCCACACTATCTAGCATGGAAACTAGTGTTCCTTTACTGCAAGCAGCCAGAGAGCATGGGGACATTATGAGGAAGGAAAGCAAGATGGCTTGCTTTCCAACATCTCCTCCCAGACTCAAATGAAGAAAAAAGAGCTACAGACTATTAAGAAGATGATCCTGGCTCATGGAATTGGTACACTACTCATGTTCACAGCATGACTCCAGGTAAGGTACCAGAATAAAACTCATATTTTCACTGACCTTGGGTCAGCTTGTTGTCTTGCAGACAAGCTTACAGCCACCATGGTAAATAAAGAGGCTGAACAACCTGAAGAGAATTCAAATCAGACTCTATTTAGATACTGTTCTATTACTGTACTTCTCTAAGGCAATAGGACTAACTAAATCAGCGCTGGCATTTATAGCTGGACTATGACCAAATAAAAGGTTATAAGCATTTGCAGTACTTTCTCCATCTTTCTTGCATGTTCCTTTACTGTAGAAGTTATTGTTTCATAGTTCTTTTTCATGCTAGGACATAGGTAATGATATAGTGTGGCATGGAGCTACACACTTGCTCAGTTTGTGAACTTTTTAAAATGATGTTATGGTGTTTCTCAGTCCCCTCACCTAGCTAATTTTGTGCCAAGTAGTGGGATGCAATATAACTGAACTGAGCTCAGAACATCCAAACTTCTTTTAGTGGCCCTATTCAGTGGGTATACCTGCCCTCCTCACAATTTTTTAGCTCCTCATGAAACGGGAAATATTGGAATAGTAATCTACGAGTCTACATGAAGGTGTGAGTGCAACAATCTATATTATTATCATACCAAACTGTACTTCTTTATTAAAATGGCCGATCTAGGCCTATTATGGAGTATTGTGACTATAGTTATCTGAAATGTATTACTGTGTATCTTTGTTTGGATCTGCTTACCATTTTATCTTTTATGCTGTATGGTATGTACTATATGTCATAACATCCACAAATAAAACAAAATATTCCCCAGTAGTCCTGTGCTGCCCTCTCCCACTCAACAGCCCCCCACTTAAAACCCTCACTCACTTCTCACACCTCATCCCCCCTTACTTGGGTGTCTGTTGCTTAGCACAGCTATACTGTGACTGGCACAAGCCCTCTTTTCACCTTCATGACCGGCCACCATATGAGTGCTTAGCAAGTGCACATACTGTAGAAAAAGCTGCTTCTACAATATGCATGCTCAATGACAGCTCATATGGTGGACAGTCTGAAGAGGTTAGAGGAGGGCTGTATCTGTTACTATATGTAGCTTTGGGAGTGCAAGGGGGTACAGAGTGGTGGGAAGTGAGAGGAGAGGTCAGGAAAGATGCTTTTCAGGGGGGAGCATTGGCCCACCAGTGAATAATTTTAAGTGAGAAAGCAAGTGATTGGGGTGGAAACCACTGTACAACAGAGAATACCTTACAATGAGTAAATGGGCAATTGGAGGGTGGGGAACAACTGGGCCACCATGGAACAGGTAATTTATAGCAAAGGGTGATCAGGGAAGGGAAACCACTGGACTACCAGAGTATTTTAAGATGAAAGGCAGCAAGAGATCAGTGGTGGGTGATAGCAGTAAAATCACCCAGCCTTCAAGTGAGCAGGAGTGGCATGTTAGTGCTCATTTAAGAGAAGGTTTGCAGCAGCAGTAAACAGTGCCATTTAGGGGCTGTTTACCACCACTGTAAACCTTTGAATATCCTGCTGCACTGGTATGCATGAGGAGTCACACTCATTTGCATGGGCACAGTGGTATTTTAGCACTTTAGAACTTCTGGTTTTAGTGGGTGCTCTGCCTCAGATTATGGCCCTGCTCAGAGCACTTGTGCAAACTCAGGTTAGTGATTGTGCTAACCATGTTAGCATGGATGCTAATTGAAAGATTCACCTATGGTTCAATGGGTGGCTGACAAAGTCCACCGTCCTGCCCTACATAAGCCACTCTCTCACTCAGACATCTCCTCTGCCTAGTGGTTTTCATATTGGCCTGACCTTTGTATTGCCTCCTGATTCTCTGCTTCCTCTGCCTTTTGTGTCTCTCTCCTTGTGTGTCATTGCTCTGTCCATTTTGCCTCTGTTGTTCACTTCTTGTTCTGCTGTTTCTGCTCCTTTGCTACGCTGCTGTTGTACATTCTGTGTCTGCTTATTCCCTTTGCTTCTGTCCCACCCCTCCAATTGGTTTCCTTTGTTTTGTTTTTTCCTGATCTCACTTGCTGTGCTTTACCGTTCATTTCTGTGCTGCCTTCTTGCTGTCTCTCTTTCTCTCTCTGCTTGTTTCTGATGCAGCCCCCTCTCGTCCCTGTGTATTTCTGCCCTGGCTGCCTGTAGTCTGTAACGTCCTGCTCCTTGTCTGTCCCTCTTTTCTGTGCTTTTGAAGTTTTGTTGTTTGTATTTCTTTCAGGTCTGCTTTCCCATTCTGGTTCCCAGCTTCCTACTTTCTTTTGCTGGCCAACTGTATCCTTTCCCTAGGAGATCCATCCACAGCCTTCATTCACTCAGTTGCTACTTTTTGATATCTGTCTTGCAGCCTCTATTTGTATTCCTTGCTGCTTCTGGTTGGTGCCTCTCTTTTGTTCAACATGCTCAGGTGTTCCAATGGCATCACTCTCCCACTGGACCTTCTAAGACATGCTCTGGTGGGTGCTGGATTCAGAGACCTCTCAGTTGCTTAATAGTTTTTTGTTTTCTTCATTGATCACTAATTTCTATCAGTCTTGAGTGGCTATATGCCAGAAGCCTGACACTGAGAATCCTGACACCCAAGATCCCAGCCCAACATCCTGAAACAGCTATCGTCTGATGGATCACCATCCTGACCACGGAAAGTCTGACACTTGACTTATGTCATGATTGTGTGCTGGTAGACGAGCTCTGCCTTACACACCCCATCATGGGGGCTTTGCCCCACACACCCTTCAAATAATATAATCAACCCGAGTCCTGGCAAGTTGTAGTGTCAGGCTTTGCTGGTTGGTATGGTGGTCTGCTGGTGATCATCATGTCAGGCTAGTGGACTTGGAATCCTGGGTGTCAGGATTTTGAGTTTTGGTCTTTTAAAATACTCCCGTCTTGGGGTAAGCAATGTATCGGTAGTGTAATGGCCTGTAGAAGTGCAGTTATGTGGCTGTGTGCCTAGCTTAGCCTATACTTGGAACCGGGTACCATCCTCAGAACAATGCTCAGGACACCAAGGGTCATCCACCCTTAGTGGTTATCTCCTCAAGACTGGCTCAATACCCAGTCCTTCTTGTTATTCTTTCCAGTTTTCAGCTTTGAATCTCATAGTCACTCACTTCTTCAATTCAATCCCGGAGGACATGAATGCCAGACAGTCTGCCGTGTGATAAATTTTTCACAGGACACCTCCTCAAAATCTCAGTTCTGCACTAATGAATGGACTTTTCCTAATCTGCTGTCTGCGTGCTGAATATTGAAGGTCCATCATTTTTTCCTCTTTCAGAAAGCAGTAACTGTTTGATTTGTGCCTCATAGAAGTAACAGCAAATCAGCTTCATTTCAAAACCAGTACCTGCACCTACTATCTATTAAAAGGTAAGGCATGAGTACCCTTGGTGACTTTAAATAATGACTTATATTGCAGGCACTGAGCTGGACTATGTGCCCTACCTGTTCCATATGCAATCATTTTGTCATTTTGCAGTCTTCTGTCCTCTCTTTTCATGAGCATTTAAAGACCTCTTAGTTGTTCAGTAGTTCTCTGTTATCTTTGTTTTTTAATCGTCTGTCCATCTCCAAAGTCCTAGTCATCTTACTTCAATGTCTGGGCAAGTATTTTCACGCACCGCTTAATCTTTTGGATGAAAATGACAGCAGACTGTATTTCCTTCGGATGAAGCAATTTGGATTCAAATTATATTTTTCTCTCAGGCCTTGACAAAGGCTTCCATACTGGATTTCATTCCATGATATGCACTTTAGTTATTTGTTCTCTTCTACAGATCCAGATGCCTGAAGTTAGACTGTTCGACATTCCAATCTGGTTTCTTCTGTCCCACCCAAATGATAATGTACAAATGAGAAACTGTTTTCATTACTGGAAGTAGTCCCTGAAGAAAGTTTGATATCCCTTTTTAATAAGTCACATTTAGTAACTGTCATGGATCTGGATTATCACCTTACCATCACTGCTTTTGCTTGTTCAAACCTTATGTGGCCATACTTGTTTTTATACTGTCATGACATATTATGGTGGCCCTGAAGTGCAAAACACACACACAATAAATGTAAAATCAAATAAACTGCAAATACACAAACAAAAAAGTAAAGCAACAAACCACCAAAAACTAAGCCAAATGAAATATGCTAAAGAAAACAACACAAATGAAGGTACAAACAAAATAAATTGGACACACAAACAAAACAACTGGGCAAACAACCAACAAAAACTAAACCAAACTGAATATGCTAGAGAAAACAACACAAATCAAGGTACAAACAAAATAAATTGCAACATACAAACTAAAATAAGAGCATAAGCACCAAAAACTAAGCCAAACTAAATATACTAAAGAAACCAACACAAATGAAGGTACAAACAAAATTAACTGCAATACACAAACTAAGAAAATAGAGCAAGAACCACCAGACTGTAAGTCATACTAAATATACTAAAGAAAACAACACAAATGAAGGCACAAACAAAATAAAATGCAACACACAAACTAAAATATAGAGAAAGCAACCACCAAAAGCTAAGTTAAATATAAATATGCTAAAGAAAACAATACAAATGAAGGCACAAACAAAACATAATCAAATCATATGTAGCAAGAAACTCAGCAAAGCACAACCCAAAAAATGCAAACTACAAACCCTAAAAATAGTACAGCAAATCAAGCCCCCCAAAAATAGATGTGCAAACAATGAAAAAAAGAAGACATGCAAAACAAATTGCAAACAGAAATGCCATTTTCAAAATAAAAAATGCATTTTTTAAATGGAAATGACCTTACTAAAGTAGTTTGACATTGGAGAATTTACACCTGGTTGCCATAAAGGTTGCAGCCAGCCCCTGGTGGAGACCATATTCCCCTTCCACCCCCCCGAGACTGGCGTTGCCCAGGCGAAGTGTGTTTACTGGGCCAATTCAGATGGCTGCCCCATCAATCCCCAACATTTGGCTCATTTTCTGTTTCTGTTGCTGCCAGATTGTCTTCCCTGACTGCCAAGTTACAGTATGGACACTTACAAAGGGGTGGTGCATGCGGAGTGCTATGTGAGTTTGGAATACACTTGACACTGGACCTTTCCCTGGCTGTTGAGCTATGGATGGCATGCATGCTTTACAAACAAGATGCATCAGCAGCCAGTCAGAAAACAGAACATTTCTAACATCAAAAGGTGTTCTTCACTGAAGCAGATGCTGGTGGTGCAGCTGAAGGTAATGCCACTACCCACAAGGAAAACGACAATCTACTTACTTAGCGCACTGAAGGACTAAAATGGAAATAAAGCTTACATGCTGGATAAATCCATTACAGTAATTTTTTCTGAAAACCACAATAGAACACAGCCAGAAAATATGCCAGTGCTTTCATCCTGGGGTACTTTCTGGATGTGTCACTATATATGGTGGTTTTAACAGTAAAATCACTGCAATGTATTTGTCCAGAATTTGAACCTTTATTTCATTTTAGTCCTTGAGGGTGCTAAGTAAGTTGTTCATTAGTCCAAAAAGATAACCGTGCCAGTGAGCTCAGTAGCACTATCTGCAATGCAATCAGACAGTGAATACCTACTTTACTACAATGCTCTGCCACAGGGATCCCAGGAGTCCTGTCACTATTTGGCAGCCAGAATGTCCAACCCTATAGCACCTCCCTGCTGTGCACTGCCAGGGATCACAGGAGCCACTAATCAGGTGGAAACATAAGTGGCCCATTTCAGTTGGCCTATTCCCATCCTGAGAATATACATTGCTGACTTGTGGCAAGAGAACCCACCCTCATTCCAGGACAGTGGCATGCCAGGTGGTGGCAAGAGATCAAACCATCCCTTCAACATTCTGAGAGAGTGAGCTGTCAGTTGGTGGCAAGTGACTCCCCCATCACAGGAGCTGCCAATCAAGTGGAAAAAGAAAACATAAATAGCCCATTCTATTACGCCAAGTCTGCCCCAACTCTCCCCTCCTGAGAAAATGAGATGTTGGCTGGTGGCAAGAGAACCCACTCCATCCCAGGAGAATGACATTCCAGATGGTGGCAAGTGACATCCCCACATCCTGGGAGAGGGACATGCCAGATGGTGGCAAATGACCCCCCTCCCACATCCCAGGAGAGTAAGCTGTGAGTTGGCGGCAAGTGGCTGCCCCCCATCACAGGAGCTGTCGATCAGGTAGAACAAACAAAACATAAATGGACTATTCCATTTGGCTCTTGCAGCCCCAACACTCCCATCCTGAGAATATGAGGTGCCGGCTGGTGGCAAGAGAATCCACCCCATCACTGGAGAGTGAGTCACAAGCTGGTCATATGTGGCTCCCCCATCTCACAAAACCATTTGCTGTGGAGATCACAATCAGATGTCAGGGCAGGTGTAAATTCTCTAGAGTCAGACTACTTTATTAAGGTCATTTCCATTTTAAAAATGCACTTCCATTTTGAAAAATGCATTTCTGTTGGCAATTTTTTGTTTGCATGTCTTCTTTTTTTGTTGCTTGCCTACCTACTTTTTTGGGGGGGGGGTTGTTTTTGATTTGCTGTTCTATTTTCATGGTTTGTGTTTTACATTTTGAGGGTTGTGTTTTGCTGATTTTCTTGCTACATATTGTTTGGTTGCTTTTTGTTTGTGTCTTCATTTGTGTTGTTTTCTTTAGCATATTTAGTTTGGCTAGTTATTGGTGTTTGCTTGCTTGCTTGCTCTATTTGTTTGTTTTTAGTTTGTGGGTTGCAATTTATTTTATTTGTGCCTTAATTTGTATTGTTTTCTTTAGTACAGTTTGGCTTAGTTTTTGGCGGTCGCTTGCTCTATTTTCTTAGTTTGTGTCTTGCAATTAATTTTGTTTGTTCCTTCATTTGTGTTGTTTTCCTTAGTATTTTTAGTTTGGCTTAGTTTTTTGTGGTTGCTTGCTTTGCATTTTTTGTTTGTGTTGTGTAATTTATTTGATATTACATTTTTTTCATGTGTGAGTGTTTTGCACTTCAGGCTCACCGTACCATATCCATGTTTGTAAAGATCCAGCTACAGAATTAAGCACCCAGATTTTCCTCAATGCAACACTATACTATGGTTGCAAGGCATTTTGTGGCATTTTTGATTTGCTCATACAAGGCTATCACAAATACAAGAATTCTCTTTGTCAATCCATGTCTCCCTTGTCTGAACCATATCCCATTGCAATAGCTGTGTTAACCTGGGGGTTGCCTTCTGGAACAATAAATCTGCCATATTATTTTCTGATAACCAAGCAACCTTAGTCATAATAACACAGGTCAATCTTCCTCCTCCATGATGAATGTCCTGTGAAGATTAACGTGAACTTCATATTCAATTCAATTCAATTCAATTCAGCTTTATTTTTAAAAGGTGCTTTTCTTAAAACCAAAGTGCCTGTACATTTTGAACAATAAATACAATAAAATTAAAACAAAAATAAATCATTAAAAGTGATGCTAAAAAGGTGGGTCTTCAAAGCTCCTTTAAAACTAAGGATGGTCGGGAAATTTAGCACCTGAGAGGTGAGAATTCCATAGGGTCGGTGCCATAAAACTAAATGATCTAGCACCTGATGTTTTCAAATGGACCCTAGGAATCTCTAGCAATCCCTCGTCAGTGGATCGGAGGGCGCGGGAGGGACAGTAGGGGCAAAGGAGTTCTTTCAGGTAGGTAGGTCCCAGGTCATGTAGGGCTTTATAGGTCAGCAAACCGACCTTGAAGGTGATTCGCCAAGCCACTGGCAGCCAGTGCAGTCCACGAAGCACAGGCATTATATGGCTGGATCTAGAAGATCCAGTCAACAGCCTGGCTGCCGCATTCTGCACTAGCTGCAGACTGTGAAGTTCAACCCCCGATAGCCCTAGGTATGAGGGAGTTATAGTGATCAAGGCAGGGAGGTAACAGGCGTGGATCAATGTTGGAAGGTCCTCTGGAGGAACCAGGTGCTTCACCCTGGCAATATTCTTCAGATGGAAAAGGAAGTTTTGACCACCCCTGACACCTGAGATTTGAGCGTCAGGCGGTGCGTCAATTATTCGCCAAGATTCCGCATTGCCAATTGCCAAATTTAGAACTTTCATCCTCTGCCTGCCAAAGTTACGACTCCTCTTCCAGCAACCTAGGATGTACATACTGCTCCAAGCAATCAGCCTTTTGGCCTCATCATATTTCTTGAGTTCCAGAAAAGAGCAGCACCAACACCATTGTAATGACAAATGTAATTTATTTAATACTTGCTTAGAGTTCAAGTCCAACAATTCAGCCTTCAGAGAGGAGATTTGATATGCCGCCAAGCAGCCCTGCCCAGTTTCACTTTTAGCTTCCTCAGGGAAAAGTGAATCCAGCCATTTCTTTACAGCACCTAATGAATGTGACAACTGTCCTTTTTCAGCTCCTGCCCAATATGTGTTTTTGCACCCCAAAAGTTGATTCCACAGTCCCTGCACAAAATCACCTTTAGGCCAGGAGTTGAACATTTCTCTACCCTTCCTCATGAGGCTGGGTCATAATAAGGCTATGTTGAAAATTTGGTGTAAAACTATTGCAAAACATCAAATGTATAAACCTACATTATGTTTTGCTAACACAGGATTATACCCCAAAGTCCTCACCTGCAGCCCTATTGGCTATGATGAGAATTTGTTTTTAAAGGGGAGCATGGGGAAAAGGCTGATGCAGACACAGTAACTTCCTAATCATGAATCTGTGACATTCTGCTGGCTATGATCTCTGGCTATAGCCCTGATGACATATTCAATGCTGACAAGACCTGGCTGTTTTACTGCTTCTACCTGGACTGTGGAAATGCCCATTTCCAATCTTGAGCTTCTTGGGAGGGATAAAAGCCAAAGACCGAGTGTAAATTTTGGTCAGTACTAATTTGACAGGCACAGAGAAAAGAAAATGCTTGTTATAGGCAAAAGCAAATGTCCTAGATGTCTCTCAAAAAGAAATAAACACACTCCCTGTCACCTACACTCATTCAGCCAATGCCTGGATGACAGCAAAGATTTTCCAGCAGTGGATCCTTCACTGGGACCAGCAGCTGAGGTGTTCAAGTGACCACATCATCTTATTTTTTGACAACTGCAGTGCCTACCCTCATTATCTTGTTTCACAACTTAGAAACATAAGGTTTGCATTTTTTCCAGCAAGCACCATGAGCATTATTCAGCAAATAGACATGTGGGTCATCTGCAATTTGAAGGGCCACTGCCACTCCCTGGTGGCTAGTAAAATTATTGCCACTATAGAACAGGGTGAATCTACCAATGATAGTTTGCACAAAACATCACATTCCTTGATATCATCTACTGTACATGCTGCATCGTGCCTGTTCTCTACAGTAGTTATGCAATCCATCATTTAGAAAAAGTTACTTACCATAGTAATATTGTTTCTTCCAAGGAATCTCCTAGTAGGATTAGACAATTAGCAATCAGTCTAAAGTTACTGATAGCCTCCACAACTTTGAGGTAGAATGTATGCAAATTAGGGAATTTGGAATGCATCATTCTAAACTTCTGCCACTAGGTGTCATCTAACTGCCAGATTCGATTTTGTAGATGAAAACAGCAGACTATTAAATAATTGTAAGTAAAATACCCTTATTTACAATATCCTCCCCTTGATAAAGAGGATGGGTTCCAAACAGGACAACAGAGACACAAAAAAGGATTGCTAAGTATCCTAGCCATACTTGTTTGTATTAACAAATATATGTAAAAGATAAGGCAATGATTAATGGCAGCCATATTAACTCCATAAAGAGTATTGCTGAATCTATTCAGGTTATGTAATGGGTGGTAGGGATGGGAGGTCTTATCCTAGTAGGAGATCCTTGGAAGAAACAATATTACCATGGTAAGTAATTTTTCTTCAAACCCCAGAAATTCCTAGTAGTATTATACAATTAGCAGACTACCAAGCAATGCCTTGGGAGGTGGGTACAGAACCTATTTAGGAAAAAGGTTCTGCAACACTGCAGTGCCAAATCTAGCATCAGACCTGGAATGGACATCCAGACAGTAGTGCTTTGTGAAGGAGTGGACGGTACTCCATGTAGCCACTTTACAGATTTCCTGCAAGGGGATGTCCCTTGCAGCTGCGAGAGAGGCAGCAGTTCCACGAGTGGAATGTGCCCTGAGCCCTTGTGGTGGCTGTTTGTCAGCCTTACTGTAGCAGAATTGGGTGCAGGATACTATCCAACATGCAATCAACCTCTTTGAGGCTGGCCTGCCTTTCCCACTTCACCATAGGTAATGAACAGCTTTGAGTGGGGATTTCTGAAGTCCTTAATACATGTCACATAATAGCTGAGAGATCTTTTTACATCCAAGCTATGCAGTTTCAATTCTTCTGAACTGGATTTGACTGTGAAAAATACAGGCAGAGTGATGGACTAGTTCAAGTGAAACTCAGTTACTACCTTTGGAAGGAACTTCCTCTTTATCCTAAGGACTATTATGTCTTTATGGAAGATAACGGCATTAGGATCATTGCAAAGAGCTTGGAGCTCGCACACCCTTCTTGATGAAGTGATTGGCACAAGGAAAATAATTTTTCATGTCACATATTTTAGGTCAGCTGTAGCCATTGGCTCAAAGGGGGGGGGATCCATGAGTTTGGCTATGCAGAAATTCAAATCCCAGGGAGGTACTGATTCCCTAACAGGTGGGAACATAAGTGCCAGTCCTTTGAAAACATTTCCTAATAATGGGGTATGAAGTTATTGTTCTCTGGGCACCTGAAGACAAATAAGTAGATACTGCTGCTAAGTGAAACCTAAGGCCTAAACAGTATCCAGTTCTGCTCCAATGAACTCCAGTGACTGAACCGGCTCCATCTGAATGTGTTGAGCATCGATATGGAAACCCAGTGATTCCAGGGTACTTAGGGTCATCCTGATGGAATCCTTTTCATGATGGTATGAATTTTCTCTGACTAGCCAGTCATCCAGGTAAGGCAATATGTTGATTCCCTGACTTCTGAGGTAAGCTGCCACCACTGACAGACACTTTGTGAACACCCATGGGGCAGAAGTGAGCCTGAAGGGAATTGCTGAGAACTGGTAATGATCTGAAGGAAGAGAGAACTTTAGGTACTTTCTGTGGCAAGGCCTGATTGTCCCAAGGCCTGATTGGGATGTGAAAGTAAGCGTCTTTCAGATCCAAAGATGGTAACCAGTTTCCTTTCCTTAGGGAAGGAATAACTAAGGCCACTGTTACCATTTTAACCTGGGCTTTGCCAGGTATTTGTTTAGGTATCTAAGATCCAGGATTGGCCACCAATCTCCATTTTCCTTTTTTTGGTCAGAAAGTAACTTGAGTACATGTCATTCCCCTTTTGGGTAAGATGGATTGGCTCTATTGCATTGGCTTGCAGGAGCTTTTTTACCTCTAACTCTAGCAGAAAAGTCTCTGTTGGAGATGAAGGCTAGAAAACTCTGTGGACCTGGAATTTTGGAAACTGTTTGAACTGAAATAAATCGACCCTGATTCACTACCTCAGTACGCAATTTTCTGTGGAAATAGTGAGCCAACCTGCCTCACATGGGAGGTGGGGCAGCCTGATATGTGTAGTCAGGGATTCTGTTTGGCTTGTGGACTGGAAGCTGGAGCTGGACTGGCTCAGCTAGCAGACCATCTGCCCTGTAATACCCTCTCACCTGTGTGTGTATGCTGCAGGCATGGAGTATGGGGAATATGACATGGGGTAGTACCCTATCCCTACCTTCCTTCCTGTGGATCTAAAGATGTGGAGGCTCTCTCTCTCTCTCTCTAGAGGAGTTACTCCTACAGGTGGTTTTGTACTCCTCCACCTTTTCATATCGCCTCAGTTTGTCACAAAGGAAATTGTTTTCACAAGGGTAATCCATAGCCTTTAACTGAGTGTCTGGTGTAAGACTGGTTGCTCTGTGCCCAGCTAATCTTCTTAAAGATACTGACAAGGCCAAAATTCTGAATGCAATGTCATTTCTATCGATAACCATGTGAAATTGGTACTTTGTGGCATCTAAAGCTGTTCTGGCAATATCTGCCACATGTGTGCCACATCTCCTGGAACTTTATCAATTAAAGCCAGCACAGAATTCCATAGGGCTTTCTGGTATTGAGCAGCATAAACCATGAAAGCTGCCTGTCAGCGGAGAAGGGAAGAACTCAAATAACTTTTCTTTCCCATAGTGTCAATTTTCATGGAATCTTTGTCTGGTGGATGAGATGCCAGGGGTACTTTTGACTTAACACAGGCTACAGCCTGTTTCACACCCTCATGATCTGGATGGGTGTACAAATAATCATCAGAACCCCTATCCACCACGTATTTCTTCTCCACCTTCTTGTCCACCCCAGGGACAAAGGAAGATGTCTGAAAGATTTTAAAAGTTGCCTTTTGAAAGGAATTATAATTTGGAAGGACCACCTATCTCATGAGAGCCAAACCCATCCTATCTAAAAAATCTGCCTCTTCCTCATCATCCATAGATTCCAGTGAGGTTAGGCCCAAGGTGTTAGCCATTTGCCTAACAAATGAAAAATGGGATGAAAATCGTCATGCCAAGAGGAGGGTAACAAAACTCCTGGTCTGGGGATACCTCTGGTTCAATGGGTTCCTCTAGATCCAGTTCCTCCTCTTCCTCCTCAATGTGCAATTCCAGCACTTGGTCACTGGGAACCGGTGGTGGGATTTGAACCAGTGAACCCAGTATGGAACCTGCAGTCTGTAAAGCCTGAATGACTAGCAGGACTCTAGCAATTTCCTACATAGAGGAATTTTATCTTTGTTGGGAACTCCTTTGCTTTTTCAGCAGGAGGCACAAACACATTTTCTCATTATATTTATTTTGGCAGGCATAGGCTCAGGTGCCTGCTCATTTGTTCTTTGTGCTTATTATGTTCATGCCCTTTTCAGGTATTTTGGGGTCTGAGGTGTCTTTAGAGGAGTTCTCATTTGTCTTAGAGTGGGATGAAGAAGGACCTTCAGTTTGTTTTGGTGACACTGAGGTGGGAACATAAGCCGTTTGTTTTAATATTTTGGCCTTCTTTTGATAGTTTTTGTACAAAAGTACTACACATTCACAGTTAGAAGAAAACATGCCTGGGGCACAAGCACTCTATACATAAATTGTGGTGATCAGCCTTAGCAAATATTTGAAAGCACTTAACACAATTTTTAAAACCTGTGGTTCTGTCCTCTTTTAGGTCTGTCTGACATGCCAAAACATCAGAAGACTGTATAAAAACATTCCAGAATAAAATTTAGAACAATAGTTGTCAGTTCATTATTTTTAAATGGAACCACAATTTAAAACAGATTTATTTATTTTAAATTCAAAGTGATCAGTTCCTAGATTGAAACGGGAACCGATCGCAACCCAGAACTAAGTACTTAAAAGTATGTTACTCACAAAAATGTGATTGGTTTCTAGGAACAAATGGGAACTGATCGCAACTAAAACAAAGTTGTTTTTAAAAACTAAACACAATAAAGCTATAAGCTAAAGCACTAGCGGTCAGAACTGCAATTAACAACAATTTAACCTGAATAACTTGGTTCCTGGGAACTGTGATGGAACTGCTAACCAGGGGTCGGGTTGATGTTATTTTTTGTTTTATTAGTGCTGTGCGGTGCCTCCATTATGCAACCCACTACCAGTCTGCCTGGGTTCGGGGAGAAAACTGTTGCTTGGCATTTTGGCTAGGTTTGACTTCTAGTCAGGGGCATCCAAGTAATCCGGACACAGGAAGCAGTAACTGAAATGTCCAAACCAGGAGTGGGACTCTAGAGTGTGACTTTTATTCACAACAACAGCAGAATAATAAAGCATAGATGGATCCCATGGGGCTACACTCCCTGTTAATGCAGGTATACAGAGACTAGAATACATCTTCTTACACACCTGTAACCCTCAGGTTCTGAAACACACTGGCTCTGAGCCCAAACTTATACTCTTCTCTGGATTTCCCTGGCATGGCCCGTCCAGCCAGCACTTGGACTACTTCTCTCTGGATTCCCTGGCATGGCACATCCGGCCAGCACTTGGACTACTTTCCATAAGGCATGGACATTTATTGGTGGCTCCCTCTACCACCCATGAGCACATACTGGCTCCATAAAGTGAAAATCTTCATCACTAATCCCATGTCTGGGTACTTTCCATGAACACTGGCCAAGTGCTCAGAAGAAAACTATAGATGCCCAAAGTGAACCCGTGGAGGTAAATCTGGTTACTCCAGATGGGGGGTCTCCCACCTCTTGCTCCCAAATCTATATCAGGCCATCCATTTGGAATCAACACCTTTCTTGAAACATGCTGTTGTAGAATATTGTCTCAAAATGTATGTCACATTTAACACTCAGCTCTTCAAAATCTGATATCCCGGCTTATAATGATCTCTGAGTGGCTATGTCCATCCCTGTAGACCCCCACTGTTTAGATAAATTTTAAGTCACACACAGCTGTAGTACTGTACTTGGCTATCCTTCTTTGACCCTGCAGTAACAGATACTATTCACACTGTCTGGTGAAAACATGGGCTCTATTTTCAGAGCTGACTTACCCACTGGTTTGCAGGTGCCCCAAGGTTTCTGACAAAGCAAACTACTTCTTATGCCTCCGCACTTGAACAACAAAATGACAGGCAGCTTTCCCTCTTCAGCAGGGTTAGGGGATTGCCCCTGAAATTGCTGGCTCCCTTTCCCCCCATCCCTCCTGAGATGGGACACTGGAACAAACTGGGAAACGGTCTCTACCACTTGACCAATTTCTTCTGTGTCTCTATCTAGGGTGAGAACACACACCTTCTGTCTCTGGGTAGCTCTATAAGAGAGCTTAGCCCTGAGGGGCTGCCAACTGCAGCACACCTCCTTCACTCTCTGACCCTGGCTCAAGACTCCTCAAGACTGATTCAAAACCTCCCAATGTTCTAACTAACTCCCTGCTGCAACATTCCAAAGTGGCTTATGCTGCTGCAAAAATACTATATGATGTCATCACTCCAGCTCAACTGAGACTGAAGACAGAGTAAGACAATATGAAATCCATTTAACTGGTGTTTCACAAGCTGCCTTCCCTGCCTGCCACTAGATCTAAGTGGGATTCTTGTAACCCCAGGTAACAGGGGTTACACCCACCCGTGGCCAGGAAAACGCCTGTCCCCAGTCATTACTAACCTGGCCTAGGCCATCCTACCCTCTGTGCTACCTACGGAGAGGGGTGATCAGGCCCTCTCCTACTATGTGCTAGGAACAGGCAGGCAACACTAATGGCCCAGAGGCCATCTGCTGACTCATCAGCATCTACTCTAAGTTCTTACTATGGATACCTAGTGGCCCTGGTAGAATTGTCCACAGCATAACCCTAATAGATTAGTACTGCGACCCCTACTGCAGGTCGGGACCACAGACTGTCTATCCCCCCTATCCCTCTAGGGAAAACCTATGTGCCTCTAAACCAAATACCCAAAACAAAACAAACAGGTGAACCTCCCCCCAACCTTGGACACCTACAACCACACACAAGTAGCTAATGCTATACTCTATACATTGCTCCCACACTCCCCCCACAACCATACCTGTGGAAGGAAAAGTTACACACAGAAAACCACAACATCTTGTACTTTAAACACTACATCTTTAAAGCACTGTGAGGAACTCCACTGAGTCCCTCCTCCTCTTCTTGTCTTCTCTTCTTCAGGAACACCTTCAAGAAAAGAAAGACAAACCGCACTCTAATCTGCAAACACAGTACTATCTAACCCCACCATCAAAACACTGGAGAATCCCAAAAATATTTTTAGAAAAGTAGAAAAACAGTAAAAACAGTAGAAGAACAATGACATTATTTACAATACACATTATTTGGGGATGGAGTGCCTCAAAAGTCTCTTCTAGTGACAACAGTGCCCAAAGGCTAGTCAATAAAGAGTTTCTCCTGGACGGAGCCCAATGAAGCACAGTTCTAGCAGGCTGAAATCCCGAAGGGAGAGTCTTTGAGGACAGTTCAAACATCTGGAGTCTGCTAGTGTAGGGTGTGTACTGCAATGTCATTACAACAGAAAAGTCTGGACTTACCAGTCCCATGTAGAACGAAAATGATACAACACCTGGTTCTCCGGCCGAAGACTCTCCCTTGCAGCATTCTTCTGATACAGCTGGCAGAGATCTTCCAAAAAATGACAGGAGGGCACATCTGTAAACTGCTGGGTTGATGTCATCTAGGAGATTGAACCTTGGAACAGGAAAAAAGGAAAAACAGCTGGTCTGAAGTCATCCGGCATCCCAGGCGATGAATCAAGATACAGTTAGGCTGGTGTCCTCTCTGGATATGAAGTCATCTGGTGGGCCAGTTGATGGAATCTAGAAGGCCAGTACACTGCAAGACTGATGAATGTGGAGCACCTGGTTCCTGGAACATCAGACTGATGGAACAACATAGGTATGGCAATGGCTGGATGGCAGCACTGGCTACCACTGCTCTGCTTTCCACTTTGTAGGCATGGGCACATTCACAGGTTGATCTTTGCATTGTGGCCAATAGCACAACGGGTCAGGTGCTGAAATTATTACCCCATCTGGGCACTCATAAACCACACTGTGAAAGGTTTCATGTCCGTCTCCATCCACAGTTCGAACAGTGTCAATAAACAGTGTCCTGCCCACTTTCCACTGGCTGAATTTTAATTGTAACATCTATTTTTGACATGTCTGTTTGCACCAGGATGCACATGTTTCATTGCTTCTTCTATTATCCAGGATTTCCTGCTTTTTTCAATCTCCTCCCAGACTCTCCGTGGAAAGTAGGAAAGAATATCCCATAGATTTAATTTGCTTTCCTATGAACCAGTCTTTCCTCTTTACTACACTTGGTCAACTTGCGACCTCTGGCATGGCTTGGGAGCGGACAGTCCTGGTTCTGTCAGTTATGCATACTCAATGCAATGTAGAATGGATCTTTAACTCTTCCTTGTTGGGTCAAGGCTTTGGAGTCACTACTCTCTTCTACTATCTGTTCTTTCGAGGCAAGAACTTGAGGCTGTGGATCCGGACCTTCTTCACAAGGCCACATACTTTCCCTCATCTACTTCCTCGCTAAGAACCTGTGCCCAGGAGTGAGCAGTCGTCCTCACTCCTGAGACTGTCTACTCTTCGCTGGGTGCAGAGATCGATACCTCCCATTCAAAGGCCTCCCTCATCTCGTCTTCACCTACTGTATGAGACTTGGGCTAGGCCCCTATCTCCAAGGGTCTACTGATGCTCCTTCCGCAATGTCTCTCTGGGACCTGGACTCTGATACATCAGTACATTGTTCTGTCTGTAAATGTGCACCCTCTTGCTTTATGCCAGACTCTGATGGGCCTCCCATGTCATGCTCTGCCTGGTGCTGTGTGCTGCCAACTGCAGGTTCTTAAAGCTTTGTCCATGTGGGAGACAAATGAATCTGGGTGCTTTAGTCAAGCCATATTTCTCTAAGCACCCATAACAGTGAGGTACCATGAAGAAGTCCCTTCAGCAGCATTTAAGCACATCACACATACTCGTACTGGATATCCAGGAATCAACACATGATGAGTCAGTCATCCCTGTAGTAACATCCTCGATGTCTCTCAACTCTCTGCAGTTCTGGAGACCCAATCTCCGCAAAGACATAGACAGGATGGAAGCTGTCCAGAGGAGGGCAACTAAAATGGTGCAGGGTCTGCACCAGAAGACATATGAACAGAGACTTAAGGAGCTTAATATGTATAGCCTCGAGGAAAGGAGGAGAGGGGGGACATGATAGAAACTTTCAAGTACCTCAAGGGAATCAACAAAGTCCAAGAGGGTAGCATCTTTCAAAAAAAGAGGTGTGCAAGAACAAGAGGGCACAATTTGAAGATAGAGGGGCGGCTCAGAGGTAATTTAAGGAAGTATGTTTTCACAGAGAGGGTTGTGGATGCATGGAATGGCCTTCGGAGGAAGGTTGTGGAGTCAAAATCAGTGGTGGAATTCAAGCATGCATGGGATAGTCATAAAAGCAATTCTGGGGTGGGGTTAGGAAGAAGTAGGCTGCTGGTTAGCTAGGATCTGCAGCTTATCCAGTAGGTAGGGAAATGGGCAGACTGGGTGGGCCAAGTGGTCCTTATCTGCCTCAAATTCTATGTTTCTATGTTTCTATGTATCTTGTTAACTTCTTCTTTTATTATAGCCTGGGCATGATCCGAGTAGCAGGCTGGTCCCAAAGCCATGACTGCAGAAAAAACAAACAAATGGTCACTGTTATTTTAAGTCCCACTCTTTTGGAAAAAAATTTTACAAAATGGCTCCCTTTCTGCTGTGTTTACATTACTACCCCACCCTGTAATGGCGACGGCAGCACTCCTGCGCATCAACATTCTGTTTATGAGTCAAGCCACTGTGTATCCGATGTACACACTCCACTGATAAAGTTCACTCAAACTGTTAAATTGCACTGCTTGCTGTTCTAGCACATTTACTGTATATGATTTTACTGGACTTTCCATTCGCTTTAATCACTATTCTAGCTTAAAGTCCCCTAAAGCCACATTATTTCATCTCACAGGATTGCCTGTATTTATCGTTGCATCTTTCATACAACTCACAGTCTCTCACATGGCTTTGAAAATTATACTGTTGCTGAACATATAATTATGCTCACTGTCTATTGTTCAGAATTCTTGCTTTAGCTAATTAAACCTAACACAGTCCTTCTTTGCAAAATGATCACACTGCTACACACAGATTCAGCTGGATTTTTGGTAAAATCACAGTTTGAGCTGTTTTTTATGATGGTACTCCCTTTAATCAGTAGCTTGTTGTGATATAAAACACGGCCTATAGCTGATCTTGGAGGCCTCTGGAATAAAGTGGGTTGGCAGTCCTGCCGATTGTCCCTCCAAACACCTCACTCTCTTCTCAGACGAATCGGAATACGAGCTGAGCCTGATTTTAAACAGAAAAGTCCAATTTAACTATTATGAGAACGTTTTCAGTCACCGAGATGCTCCTCCTAGCAAGCCTGCTTGCACACTCCTCTCTCTCTCTCCCTCTCAAACACTGTACAGTCACTCTAGAGCTGGCTTGGGGGTGGGACTCATTGCAGTCTCACCAATCACTAGATGCCATGCAAATGAGCCTCTTTCCTCTCAAGCTCTTCTCCTCCACCACGAACATCGAGCTGGCAAAATTTAAACTGCAAACCACACTTCTTTTTTTTTTTTCAACTGTAGCTCCTCAGCAGGAGCACATTTCACCAATTTTTCATGGCATTTTACTCAGCTACTCTCTTAGTCCGTACTACAAGCATTTCCAATGTCTAGGGCACAAATCTCTCTTTGTTTCCCACAGTTTTCCATACTTGTTTTGTCACACAGCACTTAAAAAGCTGGCAAACATTGTAATTTGATGCAGGACAAGGGCATACACACTCGGGCTTTACTGCTCCTTGGTAAATAGTTGGCACAATTACAACAGCACATAGAAGCACACAGCAGCACATTTAATTGGAAATGCTTCAGATTTTGGGTCACCTACCGCAGACAATGCAGCTAGCCCCCATCCGAGCAACCTTTCTTGCATTTTCTCCCAAATTGCAAGCCAAATCCAACAGTGCCTCAATTTGTAACCAGGGGTCATGTTGGTGTTATTTTTGTTTCATTAGCGCTGTGCGGTGCCTTCATTATGTAAACCACTACCTGGCTGCCTGGGTTCAGGGAGAAAACTGTTCTTTGGCATTTTGGCTAGGTTTGTTTTCTAGTCAGGGGCACCCAAGTAATTTGAACACAGGAAGCAATAACTGAAATGTTCAAACCAGGAGTGGGATTCTAGAGCATGGCTTTTATTCACAACAACAGCAGAATAATAAGGCATAGATGGATCCCCATGAGGCTACACTCCCTGTTAATGCAGATATACGGAGACTAGAACACATCTTCTTATACCTTGTAACCCTCAGGTTCTGAAACACACTGGCTTTCAGTCTGAACTTGTACTCTTCTCTGGATTTCCCTGGCATGGCACATCTGAGCAGCACTTGTCTACTTTCCATAAGGCATGGCCATTTATTGGTTGGTCCCTCTACCACCCGTGAGCACATACTGGCTCCATAAAGGAAAATTTCATCACTAATCCCACATCTGGGTACTTTCCATGAACACTGGCCAAGTGCCCAGAAGAAAACTATAGGTGCCCAAAGTGAACCCGTGGAGGTAAATCTGGTTACTCCAAATGGGGGCGTCTCTTACTTCTTGCTCCCAAATCTATACCTGACCATCCATTTGGAATCAACACCTTTCTTGAAACACACTGTTGTAGAATGCTGTCTCAAAATGTACATCATTTAACACTCAGCTCTTCAAAATCTGATATCCTGGCTTATAATGATCTCTGAGTGGCTATGTCCATCCTTGTAGACCCCCACTGTTTAGATACATTTAAGTCACACACAACTGTAGTACTGTATGTGGCTGTCCTTCCTTGACCCCACAGTAACAGATACTATTCACACTGTCTGGTGAAAACATGGGCTCTATTTTCAGAGCTGACTCACCCACTGGTTTGCAGGTGCCCCAAGGTTTCTGGCAAGCAAACTACTTCTTGTGCCTCTGCACTTGAACAACAAAATGACAGGCAGCTTTCCCTCTTCAGCAGGGTTAGGGATTGCCCTGAAATTGCTGGCTCTCTTTCCCCCCATCCCTCCTGGAATGGGGCACAGGAACAAACTGAGAAACAGCCTCTACCACTAGACCAGTTTTTTCTGTGTCTCTATCTAGGGCGAGAACACACACCCTCTGTCTCTGGGTAGCTTTATAGCAGAGCTTAGCCCTGAGGGGCTACCAACTGCAGCACACCTCCTTCACTATCTGACCCTGGCTCAAGACTCCTCAAGACTGATTCAAAACCTCCCAATATTTTAACTAACTCCCTGCTGCAACATTCCAAAGTGGCTTATGCTGCTGCGAAATTCTTTATGATGTCATCCCTCCAGCTCAGCTGAGACTGAGGACAGAGTGAGCCAGTGTGAAATCTAATTAACTGGTGTTTCACAAGTTGCTTTCCCTGCCTGCCATTAGATCTAAATGGGATTCTTGTAACCCCAGGTAATGGGGGTTACACTAGTAAAAACACCAAACTCAAACTAAACTTTTGTAATAACTACTAGAGGCAGAATATAAGCAAAATATTGAACAAAATACCACTTTTTCAACAAAATAAACAATCTTGCTGTGAAGTGCTGTCGAGCTCTTGGGGAAATGGCTTGCTGTATAAGTGGAAAAATTGAATCTGGCAGTTAGATAACACCTAGAGACAGAAGTTCTGAATGATGCATTCCAAATTCCCTAATTTGCATTCATTCTATCTCAAAGTTCTGCGGGAAGTCAGCAGCTCTAGACTGACTGCTAATTGTCTAATACTACCAGGAGATTCCTGGGGTTTGAACCACTGTTTCTGTAAGGCTGGGTTCAAAACCGGAGCAGAGAAACCCACAGAAATTACTTAGATTGCAGCCTTTCATTATTTTCTACAACCAGCTTTCATGACCTCAGATTCGTTACAGACTTTGTTAACATGGATGCAGAGGAGCCAACTGAAGGAGAGCTGAGTAATGAGGATGTGGTTTTGACAATAAAATGCTTCAATTGGAGGATGACCATGCTGCAGAAACAAATGATGAGACCCCAGAAACACTCTAAAAGATGACACAGTGTCAGCTACTGAAGCATTGCAGGGTCTGTACATAGCCGTGAGGTGGTGTCAGCAGCATGGGCTAGTCTCACAGTGGAAGAGACTCACAGAGGTGGAGGAAGTGATACACTCTATGGCTGTCAATGAAAGTCATCAGAGAAAATTCACAGATTTTTTTGCAAAGTAACTATTTTGTTGCCCTCTTGTGTTGTTTTTGTTTATTTAGACTTTTCTGGATAAGGGATTATCATTTAATAAATATTCTACACCAATTCTGAATGACTTAGATTTTCCTTCTAGATTGCCTTTCACTACCACATTCAGAAGCTGCCATCAACACTAATTCTGCTTAGCTGGAGCACACACTTATCGGGATGTTTTGGATACCATGGATGCGTTCCCATTAAGTGATGTCTTCTGTAATATGTTTTCACCAAATCTTGAAAAAAAGCACACCTTTGGAATGGGCTCCTTCAGCTCTCAGACTTTCATGAAATACTTCCACAGGGTCTAGGCCATAGGTGAGAGCAAAAAAATACCCAATGTTAAGTATAGGGAAACCAAACATGGTTTCTTTTTTTCATTTTGTGGCACTCTGTGCCTCAAAAGCTGTACAAGATGCTATCTCAAAGCTTTTCATTTCTTGAGACTCTGACAGCCTGACTGTGCATGCTAAATTTTGATCTATTTTGTCAAACAACACCAACGTTATTAAGGTACAACATTTGGGGTTTAACATTAAACAGCCTACTCAACCCAAACTATAGTGGTGTTACCACACCCCTATAATATTGGACATTTGGTTTTCCTTAATATCCATCTTTCTTACCTCATACTTATCCAGTCCAGCAGTTAAAGAATTCCTTCATGACCTGAGAAATGTTATCCTCAAGGACCACATTCAAGAATGCTTTTGTTCCATTCTCTATGTAGCAAAGTAACATATTTATTAGAATGTTTCACCAGGAAGCCATACTGAATTACAAGTCATAGATCTCGATTGCTCATTGGGGGAAAGGGTACAATAGGAAAGAGACATTAAACATTCAAGTTACAAGATCAACATTAACAATCAGTCGAAGGCAGGTGTTACAGACGATTGTTACAACAGTGTTGCACATGACATGTAGAAAAGTGCACAATAATAAGTGCCAGGTTAATAAGTAAACAAGTGCTTACATGAAAGAAAAGGGAAAAGAGGAAGAGGGGTGAGATGGGGAGGGAAAGAGTTGTGTCTCTGGACACCCTTCAGGGTGCAAGCAACCCTGCAAGGGGACTGGGGAACAGAGAGAAGGGCATAAGGCAATGTCCCAGAGAGACCCTTTAAGATGGTGGGGAAAGGGAGTAGATGAGAGATACAAGCCCCTTGGGGGGTATGAGAGGGACCCTTTACATTCTGTGAGAGATCAAGGGAGGCCAGTAAGGGGGAGCAATTTGGGGGAAGGGGAGGAGAGCTAGAAATTTGGGTGTGTGGGTGTGCACAGGGTAAAATGAAGGTGAAGGTAGAGAGGTAAGGTTTGTCCAGTACTTAGAGGGTGGAATTATGGAGGGACATGGCAGAAGCAGCTAGGTGCAAGGTAATTATTGAGGGCAGAGCTGATGGAGTAGGCAGAGGATGAGTGCCAGATTTGACGGGGGAGGGAATTCCAAATATTTGAGGGGTGGTGAGAGTAACCAGATTGACTGATTTGGGTGGCTCTGCGGGAGACAACCAGGGTACAGGAGTCAGTTCATTTAAGGGAATGGGAGGGTGGGGGTGTTATAAAGGAGGACCTGAGGAAGGAAGCTCACCCAACCAGTGCTTGGAGGTGAATTTAGCACAGTGGGAGAGTCACCTGTTTGTAAGAGAGGGGAAGGATAAGGCACAATAAAGATCACAGTGATGGGTGTGGGGGAGGGGTGCATCCAGGGCAAAGTGGCAGAAGGACTTGAAGTGGGTGTCCAGTCTGGCCAGAGGGGACTTAGTGGCAGCACCATAGACAGCATCACGGTAGTCAAAAATGGCAGTATCATCTTCTGAACAAGTTCACGCCTAGCTGTAGGAGGGATGCAACTATGATTCCTGAACAGGGCACCAAGCTTGAGGCACAGTTTCTTCTGGATAGTGTCAATATGTCCAGAGAAGTATGGTGTTGGTCCAACCAAACACCTAAGATCTGAAGGATGTGTCCTCAAGTAAGTCCCATCAAGGGTGTGGAAAGTGGGTAGGGAGGGAAGCCTAGAGAGTCTCTGCTTTGTGCCAAAGGTAATGGAGACAGTCTTCTTGGCATTGAGGAAAAGTTGATGGTTAGCCAACCACAGCTGAACCTCATTGAGGTCTTGCTGTAAGCTGGATATAAACTCAACAGGACAGGAGCCAGATGCATACAGGACTGTATCATCGGCATACACGTGTATAGCGGAGGATGGGAAGCAAACAGAGGGAAGGTCATTTAAAAATGGAGAATAGGAGGTGCCTAACTACAGAGCCCAGGGAGACTCCAGTGCTAATTGGGAGGGGAGGGAGGAAGTGGTGTCCAAGATCTTCACTGATTATGTTCTGCCAATATAGTAGGCCTTGAACCAGTTTTCGGCAGAGGGAGATAGGCCAGCTGCCTGGAGTGAGTCGAGGAGAAGAGAGTGAGAGATGGTGTCGAAGGCTTTTGCCAGGTAGACAAAAATGGTAGAGGTAATTTGGCCATTGTCCATCCCAGTTAGGATGGAGTCTATGAGCTGTAGGAGAGAGGTGGTGGTTGAGTGTTTTTTTATTAAAAAAACTAGAAGTGGATGAAAAAGGAGGTGTCAGAAAAGAGGTGAGTTGGGAGAAGACAGTGTGTTCATGAAGCTTGGCAAGGGTAGGGAGGAGAGAAATGAGGTGATAGTTGTCAGGGATGAGGGTCACCCTTTGGGTAGAGGGAGGACCACAGCATGTTTCCATGAAGAGGACTGAGGCAGTAGAGTATGAGAGATTTAGGATTATTGAGAGTGGGTGAGGCAATGGCTGAAGCAGAAAGGGAGAAGTTTTGGGTCAAGGCCATCAGAGTAGGCACCTTTAGAGGGGTTGATGGTGAGGAGGAACTTAGGGCATTATTTGGGGTTAGAGTAGCAAAACAGAAGGAAGTTGGGAGGGTGGTGGAGGGGCACACTGGTAGAGGATGGGGAGGGGATGGGCAGGACGGGAGGGATTTCAGTAGCTCAATGGCACAGGAGGAATAATAGGAGTTAAATTCCACAGCTATAGTTGGTGGGTAGGATACTAGAGACTATTTACTTTAAATACCGGGGCCAGATGAGGTGGTAAATCAGGCATGGACTACCTTCTAGAACTTTGAAGGGGAACTTATGTTGGTGATGAAGGCAGATTTTAAATATTTGGACTTATAGCTCTGGTGCAAGCGTTTCAGAGCACGGTAGCTCATGAGGTCAGTAGAATGCTGGGTAGTCGCTATGGCACTTCCAGGCTCAATCTCCAGCCCTAAGGCAGGCAGATGTTCAGTGGTTATCCAAGGTAGGTGGTGACCTCTGACTCTGGTTTGTTTGAGTGGGGCAAAGGCATTCCAGTTTACAAGAAAGATTTCTTTGAAGTAGGCAAGGGCCTTATCAACTGAGGTTAGGGGGGACCAGTCAGAAGTGGCAAGGTTACTCAGGAGAGGTTCAAGGTCAAGAGACTTGAAAGAGCATAGGTGTATGGTTTTATATAGTGATTTAGTTCTGTGGACTTTAGTAACTATGAATATTGGGTTATGGTCACTGAGAGCATCAGGGAGGATGCCAGAGGTGATGTTGCATTGGGGGTGGGAGGTAAGGGCCCAGTCGAGTAGGGAGTGTTGTTGTGTCTTGTGGTTTGGGCGGGCAGGTTCAGAGATCAGTTGGGAGAGATTTAGGGCTCTGATTTTGGTTTTATAAACATAGAAACATAGAAGTTGACCGCTAATAAGGACTGCAAGGCCCATCCAGTCTGCCCATTTTTCTACCTTATGAATGTGCCATAGCCTTTACTCTGTCAATGGGCAATATATTCATACTCATCTGTATTGCTCCCTTAGGCATATCCCATGCCTCTTGAAACCCTGCACTGTATTCATATCCACCACTTCCTTAGGTAGGCCGGTTCCATCCATCCACCACCTTTTCTGTGAAAAGAACTTCCTTACATTACCCTTAATTGACCTCCATCTAATCTCATGCTGTGTCCTCTTGCCCTGCTATTTTTCTTATATTGAAACGTTAGACTCTTTCACCTTGTTAATGCCCATAAGATGTTTGAATGTTTCAATGATATCACTTCTTTCCCTCCTTTGCTCTAGGGTATTGAGCTCCTTTAATCTGTCCTCATATGTTCTCTGATGCAGTCCCTGCACTATTTTGGTTGTCCTTCTCTGGACTGTCTCCATTTTGTTAATGTCCTAGTGCAGGTGTGGCCTCCAGTACTGCATGCAGTATTCCAGATGTGGTCTAACCAGTGTCGTGTAAATAGGGATTGTTACCTCCCTCTTACAACTTGTAATACCCCTATTAATACAACCCAACATCCCTCTAGCCTTACCTACTGTTTTAGTGGTCTGCTTGGATGATTTCAGGTCATCTGTGATGATGATGCCCAAGTCTCTTTCTTCCCTTTTGATTGTCAGAAACTCCTCTCCCAACCTATAGGTAACTTCAGGGTTCCTCTTCCATATGTGCATGATCTTGAACCTCTTTGCATTAAACCACAGTTGCCACTCTTCTGACCATTTTGCAAATTTTTCCAGATCTCTTCTGATTCTGCCCACCCCATTTGGATCATCTGCTGTGTTACAGATCTTGGTGTCATCTGCAAAAAGGCAAACCTTAAGTTCCAGTCCATCTGCAATGTCACTGATGAAAATATTGAAGAGGACTGGCTGCAGGACTGATCCCTGAGGCACCCAAATTGTGACATGCATCTCTTCTGACTATTTACAGTTTACCACAACTCTCTATTTTCTGCCCGCTATCCAGTTTGCCACCCAGTTGACAATCCTCTGACCCACCCTGAGCCTACCCAGCTTATTAATCAATCTTCTATGTGGAACAGTATTGAAAGCTTTGCTGAAGTCAAGGTAGGTGACATCAGCTGCACCCCCTTGGTCCACAATTCTGGTTAAACATTCAAAGAAATCTATGAGATTTGTTGGAAAGGACCTTCCTATTGTAAACCCATGCTGTCTTGGATCCTGTGCTTCTATGGATTCCAGGTGTTGCACTATCCTTTCCTTAAGGAGTGCCTCCATAATCTTGCCCACTACTGAGGTAAGTCTGACTGGTTTGTAGTTCCCTGCCTCCTCCCTGCTGCCACTCTTGTGGAGCTGGATCACATGAGCCCTTCTCCAGTCTTCTGGGACCTCTCCTGTGCTCAGAGACTCACTAAACAGTTCTGCTAATGACTCAGCTAGTTCCACCCTTAGCTCCTTTAGTACCCTGGGATGTATGCCATCAGGTCCCATTGACTTGTCCACCCTAAGCATAATGAGCTCTTGTAGGATCCTTTCTTTTGTGAAGGGAATTGTGCACACAGTTTAGTTTAGTTTTGGTAGTTTTAGGTGACAACCAATTTATATTGAAGTCTCCTAGAATGATTAATTCTCCAGAATGAGCAAGGAAAGTGATGGAGGTTAGGAGATCTAGCACAACTGAAGGATGGACATTTGGGCCACAGTATATGCTGGCTATGAAAATTGGGAGAGTGAAGGGAGGGTCAAATGGATAGCTAGGGCATCATGGGTCTCAGGATTGGAGGATGAGTAGATTATGGAATATTGGATGGAGTCTAGGACATATTTCTTACATGGTGAAGTATTCGGTTAACTAGCTACTCAACGTTTATAGTAAGCAATGATCTTGACCTCCTTTGGATTCCTGAAACCTAGGGAAAGCACTGTCTTCTCATCAGCTGTATTCAATCACACTATCTACTTCTCTAATTAATTCAGACCTGCTTATCCTCACACCAATAATAACTATTTCTCCATCTTTCCAAGAGCTGCATATGACATAAAATATATCTCAGCCATGCTTCTGCTGCTATCTGGTATTCTCTAGCTAGATAAACAAGTCTGCCTTCAGAGTAGCATACAAGAAGCACATTACCTTCGGCACCCCTCAAAACATAGACCTTCTGCAATATTATGTTCCTCATGCTATTGCATTTGCATCCTGCTGCTCTCAAATATTTAGCTTGGCAGCTACAACAATCAAACAACATATCTCATGCATACCATTTACCTTGTTGAGCATCCATCCCAATACCACATGCTTTTACTTATCCTCGTAATCAAGGTTTTATTCAAAGTTCAAGAAAATTTACTCCTCAGCATCCCTCAAGAAAGCCTCTAGATTACAATTCTATAGTCTTCACTGATGGGCCTTTTAAAATATGGAGTTTTGGATCTTCCCCTGATTTAAATGTTCAGACAGCCATGACATTAGTATTCCCTGGATTCCTAAGACCTGGGGAATTTACATCTTCTGTCTTCATCCTGAAGTTCACTCAACAATGAACAGCCTCAAGAAAGCATGAGCAAATCACCTTACCATTACTTTATCAAGATAAAAACTGACAGAAGTAATAATGGGTCCACATATCCTATTTTCAACAAACACAGATTAGTGTCCCATTCAAATCCTCTTCTAACTACAATCTATGTACAGACATCTTGATTCTAGTCATCCCTTGTGTGTATTGAAAACTATTATGTCATGACTGATTCCTGGTTAGAGATGGGTGAAACTCAAAACGTTGTTACACAAAGTATTTCACAAAATTCAGGCAGTTCACTAAATTTTTCATGGGTGCAAAATGCAAACTTTTGCATGTGGAATGTGGAATTTTCCCGACAATGTAAAATTTTGCCAGCAAAATTCACCATTCATGGGTGAAATTCTGCCATTTTCAGGTGAAATTTTACATTTTGCAATGACATTTTCAACTTCACACCGTAAATATTTTGCTTGAATGGCAGAATTTCACAAAATATTTTGAGGTGAAATTTGCCAGTTACTTGGGAATTTCACCTGTCGAAATTTATTTCACAACATCTCTAGTCCTGGAGGTAGAAGAGGTAGAAGACTTGGTTTGCTGGCCAAGGCACCTAGCTTCACCTGAGCTCTTTCCTTCTAAGACTGCTTGAAAGGCAGAGTAGAGAAACTTACCAGAGCAAGGGAGAAGGATTAAGACTTAGTTTGGCTAAGCAGATTTACTGTGTGGTGGTGTTTTTATTTTTTACTCACAGGGATTGCTACTGTTTGTTGCTAACATTTCATTGCTTTATTTTTTCTCTGATTCAAATTGCTGTTGCTGGTATACCTTCTTCTGCATTATTACAAGGTGTGCCTACAGGTGTGTGCTAACAGATTACTGCTGTAATCTTCTGATTCAAATTGTCTTTTGCAAGGTATATCTTCTGTTACTGCTTTATTTTTCTCTGGAGCAAAGTGGTTCTTACAGGGTATATCTTCTCTGAAATTATTACAGGTGGTGCTTTACAGGTTTTACAGTTTTATCTAACATTAGGATAAGCTTTCAGGGTTACTGCATTTGTTGTTGACTGATTGTTTCTGCTCTTATCTCCTTGTTCTTTCGTCCGTGGTTCTTCTTTTAGGCAGGGAAGGGCCCATCCACCCCCCATCCCCAACCACCCACGCTACACTCCTTTTATAGGGTACCACAGTTTGTGACATTTCCTGTGGCAGAGCAGGAAGGGCGGATCAGTGGGGCCTCCACAAGTGATCTCATTTACAGGGCACTAGTAATTTAACTTGTTATAACAAGTTAAACAAAGCACAATTAAACCATTACTTGCATTTTTTTCCTTTTTTTTCTTTCTAATTACTCTGACTAGGTTACAAACCCAGCAACTTATTTGGAATGGATCTCATTAACTGCAGGTACTGTGGGACAATTTTCAGAAGGACAGTCTTACAGGATTTAGGACACTGTCCTACATGCTGGCCTTTGGCGATCTTAGGGCTCAGATCCGGGCAGCATGGGCAGAGATTGCATGTCTCAAATTTCATATTGAAGAGGAAATACATTATAAGAACCACCGCCATTTCCCCAGCATCCAACAGAAAAACCTCGACCGCAGAGGTAGTTGGTCCAGGAGGTTGGCAGGTGGTTAGGAGGAACAAAATAGAGCCCCATCACTCTCTGTTCTCCAACACATTGCCTCCAAAACCATATAAACACTACAAACAGGTATCTGCCTCTATCTCTGAAATCAAATAAAGAGGCAGAAGACACTGCAGAGCAGGACACTGCGGCACAGGAGCTAGCACAACAAAACTCACCCAAATCAGGAACCAAAACTAAACAAGCACAAAGAAATCCAAAAACTTCTGATCATAGGAGACTCCATGATTCGGGAGTTGATACCCATCTCCAGCCAGGGTGATGGTCAGATGTTTCCAGGTACATCAGCATGGAGAGACACTGACCGCATTGCTAAAATTGTTCACAAAGCAGGAGAAAACATTGATGTCCTAGTACACATAGGGACTAATGATCTCGCCAGTCGGTCAGTTGTGGAGACCAAGGAACACCTGACTAGGCTGGGTGACAAACTATCATCTATTTCATCCGGCATCTCCTTCTCTGAGATCCTGCCACTCTGGGAGAGGGAGCAGATGGACGGAAGGTCAGAGAAGGGGAGATAGGGGAGCTAAACACGTGGCTCAAGGACTGGTGCCAGGAAAAAGGACACAGATTTGTAGGGAACTGGCAACAGTTCTGGGAGCAAAAGTTCTTTAAATTTGATGGACTGCATCTGACTAAAGAGGGAGTCAGTGCATTGGGACAGAAGTTTGACGTCTTTGCAGAATATTTAAACTAGCAAATGGGGAGAGGGGTGCAGCACTCCATACGTCGAATGGGAAGAACACCCCTCCCCCCTCAGCTAGTGGTCAAACAGGAATTCAGCGTGTTTGCCGTTCATTTGCATCACCAGGTAAGAAAAAAGGTTTGTCTCCCCATACGATGCACAGGGGTAATGCCAAACTTCACCCAACAACTAACACACCAAAATCTGGCCAATGGAAAATCATGTACACAAATGCTCACAGCCTGGGAAATAAGATCCCAGACCTGCAGGCAATAATGTCAGAGGCTAAACTGGACATAGTAGCAATTAGTGAGACGTGGTTTACCAGTAACCACACTTGGGAGACTTCAGTACCTGGCTATGTATTGTTCAGAAGAGACCGAGGTGCAAAAGGGGGGAGGAGTGGCCCTGTATGTTAATGAAAATATCAAAGCTACAGAAATTCAGAATACACATAAGGAGCCAGAAGAACTGTGGTCACCCTGGAAACAGGAAATGGGACAGCCATAAGAACTGGGGTTGTCTACAGGCCCCCAGACCAGAGGGAGGACATAGACACATTACTGTTAGAAGATATACAAAACATGACAGCTAAAGGGGAGGTTCTGATAATGGGAGACTTCAACATGCCAGATACAGATTGGTCAATACCAGCAGGAACATCTGCCAGAACTAGACTCATAGTGGATTCCATGCAGGGGAAGGGCCTCAAACAACTGGTACAGCAACCCACAAGAGACAGGGCTCTCCTAGATCTAGTACTGACTAACAAAGAAGGGATCACAGATCTCCAGGTAGAAGGTCACCTGGGGCCAGTGACCATCACATGGTATGGTTCAATTTGGCTACTACATCTAAATCATCCCATTCCAAGGCAAAATATGGGACTTCAGAGGAGCTGACTTTGATAAGATGGCCAACAGAGTTAAGCTAGCCCTGGCAAAAGAAACACAGGTGAGGGGTACAGGCAAAGTGGGCAAGCATTAGGATGCAATACATGAAGCAACATCCCATTGTGTTAGACAGAAAAGGAAGTGCAAAGAAGAAGGAAACCACTTTGGTTCTCAAATACAGTAGCAGAAAAGGTCAGAGCCAAAAGGCTGGCCTTCAGGAAATATAAAGAAACACAGCGGGATGAAGATAGGGAGGCATACCAAACTGCCCTAAGGGAAGCAGGTAAGGCAGTAGGCAGGCAAAGTCCCAAACTGAGGAAACACTAGCACGAACAGTAAAGAAGGTGACAAGACTTTCTATAGATACATTAGTGAAAGGAGAAAGTCCAGAGGGGTACTAAGCTAATGGAGAAAAGGGAGCATGTGAGAGGAGGACCCTGTAAGGCATCTATCCTAAATAGATACTTTTGCTCAGTATTTACTGAAGAGAAGGTAGGCAGGGCCCACAGCTCAGCATCATGGACACAGGGAGGGAGGTGAGCACTACTCCCTTCACAAAAGAAAGGTCCTACAAGAGCTTGCTAAGCTTAGGGTGGATAAGGCAATGGGACCTGATGGCATACATCCCAGGGTACCTGAGGAGCTAAAGGAGGAACTAGCAGAGCCATTAGCAGAATTGTTTAGTGAGTCTCTGAGCACAGGAGAGGTCCCAGAAGACTGGAGAAGGGCTCATGGATCCCGTCTCCACAAGAGTGGTAGCAGGGAGGAGGCAGGGAACTACAGACCAGTCAGTCTTACCTCAGTAGTGGGCAAGATTATGGAGGCTCCTTAAGGAAAGGATTGTGCAACACCTGGATCCATAGGGCACAGGATCCAAGACAGCATGGGTTTACAAAGGAAGGTCCTGTCAAACTAATCTCATAGATTTCTTTGACTGGGTAACCAGAGTGGTGGACCAAGGAGAGCAGTTGATATCACCTACCTTGACTTCAGCAAAGCTTTGACACTGTTCCACTATAGAAGATTGATAAATAAGCTGGGCAGGCTGGGGTGGGTCGAAGTTGGTCAACTGGTGGCAAACTGGTTGACTGGCAGAAAACAGAGAGTGGTGGTAAATGGTATACAGTCAGAAGAGATGCAAGTCACAAGTGGGTACCTCGAGGATCAGTCCTGGGGCCAGTCCTATTCAACATCTTCATTAGTGACTTGCAGATGGACTAGAGGGTAAGGCTTGTCTGTTTGCAGATGACACCAAGATCTCAACAAGGTAGATGATCCAGATGGGGTGGGCAGAATGAGAAGAGATCTGGATAAACTAGCAGAATGGTCAGAAGAGTGGCAACTGGGATTTAATGCAAAGAAGTGCAAAATCATGCACATAGGGAAGAGAAACCCTGAAGCCACTTATAGGCTGGGAGGAGTTGCTAGCAGTCACAAAGGAAGAAAGAGACTTGGGCATCATCATCACTGATGACCTAAAATCATCCAAGCAGACCTCCAAAGCAGTAGGTAAGGCTAAGAGTGTTGGGGTGTATTAGCAGGGTATCTCAAGTCATAGAGGGAGGTAATAATCCCTCTGTAGAAGACATTGGTTAGGACCCCATCTGGAGTACTGCGCAGTATGGAGGCCACACCTTCACAAGGACATTAACCAAATTGAGGCAGTCCAGAGAAGGGCAACCAAAATGGTGCAGGGACCGCATCAGAAGACATAAGGAGGACAGATTAACGAGCTCAATATGTATACCCTTGAGCAAAGAAGGGAGAGAGGTGATATGATCGAGGCATTCAAACACCTTAAGGCATAAACAAGGTGAAAGAGTCTAACATGTTTAAATATAAGAAAAATAGCAGGACAAGAGGACACAGCATGAGATTAGAAGGAGGCCGATTAAGGGAATGTGAGGAAATTCTTTTCAAGGCTACAGGTAGCTTTTACACATTTGCAAAATTTTTCAAAATACAATCTATGAAATTAAATGTAAAAAAACCACAAACAATCCTGTTTAGTAGGTTTAGGGATTACGAGAATTCCGATTTAAAGATTCAAACTAAAGCCGGAGACGAATTAAAATCTACGACATGTTACAAATATTTAGGAATGTGTTAGATATCCAACTAAAGTGAGACATACATATTCAATCATTAGTGGGGAGCATCGATAAAAAAACTGGAGTAATGTATAGGGTGAAAAGTTACTTGGATACTGACTCTAGACTTAAGTTGGTCAATAGTGCTATAATTCCAATCATAGACTACGGGAATTTTTTACACGTTGAGGCTACTAAAACTTTACTGAATTCTATTGATACAGTTTATAATAGGCTGGCTCGTTGTTTTGGATGTACACCCCAGAAGGCACCATTGTTTGATGTACTAAAAGCTAAATTCCTAGGTAGTGCCTGAAAATAGTCATTTTATGGCTAGTGCACTTACCTGGTTAACAAAAGCTAAATAAAAATAAATAAATAAATTGGTTAAGACTGAGTGAAAGGAGGGATTTACATAGTTCACTATTCATGGTAAAGGTTCTAAAAGGGACTGTCCCCCAATATGTTACTGACCTTTTTCACTCAGGTCAATACCATTAAATCTGAGGTCTGCTGCTAGTTTAGAATTTAATATACCCAAAGTTAGATTACATATAGGATATTCAGTTAAATATAGGTGTAACAGTGTGGAATCAACTTCTATTGAACTAAGAGATCCTTCTACAATAAATAAAAAGAAACCTGTTAAGTCATGTTTAACAACCAAGTCATATTCCGCACTATGTTGTTTGGTAGCAATATATAGGAATTACTAAATATTATGTTATGGTTTGTTGGGCCTATTGACTCAATGTATATATCATATTTATTGATTACATGTAAAATGTGTTTGTAATTAATGTATTATGTGAAAGTGTGTAAGGCAACTGTATGAATGTGTAACTGGATCACCTTGAAAATGAGTTCACTCAATGGTGATTTATTCATTTCATGGCATTGTTCTGAATAAAATATATTACTACTACTACTACTACCACTACTACTTCTACTTACAAGGTTTAAACAAGTAACTGGTGGTCTAGTGGTTCCCCTCACAAATCACCCTTTGCTATAATTTACGATTCCCTGAAGGTCAGTGTTGCCCCTCCCCGATCACCCCTGTACTATTATTTGCCTATTCCCTGGTAATCCAGTGGCTCCCCCTACTCCATCACTCATCTGCATTAATTTATCCATACTTTGGTGGTCCGGTGGTCCCCTCTCCTCCCGATCATGTGTCTTATTCTCTCTAACATATTCTGTGGTGTTCAGTGGTTCCCTCACCCCCAATCTCCCATTTACTCTGTAAGGTATTTCCTGCCGTCCAATAGTTCCCCCATTCTCTGATGGCTTGTTTTCATTCTTTAAATTATTCCCTGGTGGGCACTGTGAAACAGCAAACATGGCAAATGCTTTCTTAACAACTTGTGAGACCAGATATAATTAAAACTGCAATTTATGGTGCCAGAGCAGGTTTCAGAAAAGATTCACCAATGGCACTGGCAACCCCAGAACAGATATGTAGTGCAATCGAGACCAGAAGCAGCAAGCTCAAAATATGGATAGCTTTTTATTAGTGGAAACTGCACAGAAAGGATCGGGTCCTGCACAGCTTTGAGGATCAAGTGGAGTGGACCTCCCAACCACTTAAATAATGGCCATGCTCCACAAAATACAGTTGACCACAGAAGAATCAAACAAGCACCTTGCAGCAGTAGAGACAAAACTCGATAAGTGGATGACAAAATCCAGGAACATGCCTCCTTTATCCAGGAGCTCAGTCAGGAATCTGAGAAGCAAAGGGACAGTAATGTGGCACTGGAGAAGGACATGAACTTTCTCAGGGCAAATATGGAAGCATCAAAACATGCAGTGGCAAGCCAACATTTGTATAGTGGGCTTTCCTCCGGCCTGGCTGGCAGAACTGTTGTGGATCTGAACTTGAATGGATGATTTTAAATGACCTGAAGTTGCCAGCAGAGTCATAAATAAAGATCACCTGAGCTTTCACCATTCTGATACAAGCCTGTCAACGTGGCAGGAATCTACAGGAGCCATTAACAGTCATAGCCACACTATCTAGCATGGAAACTAGTGTTCCTTTACTGCAAGCAGCCAGAGAGCATGGGGACATGAGGAAGGAAAGCAAGATGGCTTGCTTTCCAACATCTCCTCCCAGACTCAAATGAAGAAAAAGAGCTACAGACTATTAAGAAGATGATCCTGGCTCATGGAATTGGTACACTACTCATGTTCACAGCATGACTCAGGTAAGGTACCAGAATAAAACTCATATTTTCACTGACCTTAGGTCAGCTTGTTGTCTTGCAGACAAGCTTACAGCCACCATGGTAAATAAAGAGGCTGAACAACCTGAAGAGAATTCAAATCAGACTCTATTTAGATACTGTTCTATTACTGTACTTTCTAAGGCAATAGGACTAACTAAATCAGCGCTGGCATTTATAGCTGGACTATGACCAAATAAAGGTTATAAGCATTTGCAGTACTTTCTCCATCTTTCTTGCATGTTCCTTTACTGTAGAAGTTATTGTTTCATAGTTCTTTTTCATGCTAGGACATAGGTAATGATATAGTGTGGCATGGAGCTACACACTTGCTCAGTTTGTGAACTTTTTAAAATGATGTTATGGTGTTTCTCAGTCCCCTCACCTAGCTAATTTTGTGCCAAGTAGTGGGATGCAATATAACTGAACTGAGCTCAGAACATCCAAACTTCTTTTAGTGGCCCTATTCAGTGGGTATACCTGCCTCCTCACAATTTTTTAGCTCCTCATGAAACGGGAAATATTGGAATAGTAATCTACGAGTCTACATGAAGGTGTGAGTGCAACAATCTATATTATTATCATACCAAACTGTACTTCTTTATTAAAATGGCCGATCTAGGCCTATTATGGGGTATTGTGACTATAGTTATCTGAAATGTATTACTGTGTATCTTTGTTTGGATCTGCTTACCATTTTATCTTTTATGCTGTATGGTATGTACTATATGTCATAACATCCACAAATAAAAACAAAATATTCCCCAGTAGTCCTGTGCTGCCCTCTCCCCACTCAACAGCCCCCCACTTAAACCACTCACTCACTTCTCACCACCTCATCCCCCCTTACTTGGGTGTCTGTTGCTTGGCACAGCTATGTACTGTGACTGGCACAGCCCTCTTTTCACCTTCATGACCGGCCACCATATGAGTGCTTAGCAAGTGCACATACTGTAGAAAAAGCTGCTTCTACAATATGCATGCTCAATGACAGCTCATATGGTGGACAGTTGCAGAGGTTAGAGGAGGGCTGTATCTGTTACTATATGTAGCTTTGTGGAGTGCAAGGGGGTACAGAGTGGTGGGAAGTGAGAGGGAGGGTCAGGAAAGATGCTTTTCAGGGGGGAGCATTGGCCCACCAGTGAATAATTTTAAGTGAGAAAGCAAGTGATTGGGGTGGGAAACCACTGTACAACAGAGAATACCTTACAATGAGTAAATGGGCAATTGGAGGGTTGGGGGAACAACTGGGCCACCATGGAACAGGTAATTTATAGCAAAGGGGTGATCAGGGAAGGGGAAACCACTGGACTACCAGAGTATTTTAAGATGAAAGGCAGCAAGAGATCAGTGGTGGGTGATAGCAGTAAAATCACCCAGCCTTCAAGTGAGCAGGAGTGGCATGTTAGTGCTCATTTAAGAGAAGGTTTGCAGCAGCAGTAAACAGTGCCATTTAGGGGCTGTTTACCACCACTGTAAACCTTTGAATATCCTGCTGCACTGGTATGCATGAGGAGTCACACTCATTTGCATGGGCACAGTGGTATTTTAGCACTTTAGAACTTTGGTTTTTAGTGGGTGCTCTGCCTCAGATTATGGCCCTGCTCAGAGCACTTGTGCAAACTCAGGTTAGTGATTGTGCTAACCATGTTAGCATGGATGCTAATTGAAAGATTCACCTATGGTTCAATGGGTGGCTGACAAAGTCCACCGTCCTGCCCTACATAAGCCACTCTCTCACTCAGACATCTCCTCTGCCTAGTGGTTTTTCATATTTGGCCTGACCTTTGTATTGCCTCCTGATTCTCTGCTTCCTCTGCCTTTTTGTGTCTCTCTCCTTGTGTGTCATTGCTCTGTCCATTTTTGCCTCTGTTGTTCACTTCTTGTTCTGCTGTTTCTGCTCCCTTTGCTGCGGCTGCTGTTGTACATTCTGTGGTCTGCTTATTCCCTTTGCTTCTGTCCCACCCCCTCCAATTGGTTTCCTTTGTTTTGTTTTTTCCTGATCTCACTTGCTGTGCTTTACCGTTCATTTCTGTGCTGCCTTCTTGCTGTCTCTCTTTCTCTCTCTGCTTGTTTCTGATGCAGCCCCTCTCGTCCCTGTGTATTTCTGCCCTGGCTGCCTGTAGTCTGTAACGTCCTGCTCCTTGTCTGTCCTCTTTTCTGTGCTTTTGAAGTTTTGTTGTTTGTATTTCTTTCAGGTCTGCTTTCCCATTCTGGTTCCCAGCTTCCTACTTTCTTTGCTGGCCAACTGTATCCTTTCCTAGGAGATCCATCCACAGCCTTCATTCACTCAGTTGCTACTTTTGATATCTGTCTTGCAGCCTCTATTTGTATTCCTTGCTGCTTCTGGTTGGTGCCTCTCTTTGTTCAACATGCTCAGGTGTTCCAATGGCATCACTCCCACTGGACCTTCTAAGACATGCTCTGGTGGGTGCTGGATTCAGAGACCTCTCAGTTGCTTAATAGTTTTTTGTTTTCTTCATTGATCACTAATTTCTATCAGTCTTGAGTGGCTATATGCCAGAAGCCTGACACTGAGAATCCTGACACCCAAGATCCCGAGCCCAACATCCTGAAACAGCTATCGTCTGATGGATCACCATCCTGACCACGGAAAGTCTGACACTTGACTTATGTCATGATTGTGTGCTGGTAGACGAGCTCTGCCTTACACACCCCATCATGGGGGGCTTTGCCCCCACACACCCTTCAAATAATATAATCAACTCCGAGTCCTGGCAAGTTGTAGTGTCAGGCTTTTGCTGGTTGGTATGGTGGTCTGCTGGGTGATCATCATGTCAGGCTAGTGGACTTGGAATCCTGGGTGTCAGGATTTTGAGTTTTGGTCTTTTAAAATACTCCCGTCTTGGGGTAAGCAATGTATCGGTAGTGTAATGGCCTGTAGAAGTGCAGTTATGTGGCTGTGTGCCTAGCTTAGCCTATACTTGGAACCGGGTACCATCCTCAGAACAATGCTCAGGACACCAAGGGTCATCCACCCTTAGTGGTTATTCCTCAAGACTGGCTCAATACCCAGTCCTTCTTGTTATTCTTTCCAGTTTTCAGCTTTGAATCTCATAGTCACTCACTTCTTCAATTCAATCCGGAGGACATGAATGCCAGACAGTCTGCCGTGGTGATAAATTTTTCACAGGACACCTCCTCAAAATCTCAGTTCTGCACTAATGAATGGACTTTTCCTAATCTGCTGTCTGCGTGCTGAATATTGAAGGTCCATCATTTTTTCCTCTTTCAGAAAGCAGTAACTGTTTGATTTGTGCCTCATAGAAGTAACAGCAAATCAGCTTCATTTCAAAACCAGTACCTGCACCTACTATCTATTAAAAGGTAAGGCATGAGTACCCTTGGTGACTTTAAATAATGACTTATATTGCAGGCACTGAGCTGGACTATGTGCCCTACCTGTTCCATATGCAATCATTTTGTCATTTTGCAGTCTTCTGTCCTCTCTTTTCATGAGCATTTAAAGACCTCTTAGTTGTTCAGTAGTTCTCTGTTATCTTTGTTTTTAATCGTCTGTCCATCTCCAAAGTCCTAGTCATCTTACTTCAATGTCTGGCAAGTATTTTCACGCACCGCTTAATCTTTGGATGAAAATGACAGCAGACTGTATTTCCTTCGGATGAAGCAATTTGATTCAAATTATATTTTCTCTCAGGCCTTGACAAAGGCTTCCATACTGGATTTCATTCCATGATATGCACTTTAGTTATTTGTTCTCTTCTACAGATCCAGATGCCTGAAGTTAGACTGTTCGACATTCCAATCTGGTTTCTTCTGTCCCACCCAAATGATAATGTACAAATGAGAAACTGTTTTCATTACTGGAAGTAGTCCCTGAAGAAAGTTTGATATCCCTTTTTAATAAGTCACATTTAGTAACTGTCATGGATCTGGATTATCACCTTACCATCACTGCTTTTGCTTGTTCAAACCTTATGTGGCCATACTTGTTTTTATACTGTCATGACATATTATGGTGGCCCTGAAGTGCAAAACACACACACAATAAATGTAAAATCAAATAAACTGCAAATACACAAACAAAAAAGTAAAGCAACAAACCACCAAAAACTAAGCCAAATGAAATATGCTAAAGAAAACAACACAAATGAAGGTACAAACAAAATAAATTGGACACACAAACAAAACAACTGGGCAAACAACCAACAAAAACTAAACCAAACTGAATATGCTAGAGAAAACAACACAAATCAAGGTACAAACAAAATAAATTGCAACATACAAACTAAAATAAGAGCAAGTAAGCACCAAAAACTAAGCCAAACTAAATATACTAAAGAAACCAACACAAATGAAGGTACAAACAAAATTAACTGCAATACACAAACTAAGAAAATAGAGCAAGAACCACCAGACTGTAAGTCATACTAAATATACTAAAGAAAACAACACAAATGAAGGCACAAACAAAATAAAATGCAACACACAAACTAAAATATAGAGAAAGCAACCACCAAAAGCTAAGTTAAATATAAATATGCTAAAGAAAACAATACAAATGAAGGCACAAACAAAACATAATCAAATCATATGTAGCAAGAAACTCAGCAAAGCACAACCCAAAAAATGCAAACTACAAACCCTAAAAATAGTACAGCAAATCAAGCCCCCCAAAAATAGATGTGCAAACAATGAAAAAGAAGACATGCAAAACAAATTGTAAAACAGAAATGCTATTTTCAAAATAAAAATGCATTTTTAAATGGAATGACCTTACTAAAGTAGTTTGACATTGGAGAATTTACACCTGGTTGCCATAAAAGGTTGCAGCCAGCCCTAGTGGAGACCATATTCCCCTTCCACCCCCGAGACTGGCGTTGCCCAGAAGTGAAGTGTTTACTAGGCCAATTCAGATGGCTGCCCCATCAATCCCTCAACATTTGGCTATTTTCTGTTTCTGTTGCTGCCAGATTGTCTTCCCTGACTGCCAAGTTACAGTATGGACACTTACAAAGGGGTGGTGCATGCGAGTGCTATGTGAGTTTGGAATACACTTGACACTGGACCTTTCCCTGGCTGTTGAGCTATGGATGGCATGCATGCTTTACAAACAAGATGCATCAGCAGCCAGTCAGAAAACAGAACATTTCTAACATCAAAAGGTGTTCTTCACTGAAGCAGATGCTGGTGGTGCAGCTGAAGGTAATGCCACTACCCACAAGGAAAACGACAATCTACTTACTTAGCGCACTGAAGGACTAAAATGAAATAAAGTCTTACATGCTGGATAAATCCATTACAGTAATTTTTTTCTGAAAACCACAATAGAACACAGCCAGAAAATATGCCAGTGCTTTCATCCTGGGGTACTTTCTGGATGTGTCACTATATATGGTGGTTTTAACAGTAAAATCACTGCAATGTATTTGTCCAGAATTTGAGCCTTTATTTCATTTTAGTCCTTGAGGGTGCTAAGTAAGTTGTTCATTAGTCCAAAAAAGATAACCGTGCCAGTGAGCTCAGTAGCACTATCTGCAATGCAATCAGACAGTGAATACCTACTTTACTACAATGCTCTGCCACAGGGATCCCAGGAGTCCTGTCTACTATTTGGCAGCCAGAATGTCCAACCCTATAGCACCTCCCTGCTGTGCACTGCCAGGGATCACAGGAGCCACTAATCAGGTGGAAACATAAGTGGCCCATTTCAGTTGGCCTATTCCCATCCTGAGAATATACATTGCTGACTTGTGGCAAGAGAACCCACCCTCATTCCAGGACAGTGGCATGCCAGGTGGTGGCAAGAGATCAAACCATCCCTTCAACATTCTGAGAGAGTGAGCTGTCAGTTGGTGGCAAGTGACTCTCCATCACAGGAGCTGCCAATCAAGTGGAAAAAGAAAACATAAATAGCCCATTCTATTACGCCAAGTCTGCCCCAACTCTCCCCTCCTGAGAAAATGAGATGTTGGCTGGTGGCAAGAGAACCCACTCCATCCCAGGAGAATGACATTCCAGATGGTGGCAAGTGACATCCCCCACATCCTGGGAGAGGGACATGCCAGATGGTGGCAAATGACCCCCCCTCCCACATCCCAGGAGAGTAAGCTGTGAGTTGGCGGCAAGTGGCTGCCCCCCATCACAGGAGCTGTCGATCAGGTAGAACAAACAAAACATAAATGGACTATTCCATTTGGCTCTTGCAGCCCCAACACTCCCATCCTGAGAATATGAGGTGCCGGCTGGTGGCAAGAGAATCCACCCCATCACTGGAGAGTGAGTCACAAGCTGGTCATATGTGGCTCCCCATCTCACAAAACCATTTGCTGTGGAGATCACAATCAGATGTCAGGCAGGTGTAAATTTCTAGAGTCAGACTACTTTATTAAGGTCATTTCCATTTTAAAATGCACTTCCATTTTGAAAAATGCATTTCTGTTGGCAATTTTTTGTTTGCATGTCTTCTTTTTTTGTTGCTTGCCTACCTACTTTTTTGGGGGGGGGGTTGTTTTTGATTTGCTGTTCTATTTTCATGGTTTGTGTTTTACATTTTGAGGGTTGTGTTTTGCTGATTTTCTTGCTACATATTGTTTGGTTGCTTTTTGTTTGTGTCTTCATTTGTGTTGTTTTCTTTAGCATATTTAGTTTGGCTAGTTATTGTGTTTGCTTGCTTGTTGCTCCATTTGTCTGTTCTTAGCCTCAGGCTCCGCACCTATTTTATCTGTGCCCAATCTCCAGCACTGCCTTCTCAGCACAGCCTGGTGTAGTCTCACTGGCCCTTCCCTTCCTAGCTGCGGTCCCTATCAATCTTGCTCTGTCCTCCACCTGCTGCCTTCCAGCATTTTAGCTCCTGGCTCCTTTGTGGTCATTTCTCTTCTTTGGTCTGTGCTGTGTAATTCTATTTGATATTACATTTTTCATGTGTGAGTGTTTTGCACTTCAGGCTCACCGTACCATATCCATGTTTGTAAAGATCCAGCTACAGAATTAAGCACCCAGATTTTCCTCAATGCAACACTATACTATGGTTGCAAGGCATTTTGTGGCATTTTTGATTTGCTCTTACAAGGCTATCACAAATACAAGAATTTCTTTGTCAATCCATGTCTCCTTGTCTGAACCATATCCCATTGCAATAGCTGTGTTAACCTGAGGTTGCCTTCTGGAACAATAAATCTGCCATATTATTTTCTGATAACCAAGCAACCTTAGTCATAATAACACAGGTCAATCTTCCTCCTCCATGATGAATGTCCTGTGAAGATTAACGTGAACTTCATATTCAATTCAATTCAATTCAATTCAGCTTTATTTTTAAAAGGTGCTTTTCTTAAAACCAAAGTGCCTGTACATTTTGAACAATAAATACAATAAAATTAAAACAAAAATAAATCATTAAAAGTGATGCTAAAAAGGTGGGTCTTCAAAGCTCCTTTAAAACTAAGGATGGTCGGGCAATTTCGCACCTGACGAGGTAGAGAATTCCATAGGGTCGGTGCCATAAAACTAAATGATCTAGCACCTGATGTTTTCAAATGGACCCTAGGAATCTCTAGCAATCCCTCGTCAGTGGATCGGAGGGGGCGGGAGGGACAGTAGGGGCAAAGGAGTTCTTTCAGGTAGGTAGGTCCCAGGTCATGTAGGGCTTTATAGGTCAGCAAACCGACCTTGAAGGTGATTCACGCCACTGGCAGCCAGTGCAGTCCACAGCCAGCAGCATTATATGGCTGGATCTAGAAGATCCAGTCAACAGCCTGGCTGCCGCATTCTGCACTAGCTGCAGACTGTGAAGTTCAACCCCCGATAGCCCTAGGTATAGGGAGTTATAGTAGTCAAGACGGGAGGTAACAAAGGCGTGGATCAATGTTGGAAGGTCCTCTGGAGGAACCAGGTGCTTCACCCTGGCAATATTCTTCAGATGGAAAAAGGAAGTTTTGACCACCCCTGACACCTGAGATTTGAGCGTCAGACGGTCGTCAATTATTACGCCAAGATTCCGCATTGCCAATTGCCAAATTTAGAACTTTCATCCTCTGCCTGCCAAAGTTACGACTCCTCTTCCAGCAACCTAGGATGTACATACTGCTCCAAGCAATCAGCCTTTTGGCCTCATCATATTTCTTGAGTTCCAGAAAAGAGCAGCACCAACACCATTGTAATGACAAATGTAATTTATTTAATACTTGCTTAGAGTTCAAGTCCAACAATTCAGCCTTCAGAGAGGAGATTTGATATGCCGCCAAGCAGCCCTGCCCAGTTTCACTTTTAGCTTCCTCAGGGAAAAGTGAATCCAGCCATTTCTTTACAGCACCTAATGAATGTGACAACTGTCCTTTTTCAGCTCCTGCCCAATATGTGTTTTTGCACCCCAAAAGTTGATTCCACAGTCCCTGCACAAAATCACCTTTAGGCCAGGAGTTGAACATTTTCTCTACCCTTCCTCATGAGGCTGGGTCATAATAAGGCTATGTTGAAAATTTGGTGTAAAACTATTGCAAAACATCAAATGTATAAACCTACATTATGTTTTGCTAACACAGGATTATACCCCAAAGTCCTCACCTGCAGCCCTATTGGCTATGATGAGAATTTGTTTTTAAAGGGGAGCATGGGGAAAAGGCTGATGCAGACACAGTAACTTCCTAATCATGAATCTGTGACATTCTGCTGGCTATGATCTCTGGCTATAGCCCTGATGACATATTCAATGCTGACAAGACCTGGCTGTTTTACTGCTTCTACCTGGACTGTGGAAATGCCCATTTCCAATCTTGGAGCTTGCGGGGGGAGGGGATAAGAAAGCCAAAGACCGAGTGTAAATTTTGGTCAGTACTAATTTGACAGGCACAGAGAAAAGAAAAATGCTTGTTATAGGCAAAAGCAAATGTCCTAGATGTCTCTCAAAAAGAAATAAACACACTCCCTGTCACCTACACTCATTCAGCCAATGCCTGGATGACAGCAAAGATTTTCCAGCAGTGGATCCTTCACTGGGACCAGCAGCTGAGGTGTTCAAGTGACCACATCATCTTATTTTTTGACAACTGCAGTGCCTACCCTCATTATCTTGTTTCACAACTTAGAAACATAAGGTTTGCATTTTTTCCAGCAAGCACCATGAGCATTATTCAGCAAATAGACATGTGGGTCATCTGCAATTTGAAGGGCCACTGCCACTCCCCTGGTGGCTAGTAAAATTATTGCCACTATAGAACAGGGTGAATCTACCAATGATAGTTTGCACAAAACATCACATTCCTTGATATCATCTACTGTACATGCTGCATCGTGCCTGTTCTCTACAGTAGTTATGCAATCCATCATTTAGAAAAAGTTACTTACCATAGTAATATTGTTTCTTCCAAGGAATCTCCTAGTAGGATTAGACAATTAGCAATCAGTCTAAAGTTACTGATAGCCTCCACAACTTTGAGGTAGAATGTATGCAAATTAGGGAATTTGGAATGCATCATTCTAAACTTCTGCCACTAGGTGTCATCTAACTGCCAGATTCGATTTTGTAGATGAAAACAGCAGACTATTAAATAATTGTAAGTAAAATACCCTTATTTACAATATCCTCCCCTTGATAAAGAGGATGGGTTCCAAACAGGACAACAGAGACACAAAAAAGGATTGCTAAGTATCCTAGCCATACTTGTTTGTATTAACAAATATATGTAAAAAGATAAGGCAATGATTAATGGCAGCCATATTAACTCCCATAAAGAGTATTGCTGAATCTATTCAGGTTATGTAATGGGTGGTAGGGATGGGAGGTCTTATCCTAGTAGGAGATCCCTTGGAAGAAACAATATTACCATGGTAAGTAATTTTTTCTTCAAACCCCAGAAATTCCTAGTAGTATTATACAATTAGCAGACTACCAAGCAATGCCTTGGGAGGTGGGTACAGAACCTATTTAGGAAAAAGGTTCTGCAACACTGCAGTGCCAAATCTAGCATCAGACCTGGAATGGACATCCAGACAGTAGTGCTTTGTGAAGGAGTGGACGGTACTCCATGTAGCCACTTTACAGATTTCCTGCAAGGGGATGTCCCTTGCAGCTGCGAGAGAGGCAGCAGTTCCACGAGTGGAATGTGCCCTGAGCCCTTGTGGTGGCTGTTTGTCAGCCTTACTGTAGCAGAATTGGGTGCAGGATACTATCCAACATGCAATCAACCTCTTTGAGGCTGGCCTGCCTTTCCCACTTCACCATAGGTAATGAACAGCTTTGAGTGGGGATTTCTGAAGTCCTTAATACATGTCACATAATAGCTGAGAGATCTTTTACATCCAAGCTATGCAGTTTCAATTCTTCTGAACTGGATTTGACTGTGAAAATACAGGCAGAGTGATGGACTAGTTCAAGTGAAACTCAGTTACTACCTTTGGAAGGAACTTCCTCTTTATCCTAAGGACTATTATGTCTTTATGGAAGATAACGGCATTAGGATCATTGCAAAGAGCTTGGAGCTCGCACACCCTTCTTGATGAAGTGATTGGCACAAGGAAAATAATTTTTCATGTCACATATTTTAGGTCAGCTGTAGCCATTGGCTCAAAGGGGGGGGGATCCATGAGTTTGGCTATGCAGAAATTCAAATCCCAGGGAGGTACTGATTCCCTAACAGGTGGGAACATAAGTGCCAGTCCTTTGAAAACATTTCCTAATAATGGGGTATGAAGTTATTGTTCTCTGGGCACCTGAAGACAAATAAGTAGATACTGCTGCTAAGTGAAACCTAAGGCCTAAACAGTATCCAGTTCTGCTCCAATGAACTCCAGTGACTGAACCGGCTCCATCTGAATGTGTTGAGCATCGATATGGAAACCCAGTGATTCCAGGGTACTTAGGGTCATCCTGATGGAATCCTTTTCATGATGGTATGAATTTTCTCTGACTAGCCAGTCATCCAGGTAAGGCAATATGTTGATTCCCTGACTTCTGAGGTAAGCTGCCACCACTGACAGACACTTTGTGAACACCCATGGGGCAGAAGTGAGCCTGAAGGGAATTGCTGAGAACTGGTAATGATCTGAAGGAAGAGAGAACTTTAGGTACTTTCTGTGGCAAGGCCTGATTGTCCCAAGGCCTGATTGGGATGTGAAAGTAAGCGTCTTTCAGATCCAAAGATGGTAACCAGTTTCCTTTCCTTAGGGAAGGAATAACTAAGGCCACTGTTACCATTTTTAACCTGGGCTTTGCCAGGTATTTGTTTAGGTATCTAAGATCCAGGATTGGCCACCAATCTCCATTTTCCTTTTTTTGGTCAGAAAGTAACTTGAGTACATGTCATTCCCCTTTTGGGTAAGATGGATTGGCTCTATTGCATTGGCTTGCAGGAGCTTTTTTACCTCTAACTCTAGCAGAAAAGTCTCTGTTGGAGATGAAGGCTAGAAAACTCTGTGGACCTGGAATTTTGGAAACTGTTTGAACTGAAATAAATCGACCCTGATTCACTACCTCAGTACGCAATTTTCTGTGGAAATAGTGAGCCAACCTGCCTCACATGGGAGGTGGGGCAGCCTGATATGTGTAGTCAGGGATTCTGTTTGGCTTGTGGACTGGAAGCTGGAGCTGGACTGGCTCAGCTAGCAGACCATCTGCCCCTGTAATACCCTCTCACCTGTGTGTGTATGCTGCAGGCATGGAGTATGGGGAATATGACATGGGGTAGTACCCCCTATCCCTACCTTCCCTTCCTGTGGATCTAAAAGATGTGGAGGCTCTCTCTCTCTCTCTCTCTCTAGAGGAGTTACTCCTACAGGTGGTTTTGTACTCCTCCACCTTTTTCATATACGCCTCAGTTTTGTCACCAAAAAGGAAATTGTTTTCACAAGGGTAATCCATAGCCTTTAACTGAGTGTCTGGTGTAAGACTGGTTGCTCTGTGCCCAGCTAATCTTCTTAAAGATACTGACAAGGCCAAAATTCTGAATGCAATGTCATTTCTATCGATAACCATGTGAAATTGGTACTTTGTGGCATCTAAAGCTGTTCTGGCAATATCTGCCACATCGTGTGCCACATCTCCTGGAACTTTATCAATTAAAGCCAGCACAGAATTCCATAGGGCTTTCTGGTATTGAGCAGCATAAACCATGAAAGCTGCCTGTCAGCGGAGAAGGGAAGAACTCAAATAACTTTTCTTTCCCATAGTGTCAATTTTCATGGAATCTTTGTCTGGTGGATGAGATGCCAGGGGTACTTTTGACTTAACACAGGCTACAGCCTGTTTCACACCCTCATGATCTGGATGGGTGTACAAATAATCATCAGAACCCCTATCCACCACGTATTTCTTCTCCACCTTCTTGTCCACCCCAGGGACAAAGGAAGATGTCTGAAAGATTTTAAAAGTTGCCTTTTGAAAGGAATTATAATTTGGAGGACCACCTATCTCATGAGAGCCAAACCCATCCTATCTAAAAATCTGCCTCTTCCTCATCATCCATAGATTCCAGTGAGGTTAGGCCCAAGGTGTTAGCCATTTGCCTAACAAATGAAAAATGGGATGAAAATCGTCATGCCAAGAGGAGGGTAACAAAACTCCTGGTCTGGGGATACCTCTGGTTCAATGGGTTCCTCTAGATCCAGTTCCTCCTCTTCCTCCTCAATGTGCAATTCCAGCACTTGGTCACTGGGAACCGGTGGTGGGATTTGAACCAGTGAACCCAGTATGGAACCTGCAGTCTGTAAAGCCTGAATGACTAGCAGGACTCTAGCAATTTCCTACATAGAGGGAATTTTATCTTTGTTGGGAACTCCTTTGCTTTTTCAGCAGGAGGCACAACACACATTTTTCTCATTATATTTATTTTTGGCAGGCATAGGCTCAGGTGCCTGCTCATTTGTTCTTTTGTGCTTATTATGTTCATGCCCCTTTTCAGGTATTTTGGGGTCTGAGGTGTCTTTAGAGGAGTTCTCATTTGTCTTAGAGTGGGATGAAGAAGGACCTTCAGTTTGTTTTGGTGACACTGAGGTGGGAACATAAGCCGTTTGTTTTAATATTTTGGCCTTCTTTTTGATAGTTTTTGTACAAAAGTACTACACACTTCACAGTTAGAAGAAAACATGCCTGGGGCACAAGCACTCTATACATAAATTGTGGTGATCAGCCTTAGCAAATATTTGAAAGCACTTAACACAATTTTTAAAACCTGTGGGTTCTGTCCTCTTTTTAGGTCTGTCTGACATGCCAAAACATCAGAAGACTGTATAAAAACATTCCAGAATAAAATTTAGAACAATAGTTGTCAGTTCATTATTTTTAAATGGAACCACAATTTAAAACAGATTTATTTATTTTAAATTCAAAGTGATCAGTTCCTAGATTGAAACGGAACCGATCGCAACCCAGAACTAAGTACTTAAAAGTATGTTACTCACAAAATGTGATTGGTTTCTAGGAACAAATGGGAACTGAGCAACTAAAACAAAGTTGTTTTAAAACTAAACACAATAAAGCTATAAGCTAAAGCACTAGCGGTCAGAACTGCAATTAACAACAATTTAACCTGAATAACTTGGTTCCTGGGAACTGTGATGGAACTGCTAACCAGGGTCGGGTTGATGTTATTTTTGTTTTATTAGTGCGCAGTGCCTCGCATTATGCAACCCACTACCAGTCTGCCTGGGTCTGGGGAGAAAACTGTTGCTTGGCATTTTGGCTAGGTTTGACTTCTAGTCAGGGGCATCCAAGTAATCCGGACACAGGAAGCAGTAACTGAAATGTCCAAACCAGGAGTGGGACTCTAGAGTGTGACTTTTATTCACAACAACAGCAGAATAATAAAGCATAGATGGATCCCCATGGGGCTACACTCCCTGTTAATGCAGGTATACAGAGACTAGAATACATCTTCTTACACACTGTAACCCTCAGGTTCTGAAACACACTGGCTCTGAGCCCAAACTTATACTCTTCTCTGGATTTCCCTGGCATGGCCCGTCCAGCCAGCACTTGGACTACTTCTCTCTGGATTCCCTGGCATGGCACATCCGGCCAGCACTTGGACTACTTTCCATAAGGCATGGACATTTATTGGTGGCTCCCTCTACCACCCATGAGCACATACTGGCTCCATAAAGTGAAAATCTTCATCACTAATCCCATGTCTGGGTACTTTCCATGAACACTGGCCAAGTGCTCAGAAGAAAACTATAGATGCCCAAAGTGAACCCGTGGAGGTAAATCTGGTTACTCCAGATGGGGGGTCTCCCACCTCTTGCTCCCAAATCTATATCAGGCCATCCATTTGGAATCAACACCTTTCTTGAAACATGCTGTTGTAGAATATTGTCTCAAAATGTATGTCACATTTAACACTCAGCTCTTCAAAATCTGATATCCCGGCTTATAATGATCTCTGAGTGGCTATGTCCATCCCTGTAGACCCCCACTGTTTAGATAAATTTTAAGTCACACACAGCTGTAGTACTGTACTTGGCTATCCTTCTTTGACCCTGCAGTAACAGATACTATTCACACTGTCTGGTGAAAACATGGGCTCTATTTTCAGAGCTGACTTACCCACTGGTTTGCAGGTGCCCCAAGGTTTCTGACAAAGCAAACTACTTCTTATGCCTCCGCACTTGAACAACAAAATGACAGGCAGCTTTCCCTCTTCAGCAGGGTTAGGGGATTGCCCCTGAAATTGCTGGCTCCCTTTCCCCCCATCCCTCCTGAGATGGGACACTGGAACAAACTGGAAACGGTCTCTACCACTTGACCAATTTCTTCTGTGTCTCTATCTAGGGTGAGACACACACCTTCTGTCTCTGGGTAGCTCTATAAGAGAGCTTAGCCTGAGGGCTGCCAACTGCAGCACACTCCTTCACTCTCTGACCCTGGCTCAAGACTCCTCAAGACTGATTCAAACCTCCCAATGTTCTAACTAACTCCCTGCTGCAACATTCCAAAGTGGCTTATGCTGCTGCAAAAATACTATATGATGTCATCACTCCAGCTCAACTGAGACTGAAGACAGAGTAAGACAATATGAAATCCATTTAACTGGTGTTTCACAAGCTGCCTTCCCTGCCTGCCACTAGATCTAAGTGGGATTCTTGTAACCCCAGGTAACAGGGGGGTTACACCCACCCGTGGCCAGGAAAACGCCTGTCCCCAGTCATTACTAACCTGGCCTAGGCCATCCTACCCTCTGTGCTACCTACGGAGAGGGGTGATCAGGCCCTCTCCTACTATGTGCTAGGAACAGGCAGGCAACACTAATGGCCCAGAGGCCATCTGCTGACTCATCAGCATCTACTCTAAGTTCTTACTATGGATACCTAGTGGCCCTGTAGAATCTGTCCACAGCATAACCCTAATAGATTAGTACTGACCCCTACTGCAGGTCGGACCACAGACTGTCTATCCCCCTATCCCTCTAGGGAAAACCTATGTGCCTCTAAACCAAATACCCAAAACAAAACAAACAGGTGAACCTCCCCCCAACCTTGGACACCTACAACCACACACAAGTAGCTAATGCTATACTCTATACATTGCTCCCACACTCCCCCCACAACCATACCTGTGGAAGGAAAAGTTACACACAGAAAACCACAACATCTTGTACTTTAAACACTACATCTTTAAAGCACTGTGAGGAACTCCACTGAGTCCCTCCTCCTCTTCTTGTCTTCTCTTCTTCAGGAACACCTTCAAGAAAAAGAAAGACAAACCGCACTCCTAATCTGCAAACACAGTACTATCTAACCCCACCATCAAAACACTGGAGAATCCCAAAAAATATTTTTTAGAAAAGTAGAAAAAACAGTAAAAACAGTAGAAGAACAATGACATTATTTACAATACACATTATTTGGGGGATGGAGTGCCCTAAAAGTCTCTTCTAGTGACAACAGTGCCCAAAGGCTAGTCCAATAAAGAGTTTCTCCTGGACCGGAGCCCAATGAAGCACAGTTCTAGCAGGCTGAAATCCCGAAAGGGAGAGTCTTTGAGGACAGTTCAAACATCTGGAGTCTGCTAGTGTAGGGTGTGTACTGCAATGTCATTACAACAGAAAAGTCTGGACTTACCAGTCCCATGTAGAACGAAAATGATACAACACCTGGTTCTCCGGCCGAAGACTCTCCCTTGCAGCATTCTTCTGATACAGCTGGCAGAGATCTTCCAAAAAATGACAGGAGGGCACATCTGTAAACTGCTGGGTTGATGTCATCTAGGAGATTGAACCTTGGAACAGGAAAAAGGAAAAACAGCTGGTCTGAAGTCATCCGGCATCCCAGGCGATGAATCAAGATACAGTTAGGCTGGTGTCCTCTGGATATGAAGTCATCTGGTGGGCCAGTTGATGGAATCTAGAAGGCCAGTACACTGCAAGACTGATGAATGTGGAGCACCTGGTTCCTGGAACATCAGACTGATGGAACAACATAGGTATGGCAATGGCTGGATGGCAGCACTGGCTACCACTGCTCTGCTTTCCACTTTGTAGGCATGGGCACATTCACAGGTTGATCTTTGCATTGTGGCCAATAGCACAACGGGTCAGGTGCTGAAATTATTACCCCATCTGGGCACTCATAAACCACACTGTGAAAGGTTTCATGTCCGTCTCCATCCACAGTTCGAACAGTGTCAATAAACAGTGTCCTGCCCACTTTCCACTGGCTGAATTTTAATTGTAACATCTATTTTGACATGTCTGTTTGCACCAGGATGCACATGTTTCATTGCTTCTTCTATTATCCAGGATTTCCTGCTTTTTCAATCTCCTCCCAGACTCTCCGTGGAAAGTAGGAAAGAATATCCCATAGATTTAATTTGCTTTCCTATGAACCAGTCTTTCCTCTTTACTACACTTGGTCAACTTAGACCTCTGGCATGGCTTGGGAGCGGACAGTCCTGGTTCTGTCAGTTATGCATACTCAATGCAATGTAGAATGGATCTTTAACTCTTCCTTGTTGGGTCAAGGCTTTGGAGTCACTACTCTCTTCTACTATCTGTTCTTTCGAGGCAAGAACTTGAGGCTGTGGATCCGGACCTTCTTCACAAGGCCACATACTTTCCTCATCTACTTCCTCGCTAAGAACCTGTGCCCAGGAGTGAGCAGTCGTCCTCACTCCTGAGACTGTCTACTCTTCGCTGGGTGCAGGATCGATACCTCCCATTCAAAGGCCTCCCTCATCTCGTCTTCACCTACTGTATGAGACTTGGGCTAGGCCCCTATCTCCAAGGGTCTACTGATGCTCCTTCCGCAATGTCTCTCTGGGACCTGGACTCTGATACATCAGTACATTGTTCTGTCTGTAAATGTGCACCCTCTTGCTTTATGCCAGACTCTGATGGGCCTCCCATGTCATGCTCTGCCTGGTGCTGTGTGCTGCCAACTGCAGGTTCTTAAAGCTTTGTCCATGTGGGAGACAAATGAATCTGGGTGCTTTAGTCAAGCCATATTTCTCTAAGCACCCATAACAGTGAGGTACCATGAAGAAGTCCCTTCCAGCATTTAAGCACATCACACATACTCGTACTGGATATCCAGGAATCAACACATGATGAGTCAGTCATCCCCTGTAGTAACATCCCTCGATGTCTCTCAACTCTCTGCAGTTCTGGAGACCCAATCTCCGCAAAGACATAGACAGGATGGAAGCTGTCCAGAGGAGGGCAACTAAAATGGTGCAGGGTCTGCACCAGAAGACATATGAACAGAGACTTAAGGAGCTTAATATGTATAGCCTCGAGGAAAGGAGGGAGAGGGGGGACATGATAGAAACTTTCAAGTACCTCAAGGGAATCAACAAAGTCCAAGAGGGTAGCATCTTTCAAAAAAAGAGGTGTGCAAGAACAAGAGGGCACAATTTGAAGATAGAGGGGGGGCGGCTCAGAGGTAATTTAAGGAAGTATGTTTTCACAGAGAGGGTTGTGGATGCATGGAATGGCCTTCCGGAGGAGGTTGTGGAGTCAAAATCAGTGGTGGAATTCAAGCATGCATGGGATAGTCATAAAGCAATTCTGGGGGGTGGGGTTAGGAAGAAGTAGGCTGCTGGTTAGCTAGGATCTGCAGCTTATCCAGTAGGTAGGGAAATGGGCAGACTGGGTGGGCCAAGTGGTCCTTATCTGCCGTCAAATTCTATGTTTCTATGTTTCTATGTATCTTGTTAACTTCTTCTTTTATTATAGCCTGGGCATGATCCGAGTAGCAGGCTGGTCCCAAAGCCATGACTGCAGAAAAAACAAACAAATGGTCACTGTTATTTTAAGTCCCACTCTTTTGGAAAAAAATTTTACAAAATGGCTCCCTTTCTGCTGTGTTTACATTACTACCCCACCCTGTAATGGCGACGGGTAGCACTCCTGCGCATCAACATTCTGTTTATGAGTCAAGCCACTGTGTATCCGATGTACACACTCCACTGATAAAGTTCACTCAAACTGTTAAATTGCACTGCTTGCTGTTCTAGCACATTTACTGTATATGATTTTACTGGACTTTCCATTCGCTTTAATCACTATTCTAGCTTAAAGTCCCCTAAAGCCACATTATTTCATCGCATAGGATTGCCTTGTATTTATCGTTGCATCTTTCATACAACTCACAGTCTCTACATGGCTTTGAAAATTATACTGTTGCTGAACATATAATTATGCTCACTGTCTATTGTTCAGAATTCTTGCTTTAGCTAATTAAACCTAACACAGTCCCTTCTTTGCAAAATGATCACACTACACACAGATTCAGCTGGATTTTTGGTAAAATCACAGTTTGAGCTGTTTTTTATGATGGTACTCCCTTTAATCAGTAGCTTGTTGTGATATAAAACACGGCCTATAGCTGATCTTGGAGGCCTCTGGAATAAAGTGGGTTGGCAGTCCTGCCGATTGTCCCTCCAAACACCTCACTCTCTTCTCAGACGAATCGGAATACGAGCTGAGCCTGATTTTAAACAGAAAAGTCCAATTTAACTATTATGAGAACGTTTTCAGTCACCGAGATGCTCCTCCTAGCAAGCCTGCTTGCACACTCCTCTCTCTCTCTCCCTCTCAAACACTGTACAGTCACTCTAGAGCTGGCTTGGGGGTGGGACTCATTGCAGTCTCACCAATCACTAGATGCCATGCAAATGAGCCTCTTTCCTCTCAAGCTCTTCTCCTCCACCACGAACATCGAGCTGGCAAAATTTAAACTGCAAACCACACTTTTTTTTTTCAACTGTAGCTCAGCAGGAGCACATTTCACCCATTTTCATGGCATTTTACTCAGCTACTCTCTTAGTCCGTACTACAAGCATTTCCAATGTCTAGGGCACAAATCTCTCTTTGTTTCCCACAGTTTTCCATACTTGTTTTGTCACACAGCACTTAAAAAGCTGGCAAACATTGTAATTTGATGCAGGACAAGGGCATACACACTCGGGCTTTACTGCTCCTTGGTAAATAGTTGGCACAATTACAACAGCACATAGAAGCACACAGCAGCACATTTAATTGGAAATGCTTCAGATTTTTGGGTCACCTACGGCCAGACAGCCAAACGCTAGCCCCCATCCGAGCAACCTTTCTTGCATTTTTCTCCCAAATTGCAAGCCAAATCCCAGCAGTGCCTCCAATTTGTAACCAGGGGTCATGTTGGTGTTATTTTTTGTTTCATTAGCGCTGTGCGGTGCCTTCATTATGTAAACCACTACCTGGCTGCCTGGGTTCAGGGAGAAAACTGTTCTTTGGCATTTTGGCTAGGTTTGTTTTCTAGTCAGGGGCACCCAAGTAATTTGAACACAGGAAGCAATAACTGAAATGTTCAAACCAGGAGTGGGATTCTAGAGCATGGCTTTTATTCACAACAACAGCAGAATAATAAGGCATAGATGGATCCCCATGAGGCTACACTCCCTGTTAATGCAGATATACGGAGACTAGAACACATCTTCTTATACCTTGTAACCCTCAGGTTCTGAAACACACTGGCTTTCAGTCTGAACTTGTACTCTTCTCTGGATTTCCCTGGCATGGCACATCTGAGCAGCACTTGGTCTACTTTCCATAAGGCATGGCCATTTATTGGTTGGTCCCTCTACCACCCGTGAGCACATACTGGCTCCATAAAGGGAAAATCTTCATCACTAATCCCACATCTGGGTACTTTCCATGAACACTGGCCAAGTGCCCAGAAGAAAACTATAGGTGCCCAAAGTGAACCCGTGGAGGTAAATCTGGTTACTCCAAATGGGGGGGGGGCGTCTCTTACTTCTTGCTCCCAAATCTATACCTGACCATCCATTTGGAATCAACACCTTTCTTGAAACACACTGTTGTAGAATGCTGTCTCAAAATGTACATCACATTTAACACTCAGCTCTTCAAAATCTGATATCCTGGCTTATAATGATCTCTGAGTGGCTATGTCCATCCTTGTAGACCCCCACTGTTTAGATACATTTTAAGTCACACACAACTGTAGTACTGTATGTGGCTGTCCTTCCTTGACCCCACAGTAACAGATACTATTCACACTGTCTGGTGAAAACATGGGCTCTATTTTCAGAGCTGACTCACCCACTGGTTTGCAGGTGCCCCAAGGTTTCTGGCAAAGCAAACTACTTCTTGTGCCTCTGCACTTGAACAACAAAATGACAGGCAGCTTTCCCTCTTCAGCAGGGTTAGGGGATTGCCCCTGAAATTGCTGGCTCTCTTTCCCCCCATCCCTCCTGGAATGGGGCACAGGAACAAACTGAGAAACAGCCTCTACCACTAGACCAGTTTTTTCTGTGTCTCTATCTAGGGCGAGAACACACACCCTCTGTCTCTGGGTAGCTTTATAGCAGAGCTTAGCCCTGAGGGGCTACCAACTGCAGCACACCTCCTTCACTATCTGACCCTGGCTCAAGACTCCTCAAGACTGATTCAAAACCTCCCAATATTTTAACTAACTCCCTGCTGCAACATTCCAAAGTGGCTTATGCTGCTGCGAAATTCTTTTGTGATGTCATCCCTCCAGCTCAGCTGAGACTGAGGACAGAGTGAGCCAGTGTGAAATCTAATTAACTGGTGTTTCACAAGTTGCTTTCCTGCCTGCCATTAGATCTAATGGGATTCTTGTAACCCCAGGTAATGGGGTTACACTAGAAAAACACCAAACTCAAACTAAACTTTTGTAATAACTACTAGAGGCAGAATATAAGCAAAATATTGAACAAAATACCACTTTTCAACAAAATAAACAATCTTGCTGTGAAGTGCTGTCGAGCTCTTGGGAAATGGCTTGCTGTATAAGTGGAAAAATTGAATCTGGCAGTTAGATAACACCTAGAGACAGAAGTTCTGAATGATGCATTCCAAATTCCCTAATTTGCATTCATTCTATCTCAAAGTTCTGCGGGAAGTCAGCAGCTCTAGACTGACTGCTAATTGTCTAATACTACCAGGAGATTCCTGGGGTTTGAACCACTGTTTCTGTAAGGCTGGGTTCAAAACCGGAGCAGAGAAACCCACAGAAATTACTTAGATTGCAGCCTTTCATTATTTTCTACAACCAGCTTTCATGACCTCAGATTCGTTTACAGACTTTGTTAACATGGATGCAGAGGAGCCAACTGAAGGAGAGCTGAGTAATGAGGATGTGGTTTTGACAATAAAAATGCTTCAATTGGAGGATGACCATGCTGCAGAAACAAATGATGAGACCCCAGAAACACCTCTAAAAGATGACACAGTGTCAGCTACTGAAGCATTGCAGGGTCTGTACATAGCCGTGAGGTGGTGTCAGCAGCATGGGCTAGTCTCACAGTGGAAGAGACTCACAGAGGTGGAGGAAGTGATACACTCTATGGCTGTCAATGAAAGTCATCAGAGAAAATTCACAGATTTTTTTGCAAAGTAACTATTTTGTTGCCCTCTTGTGTTGTTTTTGTTTATTTAGACTTTTCTGGATAAGGGATTATCATTTAATAAATATTCTACACCAATTCTGAATGACTTAGATTTTCCTTCTAGATTGCCTTTCACTACCACATTCAGAAGCTGCCATCAACACTAATTCTGCTTAGCTGGAGCACACACTTATCGGGATGTTTTGGATACCATGGATGCTTCCATTAAGTGATGTCTTCTGTAATATGTTTTCACCAAATCTTGAAAAAAGCACACCTTTGGAATGGGCTCCTTCAGCTCTCAGACTTTCATGAAATACTTCCACAGGGTCTAGGCCATAGGTGAGAGCAAAAATACCTAATGTTATATAGGAAACCAAACATGGTTTTTTTTTTCATTTTGTGGCACTCTGTGCCTCAAAAGCTGTACAAGATGCTATCTCAAAGCTTTTCATTTCTTGAGACTCTGACAGCCTGACTGTGCATGCTAAATTTTGATCTATTTTGTCAAACAACACCAACGTTATTAAGGTACAACATTTGGGGTTTAACATTAAACAGCCTACTCAACCCAAACTATAGTGGTGTTACCACACCCCTATAATATTGGACATTTGGTTTTCCTTAATATCCATCTTTCTTACCTCATACTTATCCAGTCCAGCAGTTAAAGAATTCCTTCATGACCTGAGAAATGTTATCCTCAAGGACCACATTCAAGAATGCTTTTGTTCCATTCTCTATGTAGCAAAGTAACATATTTATTAGAATGTTTCACCAGGAAGCCATACTGAGCCACAAGTCACTCGTCTCTCGGTGCTACGTGGGGGGGAAGGGTACAATAGGAAAGAGACATTAAACATTCAAGTTACAAGATCAACATTAACAATCAGTCGTAAGGCAGGTGTTACAGACGGTGTTACAACAGTGTTGCACATGACATGTAGAAAAAGTGCACAATAATAAGTGCCAGGTTAATAAGTAAACAAGTGCTTACATGAAAGAAAAGGGGAAAAGAGGAAGAGGGGTGAGATGGGGAAGGGGAAAGAGTTGTGTCCCTGGACACCCCTTCAGGGTGCAAGCAACCCTGCAAGGGGACTGGGGGAACCAGAGAGAAGGGCATAAGGCAATGTCCCAGAGAGACCCCTTTAAGATGGTGGGGAAAGGGAGTAGATGAGAGATACAAGCCCCTTGGGGGGTATGAGAGGGACCCTTTACATTCTGTGAGAGATCAAGGGAGGCCAGTAAGGGGGAGCAATTTGGGGGAAGGGGAGGAGAGCTAGAAATTTGGGTGTGTGGGTGTGCACAGGGTAAAATGAAGGTGAAGGTAGAGAGGTAAGGTTTGTCCAGTACTTAGAGGGTGGAATTATGGAGGGACATGGCAGAAGCAGCTAGGTGCAAGGTAATTATTGAGGGCAGAGCTGATGGAGTAGGCAGAGGATGAGTGCCAGATTTGACGGGGGAGGGAATTCCAAATATTTGAGGGGTGGTGAGAGTAACCAGATTGACTGATTTGGGTGGCTCTGCGGGAGACAACCAGGGTACAGGAGTCAGTTCATTTAAGGGAATGGGAGGGTGGGGGGTGTTATAAAGGAGGACCTGAGGTAGGAAGGAAGCTCACCCAACCAGTGCTTGGAGGTGAATTTAGCACAGTGGGAGAGTCACCTGTTTGTAAGAGAGGGGAAGGATAAGGCACAATAAAGATCACAGTGATGGGTGTGGGGGAGGGGTGCATCCAGGGCAAAGTGGCAGAAGGACTTGAAGTGGGTGTCCAGTCTGGCCAGAGGGGACTTAGTGGCAGCACCATAGACAGCATCACGGTAGTCAAAAATGGCAGTATCATCTTCTGAACAAGTTCACGCCTAGCTGTAGGAGGGATGCAACTATGATTCCTGAACAGGGCACCAAGCTTGGGGCACAGTTTCTTCTGGATAGTGTCAATATGTCCAGAGAAGTATAGGTGTTGGTCCAACCAAACACCTAAGTATCTGAAGGAGGATGTGTCCTCAAGTAAAGTCCCATCAAGGGTGTGGAAAGTGGGTAGGAAGGGAAGCCTAGAGAGTCTCTGCTTTGTGCCAAAGGTAATGGAGACAGTCTTCTTGGCATTGAGGAAAAGTTGATGGTTAGCCAACCACAGCTGAACCTCATTGAGGTCTTGCTGTAAGCTGGATATAAACTCAACAGGACAGGAGCCAGATGCATACAGGACTGTATCATCGGCATACACGTGTATAGCGGAGGATGGGAAGCAAACAGAGGGAAGGTCATTTAAAAAAATGGAGAATAGGAGGTGCCCTAATACAGAGCCCAGGGGAGACTCCAGTGCTAATTGGGAGGGAAGGGGAGGGGAAGTGGTGTCCAAGATCTTCACTGATTATGTTCTGCCAATATAGTAGGCCTTGAACCAGTTTTCGGCAGAGGGAGATAGGCCAGCTGCCTGGAGTGAGTCGAGGAGAAGAGAGTGAGAGATGGTGTCGAAGGCTTTTGCCAGGTAGACAAAAATGGTAGAGGTAATTTGGCCATTGTCCATCCCAGTTAGGATGGAGTCTATGAGCTGTAGGAGAGAGGTGGTGGTTGAGTGTTTTTTTATTAAAAAAACTAGAAGTGGATGAAAAAGGAGGTGTCAGAAAAGAGGTGAGTTGGGAGAAGACAGTGTGTTCATGAAGCTTGGCAAGGGTAGGGAGGAGAGAAATGAGGTGATAGTTGTCAGGGGATGAGGGGTCACCCCTTTGGGTAGAGGGAGGACCACAGCATGTTTCCATGAAGAGGGGACTGAGGCAGTAGAGTATGAGAGATTTAGGATTATTGAGAGTGGGTAGGCAATGGCTGAAGCAGAAAGGGAGAGAAGTTTTGGGTCAAGGCCATCAGAGTAGGCACCTTTAGAGGGGTTGATGGTGAGGAGGGAACTTAGGGCATTATTTGGGGTTAGAGTAGCAAAACAGAAGGGAAGTTGGGAGGGTGGTGGAGGGGGCACACTGGTAGAGGATGGGGAGGGGGATGGGCAGGACGGGAGGGATTTCAGTAGCTCAATGGCACAGGAGGAATAATAGGAGTTAAATTCCACAGCTATAGTTGGTGGGTAGGATACTAGAGAGCTATTTACTTTAAATACCGGGGGCCAGATGAGGTGGTAAATCAGGCATGGACTACCTTCTAGAACTTTGAAGGGGAACTTATGTTGGTGATGAAGGCAGATTTTAAATATTTGGACTTATAGCTCTGGTGCAAGCGTTTCAGAGCATGCGGTAGCTCATGAGGTCAGTAGAATGCTGGGTAGCGTTATGGCACTTCCAGGCTCAATCTCCAGCCCTAAGGCAGGCCAGATGTTCAGTGGTTATCCAAGGTAGGTGGTGACCTCTGACTCTGGTTTGTTTGAGTGGGGCAAAGGCATTCCAGTTTACAAGAAAGATTTCTTTGAAGTAGGCAAGGGCCTTATCAACTGAGGTTAGGGGACCAGTCAGAAGTGGCAAGTTACTCAGGAGGTTCAAGGTCAAGAGACTTGAAAGAGCATAGGTGTATGGTTTTATATAGTGATTTAGTTCTGTGGACTTTAGTAACTATGAATATTGGGTTATGGTCACTGAGAGCATCAGGGAGGATGCCAGAGGTGATGTTGCATTGGGGGTGGGAGGTAAGGGCCCAGTCGAGTAGGGAGTGTTGTTGTGTCTTGTGGTTTGGGCGGGCAGGTTCAGAGATCAGTTGGGAGAGATTTAGGGCTCTGATTTTGGTTTTATAAACATAGAAACATAGAAGTTGACCGCTAATAAGGACTGCAAGGCCCATCCAGTCTGCCCATTTTTTCTACCTTATGAATGTGCCATAGCCTTTACTCTGTCAATGGGCAATATATTCATACTCATCTGTATTGCTCCCTTAGGCATATCCCATGCCTCTTCGAAACCCTGCACTGTATTCATATCCACCACTTCCTTAGGTAGGCAGTTCCATCCATCCACCACCTTTTCTGTGAAAAAGAACTTCCTTACATTACCCCTTAATTGACCTCCATCTAATCTCATGCTGTGTCCTCTTGCCCTGCTATTTTTCTTATATTGAAACGTTAGACTCTTTCACCTTGTTAATGCCCATAAGATGTTTGAATGTTTCAATGATATCACTTCTTTCCCTCCTTTGCTCTAGGGTATTGAGCTCCTTTAATCTGTCCTCATATGTTCTCTGATGCAGTCCCTGCACTATTTTGGTTGTCCTTCTCTGGACTGTCTCCATTTTGTTAATGTCCTAGTGCAGGTGTGGCCTCCAGTACTGCATGCAGTATTCCAGATGTGGTCTAACCAGTGTCGTGTAAATAGGGATTGTTACCCCTCTACAACTTGTAATACCTCTATTAATACAACCCAACATCCCTCTAGCCTTACCTACTGTTTTAGTGGTCTGCTTGGATGATTTCAGGTCATCTGTGATGATGATGCCCAAGTCTCTTTCTTCCTTTGATTGTCAGAAACTCCTCTCCCAACCTATAGGTAACTTCAGGTTCCTCTTCCATATGTGCATGATCTTGAACCTCTTGCATTAAACCACAGTTGCCACTCTTCTGACCATTTTGCAAATTTTCCAGATCTCTTCTGATTCTGCCCACCCCATTTGGATCATCTGCTGTGTTACAGATCTTGGTGTCATCTGCAAAAGCAAACCTAAGTTCCAGTCCATCTGCAATGTCACTGATGAAAATATTGAAGAGGACTGGCTGCAGGACTGATCCCTGAGGCACCCAAATTGTGACATGCATCTCTTCTGACTATTTACAGTTTACCACAACTCTCTATTTTCTGCCCGCTATCCAGTTTGCCACCCAGTTGACAATCCTCTGACCCACCCTGAGCCTACCCAGCTTATTAATCAATCTTCTATGTGGAACAGTATTGAAAGCTTTGCTGAAGTCAAGGTAGGTGACATCAGCTGCACCCCCTTGGTCCACAATTCTGGTTAAACATTCAAAGAAATCTATGAGATTTGTTGGAAAGGACCTTCCTATTGTAAACCCATGCTGTCTTGGATCCTGTGCTTCTATGGATTCCAGGTGTTGCACTATCCTTTCCTTAAGGAGTGCCTCCATAATCTTGCCCACTACTGAGGTAAGTCTGACTGGTTTGTAGTTCCCTGCCTCCTCCCTGCTGCCACTCTTGTGGAGCTGGATCACATGAGCCCTTCTCCAGTCTTCTGGGACCTCTCCTGTGCTCAGAGACTCACTAAACAGTTCTGCTAATGACTCAGCTAGTTCCACCCTTAGCTCCTTTAGTACCCTGGGATGTATGCCATCAGGTCCCATTGACTTGTCCACCCTAAGCATAATGAGCTCTTGTAGGATCCTTTCTTTTGTGAAGGGAATTGTGCACACAGTTTAGTTTAGTTTTGGTAGTTTTAGGTGACAACCAATTTATATTGAAGTCTCCTAGAATGATTAATTCTCCAGAATGAGCAAGGAAAGTGATGGAGGTTAGAGATCTAGCACAACTGAAGGATGGACATTTGGGCCACAGTATATGCTGGCTATGAAAATTGGGAGAGTGAAGGGAGGGTCAAATGGATAGCTAGGGCATCATGGGTCTCAGGATTGGAGGATGAGTAGATTATGGAATATTGGATGGAGTCTAGGACATATTTCTTACATGGTGAAGTATTCGGTTAACTAGCTACTCAACGTTTATAGTAAGCAATGATCTTGACCTCCTTTGGATTCCTGAAACCTAGGGAAAGCACTGTCTTCTCATCAGCTGTATTCAATCACACTATCTACTTCTCTAATTAATTCAGACCTGCTTATCCTCACACCAATAATAACTATTTCTCCATCTTTCCAAGAGCTGCATATGACATAAAATATATCTCAGCCATGCTTCTGCTGCTATCTGGTATTCTCTAGCTAGATAAACAGTCTGCCTTCAGAGTAGCATACAAGAAGCACATTACCTTCGGCACCCCTCAAAATATAGACCTTCTGCAATATTATGTTCCTCATGCTATTGCATTTGCATCCTGCTGCTCTCAAATATTTAGCTTGGCAGCTACAACAATCAAACAACATATCTCATGCATACCATTTACCTTGTTGAGCATCCATCCCAATACCACATGCTTTTACTTATCCTCGTAATCAAGGTTTTATTCAAAGTTCAAGAAAATTTACTCCTCAGCATCCTCAAGAAAGCCTCTAGATTACAATTCTATAGTCTTCACTGATGGGCCTTTTAAAATATGGAGTTTTGGATCTTCCCCTGATTTAAATGTTCAGACAGCCATGACATTAGTATTCCCTGGATTCCTAAGACCTGGGGAATTTACATCTTCTGTCTTCATCCTGAAGTTCACTCAACAATGAACAGCCTCAAGAAAGCATGAGCAAATCACCTTACCATTACTTTATCAAGATAAAAAAACTGACAGAAGTAATAATGGGTCCACATATCCTATTTTTCAACAAACACAGATTAGTGTCCCATTCAAATCCTCTTCTAACTACAATCTATGTACAGACATCTTGATTCTAGTCATCCCCTTGTGTGTATTGAAAACTATTATGTCATGACTGATTCCTGGTTAGAGATGGGTGAAACTCAAAAACGTTGTTACACAAAGTATTTCACAAAATTCAGGCAGTTCACTAAATTTTTCATGGGTGCAAAATGCAAACTTTTGCATGTGGAATGTGGAATTTTCCCCGACAATCGCAAAATTTTGCCAGCAAAATTCACCATTCATGGGTGAAATTCTGCCATTTTCAGGTGAAATTTTACATTTTGCAATGACATTTTTCAACTTCACACCCGCCAAATATTTTGCTGAATGGCAGAATTTCACAAAATATTTTGAGCGGTGAAATTGCCAGTTTCGGAGGAATTTCACTGTCGAAATTTTATTTCACAACATCTCTAGTCCTGGAGGTAGAAGAGGTAGAAGACTTGGTTTGCTGGCCAAGGCACCTAGCTTCACCTGAGCTCTTTCCTTCTAAGACTGCTTGAAAGGCAGAGTAGAGAAACTTACCAGAGCAAGGGAGAAGGATTAAGACTTAGTTTGGCTAAGCAGATTTACTGTGTGGTGGTGTTTTTATTTTTTACTCACAGGGATTGCTACTGTTTGTTGCTAACATTTCATTGCTTTATTTTTTCTCTGATTCAAATTGTTGTTGCTGGTATACCTTCTTCTGCATTATTACAAGGTGTGCCTACAGGTGTGTGCTAACAGATTACTGCTGTAATCTTCTGATTCAAATTGTCTTTTGCAAGGTATATCTTCTGTTACTGCTTTATTTTTCTCTGGAGCAAAGTGGTTCTTACAGGTATATCTTCTCTGAAATTATTACAGGTGGTGCTTTACAGGTTTTACAGTTTTATCTAACATTAGGATAAGCTTTCAGGTTACTGCATTTGTTGTTGACTGATTGTTTCTGCTCTTATCTCCTTGTTCTTTCGTCCGTGGTTCTTCTTTTAGGCAGGGGAAGGCCCATCCACCCACCCCATCCCCAACCACCCCACGCTACACTCCTTTTATAGGGTACCACAGTTGTGACATTTCCTGTGGCAGAGCAGGAAGGGGCGGATCAGTGGGGCCTCCACAAGGTGATCTCATTTACAGGGCACTAGTAATTTAACTTGTTATAACAAGTTAAACAAAGCACAATTAAACCATTACTTGCATTTTTTTTCCTTTTTTTTCTTTCTAATTACTCTGACTAGGTTACAAACCCAGCAACTTATTTGGAATGGATCTCATTAACTGCAGGTACTGTGGGACAATTTTCAGAAGGACAGTCTTACAGGATTTAGGACACTGTCCTACATGCTGGGCCTTTGGCGATCTTAGGGCTCAGATCCGGGCAGCATGGGCAGAGATTGCATGTCTCAAATTTCATATTGAAGAGGAAATACATTATAAGAACCACCCGCCATTTCCCCAGCATCCAACAGAAAAACCTCGACCGCAGAGGGTAGTTGGTCCAGGAGGTTGGCAGGTGGTTAGGAGGAGCAAAATAGGAGCCCCATCACTCTCTGTTCTCCAACACATTGCCTCCAAAAACCATATAAACACTACAAACAGGTATCTGCCTCTATCTCTGAAATCAAATAAAGAGGCAGAAGACACTGCAGAGCAGGACACTGCGGCACAGGAGCTAGCACAACAATACTCACCCAAATCAGGAACCAAAACTAAACAAGCACAAAGGAAACAAAAACTTCTGATCATAGGAGACTCCATGATTCGGGAGTTGATACCCATCTCCAGCCAGGGTGATGGTCAGATGTCTCCCAGGTACATCAGCATGGAGAGACACTGACCGCATTGCTAAAATTGTTCACAAAGCAGGAGAAAACATTGATGTCCTAGTACACATAGGGACTAATGATCTCGCCAGTCGGTCAGTTGTGGAGACCAAGGAACACCTGACTAGGCTGGGTGACAAACTATCATCTATTTCATCCGGCATCTCCTTCTCTGAGATCCTGCCACTCTGGGAGAGGGGAGCAGATGGACGGAAGGTCAGAGAAGGGGAGATAGGGAGCTAAACACGTGGCTCAAGGACTGGTGCCAGGAAAAGGACACAGATTTGTAGGAACTGGCAACAGTTCTGGGAGCAAAAGTTCTTTAAATTTGATGGACTGCATCTGACTAAAGAGGAGTCAGTGCATTGGGGCAGAAGTTTGACGTCTTTGCAGAATATTTAAACTAGCAAATGGGAGAGGGGTGCAGCACCCCATACGTCGAATGGGAAGAACACCCTCCCCTCAGCTAGTGGTCAAACAGGAATTCAGCGTGTTTGCCGCTCATTTGCATCACCAGGTAAGAAAAAGGTTTGTCTCCCTACACGATGCACAGGGTAATGCCAAACTTCACCCAACAACTAACACACCAAAATCTGGCCAATGGAAAATCATGTACATAAATGCTCACAGCCTGGGAAATAAGATCCCAGACCTGCAGGCAATAATGTCAGAGGCTAAACTGGACATAGTAGCAATTAGTGAGACGTGGTTTACCAGTAACCACACTTGGGAGACTTCAGTACCTGGCTATGTATTGTTCAGAAGAGACCGAGGTGCAAAAAGGGGGAGGAGGGCCCTGTATGTCAATGAAAATATCAAAGCTACAGAAATTCAGAATACACATAAGGAGCCAGAAGAACTGTGGGTCACCCTGGAAACAGGAAATGGGACAGCCATAAGAACTGGGGTTGTCTCAGGCCCCCAGACCAGAGGGAGGACATAGACACATTACTGTTAGAAGATATACAAAACATGACAGCTAAAGGGGAGGTTCTGATAATGGGAGACTTCAACATGCCAGATACAGATTGGTCAATACCAGCAGGAACATCTGCCAGAACTAGACTCATAGTGGATTCCCTGCAGGGGGAGGGCCTCAAACAACTGGTACAGCAACCCACAAGAGACAGGGCTCTCCTAGATCTAGTACTGACTAACAAAGAAGGGATCACAGATCTCCAGGTAGAAGGTCACCTGGGGCCAGTGACCATCACATGGTATGGTTCAATTTGGCTACTACATCTAAATCATCCCATTCCAAGGCAAAAATATGGGACTTCAGAGGAGCTGACTTTGATAAGATGGCCAACAGAGTTAAGCTAGCCCTGGCAAAAAGAAACACAGGTGAGGGGGTACAGGCAAAGTGGGCAAGCATTAGGATGCAAACATGAAGCAACATCCCATTGTGTTAGACAGAAAAGGAAGTGCAAAGAAGAAGGAAACCACTTTGGTTCTCAAATACAGTAGCAGAAAAGGTCAGAGCCAAAAGGCTGGCCTTCAGGAAATATAGGAACACAGCGGGATGAAGATAGGAGGCATACCAAACTGCCCTAAGGGAAGCAGGTAAGGCAGTAAGGCAGGCAAAGTCCCAAACTGAGGAAACACTAGCACGAACAGTAAAGAAGGTGACAAGACTTTCTATAGATACATTAGTGAAAGGAGAAAGTCCAGAGGGGTATTGCTAAGTTTAATGGAGAAAAGGGAGCATGTGAGGAGGAGGACCCTGTAAAGGCATCTATCCTAAATAGATACTTTTGCTCAGTATTTACTGAAGAGAAGGTAGGCAGGGCCCACAGCTCAGCATCATGGACACAGGGGAGGGAGGTGAGCACTACTCCCTCACAAAAGAAAGGGTCCTACAAGAGCTTGCTAAGCTCAGGTGGATAAGGCAATGGGACCTGATGGCATACATCCCAGGGTACTTAAGGAGCTAAAGGAGGAACTAGCAGAGCCATTAGCAGAATTGTTTAGTGAGTCTCTGAGCACAGGAGAGGTCCCAGAAGACTGGAGAAGGGCTCATGTGATCCCGCTCCACAAGAGTGGTAGCAGGGAGGAGGCAGGAACTACAGACCAGTCAGTCTTACCTCAGTAGTGGGCAAGATTATGGAGGCACTCCTTAAGGAAAGGATAGTGCAACACCTGGAATCCATAGGGCACAGGATCCAAGACAGCATGGGTTTACAAAGGAAGGTCCTGTCAAACTAATCTCATAGATTTCTTTGACTGGGTAACCAGAGTGGTGGACCAAGGGAGAGCAGTTGATGTCGCCTACCTTGACTTCAGCAAAGCTTTTGACACTGTTCCACATAGAAGATTGATAAATAAGCTGGGTAGGCCTGGGTGGGTCAGAAGTTGGTCAACTGGTGGCAAACTGGTTGACTGGCAGAAAACAGAGAGTGGTGGTAAATGGTATACAGTCAGAAGAGATGCAAGTCACAAGTGGGTACCTCAGGGATCAGTCCTGGGGCCAGTCCTATTCAACATCTTCATTAGTGACCTTGCAGATGGACTAGAGGGTAAGGCTTGTCTGTTTGCAGATGACACCAAGATCTGCAACAGGGTAGATGATCCAGATGGGGTGGGCAGAATGAGAAGAGATCTGGATAAACTAGCAGAATGGTCAGAAGAGTGGCAACTGGGATTAATGCAAAGAAGTGCAAAATCATGCACATAGGGAAGAGAAACCCTGAAGCCACTTATAGGCTGGGAGGGGAGTTGCTAGCAGTCACAAAGGAAGAAAGAGACTTGGGCATCATCATCACTGATGACCTAAAATCATCCAAGCAGACCTCTAAAGCAGTAGGTAAGGCTAGGGGGGTGTTAGGGTGTATTAGTAGGGGTATCACAAGTCGTAAGAGGGAGGTAATAATCCCTCTGTAGAAGACATTGGTTAGGCCCCATCTGGAGTACTGCGTGCAGTATTGGAGGCCACACCTTCACAAGGACATTAACCAAATTGAGGCAGTCCAGAGAAGGGCAACCAAAATGGTGCAGGGACTGCATCAGAAGACATATGAGGACAGATTAACGGAGCTCAATATGTATACCCTTGAGCAAAGAAGGGAGAGAGGTGATATGATCGAGGCATTCAAACACCTTAAGGGCATAAACAAGGTGAAAGAGTCTAACATGTTTAAATATAAGAAAATAGCAGGACAAGAGGACACAGCATGAGATTAGAAGGAGGCCGATTAAGGGAATGTGAGAAATTCTTTTCACAGAAAGGGTGGTAGATGCATGGAATGGCTTACCACAAGAAGTGGTGGCTATGAATACAGTGCAGGGCTTCAAACAGGCATGGGATAGGCATAAGGGAGCAATACAAATGACCATGAATAGACAGGTCACTGACAGAGCAAAGGCCGATGGCACATTTATAAGGTAGAAAAAGAAATGGGCAGACTGGATGGGCCTTGCGGTCCTTATCTGCCATCAACTTCTATGTTTCTATGTTTCTATGTAAATGCAAACTTTTGCATGTGGAATGTGGAATTTTCCCCGACAATCGCAAAATTTTGCCAGCGAAATTCACCATTCATGGGTGAAATTCTGCCATTTTCAGGTGAAATTTTACATTTTGCAATGACATTTTTCAACTTCACACCCGCCAAATATTTTGCTGAATGGCAGAATTTCACAAAATATTTTGAGTGGTGAAATTGCCAGTTTCGCAGGAATTTCACTGGCGAAATTTTATTTCACAACATCTCTAGTCCTGATTCATCCTTCATGTCAGATTGTTGCTGTCTTGTCTGGGTCTCAAGTTCTCACCTATTTTCCAGCCTGTCATTCATGAGTGCAGTCTTCTCTGCTTCTGGAGAACATACCAGCTCATATGGTCAAGATCTTGGTTCACTCACATCATCCTGCTTGAAACCTAGATATCCAAAACTAAACTCTGCCAAGCTTATCAACTACTAGCCTCAGAATTTTTAGAAGCCCAGAGGGAAGGCTAAGTCAGTAGCCTTGGTTTCCCAGAGGTTCCCCCATAAGGGCTTTCTCCTCTCCTCCATGGTATTGGGTCTATTCCATGAGTTGGAGGAGGTGGGTTCTGTTACTTCACACTTTGGTCATTTGGATATTTTAGCTGCCAATTTACTTTTGCCTCAAGAAACTTCTCTTGTGACCTCTACCAAGAGTGGAAATCCAGAGAAAAGGAAAAACCAAAGTAACACTCAAAGTAACATTTCACAGGCACTTATACAACTGGCAGACACACATTGATCTGAAAGGTTTCACCTGAGGTTCAATGAGTGAGTGACAGACTCCACCCTTCTGCCCTACATACTGTAAGCCTCACTCACACACCTCCATTGCCAAGTGTTTTTCATGACCATCTCTCACAACTCCTCCTTCTCTGGTACTCTGCCTCTGGTGTGGCTCTTTTACCTATTAATTTCCTTTAGCCTCAAGAAACTTCTACTGACACCTCTACCGAGGGGGAAATCCAGAAGAAATGAGAAGCCAAAGTAACACTCAAACTAACATTGCAAAAGCAATTACATAACTGACACCCACATATTGAACCTTAGAACATCAGTCCCAAAGGGTTACTACAGAACTAGATATAAAAAATATGAAACAAAAGGGGAAAATGAAGAGATACTTCTCCAGTTTTATATTGGGGGTTGTGGACAAATTTGACTGAATAAATACCTGTAAATGGCACTGTTTATAATATTCTAGGAATTGCATGTATTCCTTAATGATATATGTGCCATGTGACATAATTGTGCAAACTTTTTTCCTTTTCTATAGTCATTCCGATCAAATTATAACAGACTAAGGGTTCACATCTCTAAAATCCTAGCACAGCACAAGGGGCTTGTGTGACAAATAATAGTGCAAAGTTCCCCTTGCTCCAAAAGATGCACTGGGAATGATTCCCGAAAGCAACCTGAATCAACCACAGACTGCCTGCATCAAACGGGTCTTGTGCCACCTGTGTGCCACAAACTGGGCAGCAGCATGGCACTAGGGGTCTTGTGGCAGATACTTATCCTGACCATCTAGTTTATTATTTTAGGCACTTATTGTCTCTTTTTTGTTTGTGCTTTAGCTACCCTCAAACTTTTAAGCTGTCAGCTGTATGTGATTTTCTCACTGAGTCTTTCAATTGAATATAAACTATTGAACATTTATTGTTACCTAATTATGTCATTGTTAAACCTTGTTATAGCTTTGTATGTACTACGTCTCTACCCTAAATCAAACCGTATCCCCTGTACATCCTACTTATTGTAAATCTCCTGGGTCACTCCTGAAAATAGTCATGGTTTGGCTAATGGCACTTACCCGGTAAACAAAAACTAAATAAATAAATAAATATCCCGTAATGCTGGATTCTCAAAACCATCTCACATTGCAAAATTCTAAGTACCCTTAAATCAGCCATTGCTGGTCTAAAGGTTCATAGAAATGTCCTTTGGGAGGGTTACGCAGGCTGTGCCAATGTGCCATGACCCCGCCCCGGTCCTCGTGTACATTGTAATAATTACCCTGGTGGTCTAGCGGACCCCCCCATCCCTGATGTTGCACATATATATTTATAAATGAGTTCCTGGTGGTCTAGTGGACCCCCCTCCCTGATCTCTGATGTCACCTATATATATTAATAAAGTATGTCTTGGTGGTCTAGTGGACCCCCCTCCTCGATCCCCAATGTTGCCTGTATGTAGTAATAAATTATGTCCTGGTGGTCTAGCAGACCCCCCTTCCTGATCCCTGATGTCACCTGTATATAGTAGAATGTAGTCCCTGGTGGTCTAGCAGACCCCCATCCATGATCCCCCATCATGTCATTTCGATAATTCTCTGGTGGTTTAGTGGCCCCACACAGCCAGCCCCAGCAGGCAGTGTCCCACCACCTCACTCCTCCGATTCTGAAAATGAGCCAGTGACTGGCACAGCCCACTGCTGACCACCCTGGCCAGCCACCGACTGAGCTCTCATTGAGCACCTACTGTACTCAGTACATGCCCATAGATTGAGCTGTCTATCAATGTGCATGAATTAAGTACAGTAGCTGCCTTTTGCAGCAGTTTGCATCAATCTAGGGGCTCTCTGAGAATTGAGCCCTAAATGCATACTGCATTTTCTGCATTGATTGTATTTTACCTTTTGATTATACTTTTTCTTTCTATTACATTTGCCCTGAGTTGCACCTGTAAATATGCCTTGGCTCAGTCTGCCTTTCCTAGTTTCCAAATTTCAATAAATAAATAATTTAGACAATAATAGGCTGTGTCTCTGTTATTTTCTAATATATATAGAATAATATATGGAGTGGTGTGTGTAACAAGAATTTTATACACACCCGAGGTGTTGGTTGCTACATAAACCCTAAGAGTGAAGCTTGAGGGGTTTAGTTATGCATGCAACACTGAGGGTGTATGTAAAATTTAAGTTTTACACACTACCTCATATTTCATTTTATATAATTGCTGGGTATAATTTTTTCACAACAGCAATTATATAAAATAAGACGTCTATGTGCAGCCATGGTCTGACTGGATTCCAGTGAGGTCTGTGGTTGGATGCAGCTGCTGAAAGAAAGGTGTTGTTTACATTTTTTTTTACTTTTTGTTATGTAGCCCAGTTTAAGTATTTTTAGCTGGCGATTTTTTTTTTTGTGGACTTACCTCTGAGTCCGAGTGGCAGTGTTGTCTCTGGTGAGTAGAGATGCAGCAAAGTTTAACTTTGCTAGCATAGCAGAGGTGAAGTGGCCCACTCTGCCTTGACATACAACTACGTGAAGTGCCCTTTGAAATGCAGTACTTCACCACTTTGCGTCATAATGTCTTTGCATTATAATGATTCCACATTACTTCACTTTATTTTCTTTTAAAGACAGAGTGAGTGAGCATTGTAACAGCTCACAGATCACATGGCTAACAGTCTGCAGGTCACATGTTTCAGGCAGGAAGTTAATCATGCAAGAGAGTGAAAGACTCACTTTGTCTTACCTAGTGTGGGAGAAAGAGCTGTGTTTGAGAGGAGACAGAGAAATAGCAAAAAATATATATACCCCTCTTTGAGAGGAGAAAGAGAGATAGCAAAACATATAAACTCCGTATCTGAACCAGAGCACCTTTTGGGCTAGTGGTCCCCTCCCTGAAGCAGGAGGTAGTGGTGCTATGGAAGCACCACCTCCAGTGGCACCTTGCAGTGCTCCCAAACCAATGCCACCACCTGCCATGGCCCCTGTGCCAGTGGCTCAGCAGGAAGTGAGGGAGGAGCCACAGCAGTCGCAGCTGCAGCTGCAGCTGCAGCTGCAGCAGTAGGAGCAGCAGCAGTAAGTTTCCCCAGCCCCAGCCCCAAATGAGCACCAGTAGCTGCTGAAAACAACATCTGGGCCCCCCCAGCTGTATCTGATCCTCCCTACAGCTCATTAGTGTGGGAGTTCTTCACTACACTGCCTGCGGACACCAGTGTAGTGAAGTGCAATCCATGTGATGAGGTGGTGTGCCGTGGCCCCAAGGGAAGTCATCTGGGCACAGGTGGTCAGCACACCAACCAATACAACAACCAAGCAGATTGGCAAGCCAAGCTTGCTGAACAGAGCATGAATGTGCCTGCTGGCCCTGCTGGGCAACAAGTTGCAGCACGGCCTTTAGCTGTACGTGGTGTCAAGCAGGGGTGGGCCATGGAGCAAGTGGCTGCTCCACAATCTGCAGGTGATGGTGGCAAACCTGCATGAATACCTGCCACACATGCCAATTTGGGCCTGATGTGGAGTGAATTGGACCATATGAACCACCGGACTGACAATATGGAGTAGCGGTTGGAGCACATGGAAGTGCACCAACTCCAAATAATGGGCATGCTTCAACTGCTGCTCTCACACCATAACATTGATCATTAGTTTTTTTTTGTCTTTGCACCCAACACTGTCTCCATGACAAAATAGTTTCTGACATTGCCCCTGATCCATCCCCCCTCTATCTTAAAATTTGGCCCCCTTGTTCATGCACATCTTTTTTTCTGAAAGATGCTACCCTCTTGTACATTGCTGATTCCTTTTCAGTACTTGAATGTTTCTATCATGTTCCCCTCCTTTCCTTGCAGTTATACATATTAAGATTTAGGCTCCACAATATTTGGGAAACTGGTAAACTTGTTATTGCGGGTTGAACTTGGGACAATACTCATGCCATCAGCAACTTCACTACTACCAGCGGGAACAACGGCATCTTCAATCATGACTGAAGTTACTGATTACGCTGTGAAAAACATAGAGAAATCCCTTTACTGGCATCAGCTATGCACCTCTACTACATACTACCATGCCCACGCCCACTCTTGCCACTGGCAGCATTGACATGGCCAGAAGCATCTTTGCATGCATGTCTCTTTGCAGGCATTTTTTGGGATTACACAGAAAATTCACAACAAATTGAGATTTCTGAAATTTGGGGTGGATGGGAAGCCAAAAAACAGCAACTGTGGCTTACAGATGCAGATTGGGCACTAAACAGATGCAAACGTACAGACGCAGATTGCACACTATAAAGAGATGCTGACACACAGGCACAAAAACACCTTAACCAGTGCTCACAGAAATCCAAAATTGGAAAAATAAATTATAATTTTGGTGGAATTTGGAGGGGGGGGGTGCTGCAGTAGAAGTCCACTAGTTAGATAAAAGGAAGCAGTAAAAAATATCACTGACGGATAACCGATTTAGAGTGTGGTGAATACTGTGTATCACGATAAAATGTGACTGACTTGATCGCGCACACACACACCCACACACTACAGGTAATGCACTGATAATCTAACAGTGCAGTACACTATATAAACAAATCTTTTAAACAGAATGAAAATATGCACCGCACCACAACAAACAGAAAATAATTATCAAATATTACCTCAAGTATTACTGTATGTACGTAAACACAAAAATACTAACACGCTACTAGTACAAAACAATTAGAAAGACTGCCTTTCTCATGTGAATCTCACTCCACCACAAATACGCCCCTCCCAGAAGCACACTTCAACAGTGGCTGTCAGTACACAGAATGAATATTCTAAATTAACATTCAAAATGCACACAAAAACAATCAACACTTGATGTTCTAAGCACAGGAGGGTGTCCTACAGTCGATGTACTAAATTTGGAACAAAATAATTGGATCAAAAGTGATTTTTTAAAGCTTTTTCAATGGTTTGATTCTCAGAGCTCTGAGAACAAACTGTTCACAGCTTTCCACTACACACACTATGCAGAACTGAGGCTGTGCCAGACAATATGGAGTCCATGTGACATGCCATTCCATGAATCAATGCAAAATGTGCCTCAAATAGCAATAAATAGGTGAAGCAAAGTGGTCTATCACAATCAATGGCACTTCATGTTAAAATTAAGGGGAAGGCTCTAATATAAGGTGAAGTAGCATGAAGTCCATTGGAAACAATGCACTTCTCATTCAAATTTATAGGCAGAGTAATTTGCTTCATGTTGCGGAGCACTACGCAGATTGGGGGAGAATACGCTAAGTGCTCCACGTAATGAAGTGGGAGCATTTCATCCACCTCTATTGGTGCATTTTTGATGGTAAGCCCTGGTATCCAGCACTGAGAAAGGGAGAGAAAGGCTGAGCCTGTCACATGTACAGCAGAAGGGAAACCCGGCATGTCTTTGCTGTTATAAACTCTCCTTTAAAACAACAAATTATACAATGGGTTTCCCTATGGGAAACAAGCATTTGTCAATGCCGAATGTTTGCTTGCTGGCATTAGCATTGGAAATGTGGGAGTTAGACAGATGCAGATTAGGAATGTCAGTGAAGTATTGAACTTCATGCCAACCCCGCCTCCACCCTGCAGAGATAGACAGGCATTGGAGTATGCGTTTCAGTTTTCACCCATAACGTTCAGGCCATTTCACCTCACCCTATCCTGCAGACACTGAGAAGTGTTGAGGTGTACCTTGGGAAGTTCGGCTTTACAGTCATCCCACTCCATAAGGACATACGCTGAAATGGATGCAATATAGAATAGAGTGAACTCTGAGGCCGAAGAGTCCAATACACAGCTCAATGCCTGTCAGTGACTGCAGGGTGGGGTTGGAATGGCATGAGCATTACAATCGGCAATCAAAAGGCACACCCCTAATGCCAGTCAGTCTGTACAGGGTGGGATGTTATGGTTAGAAACCGCAACGCCCCGGGTATTTGTTGGTATTTGCAGTACAAATGTTCAATATGGCCATTTTGTTGCCTCCACCTCATGAAAGCATTTGGGACCTCTTCTCATGAACAGTGGCAGTGTGATTTTGTCAATGTGTCCCGAAATTTGAGTTTCCACAGCGACCGTGCCATTGTGCACCAGATGTACGAAAACACAGATCGGGCAGGATGTGAAGAATAACAGCTGTACCATTCATAGGGAGGTGTGAAAAGATGGCAATGTTGACAATCTGTAGTGAAAACATAAAAAATGCTCAAACTTCTGAGCGTACATGGAAACTGCACAATGCATGCATGTAACACAGTCATTTAGTGGAATTATTTCATCAAATTTTCAACATAGGCATTTTGTGACCTCTGCTCATGAACACTGTCACTATGACTTTCTTAATCTGTCCCGAACATTGATTTACCACAGCAACCAAGGTATTCTGCACCAGATGTGTAAATGCATATTTCGGGGATGATGTGAAAAATGACAGCTGTACTTCATAAGGAGGTCTGAAAAAATGCCAATGGTGAAAATCTGGAGTGAAAATACTACAAATTTGCCAGGTTACGAGGGTGCATGGAAACTGCACAATGCACACTTGTAATGCAGTCATTTTATGGACATTTGTCACCAAATTTTCAACATAGGCATTTTAGGACCTCTGCTCATGAACAGAGTCACTGTGATTTTACATACGAACATACGAATCTGCCAGCAGAACACACCAATCAGTCTATGTAAGTCTGCGCAAGTGTGCAGTTAGCACCCTAGATTGCAGCTGCCCCAGCCTTTTCCATCTCAGTTCCTCCCCTGCTTGCCCCAGCCCCGGCCCCCGACTCTTCTTCTTGCTTTATCCCACTCCTCCTTAAAGCTATTGACTGTCTTACATGTTACCTCCCCCTCTGGCAGCGCATTCCAACTAGACACCACCCTCTCAGAGAAGTAGTGCCTCCTCATTTCCTTCTTGAAACGTCCCCCTTCCAACCTTAGGCAGTGCCCCCTCGTCTCTCTTTCACTCCTCAGTTTAAACACCCTCCCGGTGCTAGGTTTATTTACCCCTCAGGTATTTAAACGCTTGGCTCATATCCCCCCCATCCCTCCTCTCCTCCATTGTGTACATGTTCGGCTATTTCAGCCTAACTTTATACTCCTTTCCTTCCATCCCCTTTAACATTTTTGTTGACCTCCTTTGCACCCCCTCCAGTAACTTTATATCTCTCCTCAGGTATGGCCTCCAGTATTGCTCACAGTACTCTAGGTGTGGTGTGACCAATGATCTGTAGAGAGGTAGGATCACATCACTGTGTCTGGATGAGAAACTCCTTGTGATGCACCCCAGCATCCTGTTTGTCTTCATTTCTGTGTTCCTTCACTGGGCCAAGTTGTTCATACTCTCAGTTACTAACACCCCTAGGTCCTTCTACTCCTCTGTGATCCCCAACCAATAGTCCCTCTTCTGGTTCTTAGCCCTGAAGTGCATCACCTTAAACTTCTTTGCACTGAATCCTAGCTGCCCATGTCTCTAGTTTGGGTAGGTCCTCCTGCAGTTTTTGCCACCCATTCTCTTTGTCCACTACCGCCCCCAGTTTGGTATAATGTGCGAACAAACTAACCCTGCTCCCCACTCCATCTGCTATATCGGAGATAAGGAGCCCAAATAGCACCAGGCCCAGCACTGAGCACTGCGGCACCCCGCTTGTCACTGCTCTGGGTGCCAAGAGCTACCCCACCACCACCACCCTCTGCACCCTCCCCTGTAACCAGTTTTCTATCCATTTAGTCAGACCACCTTCCACCCGTACCCCTCCTTCTCCTCAATCTTCTCCTCCTTGGACTGTGTCCCTCCTCCCGGTAGTCCGCAGACTTTCTCCTCCTTGTTCTTACTGGGTGGTGGTGCCTTCTGTATTACACTCCCACCACTCTGCCTCCCCCTCCCAGGGTTACTATGCCTCCACCTTTACCTACATGTAGGGCAGTGAGCTCATTAGGATCCCCTGTCCGGACCTTTCTACCAACCTCAGTCTTTTTGCCACCCCCCCACTAGTTTAAATCAACCTTAGTAGAGATATACCCCTCTAATCCTGCCTTTTGTTTTTGTACATATTTTCTCCCCAGGCTACGGTCAGCTTGGTCATCCCAACTGACACCCCTTAGCCCTGCCCCCGACATCAGGCCGACATCCTCACCTCCACGGATTACCCCCCATGGTGGGGTGGTGAGGAGCTTCCCAGGTCGACCTACCGGAGTAGGACCTGGTTGAGGAGGCACCCTTTCGAGGTTGACAGCAGGGGTCGGAAGCTCATGCTGCCTGACCGTAACCCATTTTCCACTTTTCTCGCCTTTGCGGAGGGCAGGCATGCAATGAAGCTTAGGTACAGCATGTCAACATCCGCCGCACTCAGACCCCTTTACTACACTGCTCTAGTAGTGCCCCCAGTCATCACTAGGGGCCGCTACAGAGTGGTGGGTTCCTGCATCCTTCCCCGGGACAGGAGAGCAGTCCTCCAGATGCTCAATCCTATCCCTCCCCTGTCAACCCCTGGTGGCCTGGGCTCGCATCCAAACCCAGGTCATCAGCGTGGCATGAGGTGTGGTGTCCAGTGCCTCAACCCTCAGTGCCACTGGGCCGGCACTAATCCTGCCTTTAATACTCCCATCCCCTTCCTGCTCAAGTGTACCCTGTCCCCCACATACAAGTCACTATTCCCCTCATACCCTACCCCAGTTAGTCACTAACTTATAATGTTTGGTGTGGCACCAGTCCCTCAGCCACTCATTGAACTCCTAAAGCCTACACTTCCTCCCCATGCTTGCACATGGTACCAGCAGTACCTGTGAGAATACCACTGACTCCCCCACCCCCTCACAGTGCCTACCCAACTACTTGAACCTCCCCCTCATTATTTACACAGTCTCCCCAGCCAAGTCGTGTGTACCCACATGCAACATTAAATGAGATTTCTTCCTCCCCCTCACTGCACACTTGAGCAGTGCCTGCCCTGCCCCTCCTGCAGTCAACCTGGGGACAGCTTCAACCAAATACAGCTATGCCTTTCCCTTTCCGATGCATCTCACTCCTTTTAGTATAGAATCCCCCAGGACTAGTATCCTTCATCCCTTACCCCCTTTCACTTCTAATGCCCCTTCCACCACCCCAGCATTCATTCTTTCCTGCCCCTTACCCCCGCCAGGTGCACCCTCTGTGACTTCTGTATCTGTACCCCCTACTTCTGCCTCACTCCTTTTCTTTGCCTTATTCCTCCCATCCCCCTTGAACCCCCTTCCCAGCCTGACTACTTCCTACTGGGCTTCCCATGTCGACCTCCCCTCCTCCCCTGCTGATTTCCAACCCTCTCCTATCCTCACTGTTGTCGATTTAGAGCCCCCATTCCCTTCTACCCCAATAGTGATGCCCCTCCCATCTTTCTCCCTTCCTGTAGCCTTCTCTCCACCAGTCACCACCCCCTCCTTCCTTCCTTACTAGCCCCCCTTCTAGCCTTTCATACTTACTATCTCTTCCCCTTCCTGTTGACATCACACTCATGCCCCGCTTGTCTTCCCACCCTTCAGTATGTTCCTGCTCCCCCTCTCTCTCCCATAGCAGAGGTTTGGATCTATTCCTAGTCGATACCCCTCCTACATCTCTTCTCCTGATCGGTTCCCCCCTCCTACTTGTTCCTCTCCATGCCACCCCTGGTCCTTCCCTACCCGCAGCCACGTGATCTCTCCCCTGATACTCCTTGTAGTCTCTTCCTCACCCATCAAGAGGCACCCCCTCCCTTTTCCTGTCTTTTCTGTTAGTGCCTTTAATACTGGGATTGGTTTCACTCCCTAGTTGTTCTTCCTCCGTCCCCCTTTGCCATCCCCTATCCCCCCCCCAGCCAGGATGCCTACCATACTCATCTACCCTGCCAGTTAGACTCCTCCCTAACCTCCACAGTTCCTCCCTCAAACTAGCTAGTCATCTACAGACCATACACCACCACCCCCATCCTCCAAACCCAGTCCAGGATCATGGCAGACCCACACCCTGTACGCCCCACCACCCTTCCAAAGATACCCGCCCTATTGACATGTGGCACCTGCCCAATTTTGGCCCCCATCTTACGTTACGGGCTCTTACTCCCAGGTTCTGTACCCTACTACAACTGTTAGTTCCCTATTTACTCAAATTCCTGTAACCCCCCCACACTAGTCCCCCTACTGCCTCCTTGCCGACGGGGTTAATTCAGACTCAAATCTCATCCATTAGATACTGTATTGCTGTAGCAATCCTAAAGCCTTCTTGTCCATTTTTCACCCCTTAGCTACCATACTTTTTGTTCTCAGCTCTCAAGCCTTCTTGTCCGTTTTTCACCCCTCAGCTACCATACTTTTTGTTCTCAGCTCTCATATAATTTCACTTAGCCCAGTTAGAAATCCTATTGCACTCCAAGTATTACTCAGCTCAGTTACAGAAATACATAGAACAAATAAATATGTATTATTACAGCAATCATAACAGTATAGCTCAGTACTTAGCTCAATTAGACAAATAAACAGAACAATTAAATCTGTATTATTACAGCAATCCTAAAAGTATCCAATCATTGCTTTGTCTCCACTGTAGAGACCCTGCTGTAATATAGGACCACAGAGGAAACTGGGTGGGAGGGTGGGCAACTCTAAAGTCTCGGCAGTGCTCCATTGAGTCTCTCACTCCCCTCTCTCACTCGCTCTTTCTATTTCCCCACCGCTGCAGGCTACCATTTTGTACTGGGCTCCTGCCTGCATTGGCACCTTTTTCTGCCCTGAAAGAAATCTGCAGCAGTCCAGACAGAGCTCCGTTGAGCTCTCTCACTCCCCCTCTCTCACTCACTCACTCGTTCTGTTTCTCCTGGAGCTGCAGGC